>CM060948.1:72689923-72907423 GCA_030765055.1 Mantis religiosa
ATACAAATTTCTGTAAGTTGTGAAAGTTCTTCTATTTCTTCAGATGTTATTTGTATTGATTCCAGCCATTTTTTGAGAAGTGGAATAAGCTCATTGGTAGGTATACTTGGATATAAAGAAATGATGTCAAAGGAAACTAAAGCATCTGTAGAGTTGATCTTTGTGTCCTTCAGGAGATTTAACAATTCAAACGAGTTTTTGATACTTAAATTTTCAAATTTTGTGAAGGATCTGAAGATTGGAACCAGCCATTTGGATAGTTGGTAAGTGGGTGCATCAATGTTATTAATTATTGGTCTGAGGGTAATTTCAGGTTTATGTATTTTGGGTAAATCATATATGTATGGTGTTTTTAGACTGTCTATTTTATTGTTCAATTTATCTCTTTTAGTCATGATTTTACTGTTTTTAATTGCTAATTCCACAGATTTGCATGCTTTCTTTAATGGATTGTTTTCTAGTTTAACAAATTCTTTTCCGTTTAAAAGGTTGTCCATTTTTTTTGCGATAGCCTTCTTCGTCCAATATTACTATTTTGTTACCCTTGTCTGCTTTTGTGTAGACTACCGGTTTTTCATTTAAATGTTTGATTAATTTTTTTATATATCTTTTTGAATTTGCATTTTGAATATGATCTAGAGTTTCTATGCACTGTGTTCTGATCGTAGATTTTTTATCGGGCAAATTATATATCGCTATTTCAATGTCCGCGATATAGTTTTCAATGTTTTTTGTGTAATCTACACATGTTTTAAGGCCTTTGTTTAGAAAATCTATTTCATTCTCCGTGAAGTTGCATGTGGATAGATTCGTTACATTGTTAGGTTTTTGACATGAGAGTAATAAATCTTGCTTTTTATGTGGATTTGGTTCTTGCTTCTTTTGAAGATTCATGAATTTTTGTTTCAAAATGGCTGTTTTCTTATGCATTTTCAAATTAAGAATTGACAGCATATTGTTTTCTAAGTTAGACCACATGGCCGGGTTCATACATTTCGAAATTTTTAAGTGTAGTTCGTATATTTTTAATTCTGTGGAATGTAACGAATTGTAGTGGTGGTTTATTTCCATTTTAATTACACGTTTTTCTGCTGCTTTTTGTTGTTTGCTATTAATTCTTGTGTTTAACAATTTTTCTGACGAAAATGGGTGTTATATTAAATTTCAAACATTTCTTTAGAAAACGTATGTCCGCAAAAGTATTTCTTTTCTTTCCCTACGCTTCTTTCAAGTTTATACTTTGAATATTATCTGTTGTCGATCGTCCTGTTCTAAAGCCGCTTTGTTCCTCTATTAATACATCAGCTATTCTTTTCAATCTTTTATTTATAATACTTGCATACACTTTATAGGCTGTGTTGAGAAGACTTGTACCTCGGTAACTTTGATATTCTCTCCTGTCTCCTTTTTTAAAGATGGATATAACTTCTGCATTATTCCACATGTCTGGAATTTTACACCCCTTCCAACATTCATTTATTAAGTGTAATAATCTTGAATGCAGTATTGTACCCCCATATTTTAGCAGTTCCATATTTATTCCGTCTCGTCCAGTTGCTTTTCTATTTTTACATTCCTTAAGTGCTTCTAGTAATTCTTCCATTGAGATCATATCAGCCTGTATGTTCATTTCTTCTTCGTTAATTATCTCATTCTCTTCATTTTGTTGGCACCACAATGATGTATAATGTTCAGTCCATCTTTTTGTTTCTGTAGCGTTAATTCTTACTGTTTCTTTTTCAGCTTTGTTTAATTGTCGTATCACTTTATATGAGAACTGTTGTGTACCATAAATATCATTCTCTATATCACTTAAAAACTTATTCCACGATTGCTGGTGCGCTTCTTTAACTATTATTTTTGCTTTGTTTGTTTTTTCCACATATATTTCTGTGGCATGATCCGACTTTTGTTGTAGCAACTGTTTATATGCTTGTTGTTTCTCTTTTATTACTGCTTCTATGTCTTCATTCCATATTTGTAAACCTTTTTTACTTCAGAATTTGTTCTTTTTTCCTAAGCATTCCTGAGCTGATTTTTCAATGCAATTCTTAATATTCTGCCATTCTTCATCAATATCATTAGTCTGTGTTTCTAATAAATATTGGCTTAACCTCTGTTGATATAATATTTTTATGCTTTCTTCTTTTAATAAGTATATCTTATATACTTCTTCTTTAATTGCTTTTTTTTTACAACATTCTTTTTCCATCTTGTCCATAGCAAAATTTTGTCATGACTAAAAAATGGTCAGAATTTATATCACATCCTCTATATACATGTACATCTTGCAACTGTGGTCCCATTTTATCGTTTATCAGAATATAATCTATTATGGATCTTAATCCTCTTGCACTCCATGTATATTTATTTATATCTCTCTTTCTAAAAAATGTGTTTGTAATTTTTAATTTATTACTACTTGCAAATTGTCTGAGCTGTATTCCGTTAACGTTCAGTACTTCTTCTCCAAAGGATCCCACTATATTTGGGATGGTCGTTTTGCCAACTCTTGCATTGAAATCTCCGCACACTACGTAACGATGTAATCGTTCTTATTAATTTTGTCATATATCTTTTGAAGCTCTTCATAAAACTGTTGTGTTTCCTCCTTCTTTCCTTCTTCAGGGACGTGAATTCCAACTGTTGTTAAATATCCTCTATCTATTTTCATCCTTAGTGTTATTATTCTTTCACTCTCATACGTGTAGAACTCAATTTTAGATTTACATTTATTATGTATTAGTATCGCAACTCCGCTTCTTGCTCTTACATTCTGAGCTACACCGCTATAGAACATAGCATAATTACTTAAATCTTTTGATCCTTTCAGTTTTTTCTTAGTTTCCGTTATTACAGCAATATCTATCTTCCTATCTTTGAGCATCCTTTCCAGCTCTGCCTCTTTATTTCCAAGACTCCTTACATTCCATGTAACTAAATTTAGCCTATTAGATATTCCAAATCGTTTATACTTCTTCCTTGCCACTTTTTGACCAATAAATCCATCCGGCTGTTTATTGTGAGAAGACTGAGTAACTTGAATTTCCTGTGAAGGGGTTACCAGCCCCTTGCACAGTAGATTTTCTGTAGGGGTTTCTTCCCTTAGGAGGACTGCCTTCACCTTGGCTCTGGAGCTCCTGCCCCCTCTTAATGACTCATTTATGCCTATTTAGAGCAATTTAGTAACAGTGACATCCACATTAATTGAAAAAACTATTTGTAATCAGTTTTTTTTAACACTCCTTCACTTGCATTTTTATTTTTGAGGGGCTAGTTTGGGAAGCTGTTGCTTGCATTTTCAACCTCGAAAGTTTGACTATTGTCAGAAGAAACAGGAAGATAAGTCAGCAGTACCATTTTACTTTTGGAACGAAAACCATGACTTGACCCAAATTCAAAATTATTGAAAGAGTTGATTAAAAAAAAAAAACAAAAAAAACCTGACAATGTGGAAGAACATCTTAATATGGAAAATAAGAATCGTATAATGAACTTTGAAATCCCACCCGTTGATAATTTGATAATGAAGTTCATAGTTTCACCACCAGAGAGAAGACAGTAGACAACAACAGACGATAGTCAGACCTTCAAGGTTGAAAATGGAACAAGTAGCTTCTGAAACTAGCACCTCAAAAATAAAAATATAGTGATGGAGTGTTAAAAAGACCAACTACAAATAGTTTTTTCAATTATTATACCTTTTCTTCTCGTTTTCCCTAATTCTACTAAGGCTATTTCTCCTGGAGTTGATCTGGGTAGTCTTAGCATCTGTTTAGCAAATTCTTTGTATATCTGATCTATTTTATTACTTACTTTTGACATTTCCCATAGTTCTAGAGCATACATCATCCTTTACTGTACCAGTGTTTCATACATTCTCTCTAAGAATTTGCTTACATATCAAGTTTCAGTTTGCATATTCTTATACCTTATTATGCTGCCCTTCCTTTGGATACCACCTTCCTGCCATGCACTTCCCATCCTCTGTTATTATTCTCCTAACTCCTAGGTAGTCAAATTCTTTCACAACTTCTAACTTTTGTCCCTCTTAAGTACCATTGTTTCTCTTTCTTCAGTGTTGTTGCTCTTTTTAAAACCATCACTTTTGACTTTTTTGTATCTATGTTAATTCCCGAATCTTCACAGAACTTATTTCATTTATTGCTCTCTATAATCCCACTGATGTTATTGCTCCTACCATTAGATCATCTGCATATAACAAACCTGGTGTCTCTTTATTTTCTGTTATTGGGTACTGTTGATTTCTTCCTTTCACTCTATCCACTGTGTCACCATAAATAAATTAAATAAGATGGTACTTAGTTTGCAGCGTTGTCTTAACCAGAACTTCTGTTCTATCACCTGTTAGATTCTATTCCTTTCACACCTTACAGAATTTTCTGATTTTTCTATGTATTTTGCATTAATAAAGACAAATCTTTGCTGAAATGGTTTCATTACATATTTTGTTTTAGGTATGAGGGGAATAGAAGAAGTTGAATAGATTGATGTTTAAAGGAAAGATGCCAGCTGCTAACATTAAATTTCAATATTCTTTTGCATGACATAATGAGAAACAATTAAATAGCGAGAACATTATTAAAAAAGTTGACACTAAAGTATTGAAAATTTCAAACCATTGATAATGAATATCTTGGAAATGGTTGAAGTTTCAAAAGTTAATTGAAAATAAAGTGTGTGTTTTAAAGATATCTATAATTTTTGTGAAATATTTTTCATCAATCTCTTAATGTTTACCAGTTATACAAAATCATATAAAATTTCTTCTGAACGAGAGGACTTAATAGGTTATTTCCAGAAACTGTAATCAGTTATACATTTGATTTGTCATGCTAATAGCTGAATATGTCTTAAATATACAGTGTTTGAATGAAAATTGTTAGCTATTTTTGAGAAAATAAATTTCAAAACAGTTTTCTTGTAAACATTAGCTCTCATATCCGTGTAACATGGTGTACAAAAATACAAGTTTGGTAAATATGCAACTTTTTATTTTAGTTAATTGATGGAAATTAATTATTTCTCCACGCTAGCTGTAAAGTAATAGTAATAGTAGTAATTTATTTCCTTTTACATCAACAAATGGAAATACAAAATCAAGATTACAATTATAAAATCCATACTGAAATATGCCATATACTCCTAAATCCTGAAAATCCTATCATGTTATCATGTTGCCCACCATTGAATAGTAATTCAGTACCCATACACCTAACCCTAGGTTTTTGTGTAATGGAGGCCCTCTGCTCCTTTTTACACTTTCTGCCATTTCACCTATCTCACTCTACATTTTTCTCTTAATTGTTCTTAGCCATCTCTCTTTAAATTTACCTAAATAATTCCCTATATTTCTCCTGTTCTTTTCTCCTTTTACTGACTACAGTTTTCTAATTACTACTTCACCCCCCAAACTGTCCCATTTACGTAGCCAAGCCTGCTCTCTCCATGTCTTTGACTACAATTGAATATACAATGTAAATCTGCATTCTCTTCTCCACACAATGGACATTTATCTAGCTCCCTCTCTTGACTTATACCTTTCAAGTTTCTCACTCCTGTTCTCGCCCAAGCAAAACCTTCTCGCCCTAACTTACTACATATATCTATATATCCTTCCCTCCCCCAGGTTGTTTTTATTTCTCTATATAATCTTAGTGAGCTTTTGTCACTTGTAGTGGCAAAAATGTCTTGTCTGTCAATATCTTCTAATCTTAGCTTAATCTCTTTCCAGAAGCCTCTATACCCATACTCTGCATTTATCCAAGAATGACCCATACCTATCTGCTTCAGCAAGTCATACATTTTATGTGCCCAAGACCCATCCCAGTTACTTCTCTTTTGAATATGAAAACATTCTTTAATTATATTGCCATCTTCCAAGTTAGTGATTCTGTATAAATATTTCATTGCCCTTGACAAGATTTTAATCACTAGCTGTATATATAGGCTAAGGTTTTTGATAGATAGGGTCAACATGAAAAACTCAATGCCATGGCCGGGAGATCCGTGGTTCAAGTCCTGGCCATGGCATTGAGTTTTTCATGTTGACTCTATCTATCCAACTTTTTGTTTTTGTTTTATGCAGTTTACAGGCACAGCCACAGATACACTCACAGATCTTCTTCTTCCCTTTTTTTTTAATTCTTTTTGTCAGATTCAGGATACTTCAAATCATGTATTTCTGGTAAAATCTCAATATTACATATTTGAGGTGGAATACAGTACTTCTGTATCTACAGGTATGTGGTAGAGAAAGTAAACATTTCAGCTTAGGGTAATGGTTATCACTATGCAATGCACCTCAAAGAGGAAATGCAGATGTATTCTTATAGATAAAAATGGTGTTACAGGGAGCAGGGAGGGAGGGGGAAGAGAGATGGGTATGGAGGAAAGAGAAGGAGAAGTGAGGGAGGAGAGAATTGAGAATCAACTGACACCTTGTAATGCTGGTATGAACTTTGTTACAGTTTTCTATTCAGTCTCATGCCCTTCCATATCTACAAGCACTTGCTTACTATATCCGACAAAATCTGCTGCAGTTTCTCTACATTCCTAAGTATACTGATTCTCGTCAAGAGTGTCATTTTCAGGTAGGTTCCAATTGTTAATTTCATTTTTTTATCTCTTTGCTTATCAGATGATAAATACTGTTATAGTTACATGCTCAAGAATGCATATTTTGTTATACACAGAATCTATAAATAAACCTATAGCATTTTAATAGTAGTACTGTGCTTGTATATAAGTGGATTTCTGTTAATTTCAGCAAGGCATAAAGTATTGTATTTTTATTGTTGATTGTTCTTTGTTTTGCCTAAAGAGCTTTTGTGTATTGCCAGTAGAGATCCAGGGGTCTAGGCTCCTGAAATTTCTTCAAAAATTATTAATGTAAAATAATGCATTTTAACAATTTTACTAGTCATAAAATTTACATTTGTGATGTTTACTGCAATAATGCAATAAAAATATGTGCTAAACAATTACTATAATTTCATTTCTTTTCCTCTCTTAATTCTTAACTAACATATTTAGCCAAAATATTCAGTATATGTGAAAAGGAGTGTAAGGCCCGATTTTCTTGTGCATTAATGCATTCATTTGGAGTTCTTATCTCACAAGGATTAGATAATCAAATTTAAGGTCTTTAGCAATGTTTCTTTTACTGCATGCTGTGTGACCTTTTGTAGGCCTTACCAGGGCACAGTTGATCCTATATGCATGATGCTTATATTTATTAAGGTCTTGGTGAATCATCTCAACAAATTTCGTTCCATTAATTATATAAGCCTGACCATATCAGCCTTACTAACACTTAGTGAAAAAATTCTTAGGCATCTGAATTTCAGAAAAAGGCACTATAAGCTATTTTAAGAATAAATTTACATTGATTTTTGCATTTTCCTTTCCTGTTAACATTATTTAATAAAGCTGGAACATCACTGTGAACTAATGTAATAGTTAAATACCTGTCTGAGTCTTTCAAACATTCTTAACCATCACATGTATTATATACAAACTGAAATTGAATTTTAAATCTTCTCATTAAGTTGTTAAATAACCAAGCAAGTGTTAATGTGCAATCAATTTATAGGGCGAAGGTGGGGGAGGGAGAAATATAGAGTGCCTGAATATGAGACTTGTGAACTTCAGTTAAAGTATACTTAACATTGATATAATGTAAATTTTGCATTTATGAATTGGAACTGCCCTGGCTTAAATATCTTCAAAATACAATTGGATGCTATCAACTCATGTGATGAACTTTTTTACCAAAACATGTCATCCTGCAGCATTAGATTACAAAGTTAAGTACTAGATGGTCCAGCACATGTGATAGTGGGTAGGAGCATGGTGTTCCTTAATTCAGCATTATATTGCATTTGAGGAGCTATAATATGTAGGGGTCTTTAGGTTAGCCAATGTTCCACTTGGGGAAGAATGATGTTGACCGCAGCATGTCTCCACTATTGACTATATGAATCTCCACCTGTTTAGGTGAGCATGAGTTTGGCAGCCGGGTTGGTAACCCAAGGCCCACTAAGGCTCTAGGGCTACAGATTTGATGTTTCAATACCAAGTAACCAAAATGAATGGATTCTGGACTCATTTGCATTATTCAAATAATTTCTTTCTCATCTTGAAGGAATGATATATTGGTGGAAAACTAAACACTTACCCTCCTTTCAAGAACCATTTCATTGTTTTATTAACAAGTCAAATCCTAACCTTTGAATGAGTGATCAGAAGTAAAGCTTTTCATACTGAACCTGAATGACAATTATTTTATAATTCTATATCGAAATAAAACATCCTTCCTTTTTCTTCCCTCCTTGTATATTGTTTTCCTTATGCAAAGTATGAAATATTTCAACTACAGTAAGGAATAAACCACTAAAATCTCTGAATATCCCCAAACCTCATAACTGACAAATGCTGGGAAGGTATTTTATACGTAGACCTGAAAAGCTTTCTTCCAAAACTTCCTTCCTCAGTTATCATATAACATCATGATCATTAGTGTCACCATCTGTGTCACATGTACTAAAACTATAAATATAAGTAAACACTGTAAATATAAGTAAATAAAAAGTATAAGTAAATGTATAAGTAAATAAAAACAAATCCTAAGAATTCTAGTAACAAATGGAATTAATAATTTCAGATATTTGGATAAAGATGTTCCAAAATATATTCATCTAAATATTTGTCTTTTATAATTATATGAAGTAATCTGTCAGACTTGAATGTTGATTTTACTTTGAGCAAAACTAAATCTCTTATGTGAGAGACATAATGTAGTATGTTTGAATCTATGCAATTCATGCATTCTCTGCAAGTTGCAGTCAAAAATAGTTTTGCTGAAAATAATGAGCAAAAAATAAGAAGGATCATCAGTAAAACTACCCAAATGGGATAGTTTCAGAATGCAGTGAGAGGAAAAATTTATATAATGGAAATGGAAAAAAAAAAAAAAAAGAATTCATAGCATCAAAATGATCAGCATTAAGTAAAACCATGTAAGAGAACCATGATGTAAGGTTCCATTGCATTGATGTGTGTGAATGCTATTTTTTTTTTCATTATATTAATTTCTGAAACTTTTACCTTGCATCTTTTTTTTTTCCTTTTAATGTACAAGTGTGTCTTTGCTTCTCTGTCTTCAACAGTTCATAATTTTGAGTTAATATGATTAATAATTTGAAGTTCTTTCATAATACTTTTCTTATTGTAAAGTAAATTAAACAATTCTGTATACTTCAGGACTATTCTGAACCAGAAAATTCTACAAAGCGAGTTCAAGAAACCGATTTGTTCCTATATAACCAAAGTCCTGGATCAGGCAGCAAAGGGATAGCCTGTATTGCAATGGCTATGGTAGATGGCAACGGAGAACTGGTTAGAAATGATCAATATCCTAAGCCTTCATCATATGCTCATCTGGAGGCTGTAAATTGCAGTGAATTTGAGTCCCTTACATCAACTAAATTATATCAGTCGTGGTCAGAGCAGCAGCGAGAACGTGGTGAGTTAAATTTCATTTTCAATTCAGATCTGCAGTGCAATGAGTTTATCAGCAGTATACATTGTTTTTTCCAAACATATTTTGAATGAATATGCTGAATAGGTGTTACCACATGGGAGTAATTTCTATTCCCCTTTTTTATGTAAATAGCAGAAGATTCAGTGAGTTTAAATAAAATGTTAGAGCATGAATATGTCAAATTAAGATCCAGTTAATTATATATAGAGCTTTATCTTAGTGATTCAGTTCTTAATACTTTTAAAATTATACTGTGAGTGATTTTTCTAAACTTTATATCAAACATATTTGCTGACATGTTATTCTCAGCTAAGTAGTGCATAACATAAATATGTTATAACTAAGTATGTTGTAAGTAGGATTAATTGAATATTACCTTTTCTGTACACTTATTTTGGTATTACTAAGAGAAAGTTGCCAGGTCTGATGGATTCATTTTAATGAGTTTCATTTACAACAGAAGTGAGTTTTTATTTATAAATGCTCTGTAACTGCTGTGGTTCTCCAAGTCCCATTCTATATTGGGCATGGAAGACTAGCTAATTTTTCTTAGAAGTCTCTCTATCCACTTGAGACTATGTGCTGTAAATTTACAATTCGACACCAGAAGCTTTATTTCACTTCGGAAGAAAGTCATGCTAAGGATTTTTATGCCTGTAAAAAGGATCCATTCCCTCCACTGGGTTTGAATCTATGACCTCAGAAACCAGAGGCTAGCATGCTACCCCTAGACCACGGAGGATGACATTTACAGCAGATTAAAAGCCATTGATTATGGGTCACATTATAAATTACAACCATTTGTGTGTTGCCTAATATTCACAGTCTAACCCTTTGCATCGCATATCATAGTAAAGCATAGCAAAATCCTTATGAAGGATCCATCCCATTTGAGCAAGTTTAGTCTCTTTATTTGAAATTTTCATCCGTAATGGCCCCTTCAATACTTCACAATAGTAATTCACAGTGACAGTATGTTGCTTATCCACCACATTGTCATACACAATGCCTTGCTTATCAAAAAAGTCAATATGCATGCCTTTTCCTGCACTTGGATGAACTTTGGTCTTTTCTGGTCCGTCCTGTTTTGTTTCTGGGTCATAATGATGAAACCAGGAGTAGTCATATGTGATGACTTTCTCCAAAAAAATCTGGTTCTTACTGAACCCTTCCCTTCCATTGCTGATATGGCATTACACAGTGAGCTTTCTGTTTGTCACTCATATCACATGAAGTACCCACTTTGCTGCAACTTTTCTATAACCTAGAGTTTTTCATGCAGTGTCTTCAGCTGATCTGTTGGGTACATTCATAATCTCTGCAACCTTTAACAATAAATGATGGTCTTCCCGCAACATGGCATCAATTGTGGTGATGTTGATTTCGGTCTTCGAAATTGAGGTTCTTCCGGGATGTGGAGCATCTGCAAGGTCATTTTGACCCTTCTAAAATCATTAAATTTTAGATGAGTCGCGTTTTTTACACATCTGCTTCACTTTCGTACCTATTTTGAGGACATGTTTCGCAAATCTTCGCTTGCATCTACGGCTCTTGTGCGACTGACGCTAGATCCAGATTGGCTGGATCTAGCGTCAGTCGCACAAGAGCCGTAGATGCAAGCGAAGATTTGCGAAACATGTCCTCAAAATAGGTACGAAAGTGAAGCAGATGTGTAAAAAACGCGACTCATCTAAAATTTAATAATTTTTCGCTTCACTGTGGTGTTCCAATACAGTTGAACCCCTTCTAAAATCGTTTATGCCACTCAAAAACTCATGTTTTCCCTCTGCTCTTTGTAGGCTTGTGCAACATTTCCAGTGTTTGTGATGGAGTTTTGCCAAGAGGAATGCAAAATCTAACTGATGCGCACTGTTACAACTTGAGATTCATGTAGGGTACAATAAATACACCCTATACATTTTCCCTGCTTCCCTCCAACTGCATACTGCCAGGCAAATGATGTGTATGGTATTGTGTCAGTGAAGGTCAAACCTCTCTGATGCTGCCAACACTAATCCTTGTATGTTTTATAAGTATTCATTTTTATTTTGTATTTTAATTAAATTTACAATTCTTCTCAGTGACTAATTTTGGGTTAGGTTTTATATTAGATAGGGCTAAGTAATATAGAAGCATTAATTCTTTGTTTTTGTTTGTTTTTTCCATTGTTCACAGCTAAATTCGCTGTTCACATCTGTAGTTTCACATCTCCAAGCATTGTAGCAACACATCCACATGCATTTTCAAATGTGATAAATGTGTGTTGGTTATGCTCCAAAATAGAACAAATTAACCCTTAAAGAGAAACATGATTGATTATTACGTAAGGAGAAATGTGAGGTCTCTCAGACATTAACATATTAATACAGCAAAATTTAAACTTTAACGCTCCTGTTTGTTTATTTCATGCATTAATACATTTAGATATAATTATTGCATACAAATATGCTAGACTTTAACATTACAAAACAATTCGTATTGTCATAAACATGTCTTTCTCTCTACACACAACAATATTAATAATATATTAATGTAGGAGAATATTTCAAGGCTTTAAGAGTTCACCAATCACTTTCTATTAGCTACAGCGCAGTCTACACACACTTTCATGGTACATTCCAGGCATATTGGCTTCTGACAGTAAATGCTTTTGTACTGTGTCTTTCTCTGCAGTGATGCTGGACATTTCTGGCATGTCTTCCTCTTATCCAGTCTATCTGATGGGACAACCTTGGAATCTGTGTTCAAGTTCACTTCTTCACCAAGCAATTTAACAATTAGCCCTTTTATGTCTCTTGGCAAGTTAGGAATATTAGCACACCTCATGATATGAGGTCTTGTCAGCTCCGATGCCAAATCACGCATGAAACTGAATCTAGTGATGAGAGGATTTGCTCTGTAACACAAATATAAAATGAAGCTGTTTATGCAGCTTATATTTACCAGAGTGTAAAACATTGCTATGGGCCAACGCTTTGTTCTGCTGTTAGTACAGTAGTTACCACATTTCATATCCAAGATATCTACTCCAGATTTCGTTGAATTATAATAATGAATGATCTCTGGCTTGCTTTTAGTGCTGTCAGTTTGAATACTGTGATGCATAGTTGATACCAGAATGACTGCTCTGGTTTTTTTTTTTTTTTTTTTTTTTTTTTTTTTTTTTTTTTTTTGCACATAGGATAAAAGTGTTGCGTTTCCTGCAAATCCATATACTGCAGAGTCCTCCTGTCTGGATTTGTTGGGTAAGAATTCTGAAGGTACCAATTATCAGCAGTTATGTTATGATTGGTTCCTTCAGTCGTTTTACATAATTTTATAACAGCCTGGGTAGGTTTGCTGTATCCTTTTTCTTCCTCACTGAGTCCTATTCCGTCGTTATCTTTCCCGGTATAGATATATGCATTATACAAATAGCAACTCTTTGAATCTGCCAAGCACATCACTTTTATGCTGTATTTGGCAGGCTTGCTAGGCATATATATTCGAAAAGGGCATTTTCCTCTAAAAGGAACTAACATCTCATCAACTGTGGTATTCTCTTTTAAGGAATACATTTCTTGGGAGTTGGAAATCAATCTGTGAAATATTGTTGATATTGCAGCAGCACGATCATTTTGTTTTCTTTCATTACGCCTGTTTGCATTATTAAATCTTAGGCAAGTAGGAAGTATACTAAAACGTTTCATAGACATAGTGGCAGGAAATACTGGTCTCCCCATTAGATCCATAGCAAACAATGATTTCATAGCTTCATGGTTGGACTTGAAAATTGAGGTGAATATAAAAAGACCTGATAATGCCTATATTTCAATAGAAGAGTATCTCTGTAGTTGCTTTTGTTTGTTCCTGGCAATAATGTTGATCTTACAGCAAGCAGTTTGTCGTTCGTGTGTGTTACAATTTCATCTATCATAGTGTCATCAAATAGAGTTTTCCATACCTGTAATTTACTTGTGGTGTCACCTAAAGCTCGAGTTCTGACAGTTAATCCAGGCATCCCTCTCAGAATATTGTGTTGAAGTGTTCTCCTTGCCATGCATGGTTGAACGCGGTCTCATTTGAAATCATTTTATCCATAATAGTACTTACAATCTTGTAGCTCGAGAGTTCGAGGATTATCTATAGTGCAGGATACAGAAGCTGGTATTTCTAATAAATCTTCATCTTCCTCACCATTACTGTCATCTGAATCATCTCTGTTTTTTTCCTCTCCAGATAGGCAAAAATCAGATCGATGACAGAATCATCATCTGAATCAAAAATATCTTCATTTTCATCTACCTCTTCGTCAAAACATTCCTGGATTTGCTTGTCAAAATTCAGGTCAGCAGCACTTATATTCCTCCTTTTCTCATGAGGTTCCAGTTTGAAATTCCTCCTGAAAGTAATAAATAAAACAATATGTTACTACCAGTAATATAAGAGAAGCTACTGTACGATGATTATGAGCATAATATATTAATTATGAAGTTACAGGAAACATGTGGTCTATGAAGCCTTACCTCAATTGTACATTAGCAGAAACACAAGGTCTCCTAAACCACTAAGCTTTTAAACACACGCCTGTAACTCACAACTTACAAATCTCAACTGACAGCTAATAACGCAAAACTATTGGCAACAATGTAAAACTAAGCTACTCAAATGGTCAAGGCACAAATGGAAGTTGTATAGCCACAACAACAAAATAAAATTTCCCTTGGATCACTGAGAGGGATGTTTCTCTTTAAGGGTTAAAAATGAAAAGAAATTAATTTTAGTAACCAAATCATAAAAACCCTTAAAAAGAAACCAGTTACTTATACTAAAGCAGACAAGGGAAATAAACTAGTAATTTTGGAAAAGGCAGATTACACTAAGAGGATGGAAGACTTGTTAGAAGACAATAATTACCAAAAAGTAGAAACTAACCCATTAAAGTACTGCATTGATACCACAGATAGAACCCCAAAAGAGAGCAAAATAATTAACAAAACATAATTTCACAAAATTAAAGTAGATAATCCAACATTACCAAAAATTCACAAAACAGGGAAAGGCATTTGACCTATCACTAGTAGCATAAATGCCCGCACATATAATTTGGCCAAATGGTTACTAAACAAAATCACTAGTTTCCCAAAATTTGAAAGTGAAAATTTAAAAACTCTTTAGGTCTGGTAGAAAAAATCAAAGATATAAATTTGGACAAAAATGACAGACTGGTTTCATTTGATGTCACATCTGTATTTCCAAGCCAAAAGAAAAATTACAGACTTTATTAAAAAAAAAAAATGCTAACTATAATAGAAATGGAAGCAATAGAAGTAGAAGAATACTTTTCACTAACAAAAATGTGCATTGAACAAAACTTCTTCAGCTTTAATAGAAAACTACTCGTAGAAATCAGGGTTATCAATGGGCAACCCATTTTCACCTTATTTGGCAAACTTATTTATGAGTGCATTTGAAACACTAATTATAAAGGTCTTCCCATGGATCTTCAAAGTTTAGTATAGATATGTTGATGACATCATTGCAATAGTGTCGAATAAACATTTAAATGATGCATTAAAATTACTCAATCTGCAAGAAAGGACTATCAAATTCACAATAGAAAAGGAAATCAATGGACAACTCTCTTTCTTGGATCTAAATATCATCAGGAATAACACAAAAATAACATTTGGAATTTACAGGAAACCAACACATTCGAAAATTACATAAAACATAATAGCTACAACCCTTATACATAAGCATGCAATAATAAACAGCCTTACACACAGACTAGTCAACATACCCATGGATAAAAAAGAATACTTCAAAGAACAAAAAGCCATACTACACATAGCAGAAGAAAATGGATACAACAAAAGTCTGGTGTTTAAGAAAATTAGAAAAGCTTAACTAAAGAAAACCATTAAGGTAGCAACCACATTTACAAAAGAAAAAGAAAGCAACAGCATATTCAGTTCATTCACATTTCACCCAAAAGCATTTAATAAATTTAAAAAGATTTTTAAGGGACAAAATATAATCTTGGCACCTACTAATGGACACTCAATTTTAAAATTGCTAAATTCAAAAACAAAAGATGAATTCCCATCATTTAACAGTTCCAGAATATACCAAATAAGCTGTTAAAAAAAAAAAAAAGCTACATAGATCAAACTAAAAGAAATCTAAAAACCAGAGTCAAGGAGCACTTTAGGAATATCAGATTGAAACAAGAAGAAAAGTCAGCAGTAGCATTTCATTTTTAGAACAAAAATCATGACATTGATCCAGATCCAAAATTATTAAAAGGAGTGATAAGCCAAAATAAACTGACAACATGGGAGAACATATTCATATGGAAAAATAAGACCACGTAATGAAATTTGAAATCTCACCAGTAGATAATTTGACAAAGAAGTTCATAGTTCCACCACCAGAGAGAGGAGAGCAGACAACAGATGCTAGTTGGAGAGAGGTTGAAAATGGAGACAATGGCCTTTGAAACTATTCCCTCGATAATATAAAAGAGTAAGTGACGAGTGTCAATAAACCGACTAAAAATAGTTTTTACAGTGTTTGTTAATTACTTTTCATTATTGTCGCAAACTCGTATCTACGATCGTGCGGCTTGTTTACACAAAAGGAACTGATAGGCGGGCAGTGTGAAAACCAAGTGCCGTCAGATAAGATAACATGTAGATAAAGGTCTGCCGAAACAAACAAACAAACTGAGATAAATGGAAATTTCTAGTTACTTCTGGACTGATAGAGATAATTCGGTTTCTGGTTTATTTTAGAATGATCCAGAAATTATCAGGAGATATATAAGCGATTATGAAACGCCAGCCGGGCAAGTTGTAAACAGTGTGTTGTAGTAGAGAACAGCTGAGAGTGTTGTAAAGACATGTAACAAGAGTGTTGAGTAAGCTGTTTGTTATTGTCATCTACCTTGGTGCTGTAGATTGTGATATGTGATGTAATGTTGTTACGTGAGAATTGAACAGTGTATTCTTGCGGAAATAAAGAACATTTGGGATATCTGCAACTCAGCTTTTTAATTCTACGAACCCACAAAGTCACATTATTAAAGCTCATATATATATATATTGAAGCAGGTCTACAGTCTGCAATTGTAAATGTGATGGCTTTTCTGCATTTATGCAAACTGGATCACTTAGTATTAATAATTCCATTTCTATTCCCTTTGTCACAAAATTTGGCTTCAAATATGGAATATAAGTTGGTATTGTTTAGTATGTGGAATGCAACATTTGAAGTCAATTTCGGTTTCAATTGTCTTTAAATTTATAATGCAGGTTGGTATTTGTTAGTACTATCTGATGTGCGGAATGCAACATTTGAAGCCAGTGTCAATGAGGAAAGTGATCTAAATATGCATGTATTCTGAAAGTAATGATGATGTAGTTTCAATTTGGTTATAATGGCACCCACAGTGTTGATCATGAAGCACTCTTTCTCTTAAAAATTACATTAAACTGATTAATTGATCACAAACATTGTTACAAAAGCAAGATCCCATGATTCAGGAAATAACTGCAAGATAACAGTCGCTTGCTTTCTTATAAAATTATCTGCCTCTATGAATATTAAAGAACCAGAAGTCTACATCCTCTGCCTAACCATCTAAGTAAAAGTAAATTAAATCTGAATAGTTCTGACCTCTGATCTGATTAGAATTTTTTAAATTGCTTATGCTATATAGAGTGAACTTTAATCAAATTTACAGTGTTTACTACTGTTGATATGAGTCCCATCTTGCGAAATTTGTATGCAAACTTTTTTATGTATGATAGAGTGTGTAACTTTATCATTGTTATAAATTCCAGTTTCAAACAAATAAGATTTTAACCTTCCCATGAGATCATTAATGTTATTAATCATAGGTTAGGACACCATCTGTTGCAACTGACAGGGTAAGTTATACTGTAAAACTGTCATATATAGTGCCTAGAATGTTTTTCCACATGTATTATCTTTTAAGATAAAGAAATTTATCAATTCTTCCAGAATACTGACTAATGGTTACAACTGAGCAGTACCTGTTATATGTGCATAGTCATCTAAAGCTGAAATATACCATATAAAGCTTTTCTTTTAATTTTCAATTGTTTGGTATCCAAAGCCATTGCTGATATTCTGAAGGTATTGTTCTTTCAAGCCTTAATATTTTAAATCATTTTAGCATACCGGGACAAACATACTTGGCTACATAGAATCTACATGAAAAATTCAATGCCATGGCTGGGATTTGAACCACGGATCTCCTGGTTTCCGTCCAGTCGCTCTAACCCATTGAGCTACCATGGCCAACATATTGTGACTTTGTGGGTTCGTGAAATGAAAAGTCCAATTGCACCACTCAAAAATGTTCCACCGACTTACAGTTAAACTCTTGCCAATTACACAGTATTACGTAATGCACACAATTACGATTCACCAGTTCGTCCGTTACAATTTCACTTGCACTCGTAATTACGCACAATCCTCCGATGCACTCACACAGTCTTCTCGTCGTACACTAGCACTGCATTCTTACACCAAGAACTGACTAACTAACTGACTGACTTACTGCCCGGCGTGTTGCTTATATAGGGTCAGCTGGGGGATCGAGAATGTTCTAGATTAGATGAAATATCCCGTAAGTTTGAGAACACAGGTGGAACAGAAAGAGACGGCGCAGTGATGTTTTTTCTCCCAGCCACCCCCTTGTCACCACTATAAGACAAACGAGGGGAGGCTTATAGTTTGTGGTGCTGTGAAGGAAATTTTTTCAAATAATTGTGTGTATCAACTTCATTCAACTAAACAATGAAAAATAGCTGAACATTTTTATGACTACAAAAATCTATGTTCAACATTTGTGTGAAAATGGAAATGTATGAAAAGGAAAATGCCTCTTAGGCATAAACAAAAGTATTAACATGCTAAACTTTACAGGTGGGAAAATGGTTATTTTTCAGTAATAGGCAGGCTCCAAACAGCCATGCAAAATAACATTCAAGTAGGTCTACTTGTATTTACTATTTATAATAACCATAACAACAAGGTACTCTTGGTCTACTATTATCTACTGACTCTGGTTCTTTTACTTGAAGTCATTACTCTTAACTCCTTATGAATATTCTAAGGTGCAAGATGGTACCCCCTCCATTCCCCTCATTTCCTTTCTCTTCCAACCAACATTTACTTTACATGTGTATAATTGTGATGCACTGTTAAGTACAATGCCTAAGCCATGTTATGCCTATTATATGTTTCAAATGGGAAGAGTTCTCACCTGTAGCGAATCAGATGCATTAGAGCCTTCAGCATTGCCACCTCATTATCCCCACTCTTTTTATATTTCTCTCTTGCACCAAGTGTTCTTGGTGCTAGATGTAAGGGAACACAAACTAAACTTTCCAAAGTTTTATGACAATGCAGTTGTTGAAATCACAATTGCAACATGGATATTCGTATATTACGCATATGTTTTAAATATTTAGTTTAAAATTAATTATAGTTTATGAATTACTTATTTTTCTAATCCAACGAAATTACCAGCGGTATATCCAAATAGCTCTGAATGTTACTTACGTTAAGAGATAATTCATAATTGTCATTGTCTTCAACTTCAGAGTACTGCAAATTTATGCTGATAAATTTATCATGAGTCACCAAACAGCTGAGGATGAGATCAAATGATCTTGAAAACGTTTCAGTTATACAACAACATAGTAAGTGAAGTTGAGTGTAAACATAGTGACTCATAAATCAAACTCCAAAATGAAGAATACTTCATTGTTAATAATGCTTCTGCTTATAATATCTATGATGATAGGTTCCAAAATCTTGTCGCGTGCTATTTCTTTCCAAAAGTCGTCGTCTTATAGTTTATCTGCTGTCTCACGCAGTTTTCCCAGTCTTGTTGTGTTCCTTGTCAATTTCTTTCTGAATAAGTGTTCAACGTCAAGTCAATTTGAAAATATTATTTCTGTTTGTAACATAATTTGAGTCCACATTAACACTAGAAGGACCGCACCCATCATTTTGACGGATGCGCTGCTTTAGAAGACTTATTTTTTGCTTATGATTTTTCCATACTTCCCATGTTCTACGACTTTTAATAAATACTCATGACAAACACGTCCACAATGAATTAAGCATTTTGGACCTTTCTAAAAACTGGTACAAACAACTCCTACTAGAAGGACCGCAATCCGTCATTTTGACGGGTATGGAAGTGTGAACAATAGCCTTCGGATCTGTCCACATCTGTTGTTGTTTTCCTTCCTGATTTGTTTATGGCACTCTGCAGACCATTTGTCGATGAGTAAGAAAGCTTTATTGCCCAAGTGGCGCAATTTGTGCTACCACTTATGTATTTATGAGGTGTTGGGGCAAAAAACTTTCCGTTGAAGTTGTTATGGTCGAATACCTGGGGACCACCATTTTTCAGGAACAGAATGAGCAGAAACAAATTTGCTGAAATTTTGTGGTTTATGCAATTTGATGACAAGGACACACGTTCTCAAAGACTAAGTACAGATCGCTTTGCAGCTGCTATTCCTGTCTCGAATCCTTTTATTGCCAATTCCTTGCAGTGTTACATTCCAAGTGAAAATATCACTGTGCATGAGCAATTGTTTCCTTGCAAGGCTAGATGCTCTTTCATTCAATATATGAACAATAAACCGGACAAATTTGGAATAAAATTTTGGCTTGCAGTTGATGCAAATTCAAAGTATCTGGTGAATGGTTTTCCTCACCTGGGCAATGATTATCAGAACCCCACAGTGTACTTCTTGCAGAGCACGTTGCAATGCGTCTTATACAGCCCTTTGTTTTTGCAGGAAGAAATATTACCTGTGACAATTTTTCCACAACCAAATGCCTTGCAGAAAGTTTGAAGCGTAAAAGTACAAGCATTGTGGGCACAGTAAAGAAATGTAGAAGGGAAATCCCTCAATCAGCAAAATCTGCTGCATCACCTTGGCACATAACTGTACTTTATAAGTCAGGTGACATAACTCTAACATGCTATCAGGGGAAAAAGAACAAAAATGTTCTTCTTTTGAGTTCAATGCATGACACAGTTACTATAAATAAACAACATCCTAAAAAGCTACCAGAATCAGTGGCTACTGCAATAACACCAAGTACGACGTTGACGTTGTCAATCAAATGGCTCGACTGTATACAGCGAAAGATGCAGAAGGTAGCCTATGCATGTTTTCTTTTTCAATGTGTTGGTCTTTGCAGCTATTAATGCATGGGTACTGTATAAGGAAGTAACAGGTGAAAAAGTAAGCAGACTTCAGTTCATATACAACTTAGCATCAAGTATGTTTGTGGACCGTGTTAAGAAACACTGAATACATGTGTGTTACGTGTTATGTTGCTGCAGGAGGCTTTGAATGAGCAAAATCAGGTTTATAAGTGTTTTTTCTACTATATACTGGGTATTCAAAATTTTATGTTGAAACACATGTGTTTGCTAAGGGAAGTTGTCCATTTTACATTTGGTTATTGCATATATTTGGATTATTTTTTAGGCTTAAAATGTTCATTTTACCATGTAATTCTTTAGACAAAAGTTAAATTATATACTGGTAAACTGTATAAATAATATTAAATAAACAGGTATGCATTCATATTTGTTTACTTTTTTAAAAAGGGGCAAATAAAACTGCACCCGTCAAAATGACGGGTTGGTCCTTCTCGGTAGACCATACTCGCAGTTCCTTCTAATGTTAACTCTATTGGATTGCTCTAGCAGTAGTAAGGAGGGAGGGAGCTGAATCGTGTCTCATTGATCCAGCTGATACACTTTTTCATGGAAGAGTAATTGAATAATGCTGCTTTGAATCCTCTAGAGTAAATAGAGATTACAAACCATTCATCAAAAAAGAAATAATATTCTGCCATACTAGCAAGAAGTGTGTCGTTTCCTCTCATTGAATTTAACAAACACCTTGGCTTATTCAAAGTAAATATTTCTTTTACCACGTCATGTCAGATGTTTACGTTTCAGTTCTGAGTAATTTCAAATGTATGTTAACGCATACATGCCAACCAATAATGATATTCATTACAGTACTTACGTTGCAATGCATTGTTATAATATAATGGTATCTATTTTATTTATTTGTATTAGGAAAACTATATGAGCTTAAAATATGGGGGTTTTACGGTTATATTAAATACATTACTCTATCCTTTCTCATGGACCAGTGTTTGCAAAATCTGAATTTTTGTTTTAGCGTGAATATTTATTAGAGATTGATTAGTTTGGCACTCATCTCACACACCACATAGGGGGTATGCCATACAACAACACTGTAGGACTCTGATTGGTTGCTCCCCTAGTAGAACTCAAGGACAAACATCATCTCATTTGAAACATATAATAAGTGCTTATTTTGATTAGTACTCAATCATATTAAAGGAATTCATATGCACCAACATTACCACTGCCATACTGTGCCACTGCAATCAATGTTGCTGGATTATCTATCATGTATCAGTTTCCACAATACTGTTGATTACATAAATGTTCCAAAAATGCCATCTTGTTTCAGCTATGGGCTCTTACATATGTATTGCAAGGGCTTAACAGCATAATTCATTTTGATTAACCAGAGGGTCTCTAATGAGCATTGGATTTTATTGGGAGCAAGGAGTGTTACAATATATTAAATCATTCGCATACTTGTAACTATTGTATTGTAATGCAGCATACTATCTCAGAGCATTACTTTTGAAATTGCTTATTAAAATACTCCAGTATTTTCCAGCCTTATTGGAAAAATAAATAAATGTTTTGTTTATTAACGAGCTATTATTTACCAAGATCGTATTAGTGCCCCCAGCATGTCACAAATTTGTCCTGCAAGGAGTTCTTTTATATGTCAGTAAATCTACTACATGGGATAGCCTCTTTTAGTCTTTTTTTTTATTTAAAAACCATTGCTTTGGGCTGAGTTTGAAAAATGACCTTGGGATCGATAAACCAGCACCTAACCAACTGAGCTAACCAGACCAATATCTAATTGGAAGAACTGCTGTTTTGGTTCTTTTTAGCTAATTGTTTGATTTTTTTTTTTTTTCTTTTTTTTTTTTTTTTTCTTTGTTTCTTTGTTTCCCCATCTAGCTAAACTTCTTTGGTAAGACCAGATATTTGCTACCCCATTCACATCATTGTAGTAGCTAAGATTAACTTGCTTCTCGGTGGCATTTTCAAACAAAAAATTTGTTAAATATTTGACATTAAGAAAAAAAAAATTGTTAACAACACTGTCAATTGCCGGGATCATATCAGTGCTGCTGGTGTGCTGGAATGTTATCCTGCAGGAGTGCTTTTGTGCCATTAAATCCAATGACATGGGGCTGTCACATTTAAAAACCATTGATCTGGGATGGGTTTGAATCCGTGACCTTGCATTCAGCTTGCCAGCACCTAACCAACTGAGCAACACATACCAGCATAATCACAAAGAGAAGTATCTCTTATATGAATGAAATTGGTGACTTTCGGAAAGTAATGTTGCATGTAATGGAAAATCACAAAAAAGTACAGGAAATTGATGGAAATTAATCATTTCTCCACACTAGCCGTATATAGGCTAAGATATTTGATGGATAGTCAACATGAAAAATTCAATGCCAAGGCCGGGATTTGAACCACGGATCTCCTGGTTTCCGTCCAGTCGCTCTTAACCTTTGAGCTACCATGGCCAACGTGCCTTCCTGACATTAAATTCTCCAGTTGACTCGTATATTTCCCTGGTAGACCACTAGGGGCTCTCGCATCCGAGATACACCGTTTGTGGCGACTTAGTATTGTAAGTACTTAAGTCCCAGGCTTCATCATTTAACTCTTAAGTTAATTGATGGAAATTAATCATTTCTCCACACTAGCCGTATATAGGCTAAGATATTTGATGGATAGGAAATGTAGGCTGCTGCACAATTCCTTCCAACTTCTCTTGTGGCAATTTCTGTATTATAAAAATATATCATGATTATAATTTATAAACATATTCAGATTATAACTGCATTGCATGATATGAGCATACAAATTTGATGAAATTATGTATACATGTATGAAATAATTTTTGCTGAAGCCTTTCAGTAGTTGAAAATTAAGAAAATAACCACACAATTATAAAGGTGATGAATTGGTCGTTAAGCCAGTAAACCTTAATTCTCCTAGTGGTAATTAATGTTAGTCAAAAACTACCTTAATTTTTCTGCATATGTTAGTATATTAAGATCTTTATTCTCCATTGAGTTTCAGTACCTGTATTGGAATTTCGTATTTGGAAGCAAGGCAGAGTCAATTTAGAGTTCTTAACTCAAAAGCTACGTAGTTCTGTACGTCATGCCACCTGGGACCTTCTTATGGAGTTTCATTTCCTCACTGCACCAGTGACTGTCATTCCACATCAGCCTTCTGTATCACCTAGAATCCTTCAAATAAGCACATCAGCATCAGCAGCTTCATCAGCAGTAACATCACCATCTTCTGTAGTTCATCCAGCACCAAGCTCTGAACCCCCGACACCTAGCAGAGGTTTGTAACGGTTATCTTGGCTGTCTTCACTTATTTGTGTAAACATTTGCTTTATAGTGTTCAGATGTAAATGCACACAAAGACAGCACTTATGACATAGTGCCATGTTGCCAAATGTGTACAGTTGCTGTTAGAGAATTTCTGTCTTTAAAACATTTGAGAATGTGCAGAAATTAAAACCTTAATATAATTGTGATAGCTACTGAAGTAAGTTTTATTCACCTTAGGAATATACAATATTCATGGCTTTGTCAAATTTGTACCCATAAGAATAATACATTTCTTATGAATAATACAATTATGAATAATACAATAGTAATTAAATAATACAATAGTGATTAAAGTAATGCAGTAGTAATTAACAGAATAATAATAATTGCTTTAAAGCAATCAGATAAGCAACTGAAAAGTTTTAGAGGATAAAAGAACAAGTTAATATTTGAAACATTAAGAGGGATCCCAGCTAAGGCATGGAACTTTTCAGTCCGACTCTACATATTATGAGGGATATTAGAACATATACCAGCACATGACCCTTGGTATCTTCTTTCAATCAAACTTATATATGAGAAGGGAAGAGTGCTGATTTGCCAGGGCTGTTAAGTAATACAATATATCTGAATGACCTAATTTATATTGGAGTTTAATGTATTGCTATTTTTATTTCTTCTGTAGCTAAGAAGCAAACAAAATCAATTGAGTTCCTGGAACAGATTTCACCATCGCTGATAGAATCTCAGATTCAGGTGAGTATAGAAATAATATATGAGATAGAGCAAAGACAAAGTATTTCATATTTTTTTAATACCTGAAAACATTCATGGAAGTTATGTAGAATTAAAAAAGGTTGCATATTTTAAAATTGTCTTATGATTGGACAAATGTTGGGGAGGTACTTTCTGTCTTTCTAATATTGTCATAATATATAATAGAAAAGCTGTGTTTACAGCATATGCAGCAGCATATGCTTAAAGATGTTGAATCTTGAGGAAAACTGGGAGCCATCTAATGAAACATATTTTATCATTTCTTTTTACCAGAAACTTTATTAGTTTTTTAAAATCCTTTATTTTTTACTGAGCTGCTTAATATTTGCTATTGATCTATTTTAGTTGGGAACCAAATCAGGTCAAAACACAGGCTGTTTGGTTATGGAACCTAAGTGTATAATGATCAGCAAAACTAATTGAAATTTTCATTGTTAAAATTCCAGCTGTTCATTATAGCTTGCTTTTTATTTACATATTTTTTTTCCCTCCAATTTTAACACTGGTTATGAATTGTGAAATGCATGACTTGGTCTACTGTTGATCAATAGCTATCAGTGTCTATTGATGACAGTCTTTAGAATGAACATTTTTATTAATCCTTTGTACATTAACCAAGATATGGATTTGTATTAACTTTTTTTTTGTGCTACAGAGGGGATTCGGCACTGAAACCTATGGTTTATTGTAGCTAAGCCCCAAGTGGGGCATCACTGGGAGGACGGATGAGGCAAGAGGAGACAGACAGCAGCCGACCCAAGTTGCCAAAACACCCGCCGACATTTCTACCATAAAACAAACCACTGGATGAGAGATGATACGAAATGATAATGGAGATGAAATGGTTGTTGTTGTTGTTGTTGGAAATTCGAGGGATGTAATTAACCTACTCAGCATTTGCCTGGCAACTCAGGAAACCCCCCAATAAAAAACATGGGTCAGGTAGGTCAGTCACAGGAATTGAACCTGGGCCTCCCGAATGTGGGCCACAAATGAAACTGCCTGAGCCATCCCATTCAGTAATATAAATTGTTACTGATTAGGCAGCAGCAACCAGAAGCATATGTGTGAAGGAATGTTTTAACACTAAAGTCAATAAAGTAGAGGAACACAGGAAAAGAACAGAGGTCCAGCAAAATATTCAAATAAGAAAAAATTAGAATAAGTCCAGTCCATACTTGATTAACAAAGTTACTGTAATAAAAATTTGAAGATTCACAGAGACCAAATAAAGTCATAGTAACATTTAAATTACAAAACTGTTTGAATTCATCTAAAACTTTAAATCATAAGAGTTTCTGAAATGAAAATAAGATAAATTGGATCAGTTGTACAGGATGCAGCAGTAACAATAAGCGGGTTTGAATAAAACACTATTTTGAATCTAGCAGATTTTATGTTTCAAACATGTGACAGGACTGTATAGTGAACCTAGGAATTGAGTTCACCTGTTTGTTTTCTCTCCTATGCATTAGTTAGTCATGGAGCGCTGGGCAGTGAAAGAGCATGTTTGTGCCGCAACTTGGTACCTCAGAATAGGTTCCATCACATCAACAGAACGGGAATTTTAACAGGAATTGAATAGACATGATGCACCATGTAAGGATGCTATTCATTCAAAATATAAAATTGAAAGAAGCGTAGAGACAGTGAAGCACAACTTAGCACAAAAGTGAATCAAGAAGATATTGACACACTGCTTCTCTCACACTGTTTTCTCACAGGACATTTTCAAGAGCTTTTGCTACCCTCATCATCTGGAACTTGACTAGTGCAAATTGTAGTGGTTTACTCCTTCTCCGTATCGTTGATAGATGGCATGATGTACTTGTCAAAGATGTCCAGTGGTGGAGTTTCAAAATTCATGACACTATGACGATTTTTGTTAATGAAGATTTTTTCCCATACGGTAAGGTCTGTGGGGTGATAAATGTATTTTAGACTTTTGAATATTCAAAATCCAGCTATAAAATTTACATTGGAAACAGAAGAGGATGGGGTGCTCCCCTTTTTGGACATCAAGATAAAAAAAATGAACAACAAACTCACTTTTGGTATTTACAGGAAACCGACACACACAGTTAATTATATTAAGAACAACAGTTTCAACCCAAAACAACACCAACATGCCATTTTCAACAGTTTAATCTTTCGGATAATCAACTTTCCACTAAACAGAGAAGATTATCAAGAAGAATACCTACACATAAAAAAGTAGCTATGTCCAGTGGTTTCAACCCAAATTTAGTAGACAAAGCAGTTAACAGACTCAACAAAGCTAAGAAAATAAAAGAAACCACCACCCTAGAACCTATAGTAGCAAAAGAGAAAAAATATTTTAAAAAATTTACCTTCCATCCATCAGCCCATAATAAATTCCAAAAAATTCTTCTCAACACACAACATAATTCTTGCATCTCAAAATAGATTTAATATCAGAAATTTGTTAAAAGGCCCCACCCCTCAAAAAAAAAAAAAAAATAATTCAATTACTACCAAAGAAAAACCAGGAATCTATGAGATCAAATGTGAAACTTTCCCTAATATTTATATAGGAAAAACAAAAAGAAATATTGATATCAGAACTAAAGAACATACAAGAATCATTAAAAATGGTGAAACAGAAATATCAGCAGTGCCTTTCATTTTTTGAATACTAGACATGACATCAACTTGGACATCTTTAATAAAATACTGTCACCCAATTAGCGGAAAGCCTGACCAACGACAGCTGAGAAGTGGAAACAAAGAACATTTTAGAGTGGTGCAACTGGACTTTTCATTTCACGAACCCACAAAGTCACAATACGTTAATCACCCCATAGACCTATCCGTATGGGAAAAAATCTTCATTAACAAAAATCATCATAGAATCATGAATTTTGAAACTCCACCACTGGACATCTTTGACAAGTACATCATGCCATTTATCGACGATACGGAGAAAGAGGAAACCACTACAATTTGCACTAGTCGCGTTCCAGCTGATGATGAGAGCAAAAGCTCTTGAAACATGTCCTGTGAAAAACCAGTGTGAGTGAAGCAGTGTGTCAGTATCTTCTTGATTCACTTTTATGCTATTCATTCTTGGGTGCAATAGTGGAATGGAGATGATAGTGATAAAATTAAATCACCGCCTGGGTGACCATGCTCTGTATGCACAGAAGAAAACATAGCACGAGTGCAGGCATCTGCACAACGGAGTCCATGCTGCTCAGTCAGGAAGCATGCCATTGCTTTACACACATCGGATTGAAGCATGAGGCAAATGTTAATTTCAGACTGGATTCCATACAAGATTCAAGTTACGCATCGCCTCTTGGGTCATGATAAGACTGTGCATTTGCAATTCTCTCACCACATAATAGAATTGATAACGGAATATCTGACACTGGTAAACAATTTTGTGATGAGTGATGAAGCACATTTTCATATCAATAGTAGTGTGAATAAATGGAATATGCATTACTGGGCTATGGCCGTGCCATGGCTGAGTGATTAGACTACTTGGCTCTCACCAAGGTGGCCCAGGTTCGATCCCAGGTGACCTTAAAGTGAGATTTGTGGTGGACAACATGGTGCTGGGATGGGGCTTCTCTGGATCTTCTGGTTTCCCCACCAGCATCCACTGATTGCTCCATCATCTTTCCTATCACCTCATCTCTCTCGTACTTTCACTTCCGGCAATGGGCTGATCTATCATCCTGGAATCTCACTGATCAGGTAACCTCTGATCTCCTTGAGGTTGCGTGGTTCAGAAGACCCCATGTTCCACCTAAGGAAATACAGGAATTCATTCATTTATTACTGGGATCCCAGTAATCTCTAGGAACTCCATCTGCACCCACTTCACGATCAGAAGGTGACAATTTGGAACACTGTAATGGCCAGTAAAACAATTGGGCCTATTTCTTTAAGGAAAATGGTGAAACATGCAGATTTGGGGCTGCACCAAGAAATCTAATATTAAAATTATAAAAAACTTTCAAAACAAAATACTACGTGATATCATTGATGCATCATGGTACATCAGGAATGACAACATCCTTAGGGATTCAAAAATGGACATGTTCCATGAAGAAGTAAGGACCATGGCAATGAATCATGAAAAGCGACTTCACAGCCATTCAAACCCTATTGTGCTTCAGCTACTGGATACCAGTGCTGTATCAAGAAGATTAAAAGCGACAAAGCAGCAAACTGTGGATTGACAGGCGAGTGACTAATCATAGAAGCAGCACAAGCAGCAGCAAAGAAATAGAGCAAGTGAGTGTTGACACAGCAGAGACAAACAAACTGATTTTAATATCTGGTGTAAATGTCCAGAATACATGTGGAGTAAATGCAGTATACACTGACAGAGGGGAAATGATGAACAGTGCAAATGGAAGTGAAGAGGCAGAAAACTCAGTAAATAAGGAAAAATGAAATTGCATTAAGGTGAGTAGAGAGTGAAACAAATGTAGGAAATGAATTGATCAGGAAAAAGCAGTATGGGGATACAAAGGATTAGAAAAGGGCTGAGAATTATGCAGGGGATATCAACATGTAGGGGCATATCAGCAAGGCAAAAATATGGCTATTATGGGTAAATTGCAGCAAGGAAAGAATAGAATGGAGCCGTGAGAGGTAGAGAAAAATTTGAGCTAATGTGAAGCAACAATAGATAATCGGGGATAAGGAGAAAAGTGGCTTAGTAATTGTAATAGGAAAAGAGATGGCAAGAGAAAAGTATAACTGTAAGTATACCTTTGACAAAGTAGCTAACTGGAAGAAGGATTTGAAAAACGGCTAGTGAAGTTAAATAATTATTTAACTGGACAACAGCCAAAAAGTTATAGAAACAAAATAAGCTATTTCTGACTAAATTTGTACTACTAATGATGAATATGTCAGTAAAGCTAGCCATAGTGTTCTGGTTTCATTGCACAGCATAGTCTGGGGTTACTCTTTTCAGAACAAAGTGTCAGTGATTTCTCTTGCAAGGTTACAGCAGTCTCCTTACACAGGGGTGGTTGAGATAGATTTATGACTGAGGGTTTTTCACTTGTAAAAGACTTCTGGTTTAGTCACACACAAGATGTTGCTAGTGAAGATCGGTTTTCATCTGTATTGTGAAGTAAATTCATCAAGTTCTTGTAGTGCTGTGCATAACCATATATACATCTGTTTGATCAGAAGACACATTTTTAATTCTGCTTAGTGATAAATCTTTGATGTGATAGAAATTAATATGCCACATAAGTGTATAAATAGTGCTGATAATTTTTGTTAAATTTATGGGAAAGTAACTTTTGCAACCCAGAAGTGAAATATAATCATATTGATAAAGAAAGCATACCATCTGTATTTTGGATGCAAAATAGGGAACCAAGATGAAAGCTGCCCCCCCCACCATATTTTTGCAATGCCTCTTCTGAAACTCACTGTGAATGGATATAAAGAAGAAAAGGGGATCAAAGACCTTTGGCGTGCTCATGATTTGGAAGAAACAAGCCGACTGTGTAAATGATTGTTATTTCTGCACAGTACCACTTGTGAAGTTCATTTTAAAAAAGAAAAGGTCAACTGTGAAATACTCAAATATATCTTCAGCTATTCATTTGGTGCTTTACTCCTATGAACCTATTCCACTTCCATCTAAGTCCTATACCACTGATTCTGGCAATGAACCTAAATCCAAAACTTCTGAAGATATACCCTGAGCTTAAACATCCTATGATTCTGATTTCAACATTTAAACTCAATCCCACTTAGACAGATTGACTTAAAATGAGTTAAATGATCTATTCTGAGACTTGGAACTTTCAAACCTAAAGCAGAGCTGGTAGCATCTCAACTAAGGCAGTTTAACTTTATCTCTCATAAAATGTGAAGGTGTCTGCTTTTAGAATATGGCAGAGGCTTTTGGAAAAATTTTACAGAATAAATAGAAACATCATAGTTTGTGATGAGATAGACAAAAAGTTGACAAATAGCAAAAACTAGTGCGTGATAGAGCAGTAAATGTAAAGCATTTATGATTATAAGGGGGAAACACATATCAAATGAACTTACAATTCAGGTAATTGTAGCAAAGGGGCCAGAGCCCAGCTCAGGGGTAGCCCTATTTGTTGTAGTTCTTAATAAGCCATATCATATCATATAATTGTATATTTTGAGAAAAATTGATAAATTACCATTTACAAGTAATTACATATATTCCTTTCTCTAACTGTATCATCATCAATCATCATCTTCACTTATGGTCTAGGCAATATGCCGTTTCTGGCTTCACAATTAAGACCACATCTTCTTGGTCTTCCCATATCTCTTCATCCTATAGGTTTAGACTTGTTTGCAATTAATAGAACTCTTTCTTCATCCATTTGTTGTAGATGTTATTTCCATTTTTACCTGTGTTCTTCTCTTATTTAAATTAAATGTTCTGAGTGGTTCTCATATACTTTTGTTTTTTATACAAACTCTTCTTGAGCAACCCTTCACATTTCTTAAAAATCTCATTTCTAATGATTGTATACTGCTTTTATCTTTCTTTTGCTCAATCCAAGTTTCACTGGTATAGAATAACATGGATACAGCTATTATATAACATTTTTATTTTTTGTCTCGCCAAGGTCATTTTTTTTCCCTGTGTCTTATTGTAAAGAATTCAAGTAAGTTTCATCTCCCCAGAATGAGATACCAGCCTGCTGCTAAAAAAGTTCTGTGGAGGGGTTGACTCCTTCAATCTTCGGATGTGCTGTCAATTATACTAACCCTAAAAATGATAGGGCATTTATTTTAGTGTCTAAGAAGTATCTTGAGATCCAAAAAGTTAAGAGCAGTTGTTAATACTGTTTTAAAAGAAAAAAGAACTAGTCTACATCTGGAAAATGCAGTTTCACTGACAAGCATAAATAATTTTATTTGTCTTATAAAAATTTTTTCAAAATAAATTTGCGTTTTAATGATAATAACAACACTATCTCAGGAAAATCAACCTCCTTGGTTATATGTTGTAGTAGTTTAGTAGATTATTATTTCATCTATCTATAACTTTGTTTTAGGCTATAGCTCCAGGAAAGAGGGCCAAATTGGAAGCTTTGGACTATGGGGAGACTGGAGAACTACATGAAATGTATCGTGTTACAATGCAGCCGTGGTTAGACTTTGGAGTAGAACTTGGAGTACCCGCTGTTCGCAAACACACAATCATGCTTAGTTCTAGGTAATTTAAGAGCAAGCTTACTTCAAGTTTTATTTTACTTTACAGACACAGATGTTAAAGTGTTTCATTTTATACAGATGATTAAATATAAATTGTTTTGCAGACATTGTACAGTTGATCTTTTTAATTGATCTTTTCAGTTGAACATTTAATCAATACAAGTTGTTGTTTTTTATTTTTTTGGTGTAATTTACGTCCTTCAACATTTAGTCATATCGGATGATGAATGGAATGGGTGAAATGATGCCCAATGCATCCAGGGTTTATGGAGCTTAGAGTTACCCGACATTCAGCGTTTAGAAAATACAAGTTGTTATAATACAAAATAATTATAAACAGTGTAACTTTTATAATACTAAAATAAAATATGAGTGGAATTAGACACCACTAAATGATAGGTATAAAACATGGAAGTGCAATCACATTCATATAGTTGCATTACTTAACAGTTTCAACCATCTTTAAGTAGAAGGTTAATTTAGAAATACTAAAATAAGCAAAGCGTAAAAGATTTACAAAACTAATAATGCAGTTGGAACAGAAAAAAACTGCAGTAAATTCAATTTTATCCACAAGCTTGCTATAAATTCAGTAAGTTCTTCCAAGAATGTAATATAAAATTGGTACCTTATAAAAGATGGAACCTCAGAAACTTGTTCAATCATCATTTAAGAGGAATCATGCCAAATCTAGAAAAATCAGTTGATCAGATCAATTATGAAGACTATTCACAGATATGTGTTGGAAAAACAAAAGAAACCTACAAGCCGGACTGAAGGAACACCTAAGTTATTTGAACCTTAATCAGTCAGACAAATCAGCAATAGTCCAGCATGTTTGATTAACACAGCACAAAATAAAACAGAAAATTGGCCTGCAAAATTAAAATACTTCAAAATTTCTTTAATATGAAATACTTATCATTTTAGAGAAAATTCACATAGTAAAAGTGCTGAACGTTATGTATTTTAAATAATGCCAGTTGCATTGATAGTATAATCAGCATCTCAGTCAGATAACCAGATGACAGTATTATCTCCTCAATAGCAGTGGCTTCCTCTCTGAGTGTCAGTATGGGTTTTGCTGATGAGAGTGAAGACCTTTGAAATATGTTCAGAGTAAACTCTTAAGTAAGAGAGACTAAAATGCTAAGATGCAATCCCCCTAAATGCTCAATTTCTGGCGGTGTACTCCCACTGTAATTATTTAAGTGGAATGCAGAAACACCAGGCACAGCATCACAATGCCATTGCCTGGAGCCAGTTTGGTATGCTGTTAGCGCTAGATGCATAATTTGCCCAATATTCTATGAGCAGACTGTAAATGCAGAAAGGTACTGTAATGACATTTTGACCCCATTTTATCATGAACTGACAGAAGAAAAGAAATCATATGAGTAGTTTCAATAAGATTTTGCTACTGCCCATACAGCAGAGGAGTCCCTAAATAAAATTAGGGAAGTGTTTGAAGATAGTGATTAGTGCTGGTGTATGGCCCCCTTGCTCTCCCAATCTAACAATGTGTGGTTCTTACTTCTGGGGTCATCTGAAAGAAACAAGAGGTCCCGAGTTCGAATCTCGGTCAGGGTGAGTTACCTGGATAAGCTTTTTCCAGGGTTTTCCCTTATCCTGAAAGACGAATGTCAGGTAACTCTAAGCTCTATGAACCCTGGGCTCATTTGAGCATCATTTCACCCATTCCATTCATCGTCCAATATGACTTAACATTGGAGGACGTAAAATTACAACAAAAAGAAATCTGAAAGAAAAAAGTTTGAGACAAATTGTCATACATTGGAAAAACTAAAACAAAATATTAGAAATGAAATTGGAAACATCACAGCGGCCCAACGTAATCGTGTAAATCAGAATTTGTTCTTCCGATATAATGCTTGTTTAGTCGAGGTTGGACAACATTCCCAGCATTTTCTATAAGGTAAGAGTGTTATACATGCTTTACATGCAAAGTTTATGTAGGAGCAAAGCCGGCTGTTGCACACCCAATCATGCACAGGTGAAATGCTGCATGCCCATTAGGTTATAAATGAATATAAGTGAAAAATCCTGTAGTAATAATGATAAAGGTTTCTACCTTTATGTGTCTGTCATAAATACTATTCACCATTAACATAATGCATACAACTTTACACAAATTACCACTTCCTTTATAAGGTATTTTCCTGCATTAATCTGCAGTAGCCAAAGCCCTAACACATGTATGTGCTTACAGGGATATGGAAAAGAGGCCTTTCCTGTTGCAATAGCAGTAAGCTGACTTTTAAGCTTCACTCATAGCTCTGTTAAACTCTGGCAGAAAACCAATTGAAGCCAGAAACTCAGCAACAAAAATTACCTCTATCAGGAAGAAACATATAGACTCCCTATACAGTACTTGAATAAATACTCGATTCAGATGCCTACACAGACCAACTTTTGCTGCATTAACAACTGTCACCGAACTTCAATACTGAAGAAGGGATGGTTACTGTCTTAGCACTGTTTAGTCAGCTCTGCTCTACAACCGTACTGCAACTTGGCATATGCTCCTCTATTGGTATATGGTATATATGCTCCTATGTATCATGGTATGCCGACTGTTCTATGAGGCAGTGTATACTGACTGTGCAACCTTACTGGCAAAAATTTTTATCAAGACTCTCCTAAAATTTTTTGCTCTTTTCTGTCTACCTTCTGTGGGACATTTGCCAATCAGCATCTCTGGTGTACCAACTTTATGGTTTCTACAATTTATGCATTTGTAACCCACTGCATGGCTCTCAGTGAGTGTCATCAGAGGAAAAGGCTTTCTTCTGCCTTAAATTCTTATTACAATGTTTACATTTAATTTAGTCTAGAGCAGTATTTAAAACAAAATTTTGCCAGAAAGCTATTTTTCCATAAATTACTAAGGAAGACACCAGAACTGCTTTGAGCATATCAAATCCATTCATGGGTATTGTGGATATAAGTACATAAAATATGGATACACTGTTTTAATTGATGGAAATTAATCATTTCTTCATACTAGCTGTATACAGGCTAAGGTTTTGATAGGTTTTTAATCATTTCTTCACACTAGCCATATATAGGCTAAGGTTTTTGATAGAGTCAACATGACACGGATCTCCTGGTTTCCATCCAGTCGCTCTAACCCCTTGAGCTACCATGGCCAACGTGCTGTCCTGACATTAAATTCTCCATTTGACTCATACATTTCCCCGGTAGAACTCTAGGGGCTCTCGCATCTGAGATACACCGTTTGTGGCAACTTACTGTTGTAAGTACTCGAGTCCCAGGCTTCATCATAGCATTTAACTCTTTATTATTTTAGTTAATTGATGGACATTAATCATTTCTTCACACTAGCCATATATAGGCTAAGGTTTTTTATAGAGTCAACATGAAAAATTCAATGCCATGGCCGGGATTTGAACCACGGATCTCCTGCTTTCCATCCAGTCACTCTAACCCCTTGAGCTACCATGGCCAACGTGCTGTCCTGACATTAAATTCTCCATTTGACTCATACATTTCCCCGGCAGAACTCTAGGGGCTCTCGCATCCGAGATACACCATTTGTGGCAACTTACTGTTGTAAGTACTTGAGTCCCAGGCTTCATCATAGCATTTAACTCTTTATTATTTTAGTTAATTGATGGAAATTAATCATTTCTTCACACTAGTCATATATAGGCTAAGGTTTTTGATAGAGTCAACATGAAAAATTCAATGCCATGGCCGGGATTTGAACCACGGATCTCCTGGTTTCCGTCCAGTCGCTCTAAGCCATTGAGCTACCATGGCCAATGTGCCATCCTGACATTAAATTCTCCATTTGACTCATATATTTCCCCAGTAGACCACTAGGGGCTATCGCATCCAAGAGCTTACAATAGTAAGTCACCACAAACAGTGTATCTCGAATGCGAGAGCCTCTACTGGGGTAATATATGAGTCAAATGGAGAATTTAATGTCAGGACGGCATGTTGCCCATGGTAGCTCAAGGGGTTAGAGCGGCTGGACGGAAACCAGGAGATCCGTGGTTCAAATCCCAGCCATGGCATTGGATTTTTCATGTTGACTCTATATATCAGAAAACTTAGCCTATATGCGTCTAGTGTGAAGAAATGATTAATTTCCATCAATTAACTAAAATAATAAGAGTTAAATGATGAAGCCTGGTACTCAAGTACTTACAATAGTAAGTCACCACAAACGGTGTATCTCAGATGCGAGAGCCCCTAGTGGTCTACCGGGGATATATATGAGTCAAATGGAGAATTTAATGTCAGGACGGCACTTTGGCCATGGTAGCTCAAGGGGTTAGAGCGACTGGATGGAAACCAGGAGATCTGTGTGTCAAATCCCGGCCATAGCATTGAATTTTTCGTGTTGACTCTATCTGCCAGCAGTTGAATCTGTTTTTAGGTTGTTTCGTTTTCAGATTTGGGTGATACTGAAAAAACATAATGACATGGTAACCAGTATCCTTGACGACAAAGAGTGTTGACTGACGACAAAAGCAATTTGTTTGTGAAATCGATCTCAATTAATAAGAAAAATTGACATCATTTTCTTAAGATAAGTGAGGCTTTTGTTACAAATAGTTATATTTGTGTATTAGAATTAGCACTATTTGTAGGGGATATACACAAACATTTTGCTAGAAGTACTAATAAATGAGTGTAATTTTCTTCAGAACTTAGCTTTGTCCAACGGGAGCTTTGCACTCCAGCATAAAAATAATCCCTTTCAACCAATAGAAGCTACAGAAAAGTATATTTAAATAGAAAAATGAAGGCTGTTATGCAAGAACACTACTTTTACTCAGTTGACTGGTATTTAAAATTTTAAGTTTTACATTGATTACAGTAGAAAAGTGTTTGAATTAGTACATTATTGCCTTATGTAAATTAATTAACTAATTCGGACATATGAATGTATAGTATTCATGTTTATATACTTTGGGAGTCCATGCGCTTGTATTGTATCTTTTTATTATGACTGGTCCTGGATCAATATATACAGGACTAGTATTTTGATGTGCATCAAAAGTGTATCATAAAGGAACAACATAACTAACCATTTATGTTGGTACTGAGAAATTTACCCTCTCGCTCTGCCAACATGACCTCTATTGCTTGGGCATAATTCATGCCATTGCATTGGCAGGGGGGTACTTTACCTCTCAGAATTATAGTTAAACTACCAGATAGTAACATTACAATTTTTCATGATCAGAATACCATTCATCCAGTTTTAATGCAAAAGTATAATATAACATAATTTTTTTTTTTTAATGTCTCCCTTCCTTGGCAATGCTGGTGTTAGGAGTTGCTTGGGTCCCCTCAGAGCGAGTGAGCCAAAACATATTGACCTGATGAGATCAGGGTTGGGGGGTCGGTCCAACACCTGGTATGAATGAATGATGGAGCAATTGGTGGGGGAAACTGGAGGAACCAGAGGAAACCCACCCCAGCGCCATGTTGTTCACCACAAATTCCACTTTGCGGTCACCTGGGATCGAACCCGGGCTGCCCAGGTGAGAGCCAAGTGGTCTAATCACTCTGCCATACATAATATAATATACTGTAATAAAAATGCACCAATAAATGTGAGGTTTAAGAGGTTCTTGGTATTTGTTCTTTTAATGCACTCAAGCCTTGTATTTTTATGCTATGCTACTGTTTTGTTTATTATTTTTTTTTTTTTTTTTTGTCTTCCATTCATTGGAGGCAATAACTTTAATCCTTGTCTCCACATTGCTGATTAAAGTTCTCATATAAATATAGTAGCTGTTGTTAAGTCAAACAACACTTACCCTTTCCTCTAAAAGGCTGAATTATATTTTATTGGTTTAGCTTTTCCTTGTGTGTAAATGATAGCAAAACACTGTCAAAAAGGCAGTATCCTAACCACTCCTTCATTTCACATTGATTATAACAGTGTTCATCAGTTTGTTTTTATGCCCCAGAATTATTTCTCAGCTCAGTTATATAGACAACATGTACTGACTTTCTGAAGAAGGAAACCTTATTGAAGGGAAGCCACTATGTGATCTATGGTAATGGGCTGCTGTTTATTTATATCAGTGTAAATGGTACTGCATAATTAAAAGGATGAGTAAATTGAGTTGAATATTTGACATTTAGTTTGGCCTACCAATAATATTAATTTTAAAAAATCAGAACTCTCTTTTTGTCTAATACTTTCTATAACCTATTCATATAATTTCCTTTACAGGCACTCTCTACCCATAATGGTGCGTGAAATGCAGGGTTTAATAACACTGAATGCCTCAGATACGTATGCAATGGTCTTCTGGAGCAGACTGTCTGGCAGTAAGGAGGAAACTATTGCTTATGTACCAGGACATGTGAAGACTACTCTAGGTGAAACACTTACCTGCTTAATGATTGGACGCAATATAACACAGTGGAAAGCATGTGTTACTGATGAAATTGCTTTTGATCCAGACATGCTAGATCCTAAAGGTATTAGGTTTTTGTATTTTTCACAAACATTTTGATCATGTAACAAATCAATAATTGAGATACCAATTTTCATAACTTGTTAAGTATACTCAAAATAAAAATTCATTAATAACTACTATCTTGCAGAAGTTATCCAACTTTTATTTGCATTATGAAAGGTAGAATTAGAACTGAAAAATTCAGTGCTATAGCCAGGATTTGAACCACAGATTTTCTGCTCTGCAAGCAGCTCTTTAACCATTGAGTTACTTTTTTTTTGTTTTGTTGTTGTAATTTACGTCCTCCAACGTCAAGTCATATAGGATGGTGATTGAAATGGGTGATATGATGCTCAAATTGGCCCAGGGTCCATGGAGCTTAGAGTTACCCGACATTAGTCTCTAAGGATAAGGGAAAACCCCGGAAAAAACCTTATCCAGGTAACTCACCGTGACCAGGATTTGAACTCGGGACCTCTTGAACGCGAGGTAGACACGCTACCATCTACGCTACCGAGGCGGGCATTGAGTTACATAGGCAACATGCTGGTATGCTATTCAGTTCCCCAACAGATTCACATTTTCGAGTAGATCACAATACATTTCAATTCAAGATCATACACTCCAATGGGGACTTATGATACATTAGTACAGTCTGGGCATTTATTAGAGTTTATTATAGCTGATAAGGTCAATCAGTTATACTTGATTGTACTTACACAAACAGTGTAGACAGACTATGAAAGGGAGTTTATCGGGAAAAGGCAAGTCGTTGGGAAATTTAACATTGTACCAGCATGTTGACATGGTAGCTCAGTAGTTAGAGCAGGTGCATATAGAGCAGAAGATCTGTGGTTCATATCATGACTAGGGCACTAAATTTTTCAGTTCTGATTTTGTCTTTTGTAGTTTGCCTACACTTGGTTTGTGTGTGTTAGAACAATAACTTATTGATTAGCATTATAAGTGAATCTTATTTTCATTGTTTGAAATAATTCTAAAAGTTAGTGCTTCCAAACCAGAAGAAATCATTTTAAATTCTGCTGGAATTTCATAAAGAAGCATTGAAACTTCCAAGTATTTTGTTTCTTGAAACAAATTGTAATGCTGAACAAACTAAATATAATCAGGTTTTAGCACTCCATTACTTATATTTTTATTTGTTGAGGGACTAGTTTTGCTAGCTGTTGCTTCATTTTCAACGTCAAAAGTCCAGCTGTCATCTGTTGTTGTCTGCTGTGTTCTCTCTGGTGGTGGAACTCTGAACTTCTTTATCAAATTATTGACTGGTGGGATTTCAAAGTTCACTACTCTGTCCTTGTTTTTTCATACTAAGATGTTCTCCCATGCAATAATAAACAATCTTATACACAGACTAGTCAACATACCCATGGATAAAGCACAATACTTCAAGGAATAAAAAGCCATACTTCACATAGCAGAAGAAAATGGATACAACAAAAGTCTGGTATTTAAGAAAATGTAAAAAGCTAAGCTAAAGAAAACAGTAAGGAAGCAACTACATTCACTGAAGAAAAAGAAAACAACAGCCTGTTCATTGGATTCACTTACCACCCAAAAACATCTAATAAATTCACAAAGATGTTTAAAACACAAAATATCACCTTTGCACCTACAAATAGATACTCAGTATTAAAATTGTTAAATTCAGAAACTAAAGATGAAATCCTACCAATCAGTAGATTCGGAATAGACCAAATAAGTTGTAAGGATTGTGAAAAATGCTATATAGGGCAAACTAAAAGAAACCTAAAAAGCAGAGTCAAAGAGCAGTTTAGAAACACCAAATTGAAACAGGAAGATAAGTGAGCAGAAGCATTTCACTTTTGAAATGAAACCCTGACTTTGAGCCAAATCAGAAATTATTAAAACGGATAATAACCAAAGCAAAATGACAATATGGAAAACTTAGGACAGAGTAATGAACAATTCCTTTCTTGGAAGTGTTGAAAACAGTATTGTTATGATAAATTAAATTTAAAGGGAGTCGATTAATGACACTAAACAACACTTAGTTTTAAATTTTTCCGGAACATGTTTCAGAGACTTTGCCTCTATCCTCAACCGGCCATCGACTGGTTCTCATTGGTGTAGTTGACTATATTTTGTCTTAGGTCTCCTCCGGGGGCGGTTCAAGGAACTTGCGGTTCAATGAATGTTGAAAATCCACAAAGAACACTTCAGAAATATTTAATTCAAAGACATGGACAAGTCGGCCATAGCACATCACTTTTGGTCTGAGAATCACAACATAAAACAAGAAATAGAACTGATCAAACAGGCAAAGAAACCTCTGGAACTACAGATGTGGGAAAACATATTTATTATGAAGAAACAGGAATTTTGAAATTCCTGCGGTAGATGATGTCATCAAACTTACCAGGACATTATATGGCAACACGACACCAAGCCAGATGCAGACACGGGATGCATCATCAGTCAACCACAGAACTGACGATAGGGAAGAAGTTCCCAGAAACTAGTCTTCATCAAAAAACTTGTAAGTGGAGAAAAGTATATACAAGGTTGACTCACTTGCCTAATTTTAGTCCACAATCATAATTTGATAAAGTTCAAAGTTCCACCAAAGGGAAGACAGCAGACAACAACAATAACAACAATAACAGACGATGGTCAGACCTCCGAGGTTGAGAATGGAAGCAACAGCGTCTGAAACTAGTCCTTTAAAAAAATAAAATGTGACTAAGTATTAAAAACTGACTACAAATAGTTTTTTTTAATTAATTTGTACATCACTGTTGCTAAATTCCTCCAGACACACATAAAATTGTAATGTGTTTTGATTTATACAAATGCTATGAGAATCATATCATCTTTTTATAGAATTAAGGAAGAAGCTGTTATACAGATACTCTTTTTCCTACCCAATACAATTCAATTTGTTTGTTCCATTTAATGAGAAGCGATTAGAAATATGTTATAAATTGAGGTAGTATAAGCTGTTTTACAGTATGTGATATTTTTAATATTTTAGATAAAAAAAATAAATCATCTTGTTATTCCAAAAAGACCGATAGGTATGAGTATTTGTATTGGTATTGAAGATGGCATGAAAAGAATGGATTAAGTCCATTTTTACAGTTTTACAGGAGAGCAGTTTATAACTTGGAAATGTAGTAGCCTCATTTACCATCCAAGGGGCTTGAAAACTGTTCACATTTTTACATAAAATTATAGAAAATCAATCAATGTGAAGTACTTATATTGCTTCACTTATCAAACTACTGAAAGTACATGTTTCAAGAACCTCTTTTGTAATTTACGTCCTCCAACATTAAGTCATATCGGACGATGAACGAAATGGGTGAAGTGATGCTCAAATGAGTCCGGGTCCATGGAGCTTAGAGTTACCCGACATTTGTATATCAGGATAAGGGAAAAACCCGGAAAAAACCTTATCCAGGTAACTCACCCTAACCGAGATTCGAACTCGGGACTTCTTGAACATTGAGGCAGTCACGCTACCATCTACACTACCGAGGCAGGCCTCTGGTTTTTAGTCCTGGCTTCTGGTTCATTAGCTGGCAACTCCCCAACTTTTCTCAGTGTATCTGTAGTATCATTCAGGGAAGAAGAAGATTAGGGAATCATCTTTTGAGACTGGGGACAGTAGATCCTTTGTAATTAGGTAAATTTGTTAATTTAGTAAGTGTAGTAATATGCATACTTATTTGAAATCATTTTCCGTAATATATTTCCTTCACTGTCTGTAACAATAAGTTTAAATTTAGAGTATTACATGCTTACATTTATATGTTCCATATATGTTTGAAACAAAAAGTTATAGAATGTTTGGCATTCAAGCCCCAAATGGACACGACAATTGCAAAGTTATAGAAATTTAGACTATTATGGCTATATGTCCCATCTTTTTCCAATTTCTTCCCTATTTTCTAAACTACTGTAATTTTGAAACAGAGCACTTACTTACTTAACCACTGCAGTGATAACCATTTAAACTCTCCATGGGCTGGGAACGAATACCTAATAAACAGCACAAGACATTTAAATTGTTAAATGCTGTAAAAGTGCTTCATAAATACACATTCATATCTTCCATATTTATTAAGTTATTTTAATGTAACAAAAACTGGTTTAAAGCCCAATAAAGGTAATATACAATTGTATTCACAAATTCTAGAAATTTTACTATTTTGTTTCACTGTAGCAAAAGCCATTCTTTGCATTGAATGCATCTAATGTGTGATTCTTGTTGTTTTGTGTGCATACAAACAATACGTGTATGTTACCTATGTAAGGGAAGTGTTCTCCGTTTCAAGGTTTTATGGTTCAGAATATGCTACTGTGCACTAGCATTAGTTAGCATGATCTTTGCGGCAAAGCATGTGATAAGTGATTATGACTAAATAAGGTCCCCTGATTTCAGAAAGGTCACTCGTTACTGCTTTTGCAATAACAGCAAATCGGCTGTTAGTGTAGCTGTGCTTTGCTTTATTATTCTTGTGCATGCTTCTCAATCCAACACCATTCCATTGAACTCTGATATCAGTCTGTTTTTAGAATTTTTATCTATGAAATACACTGTTAAAATGCAGAGTTGCATTTTTGTAGTTCGTGATAGTGGCAAAATTCCTAATGCTGCCTAGTCCAGTGACAATCAGATACATCGTGAGTGTTGTGAACGTCTGACCGGTTGTTTATACTTTATTCTGTTATGAAAACGGCAAATGTGTCAGGAATTAGAAGATGATGTGTGAGTAAGCCAGACTCATTTTGTTATGTGTGTGGGTGCTATATAGTGAAGGGGCAGAAGTGGCCAATAACTGCATTGGTGAAACATTTATACTATGCATATTTTAAAGGTGACTAGGACAAGGTATGGGCTCCCCATGTCATTTGTAAAACATACCTTGAAAACCTACGACAGTGGAGCCAGGGGAAACATAAGGCCCTTCCATTCGGCATAGGGATGGTTTGGCATGAACCTCAGAACCATTGCAGTGACTGACATTTTTGCATGTGTAATGTGGCTGGATTTAATAAGATAGACAAGGGCAGTCTTGTTTACCTGAATTTAAAGTTGGCAATGAGATCCATTCCTCATGGATCAGAAATTCCAATACCTTCACCTCCTAGCAGTTTACCTGATTCTGGAGCTTCCTTAGATTCTGCTGATGAGCAAGTTGAAATGGATTTTTCACCAACAACAGAAACAGCAATTCCGAATTGTTTAACCAGTCAGAGTTGAGTAATCTAATACGAGACCTTGGCCTCAAGAGTGAGCTGCTAGGTTCACAATTGAAAGAAAAATATCTTCTTGCCCCTGGAAATACCTTTTCTTAATAAACAGTTCAGAAAGTATTTCAAGAAAGAAAAAGATCTGATCCACTTTTGTAATATTCCAATAACAGCTGGGGAGTGATTACCAATCAGAAGATTGGAGACTTAAATTTAAAGGGAGTTGACTAATGACACTAAACAACACTTACTTTTAAATTGCGGTCATTAATCGACTCCCTTTAAATTTTTATCATAACAACACTGTTTTCAACACTTCCAAGAAAGGAATTGCAGATTGGAGACTGTTTGTGGATTCCTCCAAAAGGAGCTTGAAGGCTGTACTACTTCATAATAGGTAGATACATTCTAGCTTTGATACTTGTGGGACTTTCATTTTATTGAAAGAAAATTATCTCACAATGCAAACTGTTTTGGACAAAATTATATATCATGAGCACAGGTGGGATGTGTGTTAGACTACATGCAGGTTGCACTAAATTCCCTTGTCATTTATGTGAATGGGATGGCAGAGCTAGGGACAAGCACTGGTCTATACCTAGCCGGCCCAAGAGACAAGTGTTCACACAGGGAGTAAAAAATTATATAAATGCTGCCTTAGTTGACCTATAAAAAGTTATTTTCTACCATTCACATTAAACTGGAATTCATGAAGCAGTCTGTAAAGGCCTTAGACAGAAGCAGTCCCTGATTCCAATATATTGCTAGCAAGTTTCCACATATATCAGATGCAAAAGTCAAGGAAGGCATTTTTGATGGGCCACAAATTAGAAAGCTGCTGAAAGACCCAAACTTTGAACAGATAAATGCCGAGGAACTGATTTCAATGAGAAATGTCATGACAAAGTTCCTAGGAAATGTTAAGAGTGAACAGTACGGAACAATAGTGAAAACAATTTTGGATCACATGAAAGAATTGCCTGAAACTGCACTTCATTCTCATCTCAATCACTTTCATGAAAACTTTGCGGCTGTTAGTGGAGAGATGAAAGAGAGATTTCATCGAAACTTCAAGGAGGCAGAAAGAAGATAAAAGGAGAGGTGGGATGTACTAATGATGGCTTACTACTTTTGGTTTTTGAAGTTTATAAAGAGATGGCAAACATGCAGCAGCCAGACGCTGGGCAGCCAAGCCATCATTCAAAGGGGACATCTAGGACTGTTCGCACTAAACGTGACTACAAATTTTTCCTGTAATAACATCTTCTGGTGGTGTTTCATGTATACATAGTCTTCTTCATGAATTCTTTGGTCATATTTAATTGCTAGAGCACAGAAATCACCAACTTGTGCATTTCAGCAATATGTGAACCAAGAGATTCTGTTTCTACCCTAGGTATTGGCACTTATATAGATGAAACTTGTGTTTATTTGGCTGCCTCTCACAAAAAATAATGGAATAGTCATGTTTTGAACTGTTTACAAAATATCACTATGTTTTCTCTATGATAATTCCAAATTTATCTTAACTTGTTGAGTACTTTTTATTCCTATATCTCTTATTTTGGAGTACCTATTGCAAGAAAAGCTGACGTGATATGTAGACCCAAAATTAGTGAATATCATATGTCACATCCCTTGCTGCAAGATAAAGGCTTCAAAATGCTGGGTAGTGTAATCATTGTATATGTTGTGTTACACTTATGCTGTGAAGAAATAGACCTCTCTGTCAGCATCTGTATGTACTTCTTAGAGTATTTCACAACCGAAATTGATTGTAATCTTATGTAGCTGTTGTTTTCACTCAGTAGTTCAGTTATATATGTTCTCCCAGGGTTGAGAGTGATTTCTTTTATCTATTAGGAGTTGATTGAAAAGCATATTTGAAGTTGTTAAATTTCAGGGCTAATCCTGGTTTATCCTAGTAATGTAGCAAGTAAATTAGCTTGTGTAGAATGTGTATGGGCTTCTGATATCACTTCAGAAAATATGGAGGACCTTTTGCTGTTTGACAGTGATTTGAATTTTGATGGCAAGTTTTCTGGTTTTGAGGGAGGTTTTGAGGATGTAGCAGTGATGAAGAAAAAGATCCGGTTCCTTCAGGTGTTCGTGAAGAATCAACATTGTGGAGTGGTCAAAATAACTTGAACACAAATAGATATTTAAATTATGGAAAGTGAAGCACATGTATAAAAAAAATACGACTCATCTAAAAATTAATAATGGAATTATTGTTCGCAAAACATGTCCTCATTATAGGTATGTAAGTGAAGCTTATGTGTAAAAAATACAACTCATCTATAATTTAATTATGTTTTGTTTCACTGTGGTGATCCAATAAAGTAAAATTATGACAAATAGATATATTTTTACGAGCATAGCCTCTGGTGTATAGCTGGCTTCTCATAGCCAACCAACTCACATTTTCACAAATTTTTTTTACTGCTGACTTACTGTTCTCACTGTTAGGGAAACAAATAGGGGGAAGGAAGACGTGACCTCTAAAGGCAGTTTAGGGCCTAATAGGGCAGTGTGTATGCTAGTCGTAAACTTACATTAGGTATGTGCTCGTGTACAATTGGCATGCTAGCTACTTCATTTTTTGGGAAATAACAGGTCAAATATGGGTGGTGTGGATCTAGTAGATCATGTATTACAAACATATCCCTCTTTAAGAAAAATGGTTGAATGGTATAAAAAAGTATTTTTTCACAAGCTGGATATAACCATATGTAATTGTTTAGTAATTTGGAGTGCTGTAAACTTATGCAAGACAATGATCTACCTGGACTTCTGCTTATCAACAGTTCACAGCCTAATTATGCACTGTAACATACAAAGGCCTCTTCATACTGGGGGTAGAAATCCACTACCTCAGCATCCCTCATACTTGGAGGAAAACACTTTCCTAAAAGAATACCACCCACAGCAAAAAAAGTTGCACCCATTTTGAAAGTGTCTTGTGTTCCGCACAAATGGAGTTTGCAAGGAAACCAGTATGGTTTGCTGTGAATGTGAAGATGTGCGCTTGTGTTTTTATCCATATTTTGAAGTATGCCATTCAAAAAGAAACCTTTAAAGGTAAGCTTTTATCTCTTATAGAATTTATTTAAATTTATTGTCAAAGAGAAAGATTAAAATAGTTGGTGTTAAATAAAGCATTAATTGCATGTATACACAGTTAATCTATACATGTCCATATCATTTTAGTTAATTGATGGAAATTAATCATTTCTCCACACTAGCCATATATAGGCTAAGATATTTGATGGATAGAGTCAACATGAAAAATTCACTGCCATAGCCGGGATTTGAACCACGGATCTTCTGGTTTCCGTCCAGCCGCACTACCATTGTGCTACTATGGCCAACGTGCCGACATGACATTAAATTCTCCATTTGACTCATATATTTCCCCGGTAGACCACTAGGGGCTCTCGCATCCGAGATACACCGTTCGTGGCGACTTACTATTGTAAGTACTTAAGTCCCAGGCTTCATCATTTAACTCTTATTATTTTAGTTAATTGATGGAAATTAATCATTTCTCCACACTAGCCATATATAGGCTAAGATATTTGATGGATAGAGTCAACATGAAAAATTCACTGCCATAGCCGGGATTTGAACCACGGATCTTCTGGTTTCCGTCCAGCCGCACTACCATTGTGCTACTATGGCCAACGTGCCGACATGACATTAAATTCTCCATTTGACTCATATATTTCCCCGGTAGACCACTAGGGGCTCTCGCATCCGAGATACACCGTTCGTGGCGACTTACTATTGTAAGTACTTAAGTCCCAGGCTTCATCATTTAACTCTTATTATTTTAGTTAATTGATGGAAATTAATCATTTCTCCACACTAGCCATATATAGGCTAAGATATTTGATGGATAGAGTCAACATGAAAAATTCACTGCCATAGCCGGGATTTGAACCACGGATCTTCTGGTTTCCGTCCAGCCGCACTACCATTGTGCTACTATGGCCAACGTGCCGACATGACATTAAATTCTCCATTTGACTCATATATTTCCCCGGTAGACCACTAGGGGCTCTCGCATCCGAGATACACCGTTCGTGGCGACTTACTATTGTAAGTACTTAAGTCCCAGGCTTCATCATTTAACTCTTATTATTTTAGTTAATTGATGGAAATTAATCATTTCTCCACACTAGCCATATATAGGCTAAGATATTTGATGGATAGAGTCAACATGAAAAATTCACTGCCATAGCCGGGATTTGAACCACGGATCTTCTGGTTTCCGTCCAGCCGCACTACCATTGTGCTACTATGGCCAACGTGCCGACATGACATTAAATTCTCCATTTGACTCATATATTTCCCCGGTAGACCACTAGGGGCTCTCGCATCCGAGATACACCGTTCGTGGCGACTTACTATTGTAAGTACTTAAGTCCCAGGCTTCATCATTTAACTCTTATTATTTTAGTTAATTGATGGAAATTAATCATTTCTCCACACTAGCCATATATAGGCTAAGATATTTGATGGATAGAGTCAACATGAAAAATTCACTGCCATAGCCGGGATTTGAACCACGGATCTTCTGGTTTCCGTCCAGCCGCACTACCATTGTGCTACTATGGCCAACGTGCCGACATGACATTAAATTCTCCATTTGACTCATATATTTCCCCGGTAGACCACTAGGGGCTCTCGCATCCGAGATACACCGTTCGTGGCGACTTACTATTGTAAGTACTTAAGTCCCAGGCTTCATCATTTAACTCTTATTATTTTAGTTAATTGATGGAAATTAATCATTTCTCCACACTAGCCATATATAGGCTAAGATATTTGATGGATAGAGTCAACATGAAAAATTCACTGCCATAGCCGGGATTTGAACCACGGATCTTCTGGTTTCCGTCCAGCCGCACTACCATTGTGCTACTATGGCCAACGTGCCGACATGACATTAAATTCTCCATTTGACTCATATATTTCCCCGGTAGACCACTAGGGGCTCTCGCATCCGAGATACACCGTTCGTGGCGACTTACTATTGTAAGTACTTAAGTCCCAGGCTTCATCATTTAACTCTTATTATTTTAGTTAATTGATGGAAATTAATCATTTCTCCACACTAGCCATATATAGGCTAAGATATTTGATGGATAGAGTCAACATGAAAAATTCACTGCCATAGCCGGGATTTGAACCACGGATCTTCTGGTTTCCGTCCAGCCGCACTACCATTGTGCTACTATGGCCAACGTGCCGACATGACATTAAATTCTCCATTTGACTCATATATTTCCCCGGTAGACCACTAGGGGCTCTCGCATCCGAGATACACCGTTCGTGGCGACTTACTATTGTAAGTACTTAAGTCCCAGGCTTCATCATTTAACTCTTATTATTTTAGTTAATTGATGGAAATTAATCATTTCTCCACACTAGCCATATATAGGCTAAGATATTTGATGGATAGAGTCAACATGAAAAATTCACTGCCATAGCCGGGATTTGAACCACGGATCTTCTGGTTTCCGTCCAGCCGCACTACCATTGTGCTACTATGGCCAACGTGCCGACATGACATTAAATTCTCCATTTGACTCATATATTTCCCCGGTAGACCACTAGGGGCTCTCGCATCCGAGATACACCGTTCGTGGCGACTTACTATTGTAAGTACTTAAGTCCCAGGCTTCATCATTTAACTCTTATTATTTTAGTTAATTGATGGAAATTAATCATTTCTCCACACTAGCCATATATAGGCTAAGATATTTGATGGATAGAGTCAACATGAAAAATTCACTGCCATAGCCGGGATTTGAACCACGGATCTTCTGGTTTCCGTCCAGCCGCACTACCATTGTGCTACTATGGCCAACGTGCCGACATGACATTAAATTCTCCATTTGACTCATATATTTCCCCGGTAGACCACTAGGGGCTCTCGCATCCGAGATACACCGTTCGTGGCGACTTACTATTGTAAGTACTTAAGTCCCAGGCTTCATCATTTAACTCTTATTATTTTAGTTAATTGATGGAAATTAATCATTTCTCCACACTAGCCATATATAGGCTAAGATATTTGATGGATAGAGTCAACATGAAAAATTCACTGCCATAGCCGGGATTTGAACCACGGATCTTCTGGTTTCCGTCCAGCCGCACTACCATTGTGCTACTATGGCCAACGTGCCGACATGACATTAAATTCTCCATTTGACTCATATATTTCCCCGGTAGACCACTAGGGGCTCTCGCATCCGAGATACACCGTTCGTGGCGACTTACTATTGTAAGTACTTAAGTCCCAGGCTTCATCATTTAACTCTTATTATTTTAGTTAATTGATGGAAATTAATCATTTCTCCACACTAGCCATATATAGGCTAAGATATTTGATGGATAGAGTCAACATGAAAAATTCACTGCCATAGCCGGGATTTGAACCACGGATCTTCTGGTTTCCGTCCAGCCGCACTACCATTGTGCTACTATGGCCAACGTGCCGACATGACATTAAATTCTCCATTTGACTCATATATTTCCCCGGTAGACCACTAGGGGCTCTCGCATCCGAGATACACCGTTCGTGGCGACTTACTATTGTAAGTACTTAAGTCCCAGGCTTCATCATTTAACTCTTATTATTTTAGTTAATTGATGGAAATTAATCATTTCTCCACACTAGCCATATATAGGCTAAGATATTTGATGGATAGAGTCAACATGAAAAATTCACTGCCATAGCCGGGATTTGAACCACGGATCTTCTGGTTTCCGTCCAGCCGCACTACCATTGTGCTACTATGGCCAACGTGCCGACATGGGGAAATATATGAGTCAAATGGAGAATTTAATGTCATGTCGGCACGTTGGCCATAGTAGCACAATGGTAGTGCGGCTGGACGGAAACCAGAAGATCCGTGGTTCAAATCCCGGCTATGGCAGTGAATTTTTCATGTTGACTCTATCCATCAAATATCTTAGCCTATATATGGCTAGTGTGGAGAAATGATTAATTTCCATCAATTAACTAAAATAATAAGAGTTAAATGATGAAGCCTGGGACTTAAGTACTTACAATAGTAAGTCGCCACGAACGGTGTATCTCGGATGCGAGAGCCCCTAGTGGTCTACCGGGGAAATATATGAGTCAAATGGAGAATTTAATGTCATGTCGGCACGTTGGCCATAGTAGCACAATGGTAGTGCGGCTGGACGGAAACCAGAAGATCCGTGGTTCAAATCCCGGCTATGGCAGTGAATTTTTCATGTTGACTCTATCCATCAAATATCTTAGCCTATATATGGCTAGTGTGGAGAAATGATTAATTTCCATCAATTAACTAAAATAATAAGAGTTAAATGATGAAGCCTGGGACTTAAGTACTTACAATAGTAAGTCGCCACGAACGGTGTATCTCGGATGCGAGAGCCCCTAGTGGTCTACCGGGGAAATATATGAGTCAAATGGAGAATTTAATGTCATGTCGGCACGTTGGCCATAGTAGCACAATGGTAGTGCGGCTGGACGGAAACCAGAAGATCCGTGGTTCAAATCCCGGCTATGGCAGTGAATTTTTCATGTTGACTCTATCCATCAAATATCTTAGCCTATATATGGCTAGTGTGGAGAAATGATTAATTTCCATCAATTAACTAAAATAATAAGAGTTAAATGATGAAGCCTGGGACTTAAGTACTTACAATAGTAAGTCGCCACGAACGGTGTATCTCGGATGCGAGAGCCCCTAGTGGTCTACCGGGGAAATATATGAGTCAAATGGAGAATTTAATGTCATGTCGGCACGTTGGCCATAGTAGCACAATGGTAGTGCGGCTGGACGGAAACCAGAAGATCCGTGGTTCAAATCCCGGCTATGGCAGTGAATTTTTCATGTTGACTCTATCCATCAAATATCTTAGCCTATATATGGCTAGTGTGGAGAAATGATTAATTTCCATCAATTAACTAAAATAATAAGAGTTAAATGATGAAGCCTGGGACTTAAGTACTTACAATAGTAAGTCGCCACGAACGGTGTATCTCGGATGCGAGAGCCCCTAGTGGTCTACCGGGGAAATATATGAGTCAAATGGAGAATTTAATGTCATGTCGGCACGTTGGCCATAGTAGCACAATGGTAGTGCGGCTGGACGGAAACCAGAAGATCCGTGGTTCAAATCCCGGCTATGGCAGTGAATTTTTCATGTTGACTCTATCCATGTCCATATCAGTTCTCCTGCATTTTATAGGGATGTCCATATCGGTGAAATGGTTAATAATGCTTTACATCTTTATGACTCGTAAATGCAATGTTATATATGTTTTAGGAGAGCCCTCAGGTTTAGGGTTTATTTTACTGATAGTTCTCCCAAGGGAAAAATTGCTTTTATGTGTTCATCATTCTGTTCCACTATCATTAAGGTATGCTTGCAAATGTCAAAAATAGTTTGGTCTAATTATTTATTTTGTTACTCCCCTTGGAAACATTTCTCATGGAATTAAAGATCACCAGCACAGGTAACATTTTGGTTACAAGGTTGTAGTAGATAAGGAGAAAATTTATTCTTTAATCAAAATCATATTTAAACTCTTATTTGAATACAGTAGTGAATATGCTGTGGATCTAAGAACTTGTGCTATTAGAAATTTACAGCAATGTATCATTCTGTGTAATGAGTGAACTCAGTTACTTTGCTTGCTCCAGTCCTTTGCTGACTGAAACTTTATTTTAAGTAATACCTTCTATATATCAGATAGTTCATCATTACATGTCTTCTTTTGTTACAGTTCTCATCCAATACATGTGACATTCATAGCCTTTTGGCAAATTCTGACATTCTGCTTAAACTTTCACACCTTATGTCATCTTCAAAAGACTATTACAAAATCAGAAAGGAATACAAGCGATGTTGGTAAATTGGAAAAATGCAAAATAGAAGATATAGAAAGGCAGGAAATATGGGGAAGTCTAGAAAATATGAAATCATTACAATTTTACAAACAAAAAGAAACTGGGGATGAGAAACATACACAGATTACTGCAATAGGCAAGAGAGAGAAGGGCTAGCTTGAATGAGAACAGGAACAATATTCCTAAGAGGGATAAGAGATAGGGAAAAGGGAGTTTATGAATTGTGTGGTGGAAAAGAAAGCATGGAACACTGTTATGGAGAAAAAAGTTTTGGGAGGAAAAATGGGAGATAGTATAGAAGAGGATGGTAGCTGTAAAAATGTTAACAGGAAAGGAGGAAAAGAAGGCAAGAAGTTTGGTGAGTTCTTACAGAAAGTACAAGAAAAATGGGCAAGCAATATAAAGAATATAAGAAAGGAAGATGGGGGGGGGGGGGCGAAGAAAGGGGCTAAGTAACAAGGAGGCATGGAGGTTAAGAGCTACCTGGCAGAGCAGAAGACCAGGGTCTTATGTAAGCCAAGGTAGCAACAAGGTAAAGACAAATAAATGGAGCCTAAAGTTGTAAATTGTAAAATTTTGGAATATGCACAATAATTCATTCATTCAGTCATGCAGTCATTCATTCATTCAGTCATTCATTAACAAAGTCAGTAATTAACAGTAGAACATGCAATTAATGACACCCATCCATGAAATGTAACAAAAAGGCTTTCTTGGATTTATTCTGTCAATTACTATTGTATTATTTAACTACTATTGTATTGTTTAATTACTAGTGCATTATTAATTACTATTGTATTCATAATGTTATTGCTCAAAAGAATTGTATTATTCCTACGGGCACAAATTTGACGAAGCCATGAATATTGTATGTTCTTACGGTGAATAAAACTTACTTACTTACTTACTTACTTACTTACAAGATATCTGTAGCCCAAAATTCCCACTACATACTGTTGTAAGAAAGTGTTTAAGATAATAGATGCTAGACATTTACATTTCAGTTTACTGATCAAAGAAATGACAGTAATTCAAGTGATTTTCATATTTAGACTACTGCTTAGTTTAGTTGTGACCCTGTGGTGTTAGTGCATGATCAGGAAAATCAAATGAATATAAAAACTTGCAAATATGATGATATGTGTATAAGGGCGCCCAACTGCAGCGGTTATCAGTGCATAAAACTTGCAGATTCATAGCCGCTGCATGTTACTTGTAGGATGCCACTCATGCTTTCCATATTCTGAGTGAAAAAGTCTTGACCGTATTTTTCTAATGTGATATCTCTGTGGCTAAACTCAATCCTATCATTCAAGTATACCTGATTTAAAACTTGTCTATTGTACAGTTAGTATTAATGTTGTTGTTATTATTATTATTATTATTATTATTATTATTATTATTATTATTATTATTATTATTATTATTATTATTATTATTATTATTATTATTAGTAGTAGTAGTAGTAGTAGTAGTAGTAGTATTATTATTAGTATTATTATTAGTATTATTATTAGTATTATTATTAGTATTATTATTAGTATTATTATTAGTATTATTATTATTATTATTATTATTATTATTATTATTATTATTATTATTATTATTATTATTATTATTATTATTATTATTATTATTATTATTATTATTATTATTATTATTATTATTATTATTATTATTATTATTATTATTATTATTATTATTATTATTAACCTATCATTATCTCAGAACGGGCAGGGGCCTCCAAAATACAGGATGGTTTACTAAGGGTGCCTTAGGCCTCTATGGCACTATATAGTGGATCAATAAGTTGTTTTTATTAAAACTTGGACTTAACATTCTTTTTCTATGTGGTTTTCAATTAGCAGTTGAAGCTCCAAAGCCATAATAAGATACATTCAAATTTATATAAATTTGTATTTGTATTTTATAGCTCAGAAGGTGTTTCAGAAGTTTCCACCTTTGCTGATTATGTATCCAAATGGAGAGAAACCACCACAGTTTGTACCACGCCAGCGGCTTCTTATGGCCATGTTGACAGACATGCAGGTAATGTTTATTCCTGTATAAATCTATTTTAATTATTAAAGGGATAGTCATTAATATGTCATCACTATTCTAGATGCATTGAACAAAATGAATCTGATTAAGTGCATTTGTTATATTTTTCTGGTTTTTGTTTGTTATATGTGTGTGTACAGGCATGTACATGTTCAAATGCATACCTTGGCCAAAAGAAGCAGTATTTCTTTTGTGCTGGTACACTCTTTAATAATCTGTAGTTCAGGGTATCTTGCTGCTTTACTGCATACATGAGTGTGATACCTGTAACTAATCATAGTAATTTCTTCTTGATTAGCACAGTTTCCATGGTGACTGTGACCTAGATAGTTACATCAAATCATGTAAGGTTTCAAGGTTTCTTGGCATATCATTTTTGTATTTGTGTTTAGCCTCCTTTATGATGGGTTAAAATAGCACCTAACCTAAGAATGTAACTGTTATGCCAAAGCAGAAACCCTGGTGAAATGCATAAAACAACATGGGTGGCATCAACAAAACCATACTATAATTGCTTCAACTGTAAGCATTAACATAATAATTTAAGTATGTAAAGTGTATAAGATGCTCATCTTAAATCATCAAAAGAAACAAAAAGTACTTAACCTGAGTTAGAGTTAACATGAAAAATTCAATGCCACGGCCAGGATCTGAACCACGGATCTCCTGGTTTCCGTCCAGTTGCTTTAACCCATTGAGCTACCATGGCCAACTTGCCATCATGACATTAAATTCTCCATTTGACTCCTATATTTCCCCGGTAGACCACTAGGGGCTCTCGCATTCGAGATACACCATCTGTGGCGACTTACTGTTGTAAGTACTTGAGTCCCAGGCTTCATCATTTAACACTTATTATTTTAGTTAATTGATGGAACTTAATCATTTCTTCACACTAGCCGTATATAGGCTAAGGTTTTTGATAGAGTCAATATGGAAAAATTCAGTGCCATGGCTGGGATCTGAATTTTTCATGTTGACTCTATCAAAAACAGCCTATATATGGCTAGTGTGAAGAAATGATTAATTTCCATCAATTGACTAAAATATTTAACCTTAGGTTTCTTTCCAAGAATTTTTCTAAAATTAAGTAATGTGTAATGCAATATTTAACAATACTTTGCCACTAAGGTCACTTGTTTAGTGCATGGCATAGCATTGTTATAGGTCATGAATAAACAGCTAGTGAATACTAAGTTACACACCTCACCTTTTGGATAAAGAAGAGGAAATTGTGTGTGCGTGCATGCTTGCGTGCGTGTGTGCAGTTTTTTTATTTCAGTTGATAATGACAAATACATTTTGGTGAATTATTAAGCAAATTTATGTATTATTGAATGCTTTTCTTGAAAGTTAAAATTAAAACAAAGTGAAGAGAAATTAAAGTTTTTGACAAACCCTTCCTGAAAATTCATTTGGTATTTGACATTCACATTTTCCTCTGAACTTACATTTTGCAAAAGTTACTTTTTTCAGTAACAATCTGCTTTTCTTAATTTTAGTGATTTTTAAAGCTAGAACTTGTCATTCTAAATATCTTCCTATAGTAAAAGAACATATCCTTTTACTAAATAGTGTATTATATGTGGGTGATTGTGAAAGTTATGAGCAGCCTATTGTTAAAGTACAAATTCCAGCAATGTAACAAAAGTGACTGCAGAATCATAATCTACAGACTGTACCTACAAGTTGTCATATTGTGATATCATTAGCTTCTAACATGTGGCCACACATTTTCAAAAAGACAGGCATCAGTGTTTTATTTTGACATCATGCTGTTGTTGAATTCCTTATTAAAGAGAAAGTTTCTGTTGCTGAAATTCAACTCAGACTTCTTGGCTATGGAGATGTCTGCATGGTTGCCAGCTGTGTTAGGAGATGGGTGAAACATTTCGAAGACAGAAACATGAAGACAGAAACTTCACTTACGTACCTAATTTGAGGACATGTTTCACAAACTTGGAGACTATGAATAAAAGTATAATTAGGAAAAAATTTACTTCTATATTGGAAAACTTAGCAAATAAAAAACGAGGAAAACAATTGAAACAAATTAAGATAATTAAATCTTTAAGAAAAAAGGATGTAATCTTCTCAAGGGCGGATAAAAGGAACAAAATAGTAATTTTAGACACAGATACATACAAGGAAAAATTTTTAGATGTACTACAACAAAAATAATTCAAGGAAATATATTCAAATCCACTCAATCAATGCATAAAAGATGTACACAAAACCATCAATAATAGTAAAATTTTAACAACTGCAGAACAAAAAACTATCAAACCGGACAACCCTACCCTTGCAAGATTATATGGATTACCTAAAATACACAAACCCAACATACCCATGAGACCCATTGTAAATAATGTTAACACTCCTACTTACCTTCTGGCAAAATGGCTATAAAAAATTTCAGTTCTTTCCACAATTCAATACTCTAAGCATAAGAAAATCTTTAGACCTGGTAGAAAAAATTTAAAATCTTAAACTAAACCCTCAAGACACTTTAGTATCCTTTGATGTCTGCTCCCTCTTCCCTAGCATCCCAATAGACAAACTTTTAATTCAACTTAAGAAATGGCTAACTTGTATTAACCTAGATGCCAATACAATATTAGAATATTTGGCAATGACTGAAATATGTATACAGCAAAATTATTTTGTTTTCGATGGAAAGTATTAAAAACAAATTTCAGGACTGGCTATGGGAAGCCCGCTATCACCATTTTTGGGCAATTTATACATGAGCTTTTTCGAAACACATATAACTAAAGCCTTCCCTCATATTTTTAAAACATGGTACAGATACATAGACGACATCTTTGCAATAGTGCACTACAAACAAATAGATGATGCTTTGAAACTACTCAACCTTCAAGAACCCAGCATACAATTCACAGTAGAAACTGAAGAGGACTGTACTCTATCTTTTTTGGACCTTAAAATCACAAATAACAATGAAAAACTGGAATTTGGTATTCATAGTAAAGCAACACACACAGATAATTACATCAAAGCAAATAGTTTCAACCCAATTCCTCACAAACATGCCACCATCAACAGTCTCACACACAGATTAGTAAATCTACCCCTCAGCCAGGAAGAATATAAAAAAGAATACCATCAAATCTTGAAAACTGCAATTAAAAATGGATATGGAAAACACCTTGTATATAAAAAACTAAAATCATTCAAACTTCAAAAAAGATTAAAACAGATCACAGCTCTTTCACCAATAAAACAAGAAATTAGATTTGCTAAATTTAGTTACCACCCCTGGGCCACAAAAAGTTCCAAAAAATATTCAAGAAATACAATATAACATTGGCACCAAAAAACAATTACAGCATTAAAAACCTACCTGACAGTAATAATACTGATAAGATAAACCCAGAAGAAAAGTCAGGCATTTACAAGATTAAGTGTAAAGACTGTGAAAAAAATTACATAGGGAGGACAAAAACAAACATAGGCACTAGAAAGAAAGAACATTTTAGGCACCTAAAATGCAAAAATATTGATAAGTACGCAATAGCAGCTCATTTCTGGTCTGAAAATCATGAAATTGAAGATAGCACCAAATTACTAAAACACTAACAAAAACATAGTGAACTTGTCAAATGGGAGAGAATATACATAGAAAAACATAAAAACCAACTAATGAATTTTGAAATCTCACATTTAAATTCATCACAAAATCAACAGATGGCAGCAGCACCTCCAGAACTATCCACACCACTGGATCAAGCTTTAGTCGCATAAGAGCCGACGATTCGAACGAAGGTTCGTGAAACATGTCCTCAAATTAGGTACGTAAGATAAGCTGATGTGTAATAAATACGACTCATCTATAATTTAATAATTATTTCTCTTCACTGTGGTGTTCCAATACAGTTAAATTCGATATATGAATATCCAATATGAGCTTCATGGTGGTTTTCCTTGAACTACCACATCACATCGGTCGCCAACAAAGTCTCCAGACGTATGTCCATGCTCTATCCCCTATATAACAGGAAGTCTCCGTTAGCACTCAGGAATAAACTGCTCATCTACAAGCAGATATTAAGACCTGCCTTAACATATGCCTGCCAAATATGGGGCGTAGCTGCCAAAGCCCACCTCAGTAAACTTCAGGTTCTACAAAACAGATACCTGCGTACAGCAACAGGTGCAGATTGGTACATACCAAATGAAAACATTCATTCTGATCTATCCTTTCCAAAATTGTCTGAATACATCCTAGACCTTTCCCGAAAATTCTACGCCAGTCTTCCTGACAGTTTTAATCATTTAACCGTGGCCTCGGGGAATATGATATTGACCCTGGAAGCTCTTATCATCATCCCAGAGCTGTCTTAGGCACCTAAAAATCTTCTCTTCATTGCAACTCCAATCCAATTTCTAAATATCTCAAAATTCTATACCTATACCTAACTTCAAAACAACTTCTTTAGACATAAAACCCACTATCTAACCACCGTCTGTTTCTAAAATTATCTCTATGCCAGTTAGGGACACTGTCCCGGAATGGCTAAAGGTCGAAGGCCCATACTCTTCGGAGTAGGGTTCACCTTCAACGGCACCATTGCTGCTGCTGTTTTCCTTGAACTACTTTCATGAAGCACAGCAAAGAAAGAGCTGATGAGCTCAGTGGAGAAGGAAGGCATATTGATTGTTGTTTTAAAAAAGAACATAGTGCAGTGCAAAAAATGATTGAATGGTTAGGTTATCAACAATTTTGTGCCTTTTGGGTCCCAGGTTTATTGACTAAAGACCATAAATTTCAGAGGTTTCACCATGAAGGTGAATTCACCCAAAATCATCTTCAAGGATGTCATAATGAAAGTCGTAATTTTTTGACAAGTATTTTGGCAGGCAGTTAAAGCTAGTTCCACCATTATGAATCTGAATCAGAGTCCCAGAGTATTGAATGGTACGGCTTGTGTTGATCATTGAAGAAGATGGGGAAGATAGTATAATCTTCTGGGTTGCACAGGAATGAATTCAGGTTAATTTTCTTTAACCTGAACAAATTATAAACACGGTCTGCTGTATGCGAATATTTTTGAACCTCTGTCATGAATTGTGCAATAAATACTGTGGAAAGAAGATAATGCTGCAACACGATAACGTGCATCCTCAGATTCTTGTGTCACTGTGGAGAAGATCAGCACATTTGATTGAAAAACTCCTCTACACCTTCCCTACAGTCCTCCCTACCTATGAGATGGTTGAGGATATTCAGAAAGCACTGCGTCATGTCTGTAGGTACCTGAAACAGAGTTCTATCATAAAGGTATTTTCAAACATGCAGAATGATGGGGCCCGCCTCGGTAGCGTAGATGGTAGCATGTCTGCCTCACGTTCAAGAGGTCCCGAGTTAGAATCTCGGTCAGGATGATATTTAGATCATCAGGAATGATACAAAAATAAAATTTGGAATTTACAGGAAGCCAACACATTCAGAAAATTATATAAAAAATAATAGCCACAACCCAATTACACATAAACATGCAATAATAAACAGCCTTACACACAGACTAGTCAACATACCCATGGAAAAAGAAGAATATTTCAAGGAACAAAAAGCAATAATACACATAGCAGAAGAAAACGGATACAACAAAAGTTTGGTGTTGAAGAAAATTAGAAAATCTAAACTAAAGAAAACCATTAAGGAAGCAACCACATTTATTAAAGAAAAAGAAAGCAACAGCATATTCAGTTCATTCACATATCATCCAAAAACATTTAATAAATTTAAAAGGATATTCAAGGAACAAAATATCATCTTGGCACCTACTAATAGATACTCAATTTTAAAATTACTAAATTCAAAAACAAAAGATGAAATTCCTTCAGGTAACAAATCTGGAATATACCAAATAAATTGTAAGAATTGTGAAAAATGCTACATAGGTCAAACAAAAAGAAATTTAAAAACCAGAGTCAAAGAACACTTTAGAAACATCAGATTGAAACAAGAAGACAAGTCAGCAGTAGCATTTCATTTTTGGAATGAAAACCATGACATTGATCCAAATCCAAAATTATGAAAAGGAGTGATAAACCAAAATAGATTGACAACATGGGAGAACATATTCATCTGGAAAAATAAGGATCGCGTAATGAACTTTGAAATCCCGCCAGTAGATAATTTGACAAAAAAGTTCATAGTTCCACCACCAGAGAGAGCAGACAACAACAGATGCCAGTTGGAAAGAGATTGAAAATGGAGGCCAGGGCCTTTGAAACTAGTCTCTCATAAATATATGAAAAAGTAAGTGACGAGTGTCAATAAACCAACCACAAATAATTTTTATACCTTGATAAGGTTTTTTCCGGGGTTTTCCCTTATCTTTCATGACGAATGTTGGGTAACTCTAAGCTCCATGGGCCCCGGACTCATTTGAGCATCATTTCACCCAATTCATTCACCGTCCGATATGACTTAATGTTGGAGGACCTAAATTACAAAAAAAAAAAAAAAAAATGATGGGGAAAATGTGGAAATGGAGACATTGCTGAAAAGAGACAGAAAAGTCTGTAGATTAAACTTATATATTTGATTTGACTAAAAATAAAGATTAAGTCATTTAAAATTGTTGCTTACAACTGTATGATGTAATTTTTGAAAGGCAGTTGTATTTGGAATTTAAAGGAGCAGTTCCTACCCACTGTTTAAAGAAAAATTACAGTTTGGACATCAGTTAATTAAAAGTAATTGATACACCAGTTGATAGTGGATATTATTCTGTTTAATAACAAATACAGAAGTGTTGTTCTGGTTGTGTATAGGCCTAATGAATAGTAGTTCTGTTCTTATTTTAGATAACACTATATACATACAACTGGTCCAAGGAGAGAGTAGAGAACCTGCACTGTCAAACTACTCAGCTAGGCCATTGGCTGAGTGCCAGATCCAGTTTGCTTACAAGTATAATCACACAGAAGTTAGGCTTGTTCCACAACCAAGAGCTGATGCGCAAACAGCATAGTACTGTAACAACTAGTTCATCAGGGTCACTCACTGATGCCGCTGTACAAACTGCTACAGCTAAGCCAACAGTGCACAAGGTAAGATTATTATTTTACTAAGTTTGATTTTTACTAAATAACTTTTAGTGACATATTTGTATCTGGCCAAAACCCTATACCAACTAATTTAACAAAACAAAATCAGTTATGCTGTTAGATATTGTACCATACCTCTTAAATCTACAGACTTCTGTTGTAATTATTTTATCCATGCAATGCTCTCCATTGTGAGCTCTCCACCAGAGATAACAAATTCCTGTTTTTGGATGCTTAATTTACTTAGTCATCTGCTTATTTGGTGCATTATGTCAAATATTAGACTTCTTGCATGTAAATTACACTCTGCTTTGCGCTGAGCCATAAGTGGTTTTGCTGTTAAATCTATCTGTTGTATCGATAAGACAGGGGACACTCAAACATTCAAGCATGAGATTATTTTGAATAGTTATAAATAAAAGTGTTGTCAACAGTGAAGCTAATTTCATGTATAAAGACTAAAGGACGTGAGTGAAGTTGCAAGTTTTAAAAGCTATGACTCAATTTTAGTCTTTATACATGAGATTATGTATTATATTTCCAAACAGTAAACCTTGCCTTCTGAATAGAAAAAAGTTATATGTCTTGAAGTCTATGAAGTTGGAATGGTTGGAAAACAACGTGTTACTGGCACACAAAGTAGATACCTATTTTATTTACGTATATATGTACTCTTAAAGGAATTTGAGATGCAAAGAACATTGGGTTCTTCTAGGCAATTTTAATATGTACATGTGTGCAATTCAAAATTAAAAGCAAACTTAGTCTGAAAGATAGAACATTTTTCATGTAAGAGTTACCTGATTACTTTAATTATAAGAGTGACACAGCAAGAGAGAGAGAGAGAGAGAGAGAGAGAGAGAGAGAGAGAGAGAGAGAGAGAGAGAGAGAGAGAGAGAGAGAGAGAGAGAGAGAGAGAGAGAGAGAGAGAGAGAGAGAGAGAGAGAGAGAGAGAGAGAGAGAGAGAGAGAGAGAGAGAGAGAGAGAGAGAGAGAGAGAGAGAGAGAGAGAGAGAGAGAGAGAGAGAGGATAAGGGTGAAGAGAAATCAGTGATATACTAAAAAACCTAAATCTATGCAGCAGTTCAGCTTGTTTATAATTCTGTAAAACAAGAGTCAGAACAGCGATGATCTTTGAGCACTATTGGAACAGAGCACAAATTCATTGAGTGAAACAAGAAGGAGTATGCGTGATAGGAGGAATTTAGTAATAGTGACGTCAAAATTAATCGAGAAAACTATTTATAGTCGGTTTATTGACACTTCGTCACTTAAACTTTTATATTATAAAGGGACTTGTTTCGGAAGCCATTGCTTCCATCCTCAACCTCTCTCCAACAGAGTTGAAGAATTGAGTTGGAGAGAGGTTGAGGATGGGTGACTCATTCTATAGACATTGGAAGTTTTCCAGAGCCTTTGAGATTGAGAAACACGCTGGGAGGTTCTAGTTATCTGTGTATTCTATTCAATATGTTTGATTTTGGAGGTAAGGTGCTCTGAATGAGTAAATATATGTGTGAATACATTGCTATGCTTTTTATTCTTTCAACATTTTTCTTTTTCCTGGAATGTATTAACAGGCATCAAACCCTTATCTGTATAATATTGGTGATGTGGAGCAGCTAGTCAAGTTTCCAGTTGGCACAAATATAATGCACAAGGAAGTGAACAGTCGACGCAGTGCTGCAAATGTTGTGCTTAGCCCTACTGTCACATGGCGAGATGTATTTCGGGATGGCAAACCAAGACGTGCAGTTACCAAAAATCCTCAAAATACAGATCCTGTGGTTCATCATGTCCAACAAATGCTCGATGCTCGACAGGCAGACAAAAAAGGTGAGCAAAAATCATGCATGCATGTACTTGTATAAAAATTACTACTGGAGTCATAACTTACTACAAACTCAGAAGTGTTGATTAATTCCTCAACCATACCGTAATCTAATGTATTTCAATCCAGTGATCATTAGAGTCAATTTCTGTGGGCAGCCCTATACATGTAAGATCAAATTCATAGTGGTTGCTTATTTCCATGATGTCCTTAGAATGTGTTGTTCAGTTCACAGATGTCACCTTTTCAGGTGAATAAGGACTGGTCTCTGCTTACATGTAGTAAGGGGAGTTGAGGTCATCTTGCATCAGTTGCCTAAAATGGAGGGATAATGAAATATGAGGAGTAGTTGGAGGTACCATAATTAAATTGCACTGATCAATATTTGCGTGAATTGCAGAAGTTAAGAAACAACATTTTTTCTAAGCCACTGTTATAAATAATGTGGCACCATTGATAATGTAACCTATTTCTGTTATTTATTTCTTCCCTACAGAGTTCATTGTTATTTTATTTCACATCTTCTCCATTCCATAATTTGCATTTCTCATTTCACTCATTTCCTCCATTCTGGCCAGTAATTTTTAAAATATTTCTTTCATTGCAGCTCCTTACCCCACTTCTGACACCAATGTAACAAAGGAAAACATTAAATTTAAGGGTGAGTCGATTAATGACACTAAAGAACACTTAACTTTTAAATTTCATGGAACATGTTTCGGAGGCTACTTTCCTCCATTATCAACTGGACATCGACAATTGAGGAAAGTATTCATGGAGGAAAGATCCGTGGTTCAAATCCTGACTATGGCATTGAATTTTTCAGTCTGACTCTACCTTTCCATACTTTAGCCTACACATGGCCAGTGTGAAAGAACAATTTCCAACCTCATACACATTGTGAAAATGGTCCACAAGATTTTCCATGAAGTTGACTATTGGCTGTTCTGCCCCCAGGGTCTCTTGAACATCTGATCACATGGAAAATAAAGCTCCCTGCCAAGGATCCAACTAGCTGTTGTCAACCTGGTGGTGTTGTGGGTGGATGAATAATAGGCCAGGAAGAAAAGCAGCACCCTAACATCTCAGTCCCTCTGGTGATTGTCCATAACCTTCCTAAGTGCCCTCAGCTCCTGGTCTGTGGGCCACAACTTGGTGCACACACATGACATTGGTGGTGGCACCTTTGCCTGTAGTCTCAACCTCTGTGGGAATTGGATCATTTGGTTGAAACTAAAATGTTTTCTCAAAGAACTCACATGTTAGTGGGAGTATCCGAATACAAAATATTGATGTATTCAATTCTTGGATATTCTGGAAATGTTCTCAAGACCTGAATACTACACTGTTGGATGCCAAAAATGTAACACCATCAAGGATTGCTTAACTTTAATGAAGTGTTAAATTAAAGCTGATAGCATATGAAAGCATCATACAATAACAAAGCAGCACAAAAAAAAAAAAAAAAACATATCACAAGAAGGCATGTCCAAATGGTTTCATTGATATTTGGCATACTCCCTTTTGGCAGCAATACAGACATGTCTTTGTGCAGGCAGATGATTGTGCAGGTGACGAATGGCACCCTGCGATATACTGTCCCAAGCATCATCCGGACGCTAATGATCTTACTGGTTTTGCGCCCTTAAACCACACTTCCTTCCCAAGCATCCTGCACTGGTTTGACAATGTTTATGGCCAGCCATGGAGAACCAGTCAATTTTTTACCATCATGTCCCATACATATTCAGTGGGAGAAAGGTCAACAGATCGTCCTGTTCAGGACAGTTATCATACATCATTAAGAGCACCTTGTGTTGGAGCAGCTGAATGAAGACATGTGTTATTCTGTAGAAACACCACGTTGCCTTCATGTTGAAAAAATGGCAGTAATACAGGATTAATTACGTGCTGGATGTAGCTCCCACTGGTTTCACATCCATGCACAAACACCAAAGGTGAGCATGGGTTGTAAGTGAATGCATCCCACACCATGATGCCAAGATTAATTGGGCCTTTGTGTTGTGGGCAAATACACCATGGACAATTTCACTTGCCAGCTCTGCCTTGCATGTATACTGTGTACAGACAGAACCTACTCTCATCACTGAAGAGAACAGAGCGCCCTCGTACTGTTGACCAATTAACTCTTTCTCAACACCAAAGAGGACATGCATGGCAGTGTTACAATTAAAAGGTTCCTTAGCCAGAGGCACATGTGATTTGAGTCCTGCTGCAAAAAGACAGTTTCCAATATCCATGCTGACACATCAGGTGCTACATGTGCCTGGATTGCTTCCCTGGATCCTGTTCAGGCACTCAATGATACCCCTAAAATGTGTTGATCCAGTTGTACATCTGTACAATGTGGCCATGCAGAACCTGGTATACAGTAGTGAGAATTTTCCAAAGACCATTCCTGAAAACACCAATACACCACTGATACATTGTGCCCAACATGTGCAGCAATTTGTTGTTAACTCCATTCAGCTTCATGCCAACAATTTGACCCTGTATAAATGACTGTAGCTGTGCGACAGGAGCACATTTACTTTGATGTGACACAGTTTCACCGGAGACTGTTGACATTGCTATTCAACTGTGATGGTGCCACAGTGATTAACTGCAAAGTGGACACACAAGTCAGAGGGACATGTCTGAGCCTAGCCAGCTATTGTCTGCTGACCGTGACACTTCAATCACCAATATTATAACCACATAAAATCCGTATACTATGCCTATGTTTCAATGAACACAGTCCTGTAGGATGTTGCAACTTTTTTTTTCTTTTTTTTTTTCTTTCTCTCCACCAGTGTGTGTTCAGATACTTCTTGGTTGAGTACAGAGTTCTTCTTTCCATATATCTGAAGTACTTTTTTCAAGTACTTCTTGTCCAAAGTCTTGGATAGGTCCAGTGCATTGAACTGAAATCTGAAATGATGATGATGATGATGATGATGATGATGATGATGATGATGATGATGATGATGATGATGATGATTTTTTTTCTTTATTGATATCAACAGCATGCTCCATTACATGGTAATACTACATGCTTTATAGTTACATGTCCACTTTTGAATTAGTAATTGTAAACATTATAACAATTTTACATTGAATTATTTTCTTTTCTAGACAGTATGTACATTAAATTGAGTCTGTTCTTCTAGTTGATTTTTGAAGTTCACAAACTGTAATTATTTCACTCTAAATACTTGTCATATTTGTATAAATTGTGCTTTATGGTTTTAGTTAATGGTGAAATTATAATGAAACCAGAGTAAGTTGATTATATAGAGTTCACAATTTGTCATTATTACACTCCAAAAGCATACGTCCATGTGTGTGTAAATGCCAAAGTTTAGTCTGAAACAGAAATAAGTTATATACACAAAGGCAGACAAAGGTAACAAGATAGTCATAATGGATAAATCAGATTATATTGAAAAAATGGAAGAAATGCTAACTGACAATGAATATGAAATCATTAACAAAAATCCTCTAAAAACTTGCATACAGTTATTTGAGAAAGCAATAGCAAAGTCAAGCATAATACCAAACATATATACAGTTAAACCGGATAACCCAAACTTACCTAGATTTTATGGCTTACCCAAAATACACAAACCATCCATAGCAATGATACCTATAGTTAGCATTATAAATTCACCAACATACAAACTTGCAAAGTGGCTAATAAACAAATTCAACTCAATTACTTTCTTGGAAGTGTTGAAAACAGTGTTGTTATGATAAATTAACTTTAAAGAGAGTCGATTAAAGACACTAGACAACACTTACTAAGTGTTGTCTAGTGTCTTTAATCGACTCTCTTTAAAGTTAAATTCAACTCATTTCCAAAATTCGACAGCCTAAGCATCAAAAACACCTATGAACTTATAGAACACATTAAGGATACTGAACTAAAAGAAGAGGACACACTAGTCTCGTTTGATGTTAAATCACTGTTTCCCAGCATACCAGTTAATCAACTCCCACCGTTGATAGAAAAATGGCTCAAATCACTTGGAATGTCATCACTTGAAATTTCAGATTACATCGAACTAACCAAATTATGCATAGAACAAAATTTCTTCCAGTTTCAAACAAAATATTTCCACCAAACTTCAGGTTTAGCAATGCGGAACTCCCTATCACCCTTCCTGGCCGATCTGTACATGAGTGCATTAGAAATAAGGATCACCAAAAGTTTCCCTTTGATGTTCAAACTCTGGCAACGATATGTAGATGACATTTTTGCAATAGTACCAAAAAAACACATCAGTGATGCACTAAAACTTTTAAATATCCAAGAAAAAAGCATTAAGTTCACTGTAGAAATAGAAAAAGACGAGTATTTACCATTTTTGGACCTAAAAGTAATGAGAAATAAAAACAGACTAAACTTTGGCATTTACAGAAAACCAACACAGACAGACAGACAACTACATAAAAGCTAATGGCTACAACCCAAGATCCCACAAACAGGCAATCTTCAATAGTTTAGCGCACAGACTAGTCAACATCCCTCTCACAGCAGAAGAATACAAAACAGAATAAAAACAAAATAATTGAAATAGCACAAAAAATGACTTTCCCAAATCATTAGTAGACAAAAAAGTGAACTTAGCAAAAAAGAAGAAGCTAATAAAGGAAACCACAACCCTCTCAGCTACAGAAACTAATATGATTTTCAAAAAATTCACTTACTATCCATGGGTCTATGATAAATTCAAAAAAGTCTTCAAAAAACAAAACATTCAACTAGCACCAGTTAACCATTTCTCCTTAAAAAACCTAATTTGCTCAAACATCAAAGATGCCATTACATCTAACAAAAAATCTGGTATATATCAAATTGAATGCAGTGACTGTAGTCAAATTTATATTAGAAAAACCAAAAGAAATTTAGAAACAAGAGCAAAGGAACACTTTAGAAACATAAAATATAAACAATTAGAAAAATCAGCAGTTGCCACGCATTTTTGGGAAAAATAACCACAACATAAATCCAGAACCAAAACTACTAAAACATACATCAGGAAAACAAGAACTATCTGCATGGGAACAAATCTTCATTTCAAAAAATAGGAACAAAGTATTCAATTTCGACATCCCCCTGAAAGATTTGTTCAGCAAGTTCCTTGAACCGCCACCAGAGGAGACCTATGACAAAATATCGTCAACTACACCAATGAGAATCAGTCGATGGCCAGTTGAGGATTGAGGCAAGGTCTCTGAAACATATTCCGGAAAAATTTAAAAGTAAGTGTTGTTTAGTGTCATTAATCGACTCCCTTTAAATTTAATTTATTACAACAACACTGTTTTCAACACTTCCAAGAAAGGAATTGAATCCAGAACTCGATTTAGTTAACTCACAGTCTAAATCTGATTGGTGCTTATAGATTCACATTTAAAGATCAAATAAACATTATATGAGATAATTGGTCACCTGTCCAGCTAAGGACTGAACATGACATGTAATATACAGATAAAATTTACTCTTTACACATAATGAACTTCTTGCCATTCCAAAGCTATTGAATTGTTCCCAAATAACTACATCATATTCGTGATCATAATATTTTAATTACTAAATCATGGAATAAAGAAATTCACTTACATGACAGTATAGTTATATGTACAGTTCTGTTAATATAAGTTTAACAATGAAAATAAGTATTATTCTGTTGTATCTTCCTATAATACAATTATTAACACTCGTATGTAAGTCGTCAATAATGACTAATTTTACAATTCGTTTCTTGGAATGTTGAAAACAGTGTTGTTATAATAAATTAAATTTAAAGGGAGTCGATTAATGACACCACTGACTTACTGTAAAGTAAGTGTTGTTTAGTGTCATTAATCGACTCCCTTTAAATTTAATGACTAATTTGCTTGGGTTTAATATATTAGTACCTGCTATCTGTTCCATTATTTGATGCTTTATTGCTATATGCTTTGATAATGCCTTAAAAATGTGTTCAACATTTCTTAGTTTGAAATAATGTGTTTTCCTGCAGTTGTGATTAGACTGTGGCACATTGACTACCTCCCCACTTCCACATACACAGTATGTTTGAATAGATTGGTATTCCAGCTAGATAATTATAAGTATTAGATTACATTCTCCTATCTGAAGTGATTATATGGGACATACCAAGAAATACCTAAATATACCTAATATTTGATGTGTAGATTTAGCATGATAATAAACTGCATTTCTGAGAAAGTTTCATGAACAAACCTTTTTTATTTTCAGGATGTTGAAATTTGTTTATAGTGCCAAACATGGTGGTTGTTATGATGAGAATCTAACAAATATATTTTATATTATATTTATATTTCAATCTAAAAGGCTGAGATAAGTTCAACAAAAAGGAATCAAGTTACTACTGAGTATCTGTAAACCTTTTATAAAAAACACTTTTTTTTATCCAGTTTAATGGTATGCTGACTGTTACTTAAAATACTCAAAGTATAAACTTGAAAGAAGCGTAGAGACAGTGAAGCACAACTTAGCACAAAAGTGAATGGAGAAGATATTGACACATTGTGAGTGAAGCAATGTGTCAATATCTTCTCGATTCACTTTTGTACTTTAAAATACCTTTAAATTCCAACAGCTTCTGTCTCACCTAAGCAGATTTTTTTTTAAAAAACTGGTCACATAGGAAATGTAAGAAGAAATAGGTTGCCACAAAAAGATGTGGACATAATTGGAAGTTCATTATATGTATTTTGTGATAAAATCATAAATAGAAATGTCCGAGTGCATTGAACATTTTGTTACTAATTCTTACATTCTTCATGCAGGCAGCTATCCTACACAAGAAAAACTTGATACCTGAACACCCAAGACATGAAGCAGTAGCAAAATTCAGATTGATAACAGGTCATGACTGTCTGGCTGCACATCTTCATAAAATTAAAATCTTTAAATCTCCAAATTGTATACTGTGTCAAGATATCGATTCCATAATGAATAAAGACCACCTTTCTGTCTGTCCGGCTCTCAAAACATCACCCACAAGAACAATAACTGAACTATACTGGGAAGCAAGAAAGCAAATGGAATATATCCAAGCTAACGGGCATTAGACTACTACTACTACTACTACTACTACTCATTTGAAATAATTGTTCTCGATTAGCATTTTGTGATTGTAGTATCAAAGAACTTAAAGTATAAACTTGAAAGAAGCGTAGAGACAGTGAAGCACAACTTAGCACAAAAGTGAATCGAGAAGATATTGACACACTGCTTCACTCACACTGTTTTTTCACAGGACATGTTTCAAGAGCTTTTGCTCTTATCAGCTGGAACTCGACTAGTACAAATTGTAGTGGTTTCCTCTTTCTCCATATCATCATTAGATGGCATGATGTACTTGTCAAAGATGTCTGGTGGTGGAGTTTCAAAATTCATGACTATGACAATTTTTGTTAATGAAGATTTTTTCCCATACGGAAAGGTCTATGGGGTGATTAACATATTTTATTAAAGATGTTTCAAAGTTGATGTCATGTCTAGTATTCAAAAAATGAAAAGCCACTGCTGATTTTTCGGTTTCACCATTTTTAATGTTTCTTATATGTTCTTTAGTTCTGATTTCAATATTTCTTTTTGTTTTTCCTATATAAATTTTAGGGTAAGTTTCACATTTGATCTCATAGATTCCTGGTTTTTCTTTGGTAGTAATTGAATTTTTTTGGGGGGGGGGGGGGCCTTTTAACAAATTTCTGATATTAAACCTATTTTGAGGTGCAAGAATTATATTGTGTTTTGAGAAGATTTTTTGGAGTTTATTATAGGTTGATGGATAGAAGGTGAATTTTTTAAAAATGTTTTTCTCTTTTTCTCCTGTAGGTCCTAGGGTGGTGGTTTCTTTCATTTTCTTAGCTTTGTTGAGTCTGTTAACTGCTTTGTCTACTAAATTTGGGTTGAAACAGTTGGACATAGCTACTTTATTTATGTGTAGGTATTCTTCTTGATAATCTTCTCTGTTTAGTGGAAAGTTGATCATCCAAAATATTAAACTGTTGAAAATGGCATGTTGGTGTTGCTTTGGGTTGAAACTGTTGTTCTTTATATAATTATATGTGTGTGTCGGTTTCCTGTAAATACCAAAAGTGAGTTTGTTGTTCATTTTTTTGATCTTGATGTCCAAAAAGGGAAGCACATCATCCATTGTTTTCAAGTACAAGTGTTCTTTGATTGAAAGCATGTGAAAGTATCTAAGAACTTGTTTTTGAATAGAAGTGTTCTCAATTATCATTGTGAATAGTATCTGAGAACTGCAGTATCCAACAACTTGTATTTGAATGGAAGTTTTAATTCTTCAAGGTATTTGACTACAGAGTATTTGATTCTTGAAGGGATTTGATTTTGTCTATCACTATTGCATGTACTTCCTCTAGGACTTCACAGTCTTACTCTTGAGAAAACAGCCCCAGCTACCCTCTCTCGAACTTTCCATCAGATGACTTCCAGATCCTGTTCAGCATACTGTCCTTGGTCTTCAGCGAGTCCTTTTGGGCCCACTAGTACTTTAAATCTTTACTCTTTGGTGCAATGTCCTCCAAGCTCAGGCTAGTTCCTGCTTCCACTTCTTTGAGGAGGAGCACCGAATCGACATCTGCCAGTTGCTTCTTCCTCAGACCTGTGCTATCCCATTCATTTGCAGGCATTGCCAAAATTACATGGGCAGCTGTGGATGCTCCTACTTCTCCACTTTAGTGCAGTGGCCATAGTCCTCTGGGCAGGGCTTTCTTGATAAAGTATTTGCACTGGAGGGGTTCCTTTCCCTCCATTGTTCTGATGTGAAGTATTCTTGGAGCCATTTGACCCAACAGGTTTCTGGTCCTCTATGTTCTGTAAGTTCAACCGCTTGGTGAGGTCAGAATGGTCAGTCCTTAGGTGGAATGGTTCATCATACAGGTACTTATGCAAATGTTCCAGCTCCTTCACTACTGCCAGGACCTTATGCTGGGTAATGCAGTATTTCCTCATGGCCTTGGACAGCATCTTGTTGTAATAGACTGTTACTTGATCCTGACTGTCCTGTATCTTGGATGCTTCCAATACTACTGCCATTGGTGTCAGTGTGTCTGATAAAATTAACACCTGATTGTTGGAAACCTAAAACCAGCACACTCTAGGGTGCCTTCTTAGGCACCTGGAAAGAACCTTTGGTCTCTTCTGTCTACATGTGAGGCCAGTGTTGTTCCATCAGATGAGTGAGCAGCTTTCAAAATATTGAAGAAGTCACTGATGAATCAGTGGTACAAGCTGTACAGACCCAAAAAACTACCAGTTAGTAAAATTAGGCAAATGAGTCAACCATGTATACACTTTTCTCCACTTACATTTTTTTTTTTTATGAAGACTAGTTTCTGGGAACTTGTTCCCTATCCTCAGTTCTGTGGTCGACTGATGGTGCAACTTGTGTCTGCGTCCGGCTTGGTGTTGTGCTGACATCTAATAATCTGTTAAGTTTAGTGATATCATCCACGACGGGAATTTCAAAATTTATCAGGAGGTTCTGTTTCTTAGTAATGAATATGTTTTCCCAAATCTGCAGTTCTAGAGGTTTCTTTGCCTGTTTTATCAATTCTATTTCTTGCTTGATGTTGTGATTCTCAAACCAAAAGTGATGTGCTATGGCAGACTTCTCCATGTTTTTGAATTTAATATTTCTGAAGTATTCTTTCATTCTTGTTTCTAGATTTCTTTTAGTCTTCCCAATGTATATCTTGTCACAATTCTGGCAGCTCATTTAGTAAATGCCTGATGATTGAGTTTTTGGTGTTTGCTTTTTCAGAGGATGGTTTAGTAAGTTGCAGATATTGTGTTTATTCTGAGGGGCTAATTTTATATTGAAGTTTCTAAATATTTTTTCAAATTTCTTGAAGTATTTTGGATGAAAGGTAAATTTGCCATATCTGATGTTTGGGTTTTCTAGTTTTTTTAACCTAGTAATTTTCTTTAAGTGTTTGTTTCTTTTGTGTCTGTAGATCAATTTGTTGATGAAATTTGTTTTGTAGTTGTTCAGTTTGGCAACGTGGTGTATGTATATGTATTCCTCTTCGAAAGATAAACAATTCCTGTTCATATTCTGTTTTTGTTATTCTGTTCTGTTTTTGTTTATTTTCAAACAGGAATACACATACATACTTTTTCTCTGGATTTTGTACCCAAAGATTCTAATATTGCAAATTGAATAAAATTTGGCAGTAGACAACTTTTCAAAATGTTAGTGTCAGAACCATTGAAGTAGTTACTCTGTTAGATGACTAAATCATAACTGAAGATTTAGCAACAAATGACATAGAAAAGTCTTTATAGAAGCTAGTAATAATCCTTTCAAGATCAATGTTGATAACACATAATTCAGATAAGCGTTGGTACAGAAAAGTGGTTCTTTATAAAATTTTATTTGCAATAATTATTTTTTAAATTTATCTTATTTCAATCATAAAATGCTGTCTTTTTCAGAAGAACAGAAGAAACTATATGTAATGTGGCAAACCAGAGGTGCGACACCCAACATCCCTTTAGCTGAGGACATCATTCAGCTCTTTAAGCAGAACTCCAGGGTGTTTCATTATTGTCTTACTCCACTTCTGTTTCTCCCACAGTAAGGAAGTATTGCTTCTCTTTGATGCATTTGTATATTATGTGTAATCAAATGAGTTTCTTCCGTGGCATATGCAATATTTTAATACAATTTAGTTCAAGCTTGATACTGAACTAAGATAACAATAAAGAGGCTTGTATTTGAAACAGAAACTATAGGTATGTTGTAACTTCAAAACAGTTTTAGATAAATATTTATTTCACATAAAAATTTTACATTTACTGTGATCAGGCAGCTGAGGAAATTTGTATGTGATACACAAATAATTTGTTACGGGCAACATAAACTACAGTGAAGTATTTTCCTGTATGCCAAAAATGAGTGGTCTCAGTTCACCCTTATTTTTTGTTTTGTTTAAGTGTGTGTGTAATATGCATGCGTGCATGTGTGTGCTTTTTTGTTTATTACAAACAGCATACTCCCATCACATTACACAATACTGCATGTTTAAATTCTTTTCGTGCATGAGAGTGAGTGAGTGAGTGAGTGCATGAGTGCATGAGTGCATGAGTGCATGCGTGCATTAGTAGGGGTAGTACAGTAATTTAATCAAGTCATCCATGGTGAATGATGGAAATGTTTTTGGCTTATGGAGGGAGAATGATTCCATATTGTATATTTGAAGAACAACTTCCAGTTATATTAATCCTCATAATGAGATATTAGTAATTATTTTCCGCCGTTATCTTCTTGTATTTCCACTGTGTTAAAGAAGAGTAGCATGCACCATTTTTATGAGGTAGTTTTAGTAATATACATCCTTAACTTTCAGCCATTAATAATTCATTTTGTTCATTGTCTCAGGGGACTCCCCAAAAAACAACAAACAAAGTAGCTCTTAGTACGATTGTGCTTGGATAAAATAAAATTAAATTTGATAGTACATCTTTGTGTAATATGCTGCATATTCCCATGACAGCTCTTTTAGTTGGAGCAGTAGCAGGGATAGCCAAAGATCCATTTTTAAATTTTGATATGTGACAACCTGGCCATGGATGGTAAAGGATTAGAGTGTATTAACACATGCAGCCAGAGTGTACACAGGGAAATAACTCAGACAAGATTCATACTTTTTGAGAGGTTGGGATTTCTACTAATACATTTTCTATAAAGGTTAGGTTGCACTAATATACTGAAACTAGAGTTAATTTACAACATATTTACTTAGACTGAAATTATTACAAAGATGGCCGTGAGGCCCATACCTGAGCTCCCGGTCAAAACACGTCCGCTCTCACCTGTTGCTTGTACCTAAGAGAAGAAGCAAGCTCCTTGCATGTCTCATGGAGGGAGGATAGGTCACGTAATGCAATGTCACAAACACCATCACAGTCAAATAGTCAAATGAACTACTTGCAAGTTACTAATGTGACATCTCCCCCCCCCCCCCCCCCCGGCTTCCCCCAAGATTAATACATACATTGATCTTAAGAAACATAAAACAGTATATTAGTGCAACCTAACCTTTATATAAAATGTATTAGTAGAAATCCCAAGCTCTCAAAAAGCATGAATCCTGTCCGAGTTATTTCCCCTTGTACAATCTGGCTGCTTATGTTAATACACCCTAATCCTTTACCATCCATAGCCAGGTTGTCACAAATATACTGAAACTAGAGGTAATTTATAACATTTCTTCCTTGGAAGTGTTGAAAACAGTGTTTTTATGATAAATTAAATTTAAAGGGAGTCGATTAATGACACTTAACAGCACTTACTTTTAAATTTTTCCGGAACATGTTTCAGAGACTTTGCCTCTATCCTCAACCAGCCATCGACTGATTCTCATTGGTGTAGTTGACGATATTTTGTCATAGGTCTCCTCTGGTGGCGGTTCAAGGAACTTGCTGAACAAATCTTTCTGGGGGATGTCGAAATTGAATACTTTGTTCCTATTTTTTGAAATTAAGATTTGTTCCCATGTCATTAATCGACTCCCTTTAAATTTAATTTAGAACATGTTTACTTAGACTGCAATTATTACAAAGATGGCTATGAGGCCCATACCTAAGCTCCCGGACAAAAAATGTCCACTCTCACCTGTTGCTTGTACCTAAGAGAAGGAGCAAGCTCCTTGCATGCCTCATGGAGGGAGGAGAGGTCACATGATGTGACATCACAAACACCACCACAGTCAAATGAACTACTTACAAGTCACTAATGTGACAGTATGGCATCAAATTTTTCAGTCTGATTCAACCTTTCCTAACTATGAATAATTCAAAGGTGGAAAGCTCTTACATATAAAAAATATAGAAATAGATACAGTCAACCTGAAAAATTCATTGCCATGGCCAGGATTTGAACTATGAATCTTACGGTTTCCGTCTGATTGCTCTTAACCTTTGAGATACCATGGCCAACGTGCTGTCATGACATTAAATACTCCAATTGACTTGAAAACATACCAGGAAAACATACAAGTCAATTGGAGAATTTAATGTCATGACGGCATGTTGGCCATGGTATCTCAAATGATAAGAGCGACCAGATGGGAACCGGCAGATCTGTGGTTCAGATCCTGACCATGGCATTGAATTTTTCAGGTTGACTCTATCCAAAACCTTAGCCTATACGGAGGAACGATTAATTTCCATCAAAAGGATAAATCTAGAAATATATAACAAGGCAAAGGTGGGAAAAAGTTAATTTTAGTAACAGTTCCAACTGTTCCAGTTCCAGAAATGTACACTGTTTCAAATGAACAGTCTGGAATGACAGTCTAGTACAACCAATGGGCATTTTCATTTAACCATAACAGAAGATATGCTTTGTCAACTGTTATATGCTTTACTTAAGTTCCTTCACATCAGGTCATGATTATTTGTCCTCCTATTGGTAGAAAGTTCAAAAATGGCATTTTGCATAATTGCCTTTTGTATGATTATTGGAAGAGCATATAAGCTTAATTAAATTTGGTTGACCAGAAGGTTTTTAGCAGGTCTTGTCTTCTATTAAAATTTGGGAAGCAGGAGTGGTTTTAAGTTTTGTACAGGGTAATTCTTAGAAACATAAAAAAGTACCCAAATGACTGTGTTCACAGCCAGAGAACTGTTTTTATGGAATGTATGCATGTATGGTGTGGTTTTTTTGTTTGTTTTGTGTTTGTTTTTAATCCTTATCACTAAGCTACTTGCCCACATTGATCACTGAGCCACTTGGTGTAAATACAAATAAGCTAATGCTTAATTTTAGCGAGCAACTAAATTTTTTTTTAACTAACATTAGTAGCTAACTCCACATGCTTATTATTACTTTACTAATGTGATAACAAAATTTATGATGGTGGTGCTGGAAAGAAAATAAACATTTATTCAAAGCACAAGGAGAGTAGTGTATGCATATATAAGCAATTAATATATATGGTATATTTAGTGTATTTAATATAGGCTAAGAATAAAAAATGCTAACAAACTTGCTCAGTTTGATTTCAGAATCAATAAAACACTCAGTAGAGCTCTTAGCAATGCTGACAACGTGCTATGTTTTCAGAAAAAAAGATTTTTTTGAGATACAAGTTGTTAAGTGGTTGTTTAAGTGGTTGGAGTTTTGCAATCTGAAGTCTGTAATACAGAGAAGTTCTAGATGCTGTATATGATGTGTTATTAATGACTTTTCTCTACTCACTATTCAATAAAATAGTCTTACAAAAGCTTACAAGGTGTGATAAAAAAAGAATGGGAATTTACTATTTTCTTAAAAAATCTTTATTTATTCATCAACATAACTTTGTCCCCTTTTAAAGTAATCCTCTTCAAATACAATACACTTGTGCTAGCACTTTTTCCAATCTTGGAAGCACTTCTGGAACTCCTCATAATGGTGTTCATCTCCTTCAGCGATTCTGTTTTTAACTTATCAATGGTGCGAAAACATTTCTCTTCAGCGCCTCAGGAAATAGAAAGAAATCACAGGGGCCCATGTCTGGAAAATATGATGGCTGAGGCAACTTAATGTTTTGTTTTTAGCCAAAAAATTATAAATAAGCATGCAGATGTGAGCAGGAATATTATTGTGATGCAATTTACTTAATTTATTTTGTCACAAATGTGGTCATTTTCTTATCCAGGGTAGCCTTCACTCGCTTGCTAATGCTGGCATTAGCTGTCCTTTGTCTGGATGCCTGGACACGTGGGCCTACAAGGTATTGAGGCTGTTGATGTTGCTACCAAGGCAGCTGTATTAGTTTCCAGGTGTTTTAGCTCGGTTCTGAGGATTTTAGAAGAGTTTTATGTAATTTTATCCTTCTGTGGTAGGGCAATGCCCGGAGTAGAGCTGCTGTCATCACTAAGTTATTTCAACAAACTGCATATTGGGCGCTGCTATCTCAGTAATAGTCAGCTTTTATGTTCAAACCCTCCAAGGCTTTGCACTCATTGTTGTGAGCCTTTGACGGTGCACTATATTTTAACTCAGTGCCAGTTCTTAGCTCTGTTACATTTGTCCCTGTGTTTGTCAGCAGAGTATTGCTGAATCTTGATCCATCTCAGCATTATGGGCAACTGCATTTGAATACCTAGCTGTATTATTTTTAATTCTCTGTTGTTCAGTTGTGTGAACATTTAGCTTTTTAAATGTTTTACATTGTATGCTTTGACTGTTTTAGCTCTACCATTACAGTTGCTGATTTGGTGATATTCTAATCAGAGCATTTTAGACCGCTGGTTTTGTGCCTGCTTTTAAATCCTTCAGTTCTGTTTGGGTGACCTTAGGAGTTGTGTACCCTAAAGCCCTACTACTGTTATCACCACTGCCACCGACTAGAAAAAGGGGATTCCTACCTTATTCTGATTTGATTACTTTTTATCGTATGAGTATGGAATCACCTAAGATCTAATAAATGTTCTTATTGTGCATGAAGCCTTTAAATTTTAATAATTATGTAGTACAGAAATAAAAATATGAATAAGCTTCTGTACCAGAATAAAATGTTCATACCAAAATAATTGAAAATGGATTTCATTTTAGACATTTTATTTCTTATGAATTTTCTTCTAGTCCATAATTATTGTTAAAATTATCAGTACTGACCCCTCATCCACAATAAATGAGAAATATCTCTGCAAAACTTCAACTGCTACCCATGCCTCAGCACTGGTAGGCATCACTCCACTTTCAGATTCTTCAGATTCTTCCTCTTCATTCTACTGCCTTTTACTGATGGATTCTACTGCCTTTCCTGCTGTCTTTCGTCACTGTTATTAAATTCCTCCAAACACACGTAGTACATTTGTAAAAAACTGAAGCTACTGACAGTGAAAAACTACAACATTTAGTAATACACTTCACTTATGTGTTTGGTAAATTGTCTAAATCCTCCAGGACTGGTTTCGTGATGTCTTCGCAACCAGCAGACTGAATAGCCTTGTGGTTAGTTCCGGAAGTTGACGGATAGTTTGCTGTCTTACTGTCTGGCACTAACTAGTAGGCTATTCAGTAGTCTGCTGGCTGAAGATGTGATGAAAACATCATGAAATCGGTCCTGGAGGATTTAGACAATTTACCAAACAGATAAGTGAAATGTGTTATCAGTATTGTACTTTATTCATAATACACATAGTAAATGCTTTTAGTTTATTTTAGGATTGTATGTAATATCTTGTAATTCTTATGTATATTTGAAGGGTATACCAGATCCTTTGCTTTCCTCAGGTGGCGTGTCCAGTCAGCAGCTACAAGAGATCACACACTCACAACTGTGACTATTCCTGCTCCTTCACGAACTCAACCTACACACGTAATTATAAATTGTTTAGTAATATTGCATGTGTTCTGCCTCTTTTATTCAGCAGAAAAATGCTCAAAAGACGTTCTTCATTTTTGCCATATTTTTGAGATCTCTAAAAAGCTTCTTGGCAGGATATCCTTTCAAAGTAAATGAAAAATAATATAAATTTAAAGGAGATTCCAAGAAAACCTGAAGCTCTTGTGTATGTCACAATTGTATCCAGAACTATTTTGCATCATAGTATAGCTACTCAAGATCATCAGATACTCATTTTTCTTGGGAGATTATACATATTTCGTGTGTGTGCACAGCAATACTAACAAGAATTTTCTTAAAAATCCTTTCATGGAAGTGTTGAAAACAGTGTTGTTGTATAAATTAAATTAATTAGGAGTCGATTAATGACACAAAACAATACTTACTTTTAAATTTTCCCGGAACCGGTTTCTGACGCCTTCCCTCTATTGCCAGCTACACCAATGAGAACAAGTCGATGTCCGGCTGAAGATAGAGGGAAGGCGTCAGAAACCGGTTCCGGGAAAATTTAAAAGTAAGTATTGTTTTGTGTCATTAATCGACTCCTAATTAATTTAAGAATTTTCTTGTTACTGGGAAACATTCTGTTTGCTGATAGTTGAATATTTGTATCCCCTTAAATTCATGGGCATAAATTTCTCAATCAAATTGTAACTACAATAACCATATACTTTCATCATCAGAGACATTAGAAATTATGTCCTGATTCCAGTGCATCTCTCACACCCTTTAACAAAACTTGCACTAATATTCTTTTAATTTTTCCTCTGAATTTGCAGCAATTTCACTTATATTTATCTTTTAAGTTTTTTCAAAGTAAGTGGGTTATTCGAATATATGTATTTTATTTTCCAACGTCTCCTATAAATAGAAATAGGTAATGATGATGAGAAATCTGTGCATTTTAATTTAAAGGGTATGAGTTGCTGATGGAAGGTGCTAGGAGACGAACATGTTTTACGCGCGCTTGCGAGAAGGCAAGAATGGGAATACAAATCAAAGTATATAGAGCGAGAATTGGGCTATTTACCGCGTATGGAATAAGCTTAGGAGCCAAAGATTTAAAAAAAAGTTCAGTGACTATGAAGTGGTTCGTATTTATAATTTTGGTACTGCTAGTGATCGACGGAGTTCAGCAAAACCCGGGGTTGGAGTCACAACAAAATATTCTGACTTTGTGGGCTCATAGAATTAAAAATATTGATTGCAGAAATTTAAAATACTCATTATTACAAGTAAAACCAAGCTTTGTATAACCCTAACACAAGCAGAATGTCGTAACATACACAAACACAGTCTTCAAGGTCTCTCATTGCTTCACCACATGTAAACAAACAAAAGAAGTCACTTGCAGTACACTTCAAATAACTGCACACACAATTAACAGCTCACTCGACTCGACTCACACCTTATGGGGCTTTTTTATACCCCAGCCATTGTTCTAGAATGTAGTAGACCGTTCCATAACAGTCACAATGGCAGTGGGATATTTCAGACTATCTGTCTCTTTCTCTCTTTCGGAAAGCGTTCAGCGCTCGCCCACACACCGGCTGATGCTTCCAGCCGCGGCACCAGCCAACAATGCGATTGGCGACACTGCTCCCTCCTCAAGGCTGATCGTCCCGAACAGCACCATCGTAATGTGCCAGATGATCCAGGGGTACCACCAACATCTTTCCTCAGGGCACCTTCTGGATGCGGTAGACCACGTCGTTAATTCTCTTTACCACATGGTACGGTCCTTTAAACGGTTGTTGAAGTTTTTGGGCAGTGTCACGCTGTCCGGGAAGGCGGTACATCCAAACCAGGTGACCTTGCTGGAATCCTAGGCTGTTGGCATGCCTGTCGTACCGGGTCTTCATGCGGTCACTAGCCATTTGGATGTTCCTACAAGCCATCTCATTCATGTCGTGGAGATGGTCCACAAGGATCTTCACATACTCGGTTGCGGGCTGTATCCTTTCCGGAGGCCTCCCAAAAGCCAGGTCACAAGGCAGGCGTAGCTCTTGGCCGAACATTAAGCTTGCTGGCGCCATCCCAGTGGTGTCGTGTGTTGACGAGCGGTAGACCAGCAAGAGCAGTGGCACCTTGACGTCCCAGTCTCGCTGATGGCTGTCCACGATCTTCTTAAGGTGTTCGATTAGGGTCTTGATGTATCTTTCGACCATGCCGTCTGACTGCGGATGTAAAGGTGTTGTGCTGGTCTTGTTTACCCCAAGTCTTTCCAGCGCCTCCTTCATCAGGTGGGACTCAAAATTGGTGCCATGGTTGCTGTGGAGCTCTAACGAGACCCCAAAATGGCAGAACAGTTGCTCCACTAGGAAGTCGGTGAACATCTTCACCTCCTGGTTTGGGATGGCATACGCCTCTGGCCACTTGAAGTAGTCCACGACCACCATCAGGTACTTTTTGCACCGGTCGGACACTGGGAATGGTCCACCTATGTCAACAGCGATGCGTTCGAAAGGCGCTCCAACGTTGTACTGCTGCATACGACCCCGGCTCCTAGTCTGGGGGCTGCGGCTCGCCGCGCACCCGTGACATTGACGGCACCATCTCTCAGCGTCTGTACGGAGCCTCAGCCAGTAGTTGCACTGTCGGAGTTTGTCGATCGTTCGATTTGCTCCCAGGTGTCCTCCTGAAGTACTGGCATGCACTTCCTCCAAGACTTCCTGGACCTTACCCCAGGGAAGTACCAACTGCTCTCTCCGTGTCTTCCCATCGGGGGATTCCCATACCCAGAACAGCACGACCTCTGTGGTCTTTAGCTAGTCCAATTGTGCCCAATACGACTTATGCGCAGCACTTCTGGGTGTGATCTCCTCCCAGGTCAGTCTTGTCCCTGCCTCTACTTCCCTCAAGAATGGTCCCAAGTCGGGCGTCCTCCAGCTGCATGCTCCTCAGGCCTGCGCTATCCCGACCGTTCGCAGGCACTGTCATGACCACTCTTGACAGCATGCTCCTTCTCTTCCACTCTTGTGCACTGGCCGCGCTATTCCGCGCAGGGTCTTCGGGACATGGCGTCTGCATTGGCGTGGCTCGTCCCTCTACGTTGTTCGGAGAGCCTCTGGACCCAATGAGCTGTCTGGCCCTCCAGGTTTCTAAAGCTTAGTAGCCAGGTTAGGGTGGAGTGGCTGACCGTACAGGTACTTGTGCAAGTGCTCCAAGGTCTTCACTACCGCCAGTAGCTCTCGCTGGGTGACGTAGTAGTTCTTCTCTGCCTTGGGCAGCGTCTTGCTGTAGTAGGCTATCACTCGCTTGTGGCCGTCCTGAACTTGGGATAGGACGCCTCCAATGAAATGGTCGCTGGCGTTGGTGTCCACAATGAAGGCGCCGCCTGGTTGTGAGAATCCCAAAATAGTACTGCAGTGTGTCTGCTTCAGCTGCTGGAAAGAGTCTTCGGCGTTCTCCATCCACGCCGGTGTTCTGTAAGGCGGGTGAGGGACTTGGCAATGTTGGAGAAACCCTTTATGAAGTGACGGTAATAACTGCACAGCCACAGGAAACTGCGCAATTCTCGCTTATCCTTTGGGCGAGGCCAATCTCTCACGGCCTGTGTCTTCTCTGGGTCTGTGGCCACTGTGGTTGGTGAGACTATGTGGCGCAAGTAGTTGACTTGCTTGCGGAAGAGCTGGCACTTCTTCGCATTCAGCTTCAGGTTGGTCGCCTGCAGTCTCTGGTTGTTGAGATGGTCTTCGAAGGTCTTGCAGACGATGATGTGGTCCAGGTATAGCAGGCAGGCATCATAAGTCAATCCTCTCATTACTGACTGCATGAGGCGTTGGAAGGTAGCTGGTGCGTTGCAGAGGCCAATGGGCATAACTGTGAACTGCCAAAGCCCATGGCCTGTCGAGAATGCGGTCTTTTCCTTGTCTCTCAGGTCTAGAGCTGTCTGTCGCGGTAACCCGACTTCAGGTCCAGGGTCGAGAACCACTGCGCACCAGCAAGCGTGTCCAGGGTGTCGTCAATCCGGGGTAAGGGAAAGCAGTTCTTTCTGGTGACAGCGTTCAGCTTCCTGTAGCCCATGCAGAAACGTAGCTCGCCGTTCTTCTTCATCACCAATCACCAAGACTACAGGGGAACACCAAGGGCTGTCAGACTCTTCAGTCACTCCCCTGGATCTCATGTCCTCCAGTATGTCCCTTTCCGCCGCTTGTTTTGCCAGTGGAATGCGTCTGGGTGGTTGCCAAAGGCCTACTGCTTGGCCTTGTTAACTCGCCAGTTTTCGGATAAATGTTCACTATATTCAAGTATGGTATAGATTTTAAAGATGCAGGATTCTATTCTCAACATATGTTATTTATATTTGTTCTTATAGTTTCATTTATGTCTTATGATATTAATTGGTCTGTCATATCAATGTCTACCTGACAGGGACTGCTTCAAGGTGTAGGATTATTAGTGAAAAAGACCCTAAAAATCACGGTGAAAATATTGAATGAATTAGGTGAAAAATCAGTTTTGTGTTGTGTGCTAAGTGGAGTATGGGAGAGAGAAAGGGTATATGTGACAATAGTATATAACCCGCCAGGTATCTCAGAATTCTATGACCCACAGTTATTTGTTAAGATGAGACAAAACATGGAAGAAATATTAAACAGAGGCATACATACAGGATTTGTTATAATGGGTGATTTGAATGCAAAAGTGGGGGAAAATCAATTGCAGTTATTAATTTTGAAGGGGAATTAAATGTGTTTAGAAAAGAGGGGGAGAAAAGAAGAAGCAAAGATAAATGTATTAACAATGAAGGTAAGAAACTAATAGAACTTTGTGAGGAGAATGATTTGATGATGTGCAAATGGGGTGAAAGGAAATGATAGTCTAGGGGAGTTTACTTTTATGAATAGAAATGGTCAAAGTGTAATAGATTATATTCTATATTCAGCAAATTTAGATGAATACTGTATAGATTTTTAAGTCCTAAATATAGCTAGTTCTAGTAACCAATTTCCTTTAAGGGCAGTATTCGGAGGTATAGATAAGGAAAAGGAATTATGCTCTGAGCAGAATAGAATAAAAATTCATAGATGTAAATGGAGGGATGAGGAAGCAGAAACATTTATGGAGGAGTTGGCAAACCAGTCAAATATGTTAAGGGTAGCTCGCAAAGAGGAAATGCTGAGAGAAAATAAAATTGAGGGAGCTGTAATAAAATTAGAGGAGTTAGTGAAACAGGCAGGGGCAAAAATGAGAGTGATAGATAAACCAAATATTTTAATAATTAATTAATAATTTATTGCGGCCAATAGACTCTTACAAGAGCATCTGACACTGTCAATTATCTCTATGCAGTCAAAATACAAAATGATCAAAATACATAAGTTATTTACAAAATATAGAGTTGTTTACAAAAGTATAAGTTATTTAAAAAGATCAAAATGCCTAAATTACGTACAAACCTTATTGTATACATAGGTATACAACTCATTTATACTACATACATACATATATATTACAGTTCATTTATACTATACAAACATTTTCCAATTAGGTATGATTTTAAGACCAGTTTAAATTTTGAGTCAGAAGTATTCTTAATTACAGATGGCAATTTATTGTATAATATGGCTCCTATTTTAAATGGATCTTTATTAGTTTGAGTTTTATTCATGCTCACCCTATGGTAATCAGTTGCTCTCCTCGTATCATATGTATGGCAATCTTTATTGAGGATGTTATGTTGCTTTCGGTCTTTTACAAGTATAATGGTTTTGAATACATAGAGTGATACTACTGTTAGGATGTTTTGTGATTTGAATGTATCCCGACATGTTTGTTGAAAACGAAGGTTGTACATGGTTCGTATGCATTTCTTTTGTACTTTTAATAGCCAAAGGAACGTGAACATTAGGCTTAAAGAGCACTTTAGGAACATAAGGAATAAAGAAATAGATAAATCGGCGGTAGCGTACCATTTTTGGAAGGAAAATCATGACATAGAACGAGAAATTCACTTACTAAAAAGTGTCCAAGGTCCAGCTGCATTAACCACGTGGGAAAAAATCTTTATAAAGAAATATTAAAGTAAATTGTTTAATTTCGATACTACCTTTGAAGACAACCCCAATTTCAAGTTCATCAAGATACCGACAGAGACGCACCTATCACCTCCGAGGAGTTCACTGAACCGGCATCCATTAGTCGACAACAGCTGATGATGTTAGGAAGTTCCTAACGAAACGCGTTCTAGGTAAATACCAGCAATAAATGGAGCATTGAGTATTAGTTCGACTCAAAATTGTATTAGTGTTTATTTTATTTAATTTTTGTGGTAGTAATAACCATGGCTCCTACATTTTCAAAGTTAAGTGGCATAGTCAGAGCAGAGAAATAATTGTAAATGTATTAAATTTTAGATGAGTCGCATTTTTTACACATCTGCTTCACTTTCGTACCTATTTTGGGGACATGTTTCGCAAATCTTCGTTTGCATCTACGGCTCTTGTGCGACAAGAGCAAAGAGCCGTAGATGCAAACGAAGATTTGCGAAACATGTCCCCAAAATAGGTACGAAAGTGAAGCAGATGTGTAAAAAATGCGACTCATCTAAAATTTAATAATTTTTCGCTTCACTGTGGTGTTCCAATACAGTTGAATCTCGATAAATTGTAAATGTCCTTGACTGCATGAAACAAGAAGCAGAAGTGAAAGAAGAAATTTTATGTCCACCCGAATTCCACAAGGGCCTAAAGAAAGTGAATGAAAGAGTAACCAAAGCAACTGGTGTTTCTTTGAGTTCCATTTACAGGGTTCTCAAAGATAAGAAATATCATGAGAACAAAGGAGTGCCTTTTGATACACCTGGGAAAAAACATAAGGTCCCTAAACATTTTACAGAAATAGATGATTTCGATAAATGCATATTCGGTGCACAATTCACAATTTCCATGTGGAAGAAATAAATGTGCCAACAATAGGCAAATTGCTCATCAAGCTAAAAGAGAGGATAAACTTTCAAGATTGTGCCACAAGCCTCAGGACAATTATAAAACATTTGGGGTTCAAGTGGAAAAAAACTATATCAAATAGGAGAGTTCTAATAGAAAAGCATGACATACGATCACAGCGGGAAGCTTAGCTTACTCTTCTCTGGAAGTACAAATCAGAAGATCGAACAATAGTATATGAAGATGAGTCGTACATACATAGCAGTCACACCACACCTAAAAGTTGGACTGACGACACTAAATTAGGTTTGCAGGCGCCTGTTGCTCAAGGACAACGACTTTTTATTGTCCATGCTGGTGGAAAGTTTGGCTTTGCTCCAAATGCCCTTCTCATGTACAAATTACAATAGAAATCGGGATTTTCATCAAGAAATGAATACAGAAAATTATATGAAGTGGATCAACACCATGTTAATACCTAATATGCCTGCTAGGTCAGTTCTGGTTATTGACGATGCTTCTTACTCTAACACTCAAATTGAGAAAGCACCCACCTCAAATACCTTGAAAGAAGAGATGAGAGTTTGGCTACAAAGGCATAGTATAGCTTTTGATGAAAGCATGAGCAAAGCAAAGTTATATGACTTAATTAAAGCCAATAAACTACTTATATACATTCTAGGCCAGATACTATTATGTGTTTCAAATGGGAAGAGTTCTCGCCTGTAGCGAATCAGATATGTTAGAGCCTTCAGCATTGCCAGCTCGTTACCCCCACTCATTTTATATTTCCATCTCTCTCGCACACTTGTGAGTCTTCTTGGTGCTAAACATAAAGGGAACTCAAACTGAGTTTTCCAAAGTTTTATAATAATGTGGTTGTTGAAATCACAATTACAACATGGATATTCTTATTATGCACATGTTTTAAGTATATAGCTTAAAAATAATTATAGTTTATGAATTACTTATTTTTCTAATCCAACGAAAATGCCAGTGGCGCATCCATGTAGTTGTGAATGTTACTTACGTTAAGAGATAATTCATCATTGTCATTGTCTTCATCGTCTGAATGTTGCAAGTTTATGACGATAGGTTCCAAAATCACATGTGCTATTTCTTTCCAAAAGTTGTCTTTTTGTAGTTAATCTGATGTCTCATGCAGTTTTCCCAGCCTCGTTGTGTTCCTTGTCAATTTCTTTGTGAATAAGTTGTTCAACTTCAGTCAGTTTAAAAGTATTATTTCTGTTGCAACATAATAAGAGCCCACATTGACTCAGTTGGATTGTTCTGGCGGTGGTAAGGGGGAAGGTGGTTTATAATACCTCGTGTCCCATTTCAATTGCAAGCTGATCCAGCTGATAAACTTTCCCTGATTTTTAGACAGAAGAACAACTAATAATGCTGCTTTGAACTCTCTAGAGTAAATAGAGATTACGAAACCATTCATAAACAAAGATATGTGACCAGATACGTTCTGCTAGGCCAGTAGGAAGTGTATTGTTTCCTCTCGTTCGAATTTAATAAAGACGTTGGCTTATTCAAAGTCATTTTTTTATCACGTCATGTAAAACATTTACGTTTCAGTTCTGAGTAATTACAAATATAGGTACAGGCATACATGCCTACCAATAATGCTATTCATCACATTGCTTATGACGCGATGCATTGTTATAATATAATAGTACTTTTTTTGTATTAGGAAAACTATATGAGCTAAAAATATGGGATTTTTACAGTTATGTTAAGTACATTACTTTCCTCCTTCCTCATGGATCAGTTTTTGCAAAATCTGAATTTTTGTCTTAGTGCGGATAGTATTTATTAGAGATTGATTAGATTGGCACTCGTCACACACCACTTAGGGGGAATGCAATACAACAACATTGCAGGATTCCGATTGGTTGCTCACCTGGCAGTGCTCAAGGACAAACATCATCCTATATGAAACAGATAATAGAACAGCATGGCCATAATGTACTTAGACTGCCACCATATCACACAGATCTGAACCCAATCAAATTAATCTGGGCTGATGTCAAAAAATGGGTTGCATGCACAAATATCACTTTTAAATTAAAAGATATGGAACTATTGTGTCGGCAGCGATTTGTAGAAGTTGGTAGACCAGAATGGGAAAATGTATATTCACATGTTGAAGAAATTGAAAACCAGTATTTTGAAAAAGATGGAATTGTAGAACATGAAATAGAAAGAATTCTCATTCAGGATAATGGTGAAGAAAGTAGTGATAGTAGTGACAGTGACAATGACATAAATGAAGATGAAGGACTGTCAGGCGTGGAAGAATTAGAAACAGATGATCGACTCTATGTTAGGCCATTTGTACAGTGGTATTTGTAGATATAAATATAAACTTAATCAGTGCAACATAGTGTAAAGCAGTGAAAGAGTGGTGACAGATATTTGACATTGACTGAGACTCACACTCCTGTAGAGGTTTGCAGTCAACTGGAGTTCTGCTTACCCGGTAAGTGCAACTCACTCTCTAGCTCATATTAAGATTTTCACATGTCCAGATCTTTTGCGCCAGACATACCATGAGCTTCACCAAATGGAGCGGTGCAAGTAGAATTGGGAAGACTGGGAACTAGAGGGATAATGTTGGAAAGGGTGTTAAAATATTGGGCGAGAATTAGGAGTTTAGATGAGCAGAATATTCTACGTCAATGCTTGAAATACAGGAAAGACTAAGTCAGAAAGATTCATGGCTAAATAAATAAAGGAAATTATGTTAAAAATAGGGTTGGGTGTTATGTTGGAAAACTGGGAATTATTGCAAAGTGGATTTTGGAATGAACTTAGGTTAAGAACGAAAGATATTGAAGGACAAGAAATGTTAGGAAGCTTCAACTTGAAAAGTTCACTGGAAATTTATAGAAAGATGAAAGTGATTTGGAACAGCAAAAAATACATTGATATTTGTGATAAAGCAGCAAGAGAAGACTTTGCATGTGCCAGAACAGAGGTAGTCAAACCAAAGGGTTTGGGAACAGGGAGGGATCTGGAGATATGCCCATTGTGTCACCAAAGGGATAAAGAATGGCATTTGCTTTTAGAATGTGAAGAAACTAGGTTGCTTAGAGAGAAGATAGGTAAAAAAGAATGGGCAAGGCTACCAAAAGATATTCAAGCAATGAAGTTAATGTGTGTAAAAACTAGGAAAAAGTTAATTGAAATTGGGACCTTTTTGGGCAAAGTAAGAGCCAAATGGTTGAGGAAGATAAGTAAATATGACAAAAATGAAGATGAAGTTATTTTAGATAAGATGCCAATAGGGACCCATTAACTCAACAACCTCAGAGTTTGAGTCTATTGGGCCTAAGGGTAACCAGCAACTCAGGGTAGTAATAAGTAAGTAAATGTTTAATAATTTGTAATTGAAATGGAAATAAAGATTACTTACTTACTAATTTAAAGGGCTGTGAATATCTGAATATTTTGGCAGACAACATACGAGGGCTGTTCAATAAAGAATGATCATAATTTTTTTATGGTCATAATTTTTTGCACTAAAATTCAATCTTATTATATTCTGGTAGCTTAATGTGAAACAAACAGTCATCGTAGTTTGATTGTTGGTACTCCTGGTTCCCGCCTGTGAGAACCAGGCAAGTTCAGACATGTTCAGTATTGCCTACCGCTGCAATGGAGGTAACATGCAGTTAAAGTTGATGTTAGAGGAAGATCTGGAGTTTTTTTCAAACGTAATCACTGCTGATGAAACTTGGCTACATCATTTTGATCCTGTGAGCAAGCAGTAAAGCTCAGTGTGGAAATATCCTTCATCAACAACCCCCCAAAAACTAAAAGTGGTTGCTTCTGCTGGTAAAGTTATGGTCATCTCATTCTTTGATATTCATGGAATAGTTTATCAGCTGTTATACCTGCACACACATCACTAACTGGACAGTACTACGGGGATGTCCTGAAAAATTGCAAGTCCATATCAGGCGCCAAAGACCACATTTCCATGAAGCAGGCTGGATGCTGCACCACGATAATGCGCGGCTGCATATTGCTAATGTTGTTGCTGAATATATTGCAAAAATCAACGTGAAGTGCATCCCTTACCCTCCGTATAGTCCGAATTTAGCCCCATGTGATATTTTTCTATTCCCTAACTTGAAGAAACGCCTTCTGGGAGGCATTATCCATCATCAGAAGCAGTGGTGAAGGCTGTGTAGGCGATTTTGAAGGATCTCTCAAAAATGGTTTCCAGCATGCCTTTGAAGACTGGCAGAAATGCTGGGAAAAGCGCATCAAATTCAGGGGAGACTATTTTGAGAAGGACCATAAAAATTATGAGGATGAGTAAAGGTACGTTGTCAAACAAAAATTGTGATCATTCTTTATTGAACAGCCCTCATACTTTCCAGTGCCAAGAAATTTTCTTTAGATTGGTCATGCATCCAAATGAATGCTATGTGTACACACACTAACAAATGTTACTAACTCTTAGAATAGTAGTACAACAGGAAGATTGTTTCTAATAAGTATTACAGCCACAGTACTGTTATTAATGAATAGTTGAAATAGTTAAGATTTTTTTTGCAGTACTTTTCCAAGTCATTTTCAGTCTAGCTTGAGACGTTTTACTGTAGCTATTCAAGAATTTGGATACAGTGTATAACAGCTTTCCAGTGTTTTAATAATAATCATTGGTTTTCTTTGCAGAGATCTCGCCATCCTTCCTCCAATTCAGCAGTTTCCGTGCCTTCTGCACAGGGTAGTGCCTCTTCGCCAATTCTACGTAAAACATCTGAAGAGAAATGGCATAGAGAGCTATGTGGGAATTTTGTTCATGAATACAAGCAGTATTTGCAAACTTTGGGTTTTATACCAATACAAACAGAACCTGCCTCTCCAAGGAAGGGGTAAAGTTAAAAACTTAGTCTTAGTTCACCTTAAAATATGTATACTGGTATCTTAAAATATAGCTATTATAGTTTGTTTCTTCTTTTTGGTATTTGATTTAAACATATTAAAAATTACAATAGCTGTTTCCTCTTAAGTTCTCGTCCACACAAAAACAATAGTAGTACATTTCTGGCTGAAAAATGGAGTGACAATTGAAGAGCAATTTTGGAGATTAATAATTGGTATTTATTAAGATGAAACAGGTTCCTTCCTCCAGTTTGGAGGTAAATAGCTATAAATAGTTTTTTCTGTTAATTGTTATGATAAACTACAGATTTCCACTATAAAAATTTGTGATTTTCTAATGGGTAACAATTGAACACTTCTAATATGCTTACATAAAGAAACATGACTTTTAAGTATAAATTAAGCTTGAGAGCAGTTTTGCATATGGATGACATCTTTTTATCATTAAACGTATAGGTAATTAAGTGCATGGGATTTTAAAAAGACTTATTGAGTCATACTTTTATTAACATAACTATTTAAAGGTAATTGGAACTTGCATACTTGGAGTAAATAATTCAGTTATTAAAAGTAAATTCACAATAAGCACTCATTGTTCCAATTAGCAAATGACTCTCATTACTTGCTTTGAGGGGTTATTGGCTCCATTCTCAGCTGCTGGTCAACTATACAATGATTCTCCTATCTTTTTCTTCCCTGGGTATCAGCATTATATTCTGAAATGTTTGTGAATTTACAGATTCAATTTTATTAATAGTTTGTTTAGAATGCAGCAAAGCATACATCAGAAAAAAAAAAAAAAAAACCAGGAGAAACATAGACTCAAGTATAAAAGAGGATCTCAGAAATATAAGATACAAACCATTAGATAAATTACCCATTGCCAATAATTTCTAGTAAGAAAATTATCATGTGAAACAAGAAGTTAAGCTGCTAAAATCAGTACATAACTTCTTAAAACTCAGCTAATGTGATAGAATATATATCAAAAGTTTGAACATAGAATTATGAACATTAAAATTCCAGTATATGATAATTTAAGCTCTGAATTTGCCAATACACACCAGGTGATGCTACAGATACCCAGGGAAGAAAAAGATAAGGAAATCACTGTTATGGCATCTTTTCACCAAAAACCACAATTAAAACTTATTTTGACATTTATATACACATATTTTATGACATTTATTTCAGATAAAAAATGTAATTTTTATGTATCAGAGGGAAGAGCTTTAATTCTTTTGTAACTAATTTTGACAGTTACACCTGGTCTCATTCCTCACATTCCCATGATAAAGCTGTCAATATGTCTATCTAGGCCTGTTGAACCAAAGGAAGTGGCTGCTCATCAAATGGAAGTGGTCAGCCTGATGAGTTAATCACCAAATCTGGTATCCTTTCCTTACCAGATTCCCTGTTTCCACTTTCCTTTCCAGTCCCCCTTGACTGACTCCTTGTTTTCATCGATCCCTATGGTATTAACAGTATTGAAAGCTTAAAGGATCACTTTCTTTTTTTATCTCCTATTTCTTCTATATATCTTTGCTGATCTGCAATGGCACAAGGTTTTCCTCCATTGACTGAAAGAGTAAATTTTGATCAGTATATACACATACTGGAGGTTGAGTAACTTAGTTTCAATTTCCAACTCTTAAAAAAAAAAAAAAAAAAAAAAAAAAAAAATGTGTCCCCAATAAACAGTTCAAACCTGCTTATGATTTTTTTGCCTCAAAGTATTGGAAAGCAAGAAGGAGAATGATTTCATGATTAACTCTTGAACACTAGATACATGAACAATTTTGAATTTTGAATGTTTAGAAACAACGGTCTCCAAAATATGCTCCAGTAAATTCTGGTGTAGAGAATAAGTAAAGAGTTGAAAAATGTATATTTTTTGCATATAAATGTAAAAAGACAGAGAAAAAAAAATCATTTTAACAATTTGGTAAATGGAGAATTGTGAGTGCTTAACACCAGTTTGTTTTATGGAATATAATTAAATGTATCACAAACATAGTAACTTAGAACAGGGCCTTCCAGTTTTTAACCAGGTGTGAACTTCAACAGAACTGTTTTGTGCATAATATTTAGAAGGTAGTACAAGTTCACAAATTTATTCCTTTCGTTGTTGTGAGGGAATCTGCAAGGTGCATCTGAAAAGTTCAGTGAATGGTCTCAGGAAATATAGGAAAAAAGAGTTACAAACAAAATAACTTTACTTGCCTTCAAAGTAACTGCCATTGGTTACAATACACTTCTGACGTTGGTTGTAATGCTGTTGGAAACTGTCAGCTAATGCTTGTTGTGGAACTGTTCAAAGCACTGTGGTCATGTGTTGTGATATCTGCAACCTTTGAGAAGTGTAAGCCTTTCAGGGCTAATTTAAAGTGGGTAAACAAAAAGAAGTCTGCCGGTGCCAAATCTGGAGAATAAGGAAGGTGTGGAGGCACAGTGACCTTGCATTGAGTAAGAAAGTGAAGCATGTGGATCGTATTTTGTGGACGAGCATTGTCATACATTTTCATATCCACTCCGGTACAGTTCTGGGTGAACCCGCCAGATATGTTGCAGCAGTCGTTTCAAAACTGGAGAAAAGGTTGACTCATTTGTCTCATTTTAGTAACTTCCTTGTAAGCTTCCACATTGACAGTTTTACTTTCGGTACAAATTCATAAAGCATCAAGCCCTTGCTGCTGAAAAAGGCAATCAACATCTCTTAATCACAGATTTTATCAGCTGACCATTTTTGAGAGGCAGGGAAGAGATGAACACCATGCCATTAGCTGTCGCTTGGTCTCTGGACTGTCTTTGTAGCACCAACTCTCATCTCCTATAATGATGGTTTCCAAAAATTGCGGATATCGGTCAGACATGTTGACAAAATCTCTAGATGTTTCCATCCAAGTTTACTTCTGCTAATCTGTCAGTATGTGTGGTACAAACCGGGTACAAATCTTCCGCTTTCCCAAATGTTTGTGAACAATAGTGCTTACACTGTTTGTGCTGATCTTCAACTTGTCTGTTATCATTCACAAAGGCAGCCACCGATCATCTGCAAGCATCTGTCGCACTCGTTTGATGTCTGGTATTGTGCTTGTGGACAATTAACTCGAACATAGCTCATCCTCAACACATTCCTTTTTGTCTCTAAAGCATTTAAACCACTCAAACGTGCATTGTTTTGCTCACTACTTCAACACTGTACACTTGCACTAAAATTCCATGGGTCCTTGTCACCGTTTTGCCTAATTTGAAACAAAACTTGATGTTAACTTGTTGCTCCATTTTGCGTTTCATGTGTCAGTGATGCCTGTTCTCCTTACTGACCCTGTTAGCTGGGTCGTAGTTTTTTGTAATATATGTCCTCCAACGTTAAGTCATATCGGACGATAAATGAAATGGGTGAAATGATGCTCAAATGAGTCCGGGGTCCATGGAGCTTAGAGTTACCCAACATTCGTCTATCAGGATAAGGGAGAACCCCGGAAAAACCTTATTCAGATAACTCACCCTAACCAAGATTTGAACTTGGGACCTCTTGAACGTGAGGCAAATGCTACCATCTAAGCTGCTGAGGCCGACAGAGGTCGCAGTGTGCACCACCACTTTACTGCAGTAATTTGCATGTTAAGGGGCATTTATTGACATGTCCCTCATTGTGTATGAGCGGGCATCTGCATTTTCACCAGCATGGTTTGTAAAATATGGGACCGTTCACTGAATTTTTCATACACAGGTTGTATATTAACATTTGTAAATATTATGCTTAAAATCAAATAGTCTTACCCTGTTAGGTTACACCAAAATTATACTAAAACTTCCTTTAATTATACCATTTTGGGCCTATTGTAAATGTGATTATGTCATATTTGCAACCAAAGATTCACGTGTGTGTCATATGACTGCAGATTTGGATAATATAGAACAGTTTTATTAGTTTTTGGATTAATAGTATCTGCTTTAGAAATCAGCCCTGTTTGAACAGTTTAACTTTAAGCACATCTATGAATTTTAAAACTAAACAGAACAAAGTATCATTGTGAGTGACACAACTGTTAAATTAGAGCTACCAGTTTCTGTTTCATTTTCAGAGAAACTCCTTCGTTATAACAAATTGCAGGCCAGCAGGTTAAAATTAGTTATCCTTGATGTGAGTTTTTAAAAAGAGTTCATTAGCTAAGTGCTGAATTTGGCATTTATCCTTGGTGTGGGAGTAATGCAATACATGTAATGCAAACAGGGCTTTTTTCTAAATTAATTTTTTTAAAGGGTTACTCTGATTTGTGTTAGTTACCTGGAAAATGTTATTCTTTACTAGGGTTTTGCTCATATAATGTCTTATCAGGCAACTCTCTGCTCGTTGGACTTTTGGCTCATTTGCGCATCATGTTGCACCTATTTCATTCATCACCTCAGCACACCAGATTATTTGAAAGGGACATTAAAATCTTAAAATATATAGGAACATAATCTAAATAAGATAATTTATTGAATTATAAAAACACTTAAATTTGCATAATTCCTAATATTAACTATTGGTGTTTTAATGTATGTAGCAATACATGGCTGCAATTTAGTTTCAGTATTAATGGTTCAAAATAGGTACCACACTTATAGATACATAAAAGTATGTTTCTCGCACATGACTAAGAAATAAACCAACAGTTTTGCTCTTTAATGCAAATTTCTAGAAACAACATAATTTTCACAGTATGAAAGGTCAGAGACAAGAAAATAAGCTTGGACAAATAGAGTTGAAATTGTAGTGCAATAGAATACATTTTTCCTTGTTATGATACTTAATTGTTGTAAACTGCAATTCTCTTACACAGGTTGAAGTTAGGTACAAACAATCTGAAGCCACAAGGACAATCTGGAACATCAAAGGAAGTAGAAGAAAAGCATGGTCATTCTACAAAACATCAGGAGAACAACATATGTTACTTGCAAAAGTCACTTCTTGGGGGTATTCTGCTGTTTGAAATTCTCCTATGTGAACCATTTTTCCATGCTAAACTTCATGCACTAGAATGTTCAAGGTTGCAGTCCAAGTCATCAGCAGCTCTAATTTCTCAGGTTGGTAGAAAGAATATATATATTGGTTTGTGAGAGGTTGAAGAGCAGGTAAAGAGGAAATAGGATAGGTAAATAACGACTTTCTTTATGAAATTTGTTTTAGAAATTTCCATGAATTATGTCTCTAATCCACATGACAGTTACAGAAAATTATCAATCTACTATTTTTGTTGGATATATAAGAGAAGGAAGGCAGTACAATAGACTTGTGAAAAAACACCAAAAAAAGCTGTGTTAATTGTTTATATTATGACAAAATCACAAAAGACGAAATATGACACAAAGTCCACAGAAACTCCTTTGTCATCAAAATTGTTAGCCAAATGCTTATGTACAATAACTTTCTCTTTTACATAAATACACAGTGTCAACACGTCTCTTTAATGTTTCATTATATCTTTATTGCACTTGCTGGTAATCTCTCTGACGTACACCAGGATTATCTCTCATACAGATCTCCACACTGGCTCTGAACACAACTACTCCAGCATTCACTCATGAACTGCTTCACTACCTTTTACACTGCCCACTGATTCTTCACCAAGGAGCTGCAGTTACTGACTTGTGATTTGCTTCCTGCACCATTCCATTTCCTACCAACTCCTTACCATAAAGCTCAGAATGTACCTCAATTCTCTGCATTGCTCTGTCGACTCACATCACTGGACTGACCGACAGACCGACAGACAGACAGACCGACAGACCGACAGACCGACAGACCGACCGACAGACAGACAGACCGACAGACCGACCGCCAGACCAGCAGACAGACAGACAGACAGACCAACCGACAGACAGACAGACCGACAGACAGACAGACCGACAGACAGATCGACAGACAGACCGACAGGCCGACAGACAGACCGACAGACAGACCGACAGACGGACAGACAGACAGACAGACCGACAGACCGACAGACAGACAGACCGACAGACCAACAGACCGACAGACCGACAGACAGACTCGTGAACTGATCCACTGTGCTGACTCCTCACCATGGAGCTCCAACTGTAGATTAAATTTGAAATACACTAAAAGCTCAAAACATTGAACACTACTCCTAGGCCTCATGTAGTCCTGCGTGGTGTGAGAATCTGTTTCAGCAGTTGAATGTTCTCGAATTACATTCCAGAATGGTCAAATAGTATCTACACAGTAATACGACTCGATTCGTGACGGCGGCTAGTGTTTGTCCTTGAAGGTGTATTAATCTCTCACAGCAGATTTGTTTTCACCTTCGTGACATTATCTGGTGACTGTCCTTGAAAGCTGTATTTAATTCTCACAGCCAGCTGGCATAATTGCTTTTCTAGCAGTGCTGTCTCTTCAAGGGTGGTCATCTCGATCAGCCTTGTACTGTTGGCATCTCTGCTTGGGGCAACCTCTGGATGTAGTAGATTTCACCTGTGATCTACCACTCCATGCAATGCAGTTCTTGCTCTACTGGTTGCATCTTGCAGAAACATCCTGTAGTCCAGGTGGGTGATGCATGCCTTTCTGCTGAAATACTCAATTGTAGGCTTGCTGGTTGTGTCAGATCTTCCTCTCATTTCTTGCTACCTGATGACTTTCCAAGGGGTTACATGGTGCATCTCTGCATCCCTCTTGCTCCTGGCAAGTCCAGATAAAGCCTGTGACAGGGTTACCTTGCAATCTCCAGGATGTCTGTTGAAGCTTTGGAGCATTACCGCATCTCATCAGACTTGCAGGATCCTGCTGCCAATGTTGACCATCTACTCATGGCTGTAGAGGGTATTTGAATCAAGTGTCACATTCTCAGTCATGTTTGTGACAAACCCCAACAGACTTACAATGCTCCACCTCAAAGTCAACACCAGCCAGGCTTTTTTCTCCATAGGCATGGTGATGCTCGATGCTGTCACTGTTTGGAAAGGCCAATCTGATTTCCTTGATGGCAACTCCTTCGCCATATCATGTCTGATTCTGGCCGCTGTTGCACCCATGTCTACCATTATTCAGTACTGCCTTTATTTTATATTGCTGTCCATGATGATGATATGCTCCAACATCTTTTTCAAGGCATACAGCAGGCCACGCCATGGCTCAGTGGTTAGACTGCATGGCTCTCACCAAGGCGGCCCGGGTTCGATCCCAGGCGACCGCAAAGTGAGATTTGTGGTGGACAACACGGCGTTGGGGCGGGTTTTCTCCAGGACCTCCGGTTTCCCCCACCATCTCATTCCACCGGTGCTCCATCTTCATCTCATGCATCATCAGTGTCACCACCTGCGGTGCCGTATGTAGTAAAAGCGGGCGTTAAACACTACACAAAAAAAAGGCATACAGCGTAACTTGAGCACATGGCTTCCACATGCTGTATGCCATGCCATACCTCGCTTGTTTCCTCCCAGTTCATCCACTTGGCCATTGACAGCCATCCTCCTGCATGTGTTCCAGGTAGCTGCCTTCCCAACTCATGTCTCCAGGGGATTACTGACCTCCCTGAGCCGATCCCCTATTCCCCATGTAATGAACACTGCTGATGCTGAAGATGAGGTGCAGCCGTTGCCTTATCCACCAGCTGCTCCCTCCTCATGCTGACACTATCCTCTCCATTTGTAAGCACTACCCATTACTGGAATGCACCTTTTTCTCAGGTCTTCCAGTACATTAACATGGCCAAATTCTTTCACTTTTCTTCTGAATGCTTTTATGTACTCCTTTTGAGCCAGTTTCATCTAGGACATCTCCTTTTTTTCATTTCTTCCTTTACAACTGTCATTTCAGATTCTAGCTTCAATTCCACTTGCTGGTTTTTGTTTCATTCATTTCATTTCACTCTTCATTTCTTCCTTCACACTTTTAATTTCCTCCAACAATTTTTGGAGCATCACTTCCACCGTGGCTTCTTACCCAACTCCTGATACCAGTGTGACAAAATCATACAAGAGAAAAGATGAGCTGAAGTTCACCTCAACTCCTCTATTTGTTACCAAAATCGTGAGCCCAACTAATGTACTTTCTCTATAGTACAAATACACAGTTTCAACATGAGTCTGTAATGTTTCTTTATGTCTTTGTTGCACATACCAACCTGTGCTTCTGGTAATTTATCTGATGTGCACACAGAATCATCTCTTACATGGAGCTGCAAACTGACTCTGAACTGGGCAAAAAGGTGGTGGCCCAAATCATATAAGAAAATGTGTGAAGTGCTTCATTGTCTGTTCTACAGCCTGCTGATTCGTCAATCATGAATGTTGAAACTGCACTGAGAACATCATCTGATGTAAGGTGATATACAGTAAATCGGCCAGACTTACTAGCTTTTAGCATGAGCTTTGCATATTCATCAGGAGTATAAATCCTGTCCATCTTTCTCAAGAGACGCTTTATGCTTCCAAAATCTCTGTCACATGGGGAAAATGAGTGGCCACGTACAGGGTAGTTGTGAGTTATTGTTTCGAGCCGACCTGAGTCACAGAGGTTTTGTAAAAAATGCACAACTGTATGATTCTTATTTTGGCCTGATGGCCCATCACAAAACAGTATGAGATGCTTCACATTAACGGGAATGTCATTGAAATAGTTCAGTAGCATTGAACAAACTTCGTCTGGGCCTTTGTTTGCTTCACCCTCATGATAGACATACAGTTTGGAAGAATTAGTTTTCAAATCGTGTAACAAAAACACATTTAACCAGAGCTGCCTCATATAAAAAACCTACTGTACAGGTATGTGCGGCAAGGGTAAGTTTTGCATATAGTCGAAGGATAGTGCGACCATGTTGTCATCTTTGTTTTTGCTTGCCTCATGCATAGCTTTGTAAAACCTTTTTGCTCACCTTGAGTGTATCATTTTCTCAGCAGCTACAGTTTTTTTTTTAGCATTGTCACTCAAACCCTTGTCTTTCACTTTGGTCGACAGTCTTTCACAATTCCTTTCTTGGAAGTGTTGAAAAACAGTGTTGTTATGATAAATTAAATTTAAAGGGAGTCGATTAATGACACTAAACAACACTCACTTTTAAATTTTTCCAGAACATGTTTCAGAGACTTTACCTCTATCCTCAGCCGGCCATCGACTGGTTCTCATTGGTGTAGTTGACGACATTTTGTCATAGGTCTCCTCTGGTGGCGGTTCAAGGTCTTGCTGAACAAATCTTTCTGGGGGATGTCGAAATTGAATACTTTGTTCCTATTTTTTGAAATGAAGATTTGTTCCCATGTGGATAGTTCTTGTTTTCCTGATGTATGTTTTAATAGTTTTGGTTCTGGATTTATGTTGTGATTTTTTTCCCAAAAATGTGTGGCAACTGCCGATTTTTTTAATTGTTTATATTTTATGTTTCTAAAGGGTTCTTTTCATCTTGTTTCTAAATTTCTTTTGGTTTTTCTAATATAAATTTAACTACAGTCACTGCATTCAATTTGATATATACTAGATTTTTTGTTAGATGGAATGGCATCTTTGATGTTTGAGCAAATTAGGTTTTTTAAGGAGAAATGGTTGACTGGTGCTAGTTGAATGTTTTGTTTTTTGAAGACTTTTTTGAATTTATCATAGGCCCATGGATAGTAAGTGAATTTTTTGAAAATCATATTAGTTTTTGTAGCTGAGAGGGTTGTGCTTTCCTTTATTAGCTTCTTCTTTTTTGCTAAGTTCACTTTTTTGTCTACTAATGATTTGGGAAAGTTATTTTTTTGTGCTATTTCAATTATTTTGTTGTATTCTGTTTTGTATTCTTCTGCTGTGAGAGGGATGTTTACCAATCTGTGTGCTAAACTATTGAAGATTGCCTGTTTGTGGGATCTTGGGTTGTAGCCATTAGCTTTTATGTAGTTGTCTGTCTGTGTTGGTTTTCTGTAAATGCCAAAGTTTAGTCTGTTTTAATTTCTCATTATTTTTAGATCCAAAAATGGTAAATACTCATCTTTTTCTATTTCTACAGTGAACTTGATGCTTTTTTCTTGGATATTTAAAGTTTTAGTGCATCACTGATGTGTTTTTTTTGGTACTATTGCAAAGATGTCATCTACATATCGTTGCCAGAGTTTGAACATCCAAGGGAAACCTTTGGTGATCCTTATTTCTAATGCACTCATGTACAGATCGGCCAGGAAGGGTGATAGGGGGTTGCCCATTGCTAACCCTGAAGTTTGGTGGAAATATTTTGTTTGAAACTGGAAGAAATTTTGTTCAAAATTTTGAAACATCATGGCAGTATCCTTGTTGTAGAGAAACTGCTTGTACTTGAAAACTTTGAATGGCTGCTTATTTTCTTTGGGTACTTTCCTGCCTGATGTTTTGTCCAAATTTGGCATTAAAAGTTTAAAATATGTTATAGCCTACAAAAATGTTTAGCTGAAAGGAGAAACGTTTAAAATAACCTCGGTAAAATAAAAATAAACATACCTTCCCCAAAACTTTCTCTGTTGGTAGTTCCGGAGGGCTGGTAGATTTTAGCAATGTGAAGGTAGATGTTATTTTTCCAATGAATTCGCTTGCGACCACTTTTCCAGTCATTGAATGCCCTCAATCTGTTATAGCAAGTTTAGAGAGTGGAATGTTGCAACTTTTTGATAATTTTAAGAATGCATTAAATATGTCTTCTCCCCTAATATGTTTATGAATATATAAACATATATTTTTATATGTTTACAAATTCCGCTTTAACTGTTAAGTCATGAAAGACCATTCTAATAAATAAACACACCTGTCCAATATAAAAAATATCAGTACTTTCATCAAACTAAAGCGAAAAATATTCACACGATTGCTGGTCCTGATATAAAAAGATTCTAAATTTTTAGAAATCTGTTCAACATGTCAGTAAATCTTTGGTGAGGCATTTGAAGTCCTGTTGTAGCAGACATAAGTACAGATTTATCTGTGTCACTGATAATTGCTTCTTTAACTACTTTCCAGTCACTGAAAAGTTTTCTCCTTTTTGCCAAAGCATATCAGACTTTGAAAGAGGCCATTGTAAAGTTACTATTTTGCTGAACTGGCTTTGTAAATACACTTTGCTATAATGTTAATTTACATTTTAAGTCTCTTAATTTTGTGATTTCATCATTCAGAATTTACAGGAAATTTATAATTAAAGTTTGTGTGATTTAGCAAAAAATGATGTTCTACATTACTTTTCTTGGGAATAGGCACACTACTGTTACATAATAAACACACAGCTTTTCCTCTGAACTGCGCAAAACAATAATGCTCATCCCAATTACTGTTAAAACTGTAAGTTCTTTGTCTCTTAGCCCTATTGTATTAAGAACATCCATCCAACACAAGACACATAACTGAAGTTACATTCACAATTCTCAGGTTGTACTGAATGTTTGTGTAAAAACCTGATTCGTTTGTCTGCTGTCTACATAACTATAAAAAATCTGACCCCTTCACTTACTACCACTGTAATCAACAATGTTCAAAGGATAAGGATACTGTTTGTGATAAAACATTCTTGGATTTCAAGCGACTGTATTTCCAATTCCCTATAATTGACATCTACTATTTGTTGAGAGAAATAATGTGTACAGCTTTGAGTGTACAAAAGCAAGTTTCATGTCAGGGCTGTATACAGGAAGATGTTAAGAATGAAGTAATCTTGTCCTGAAATTTTATTTACAATTAAAAATTCTCAAAATAAAAGTTTGGCTCATAGAGGGTGCCAGGAAATCACATTTTAGTTGCCACATTGGACAGAGCTTTTGTAGCCCCTCTGATTAAATATGCATAAAATATAACCATTTTTTATTAATACCTTTTTAATTTGTCATAAGTCATCTTCTGATTAATTGGCCGATCTGCACTGACTATTTTTCTCACCTTTTTTAACAGTTACATGCCCTTACCAGCATGTCAGCAGCTACCACTGAACCCTGTTATATGTAATTTTCAACTTGTTGGTGTATCATTTACATCTTATATAACAAGTTTATGTGTTCATTTATTTATGAATGCTTTTACATATCCTACTGGATATTAAAGTTAGAATGTCTTATTGACATTACCAGGTGAAAACATTTAATGAATACAGTCAAAATGTGATAATAGTGAAAACATAACAGTACATATAGTTCTAGAATATAATATAATAACAATAATTCAAGAACTCGGAAGTTTAAGAATTTAAGTGAACTGTTCTGTTTTACAGTTCATATTAAGTTTCCTGGATGAATGCGACAAGATAAAAGTAATGATGCATCTCCATTCCTTCACCTATGATTATCATCTGCGCTGCATCCATGGGTATGTTTCTGGACGTCAAGCTTTACTGAAACAAGGCTATCATCTGACACACTTCTTGGATGATTTCCTCAAGTACTATTCTAAGGCACCAAATTTTGCAAGGAATTTAGTTTATGCTGGTATGTATAGGTATATATAAGAATGCTCAATAAATGTTAGTATTATAAATCCAAAGATGAAGCAAAATGACCTTTTTTTTTATAAGCCAGATGATGTCTAGAGGCTGGCCCCATAGCTTAGTCAGTAGAGCACCTGTCTACCGTGCTAGGGGTCCCGTTCGATTCCCGGCGGTGGGGGTGGGGATTTTTCTCCGTCCAAGATAATTCCCCATCTTCCACAGAGTCTGGAAGTATGAATGAGAGCATGAATGTGTGCGTGATGTAATGATTAAAAACCAAAAGATAACGAGTTAACACCTTCGGTATGTTCCAAAGGAGAACAGCTGCCAATATGACCATAGTAGTTAAAGGCGCGGTATAAATGGAACAAAAAAAAATGATGTCTAGAATGATTTCTAAGGTCTTTTAGATTTTTACAGATTTTTTATATGTTGACAGCTCAGTTCATATTATTATACAGGGTAGACCACATAAAATGTTACAGATGAATATCTCTTGGAAAACACCAACTGCTAAGAATTTCAAATGTTAATTGAAGTAAGGGGCCTTGCAGATGTGATATAGAGAATATTTTACTAAAAGGAGTGATAAACCGAAATAAACTGACAACATGGGAAAACATATTCATATGAAAAATAAGGACTGAGTAATGAACTTTGGAATCCCACCAGTAGATAATTTAACAAAGAAGTTCATAGATCCACAATCAGAGAGAAGAGAGCAGATGACAACAGATGATAGTTGGCAAGAGGTTGAAAATGGATGCAACAGCTTCTGAAACTAGTCCCTCAATAATATAAAAAGTGTAAGTGACAAAGTGTCAAAAAATTGACTACAGATAGTTCTTTCAATTAATTTTGACGTCACTGATATAGTGACCGCACTTAAAGGATCCCCAGGTGGTTGGCTTTGTATGGAGAAACTGTTCTTCCCCCTAACCACTGTGTCATAAACATCTTAAGATACACTTACCGGATTGGAGGGGTGAAGAATGTTAGGCATGTGTTTACAGCTGAGGATACCCAGGGTTGCCATTGTTTAGAATAATGTTTAGAAGAAGGAAAAAAAAAAAAAAAAAAAAGAATTAAGCTGATAAATACGTAAAATATGAAACTATTAACAGTGAAGCAAACAAATATGTACAAATATAAAAACTTGTAACTTAAAACTTCACTTATCTTATAAGAAATGATGATAATTCTTATAAATTTTCCAGGATCATGATTTCATGTAAAATTATACACAACAAATTTTTCAATTTGTTTATTTATAAAGTCTTTATTAAAACAATTAATTAAAGCAGTATTAATAATATGTTTATATTCCTTTTTAAATTCATCTTTATTCAGGGGCATATTTATTAATCTATAAATCAAACTATTAACCACAGCAAATTTATGTGAAAAAGTGTTAAAACTTTTATTTTTCATGTAATTATCAATATGAGTAGACTTCCTGTAAATACCAAAGTTTAATTTATTATTGTTTCTTATTATCTTTAGATCTAGTAAAGGAAGAAATCCATTAATTTCAGTTTCTAATGTAAATTTTATAGCTTTATCTTGCAAATTTAGTAATTTTAAAGCATCGTTTATGAGTTTATCATGAACAATTGCAAAAATATCATCAAAATATCTATGAAAAAGAGTTAAATTGTTTAAATCAAGGTTTAAAAATGTGTGTAAATTTTTCAAAAAATATATATGATTATATTGCAGATACAGTAATTGCTAATCAAGATTTAAATGAAAATAATAAATCATTGATTAAATTGAAATGTAGCGAAATATTACAAAATTTATATAAATACCAACCTAAGAGAAATAATAATAATGATGATGATGATAATTAATAATAATAATAATAATAATAATAATAATAATAATAATAATAATAATAATAATAATAATAATAATAATAATAATAATAATAATAATAATAATAATAATAATAATAATAATAATAATAATAATAGTAATAGTAGTTGTCGTAGTCGTAGTCGTAGTGATAACGATAGCGATAACGATAACGATAATAATAATAATAAACATATTATTAAATCATTAAAGCAAAAAGATTTAATTTTCACTAATGCAGATAAAGGTAATAGAATTGTAATTTTAGATAAATCCGATTACATTAATAGAGTAAAACTTTTACTTCAAGGTGAAGATTTCATAAAAATTAATAAAGACCCTTTAAAATCTCTTATTTCAAATTTTAATAAAATGCTTAATGAAATGAAAATTATACCAAATAAAGAAAAACATTTAGTAAAAGTTAGTAATCGAATTTTACCTAGAATTTATGCTCTTCCTAAAATTCATAAACCTGGAAATAAATTGAGACCTATTGTAAATTGTATAAATTCACCAACTTATAGTTTAGCTAAATGATTACATAAAAAATTTAGTAATTTTGATAAATTTGAGAATTTAAGTATTAAAAATTCTTTTGAATTAGTTAAAAAGATTGACAATGCTATATTATCTAAAACTGATAAACTTGTTTCTTTTGATTTAACTGCCTTATTTCCTAATATTCCTAGAGAAAAACTTTTAATTCATTTAAAAAATTGGTTAAATTCTATAAATTTACATGAGGACTTAAAAGTTGATTTTGTTAAACTTACTGAATTAGCTTTAGATCAAAATTTTTTCACTTTTAATGTTGAATTTTTTCAACAAACTTCTGGCTTAGCAGTCGGTAATCCTCTTTCACCTTTTCTTGCTGATTTTTTATAAGTTTTTTCGAAATGCAAGTCACTAAAGCATTCCCTTTAATTATTAAATTTTGGAATAGATATGTTGATGATATTTTTGCAATTGTTCCTGATAAACTCATAAACAATGCTTTAACATTACTAAATTTACAAAATAAAGCTATACAATATACATTAGAAACTGAAATTAATGGATTTCTTCCTTTTCTAGATCTAAAGATAATAAGAAACAATAATAAATTAAACTTTGGTATTTATAGAAAGTTTACTCATATTAATCCTTTCACTGGTTGAAAACAGTGTTGCATAAATTAAATTAATTGGGAGTCGATTAATGACACTAAACAACACTTTTAATGGATGGAGTCAACATGAAAAATTCAATGCCAGGCCGGGATTTGAACCACGGATCTCCGGGTTTCCGTCCAGTCGCTCTTAACCTTTGAGCTACCATGGCCAACGTGCCTTCCTGACATTAAATTCTCCAGTTGACTCGTATATTTTCCCCGGTAGACCACTAAAAATATATCTTAGCCTATATATGGCTAGTGTGAAGAAATGATTAATTTCCATCAATTAACTAAAATAATAAGAGTTAAATGATGAAGCCTGGGACTTAAGTACTTACAATAGTAAGTCGCCACAAACGGTGTATCTCGAATGCGAGAGCCCCTAGTGGTCTACCGGGGAAAATATACGAGTCAGCTGGAGAATTTAATGTCAGGAAGGCACGTTGGCCATGGTAGCTCAAAGGTTAAGAGCGACTGGACGGAAACCAGGAGATCCGTGGTTCAAATCCCGGCCTGGCATTGAATTTTTCATGTTGACTCCATCCATCAAATATCTTAGCCTATATACGGCTAGTGTGGAGAAATGATTAATTTCCATCAATTAACTTACTTTTAAATTTTCCCGGAACTAGTTTCAGAGGCCTTCCCTCTATCTTCAGCCGGACATCGACTGGTTCTCATTGGTGTAGCTGGCAATATTTTGTCATCGGTCTCCTCTGGTGGCGGTTCGAGGAACTTGCTGAACAAATCTTTCTGGGGGATGTCGAAATTGAATACTTTGTTCCTATTTTTTGAAATAAAGATTTTTTCCCATGTGGACAGTTCTTTTCCTGTTGTATGTTTTAGTAATTTTGGTTCTGGATTTATGTTGTGGTTTTTTTCCCAAAAATGCGTGGCAACTGCTGATTTCTGATTTTTCATGCATGCGTGCGTGCGTGTGTGTTTTTTACCAAATGGTGAATAAATTATTATTATTGTTATCATTATTATTGTTGTTATTATTGTTATTAATGCCCCATCTTAAATTGTTATAAAAAAGTTAAGTAAAAACACTCCAGATAATCTGATGTCTCCTTGGAAAAAGGAAGTAAAAATAGTCTGCCATTCGGATTAGCAGGTAGGGATCTTTTTGCAAGAAAAACAACAGAATATTCATAACCAATTAAAACTTGTACAGTGGTATACAGGAGGACTCCCAACAACATTTAGTTCTAATAATTAATATAAACATAATTGTCTTTTACTTGAAAATCAGATTAAATATGTTTCATAACTTGTTTGTTGTAGATAATCTGACAGTTCCTCAAGTAACCACTGCAGCACGCCAGCTTTTCAATTACCTTCTAAGCCATGAAAAAGTGTATAAAATGGAAGTTTTTCGTATGGTTCCAGTTCTTGTAACAGCCCTTGGTGAAAATGAAGAAAATGATTTAGAATCAGAAGTAAGTGTTATTTTGTAGCTTTCAAACAATATTCATAAAATAAAAAATCCTTTGTCAAATTCTAGAGCTTGCTTTATATCCCTAGGCAATTTTTATTGTTTGTAATATTACATTGCATTTTATAAAATGTAACTAAATGACCTAATATTAATTTGAAAAAGCAAATTGAAATTAACACTTTGAAGTAATGCAATAATTAAAAATTATACATTATGTTGACATAGACACTGTAATTCACATGCCAGAATTTTCTTTCAAGGCATTTCACCTCCACTTGAAGGCATTATCAAGATTTGACTGGCTTTAACTTTATGTGGATGATGATTCTCCAGAGACGAGACATCTGCTGGCAATTCAGTAAGACTGAGAAAAACATTTTCGCTCAGAAGAGGGAAATTCAATTCTAGCTAGTCAAAACTCTTTGATAATGTCTTAAGGAGGGGGCAAAACATGTTGAAAGGAAAAGGAGTTATGTGAAGTACTTGATAACTTCTTGATAATACCTTCAAGAGGGCATGAAATGTTGAAAGAAAGTTGAGGTATGTGAAGTACAGTGTGTCTCAGACAACTCATTGTATAATTATATAAATATAATAATTTGTAACATAAAATTTCACTTATCTTAAAATGATGAAAATTTTCTTATTAATTGATGAGGATTGCGATTTCCTGGAATTTCATTCACATCATCAGCTCAAACAACCTTGTTCTCAACATTACATTCGCTAGATGTCACTATGTTTTTGCCAGAACATTGACAACGAGGTTGTTTGAGCTGATGATGTGAATGAGATCTCACAAAATCACGATTCTCTTCAATTAATAAGAAAATTTTCATCATTTTCTTTTAAGATAAGTGAAGTTTTATGTTACAAATTATTATATTTGTATAGTATTTTTTGCTTCACTGTAACTAGCTTCATATTTTATGTATTCATTGTATAATGTTTAGCCTAACATTAGTTGAATTGTTATTACTCTGAGTGTAAAAATGTCTTTAAAGAATATGACGGAACATTTTTGGATTATATCCCCAGTAATTAAAAGAATGACATAACCTTTTATCTTCTGTTGGGTATGTCCATTGGATGACAGATGAGAGATCCCACCACATTGTAGGATGTAGTTACTGATATGGTTAAATGGTCTTGAGTAGTTACAGGACCTAATAAGAGTTCAAGGATCACTAAGGAGCCCTGTTCCTGAGGGCTATAAAATACCATGACACCTTTTCTTCAGGAGTTATAAATATGCATGGCTCATGCCCAGGGTAACAAAGATGAAGATTTCATTGATAGAACTTCCTAGCAAATCAGGCACCTCTCTTTTGAGTTGATATATTAAAAGTATGTCCAATGCTTTGAGATGGCACTGTGTCTTTGCTCTTAATAAATAGTAGGTTGATTACATACTATAAGGGTAAATTACCCTTAAGAGAAGCAATGAAAAGTAGGAGAGGGTGGAAGCAATTAGAATATGGCAACATCTCTTTATTCTAATTGCTTCCTTCACCCTCTCCTATTTTCCATTCCTTCTGTTGACTCTGCCTTTCTTGTTCATTTCTCCTTGAGTTTACCTAAAATCGATCCCCAAGTATTTTACTATTGGATCCCCTTTTTTGTTAACATTTTCATTGCTATGATTCCTCTATTCATATTGTTCCATTTTGTTTCCATTATCTGTTTCCGCCATTACTTATTTCCTCACATTTTATTAGATAATATTTCAAATTGTCCCTTGCTCCACCATTGCATTCTTCTACTTCATCTCTTCTAACTCCTTTCCTTCACATTGCACTGACCTTGCCCATGTAAATCATTCTTCCAGATGTTTGTGACAGATGTCCATATATCTTCCCCTGCCCCATTCATTTTTATTACGCTGTATAGTTTCTAAGATTTTTTCCTTCTTTTGTTAGCCTCTCTTTTTGCCTTTATAAATTTTCTATTTTTTTCCTTACTCCTTGCAGAAAACCTATCTCATTTCTTTCCTTTAGTCTCCATAGATCCCCTATTCCCATTCTGCTGAGAGCTTGTTCTAACACTCCACCAGCTACTTCCATTGGTACTTGCTTTCTGTTGATTTATACAGGTTTGATCTGGATTAGGGAAGCATTCTTAACCAGAATCCATATATCTCACAGAGTCCGGGTGTGTGCCTGTCGCATACGGGTGATTTTTCCACGATAAGAATTATTAAAATGTAATGTTAACCTACAGTCGACAAGTTGTTTCATAAGTCAACAGCACTCAGTACGTGTACTGCTGTGACCATAGAAGTTAAAGGGGACTATACAAATATAAAATTTAATAATCTGAAAGCACATTGCCTGCATGAGAAAAATGTATGTGCATGATATACAAAAGAGTTTGCATAGTGGTCAACAATTACAAAATGGTTTGAATGGATAAAGTTTCTGATCTTCGGTCAACAAATGTAGCATGAATTTTGTACTGACACAATGCATCTGAAGTTAAACACTCAACATTTGATGGCATGATCCTATGTTGATGCTCACCTCGTCTGAAATTTCCTGAACAGTTAAAATAATGATTTCTGCAAATCACAGCACAAACTCTAACCACATGGCCATCATTTATTGATGTGAAGATGAAAATGCTTGAACTACTTATAGCACTGCATGTGACTCATACAGTCCTCCCTATATCTTTGGCTAAGCATATGCAAAGTCTCTGTGAAAGTTTTGCCAAGTTTGTAACAATATTTCTCTCTCTCTCTCTCTCTCTCTCTCTCTCTCTCTCTCTCTCTCTCTCTCTCTCTCTCTCTCTCTCTCTCTCTCTCTCTCTCTCTCACACACACACACATGCACACGCACACACGCACGCACACACACACACACCAGCCTTGGCTGGTTTTAATAACTAATAGCTCTCATTGTCAGCAGTAATCGACTGACTTTTGTTGTTATCCTATCTGCAATGGTTATTTGTAATGGCATCTAGTGATGGGGTGGTGAACTTCTATAGTGGATCTGGTGGTGGAAATTAAAAATTCAGTGCAGGAAGAATGCATCCAGAAATCAAATAAGATCTACTAAATTCTCAAATTAAAACCTCAATATTACTATGAATAAAGTTAAAACCTTAATAGAAAAAGAAAAATCTAAAATCAAACAGAGCCATCCCACCTTACCAAGATTATATGCACTACCCAGAATTCATAAACCAAGCAACATAATAAGAAGCCATAATAGCATTGATTCAGTTACTTATAACTAGGCAAACTGGTTAACACAGAAATTCTCGTCACTATTGAAATACAACACTCTAAGCATCAGGAATTCTCAGGGACTAACTAGGAAAATAAACTGCATAGAACTTAAACCAGAGGATAAGCTTTTGATGTTACATACCTTTTGCCAAGTATTGCTTTAAATAAATTCTTATGCCAACTGAAGAAATGCCTTGCCCATAACAACATCACAAGATGAAATAGATACAATCTTTTCATGAGTAACCTATAAACCCACATAACTATTTCCTTTCTTAAGAGTGGGTATGTTGGCATTTATGCAGTGGTACCTAAAATGTTCATCCAGGGATCTCTCAAATCACTCAGTTTGCAGAAGAAAGCTATACAATTTGCTATGGAAATTGAAAATTAAGACACATTAGCATTCTTAAATTTAAAAGTAATTAGATGGTGAAATGTTAAAATCTACAGGAAACCTAACTTTCCAAAAATTACACAAAAATGCTATATTTCAACTGTGTTCCCACAAAAATGGTGTCTTAAACAGTTAAACTTAGAGATTGGTTTACATCCGTTTAACAGGAGAATGTAAATGAGAATACAAATGCATAGTCAAAACAGTAATAAACAGTGTCTTCATCAAACAAATCATTGACCCCCACCCCAAAACAAAATTCTCACCCAGAAAAACAACAAATTGATTTTCAGAAAGTTCAGATTCCACCTGAGTATTCACTACAAATTCCACATCTTCAAAAAATGTAAGTTCTGCTTAATTTCACATAATCAGATCTACTTATAGAAATTGCTCTGCAACAACTCAAAAACCTGATACCTCAAAACAAACAAGCAGGAATACATCAAATCAACTGGTAGATTGTGACCAAAGTTATATAGGTAAAACCAGTATTTTTTCTGTTAAAAAGTTTACCGGAACTTTCTCACTCGATCATCTTGTACATCGAAAACATGGACTTAAAATTGTCAAGCCTTCATATCGTACATTGAAAAATGAAGTTCTAAATGGGGCTCATCACGTTGGTACTACCATCTTCTCATGCCCTTTCTTTGCTCTTTGTGTCAGCTCTAAATGTCTGCCTTGCAGGAACCAGGATAATAGCCTGCACTCTGTAATACTACTAATTTTAAGGAATGGAGATAGTGCGATAGATGGCTGTAAGGCAATTTTAGGTTAATGAACGGAAGATTGCAGCACAAAACACAATTTATTAAAGAATTGCTTCTGCATCAACGATGATGACAGAATGCAAATTCTTACACTCAATATGGGTGGTAATTTCAATTTTAAATTTCACTGGAGTTTGTAAAAGCTTACTGGAATGCGTTCTGGTCCATTCCCGGTGAAGTCTAGGGGAGTAAAAAAAGCAACCACACATTAAAACATGTGAGACACATACAGACTTTTTGACAACCAATCACATCAGCACATCATCACATTGAACATAACACTTAAAACCTACAAAATACACAAACATTTTTTAGGTATACTTAAAACACAAACAGTGTTTAGAGAATTTTGAATTCCTACCACTAAATTCACTGTGGTGATTCATCACTTCACTGCTAGATGTAACCACAGATAATTACCACTAAATGCCAGTCACTCACTTCTGATGAAGAGAATTAGCTCCTGAAACCAATCAAGGCACAAAAATAATTAAATGAATAAATACATAATAAATAAATGTGTTGTAAATATTTTTATTCCAAGTAAACTTTTCTGTAAAATGGTATCCATTAAATGGATGCCAAATAGATATGAGGGCCTGTGGTTCTTGGTTTTTATAGACCTGTATCATTACATAAATTAATCTTGATTTCCATTGATACTGATTAGATAATAAGATAATCTTCATTTTTGTCTTTTGTTTTAAAATCTTTTAGCAAATTACATTTTTTCTTTATTATTTTTATGTTTTGTCTTATGGAGTGTTATAAGTTAAGGATATGATAAATTAATAATCAGTTTTGAGCCATATACTCAGCGCTCCAAGAGTTATTGGTATCTAAATTAAAATTATTTTGTGTTTTGTTGTAAAATTTGTGCATTCAAATCTTTGTAATCAGAAATCTCATCTCAGATATTGTGGAATTTTTTAATACTCATAAAATTAGTTATGCATTTTATTAACATGATTGAAAGCAATTTGAAGTTAATCTGTCATTTTTTCTATGTGGTAGGATAATGAGTATGTACTGATTCAGTTGGAGAGCACACCCCACGTAACTTACAAGGACGTTCATGATATGAAACATACAGATGACTTTGATGCAACTCTCATTATTGCTCATGATCGTGAAAATGAAATGGACCAAAATAATTTACATATCAAGTATTATATCATCCTAACAAGTAGAAGGTAGGCTCTTAAATTTTGCTTTTGCTTTTGTCAGACTTCTCAATTTTAAGGTAAGTCTAAATGGTTTATATTATACTGCCTGTGTGTTTGAGTTACATTTTAATATGGTACTTTTAGAGATGTTTCCATCCAAAAAGTGCACAAGTTATAAAAAGAAGGTAAAAATTAAAAGAAGGAATTGAAAAACAAGATTAGGGTTGCTCTGAAAGCAGTGCCTATATTTTAAAATAAATGATAGAATAAATAAAAATGCAAAAGTGAGGTATACTTGTTATATTTGTTAATTTGTGATTCTGTTCCCAATAAACATTTTTGCCTGCTCTCCTGAACCCAATTGCTAATGTTTTAATGCCAGGTTCCATTTCTTGACTGGTAAGTCACTTCTAGAATTAATTTGCTTGCCAGATTACTGATGATTTATCCTTTGGAATTTTGAAAATAGCACATACTGCATTACCATTGGATTTTAATAAATTAACTACATCCATTTGAAACTAAAACGTGATGAGAAAGAAATCCCTGTTCTATTGGCATAAGCAAAAGCTCCTTTTCAGACCTTAATTATTCTGGAGATAAGCAATTTTAAATATCTTTTCAGAGAGAATGCTGAACAACTTCCTTAACATTTTGTTTTGAAAACAGTCCTGAAAGGTTGCGAGTAATTCTAGGGTGACATATCATATAGAGCCCTAGTAAAAATTAGTGAAACTTTAAAGTTGGTAATTCTAAGTGAATTTGATAAAATTTTAGAACTTCTCTCCTATATCAGAATGTACAGAGTCTGGGAAATAAGGTACTAGCATGTGAAGCATTAGTTGATACATACTTTAAAAAGGTACAAGTGATTTGTTTTTGTGAACATTGGTTGCATGAGCAAGAATTAGAGACTATTCGAATTGAAGGGTTTAGCCTAGTAGCCAGTTTCTGCCGTAAAAAGTATCAACATGGAGGAACTTGTGTCTTTGTGAGCAAACATACCAAGTCGAAACAAATCCATCGATTTAATCACTTAAATAAGGAGTTAGATTTTGAAGCAAGTATAGTTGAATTACCTACATATCAGTGTGTGTTAGTTTGCTTATATCGATCTACTATAGGGGATATCAATTATTTTGTGCAAAGTTTAGAGGAAGTAGTACAAGCCATTGGGTCGAGCAAGAAAATCGTCATAATAGGGGACTTAAATTTTGATTTTGGTAAAAAATTAGATAGTCGATTAACAGATTTACTGACGCTATGTTCCCTTCATCCTACCGTGAGTAAACCAACTAGAGTAACAATACATTCAGCCACAATTTTAGACCAGATTTTAATACCCAATGATTTTACTAATACTGTCATACAAGTTATTGATACAGGTTTTTCTGATCACTATGCATTATCAGCTACCTTAAATGATTATACTACCATAAACAGAAACACTAAACAGCCTTTGTTAAAACAATATAGTAGAAATATAAATAAGCATAGCTTAGCAGATCTAAAGGCCAGACTTGAAACAGAAGATTGGAGCCCTATATATGCAACAAATGATATCAATGTTATGTATGAATCATTCATAAATAGATTGAAATACCACATGGATATAGTAATGCCAATGAAACTGCGAAAGCTAGGGGAACATAAAAAGAACTGGGTAACAAAGGGTATTTTGAAATCTGGGACAAGGTTAAGATTTTTGAATTCTTTAAGGAAAAGGGGTACTGATCCGGGCTTAGAACAATACTTTAAGAAATATAAAGAGATATATAATAAAGTTTTAATACAAGCAAAAAAGCAGTATAATAGTGAATTTATCAATAATGCTGAGAATAAACAAAAAGCCATGTGGATTATAACTAAAAAGCATTTAAAGCAAAGTAATGGGATTAAGAACATATCTATTAGATTACCAAATGGTTCACTGCCTGAAGATCCTCAAGTAATAGCCAACGTATTTCAAACTTACTATAGCGAGATGGTGGAGAGATTAGTTGGGAATCAGCCTTGTAATTTAAATATGGAGCACATAAACTCAGTTGGAATGTGTATGTTTCTAACACCGGTGACAGAGGCAGAAATTAATACAACACTGAAATCTCTAAAAAATAAACCAAGTGAAGGACATGATCAGATACCTATAACAGTGTTCAAATACTGCAGTAGTGTTTTGGATAAAGTACTAAGTTATTTAATTAATAAATCTTTTGAAGCCGGACAATTTCCAGATATACTTAAAATTGCCAAAGTAAAACCAGTTTTCAAAAAAGGTGATAGAGAAAAAGTCGAAAACTACAGGCCTATATCGATTTTACCAGCCTTATCCAAAATTGTAGAAAAAGCTATGCTAGTAAGATTTAGTTCGTTTTTGGAGAAGCATAATGTAGTTAACCCTGCACAAAATGGGTTCTGTAAAGGAAAATCCACAACATCAGCAATTTTTGAGTTTACAGATCATATATTGGAGGCTATTGACAATGATAATAACTGTACAGGCTTACTAATAGATCTAACCAAGGCATTCGACATGATTCATCATGAAATTCTGTTACAAAAGCTGTACTATTATGGGATAAGGGGAATAGTATGGGATTGGTTCCAATCATATTTAAAAAATCGGAAACAGATGGTGGAAATCACAAATGTCGATGAGCGGAATGTCGTACGTAATCACTATTCAAAAATGGAAAAAATTAAATATGGAGTTCCCCAGGGATCCATACTAGGACCCGTCCTCTTTTTAATATTCATAAACGACTTCCCAAATTATTTAAATCCAACTCGAGTAACTATGTTTGCTGACGACACAAATGTTATAATAAAGGGAAATGAGAACGCAAAACACATAACCAGTAAAATTGAAACTTGGTTTGCTGAAAACAAATTGATTATTAATACAAACAAATCTTCAGCAATATCATTTCGTCACAAACAAAATAAAAATGTTGACAAACCTGACATCAAGTTGTATGGTGCATGTGTTTCTTATAAGACGGAAGCAAATTTTCTGGGAGTATGGATAGATCAGCATTTAGACTGGGAAGCACACATAAAATATCTAGTAATAAAGTTAAATAAATTCTACTTCTCATTAAGAGTAATAAAAAATGAGTTGTATGCAAGTGACATGAGAACCTTATATTTTGCATATGCAGAAAGTCTAATGAGGTATGGCATTATGTTTTGGGGGGATAGTAAAGACAGTCACTTGGTTTTTAAAGTACAAAAAAGGATTGTTAGATGCCTAATGTCAGGAAAAAAATATGACTCCTGCAGGAACTTCTTTAAGGAGTTGAAAATCTTGACTCTGCCCAGTCTGTATATATACTGTTTGCTATGTTATACAAAACAAAACCTTGAAAATTTCACCACAAATAATCAAATACATCATCATAACACCAGAGGTAAAACAGACTTAAGAACAATAACACATAGAACTACACTTTATTCCAAAGGAGTTAGATATTCAGCAGTCACTCTGTATAATAAACTACCGGCCAATCTGAAAAACATAAAATCCATGAGGTGTTTCAAACTATCGTTGAAAGAAATTTTATTAACTGATTCATATTATGATATAGGTGAATTTCTAGATACACTGTAGCTGGCCATATAATTGTATATATTTGTGATGCATTTTAAATGCTGTGTAGTTGTAGAGCCATGCAACTATATATATTTATGAGTTCATGCTTAGATCTTATTAATTACACTTGATGCAACTTATTTTTTATACTTATATTATTTGTATTGTTCTAAATATTTGTATTGACGTATCCAATGTCATTGTATTGACTTAACGGATGAATAAAACTACAAGAATAAAAGCCTTTTTAAGCCATTCTCAGGTACAATTATCCTTAAAATGCTACACTTTAATTGTCATATTCACTCATTTTGTAGCACATTGCTTTAGTGATAGAAGTAATGTCATTCAACTCAGAGAAAACTGTTTTGAACATGTACTAGCAGAAGAATTAAAAAAAACTCAAAATATCACCAACCCAGTGAGAGTCGACAAGGGTATTGTCGCGAGCCCATCGTTGATCAAGGCGGGGTGGCGAGGCATTCAAAGGGACTGACCATAGTGTGTAGATAAAAGCTCGCCAAAACGGTGGTGGAAAGGAGATGGATTTCTCAAGAGTTCTAGATCTTTGTTCTAGCCATCTTGATTGTTGGAGAACATTCTGGAATGTGAGTAATCTATAAAAAAAGGGTGCCCGCTCGCCAAAAAGGTCAGTCGGTAATTGAACTTGCGTGTGTAAACAGCTGTGTTTGTGGTCGATGACCTTGCAAGTTGTATTGTGTATGTGATGTAATTCTGGACTGCTGTGTATGAAGTGTGTTTCTACGGAAATAAAGTGCAATTTTTGGTGTTTGTAACCTGGACTTTTAATTTCACGAACCCACAAAGCCACAGTATGTTGGATTGATCAATTTGTAATGTAGTAGTTTCATGATATGGGATGAGGGATGATATGAATAAAATGGGATGCATCTCTAAGATTGATCATAACCTTGTTGTGAGGATTCAAGTTTTCAATGAGATGTATCTTGCAATGTAGATGAATAACATTTATTTCCTGCAAACACCTTGCAGCCCTTTCACTTCAGATGTAACTAAATGTCCTGGGCTTAGTAGTGAGTTATTGCCACAGCTGTATGAATAAACATCACCTTATTAGGGGAAGATTTTGAAAGATCCATGCTTTTTCTCTGTCTTTGAAATTTGTTCTGGTTTAGTTTGCTTCAAAACGTGAGTGATAGAGAAAGAATTTGCACATTTCAGGTATGTTTAATTAACGAAAATATTATTTCACCAAGTTGTATTATATGTCTCAAGATCCAGGAATGCACATGAGAAAACTCCCACAATTGGTTGCATATGTGACAATTGTTTTAACCTATTTAACATTGAGTTAAACAGAGGACCAAATATTGAATAAAAATCACAAATATGAAAAGGCTTTCCCTATAGAACCTATCTTCTAAATAAACTTAAAATACCTATTCCTAATTCATTTAAAATTGTTTGTTTCGAAGTTATGCAAGGCAAATTAAATTTTGGAGTTAAATGCTTGCACAACAGGGATGATATTTCAGATATTTTTGATATAACAGGGTAGCATTAATGTATGTTGTCTATTTTCAAGATTCTGGTTCATAAATGTCTAATTTCAGATGTAGAATGGCATATGCTAATTTAATCTTTCTCTTTGCAGTAGTACCCAATACTAAACATGAGTAGCATTGCTTTCAGAGCAGTTCCTATCTATGTTGATTATTTAGTTATTCTTCAGTATACATGTGTATTTATACTTAGTATGTAAAGCTATTTTCTTTGCTTTAAGCTTTCAGTTTTTTTTTTAATCTTTGCCCACTCTACTTGCTTATGGCATTTTTTCAGGAATAAATGCTTATGTAAGAAATGTTACAACAATTTATATAATTTACAGATGTAGTAACAACTTTAATTTTAATATAATTTTGTGCTTCATTATATCATAGTCCTTACTCACAGGACAATTTAATTTTGTTTATAACAAAATGCATTCTTTGTTAGAAATTACAATTTAATTTTGTTTATAACAAAATGCATTCTTTGTTAGAAATTGGTTAAGTACAAAAAGAGCAGGAATCATAAAAATACTCCCAGCTTTTGGAAAAAAAGAAAGAAAAAATAAATAGAAAGTGAGAAGTTGGAGCTTCAGTAAGTTGCTTTTGATGAAGCAATGAAATTATTGGTTAAAATAAGCCATACATCAATTTCTTTATCAGACAATTGGAGCTTTCCTGTAGATCACACAGTGTCATATCTTTGTGGCTTTTTTAGTGTATACGTTACATTAGTGATGTACATTGAGACATTATTTAAAGAGGAAATGAGTAAAATTTCTAGTTTGTGTACCTAGTGTGTAACAATAAGTGAATGAATAATTGAATTTATTAACTACATTTGGTTACATATACATTTGCATACATTAAAATTCTCCTTTTATGTGGGTACTTTAAATTTAACTTGGGGTCCCATACAGCAGTGTGTCTCTAGTTTCCATTTGGGTGCATTTATTTCCTACGTTTTCCCTGATCTATTCTGCTTCCACTTTTCCCTTTGATTTCTATTCTATCTCCGCTCTTTATTCACTTTCCATCCTTTTCAACTTATATTTGCCGCTTTGTTCTTGTTATTCAGTTTTCATTATACAATTCCCTAATTTTCTCTAACTGAATTTCATTATTTCATTATAGAATCATTTCACTTTGTCTTACATTAGCTTTTCTCTAATTACAAAAATTTCATGTTTCTCTGTCTGATATTACACTGTTATTTCTAATTGACTCTTTTGCTAAGTGCTGTTTAATTTTTAGTTTCTTTAATAGTTTCTTTATTATAGAAATAATTAGTTTTTATAAAGTTCTTAACTCTCAACATATTTTTTAAAAGCAATTAGGCACTTCAAAATGAAACTTGTCACAAAGTTTTCTTAAAAATCATTACAATTTTCCTTTTACAAGGCTAGAGGCTTATGTGATCAATTGCCATTAATTGTGCATTAGTTTGTCAATGTATTAAATGCAAAGAGGGGGAAAAAGTGATTGTCAGTGCTTAGCCTAAACACAGAAAATGTGATTCCCATTACACATTTTATTTTTAAATGAAGTCTTAAATTATTTATGGTTTTTCTTGTCATTATTTACAGGATATGCAACAACAGTTTCAGCCTTCTAGCATATAATTCGTAAATCCTGTTTGATTTTGGTGTTAAAAATTGTTTAAAATTAAACTGTAATAAAGTGCTTTAAACACTACATTACAGTTAAGTAATACATAAGTGCAGACTTAAAATATGTAATTAGTTGAGTTGCTGTTATGAATCTTTCCCGTGTATCTTCTTTAAAATTATCCAGTACTTTTTAATATCAGAAGAAAAAAATTGACACATATCTTATTCATCCTCTTCCCTTTCTTTCTTGACTGTCCTATTGTGAACCTCTAGATCGAAACTGATAGGCTTCAGCACCTCAAAGTAATACAGTATAAAAAATGAAGCAAAGAAGACAAAAAGCCAGAGGAGAACTGTAATGATGAAATGTTTCCATTTTTAAATTATTTATGGTAAATATTAACTACAGTTAAAAGGATTTTGAAACAGAATAGTATGTGTGTTTTATGAATGCTTTGTATATGCCACAAAATATGCCATGAGCAAGTATTTTTAACTGATGAAACTATAAATTTAAAAAAAATACAAAGATTAAATAAATTTAAATTTTGAAACCTTATTTCCAGTTGGTTTTGATATGTTTGGTGTGCAGTGCTTGAAATGTTTGCATGTAGTAGATTTTCCTACCAATGCTATAAGGCTTGAATCTGTTTTAGATTGTAAATTTATCTGTTGCTTTCACTTGTTCACTTTTTGGTGATGGTAGTGGGGCTTAACTACTTTTTCATGGTTTTACTCTTAAAAACTTGCACAGCTTAAAAAAATTAGCACAATCAATATAGAGAAGTCATCTTAACATACAGGGGACTTATAGACAGACAGACAGACAGACAGACACACACACACACACACACACACACACACACACACACACACACACACACACACACACACACACACACACACATGCAAAAAAAAGTGAGGAGTGAGAAGAATCAAGGATTTCAGAATATATATATGTTAATATATTTAAGTAAGCACATTCATCAGAAAACTGTTAAATAAGCTGGTACGCTTGGCATATGAGGTGCTTTTTTGTGTGGCTAGCCAATGACAATAAAATATGCTTTTTTCCTAAGAATGGCTAATGACTGCAACCTGTGCATAATCATCAACAACAGAAGCTGATGATATTGTTTGAAGTTTTGTGTTATTTAACTTATAATAACTTTCTACTAGCTAAATTAGGAGTATAAGCATTACATTTTGTTAATGCTATTGTGCTCTGTAAATGAGCTTGTTGCTTTTATTGTGTCCTTTACCAGGTATTTCTCCAGCTGTATTTTACTTTATTATACCTTTGATGGAATTAACTTATGCAGATTGTGTATCAAACATATATTTATTTCAATAAAACTGAAACGCTGGTAAAATGCACTGCCTTGTCTCAAGGAAATGAACTAAGGTATCTTGAGATTGCAACTTAGCGGATTAAAGGAAAGTTACATCCTAATAGTTTTATTTTGGTCATTATTAATGGAACTATTAAATTTTGATTACAGGTGCAACCCTAAGACGGGGAAATGCAACAGCACTAGTCACACAATTCCAATCTTATGAATAATTTTTGTCATAACAGAGAAAGGCAAAGTGAAGTAAAATGAAGCAAAGTCAGAGAGAATCATGAAAACATATTTTGAAAAGGTTCACTAAGAGTGTTTCCAAAGAAGAGCATGAAGTTCTATTTCAGTGGCATTTTGTTACAGATTATGAGGGACATTCTGGAAGTTCTTACACAAATCACAAAAACACTAGATTTAAGAAGAGTATGAAGTCATAATTTTGAGTCAAACTTGTACTCCATGCTCCACATATGGTTAAGGTTTAACTAGAATGCTAGCAATATGTGGAGCATGGAGTACTAGTTTGACTCAAAATTATGCTTTGTTGTATCATAGTCCATAACCATTAAGAATATTAAGTCAAATTTTATTTAAACTTAAAACTTCACTCATGTCAAGTATTAAAAACAGGAATATTTTTGGGACTGCCCAGTCCCATCCTCAGCTGATTGAATAATGACCACTATCTTCACAATCGGCTGTCGTGTAGACCTCTGGTAATTAACTCTCTTTCTTGGAATATTTCTTACATAAGCACATTATACCAGTCGCCAACAGCACATTAAAATTTAAAATATGTGGAATATTCTTCTTCTATGTTAAAAGTTTTGATGCTAATGGTTTCAGAAATTTAATTTCAGGCCTGGAAATTAAGCACTTACAGCATAGTAAGTCGCCACAAATAGTGTATATCTCATTGTATATGAGAATCCTTAGTGGTTTACTGGGAAACATATGAGTCAGTTGGAGAATTTAATGTCATGCTGGCATGTTGGCCATGGTAGCTCAATGGTTAAGAGCAACCAGACAGAGACCTGGAGATCCATGGTTGAACTGAATTTTAACTTAATATAAAAATTATTTGTGGTTGGTTTATTGACACTCGTCACTTACTTTTTCATATATTTATGAGAGACTAGTTTCAAAGGCCCTGGCCTCCATTTTCAATCTCTTCCCAACTGGCAAATGTTGTTATCTGCTCTCTCTGGTGGTGGAACTATGAACTTTTTTGTCAAATTATCTGCTGGCGGGATTTCAAAGTTCATTACGCGATCCTTATTTTTCCAAATGAATATGTTCTCCCATGTTGTCAATCTATTTTGGTTTATCACTGCTTTTAATAATTTTGGATTTGGATCAATGTCATGGTTTTCATTCCAAAAATGAAATGCTACTGCTGACTTGTCTTCTTGTTTCAATCTGATGTTTCTAAAGTGTTCTTTGACTCTGGTTTTTAAATTTCTTTTTGTTTGACCTATGTAGCATTTTTCACAATTCTTGCAATTTATTTGGTATATTCCAGATTTGTTACCTGAAGGAATTTCATCTTTTGTTTTTGAATTTAGTAATTTTAAAATTGAGTATCTATTAGTAGGTGCCAAGATGATATTTTGTTCCTTGAATATCTTTTTAAATTTATTAAATGTTTTTGGATGATATGTGAATGAACTGAATATGCTGTTGCTTTCTTTTTCTTTAATAAATGTGGTTGTTTCCTTAATGGTTTTCTTTAGTTTAGATTTTCTAATTTTCTTCAACACCAAACTTTTGTTGTATCCGTTTTCTTCTGCTATGTGTATTATTGCTTTTTGTTCCTTGAAATATTCTTCTTTTTCCATGGGTATGTTGACTAGTCTGTGTGTAAGGCTGTTTATTATTGCATGTTTATGTGTAATTGGGTTGTGGCTATTATTTTTTATATAATTTTCTGAATGTGTTGGCTTCCTGTAAATTCCAAATTTTATTTTTGTATCATTCCTGATGATATTTAGATCCAAGAAAGGTAGTTGTCCATTGATTTCCTTTTCTATTGTGAATTTGATAGTCCTTTCTTGCAGATTGAAAGTGCAGATTTAAGAAACTCTTTAGATTTAGTAGAAAAAATCAAAGATATAAATTTGGACAAAAATGACAGACTGGTTTCATTTGATGTCACATCTTTATTTCCAAGCATACCAACAGAAAAATTGCAGACTGTGTTAAAAAAATGGCTAGCTACAATTGATATGGAAGCAATAGAAGCAGAAGAATATATTTCTCTAACAAAAATATGCATTGAACAAAACTTCTTTAGCTTTAATGGAAAACACTACAAGCAGAAATCAGGACTATCAATGGGCAATCCACTTTCACCTTTTTTGGCTAACTTATTTATGAGTGCATTTGAAACACAAATTAAAAAGTCCTTCCCATTGATCTTCAAGGTTTGGTATAGATATGTTGACGACATCTTTGCAATTGTACCAAGTAAACATTTAGATGATGCATTAAAATTACTCAATCTGCAAGAAAGGACTATCAAATTCACAATAGAAAAGGAAATCAATGGACAACTACCTTTCTTGGATCTAAATATCATCAGGAATGATACAAAAATAAAATTTGGAATTTACAGGAAGCCAACACATTCAGAAAATTATATAAAAAATAATAGCCACAACCCAATTACACATAAACATGCAATAATAAACAGCCTTACACACAGACTAGTCAACATACCCATGGAAAAAGAAGAATATTTCAAGGAACAAAAAGCAATAATACACATAGCAGAAGAAAACGGATACAACAAAAGTTTGGTGTTGAAGAAAATTAGAAAATCTAAACTAAAGAAAACCATTAAGGAAACAACCACATTTATTAAAGAAAAAGAAAGCAACAGCATATTCAGTTCATTCACATATCATCCAAAAACATTTAATAAATTTAAAAAGATATTCAAGGAACAAAATATCATCTTGGCACCTACTAATAGATACTCAATTTTAAAATTACTAAATTCAAAAACAAAAGATGAAATTCCTTCAGGTAACAAATCTGGAATATACCAAATAAATTGCAAGAATTGTGAAAAATGCTACATAGGTCAAACAAAAAGAAATTTAAAAACCAGAGTCAAAGAACACTTTAGAAACATCAGATTGAAACAAGAAGACAAGTCAGCAGTAGCATTTCATTTTTGGAATGAAAACCATGACATTGATCCAAATCCAAAATTATTAAAAGCAGTGATAAACCAAAATAGATTGACAACATGGGAGAACATATTCATTTGGAAAAATAAGGATCGCGTAATGAACTTTGAAATCCCGCCAGCAGATAATTTGACAAAAAAGTTCATAGTTCCACCACCAGAGAGAGCAGATAACAACATTTGCCAGTTGGGAAGAGATTGAAAATGGAGGCCAGGGCCTTTGAAACTAGTCTCTCATAAATATATGAAAAAGTAAGTGACGAGTGTCAATAAACCAACCACAAATAATTTTTATATTAATTTTGACGTCACTGTTACTAAATTCCTCCAAACACACATCATGAATTTTAACTATTCAAACCTTAGCCTGCACATGGCTAGTGTGGAAGAACAATTAATTTCTATTGAGTTTAAGTATGCTTCCAGTCTGAATTACACATCTGTGTTGAAATGTCACAGAAGCAGAAAGTATATTCATTTGGAGAAAAACTAAAGATTATCGATGGTGTGAAAAAAAGAGAAATGAAGGCAAGTTTATCGCATGTGTATGGAGTCCCTAAAGGAGCAATTAGGAGATGGATGGAGGAGGAAGATAAACTTCGAAACTTCTTAAATACAGTGGAAAGTGAAATCGTAATACGAAGAGAAAATCTTGATGAGATACAGGTGGTTTTTAATAAAATGAAGTGAAGGAGTATCATTATGTGGACTGCTCATTAGAGTGCAAGTGTAAAATTCTATAAAGATGTGCATGGGGCAGATGATTTTAATGCGTGTAGCCCAAACCAGCTTTGAGGGAGAAGCTCGGTCCTGTGACAATCAATCTGGAAAACATTTTCCTGAGGAATTAAAACAAATCGTGACTGAAAACAATTTAAATGACCATAAGTGTACAACTGCAATGAAACTGCACTCTATTATCAATTGTTTTTTTCAAAACCTATGGATGTTTAGAAGAGCATTAATAAATCAGGGATGAAAGTGAATAAAGACAGAGTGACACTCCTTTTCATAGTAAACAGATCATGAAGTCCAAACTTAAACCACTCTGCATTGGGAAAAGTCATATTCCGAGATGTTCTTAACATGTTAAAAAGAATTCTCTACCATACCTGTATAGAAATAAGAAAGATGCATGGATAACTTCTAACATGCTCACAAGTTGGTTCCATGAGGAATTTGTGTCATTGGTGAGGAAACATGTGCACTGACCTAAAATTGAACAAAATGCTGTCATTTTTTACCATTGTCCAGTGCACCCGCTTCTTGACATTCTACGTTGCGAGATGGAAATATTAGAGTTATGGTCTTGCCTAAAAGTACTATGGCATTGATCTAGCTATCAGACCAGGGTATTATAAGGGCATTTAAAGGGCATTACCACCCTGAACTCCTCAGTGCTCTTGTAAACTGTGACAAGGAAATGGAAATTTTCTTGAAATCCATCAATAGGACTTGTGTGGGTGAAGCATTACTGCAGATACTCAGAACTGCTGGAAAAAGTATTCTAGGGATCAAACAGTCAACACTGAAATTTGTTCAGTTGCGGAATTCATGAGCAGTGTAATTCAATCTGCAAGTATTCTACAGTATTCTGCATTGTGAAATCACGACTGACGATTTGAATGACTGGGTAGACATTGACAACAATGAGCCAATTTCAGAATACCCATTTGATGAAGATATAATTAATGCTGTCCAGAACAAGAGTGACAATGAAGAACAAGATGATGATGAAGATCACAGTGCTCCAAATATCATGGAGGTGGGGGAGAAACATTTCAAATATTAATGAAGTGATAATTCTTTGAATTAATATGATTAAACAACATTCATCTCCTCCATTTCGCCACAATCAAACAATACACAGAGAAGAAATGTAGCATCAGTGCATCAAACAGAACTTATTGATTTTTTTTAAAACAAAACGAAATTAGGTTAATGTAAAATATGTACAGTGTAATATAGTAAGTTGGTTATGGGTTGGCATACACCTCCCAACATAGCTTGTGAGTAATCTTAAAAGTACTGTAACAAATTTACCTCATATACTACAGTTTAATATTGTACTGTAATTTATTATTGCATGCATATATACCTCCTCCAACTGTGCGGGATTGACTTTTTGTCCTTGCTAGTGTTACATCCCTATATACTGTGGTGAGGTTATAATGGGGGACTAAAGGATGTCCTCCAGAAACAGCGTTATTTCGGGCTTCTACTGACTTGTAACCTTTTGCTTATCAGATGTTAGTTGTAGGCATGATGAACTGAGAGTTGTGACTACACACATACAATGAAATCTGCCTGGTAAATGATGGATGGTTGTATACCTGTTGTCAAGTATCCCATAACCTGGAGGCTGTTACATTTCTGAGAATTCTAATTACAGAAGCAGTTGACTTTGGCAGTTTACCTGACAATAGTCATACTAAGCTGTTTGTGCTGTCTCTGCATCTGTCACTTTTGACGCATTTTTCCATACAGCTTACCCTCCAAATTCTAAGAAACATACATTCCTAAGAAAGATAATTGTGAGAAATATTACAAACAAGTAGTTGGATAATGTGACAAACCGGTCTTTGAATGACTGTAAGCAGGTATGTAAAACTGGGATAAAAAATATAAAAATATGACAAATGGAAAGGAATTAAATAGAAAAAAAAATGACTAAAAGATGTGACAAAACAAATTACAAATGCCAAAATAACTTTATATGATCCATGAAAATTTAATAATTTTAATCATAGATAGAATTTGGAAAAACAAAGCAAAAAATATGACATCGAATATCTGGGCATAGCTCGTCTGTCATAGTGGTATTGGAAAACCCTGAGTGTTCATCATTGATTGGATGTACAACTGAAATAATATTCGGCAGTTCACTTTTTAACCATAAAAATGAAGAAAAAGAATTTTTTTGTTTCAAATCAAATTCATCCTTTATTTCTGTTGGGTTTAAACTCTTCAAAATTAAAAATTACTTAACACAGCTCATCTTTCATGGGAAATGACATGGGAAATTATACTATATCTTGGTAAAATTAGAGTAGAAATTTCAGGGTTACAAAAACATCAGAATAAATTTAAGTTATTTAAGTTCATTGATGGAAATTAATCATTTCTTCACGCTAGCTGTGTATAGGCTAAGGTTTTGAATAGATAGAGTCAACTTGAAAAATTCAATGCCATGGCCGGAATTTGAACCATGGATCTCCTGGTTTCCATCCAGTAACTCTTACCTATTGAGCTACCATGGCCAACGTTCCATCATGACATTAAATTCTCCAATTGACTCATATATTTTCCTGGAAAACCACTAGGGGCTCTCGTATTCAAGATACTGTTTGTGGCAACCTACTATTTTAAGAATGAGTAGAGCCAGATTAAGGTTTTAGATAGATAGAGTCAAACTGAAAAATTCAATGCCATGGCCAAGATTTGAACCACGGATTTCCTTGTTTCTTTCCACTCGCTCTTACCAATTGAACTACCATGGTCAACATGTCATCATCCTGACATTAAATTCAAGATAAACCTTAGCCTATACACGGCTAGTGTGAAGGAACAATTAATTTCCATCAATTAACTTAAATAATGATGAAGCCTGGAACTCAAGTACTTACAATAGAGGCTGTGCCGTGGCTCAGTGGTTAGACCGCTTGGCTCTCACCAAGGCGGCCCGGGTTCGATCCCAGGCGACCGCAAAGTGAGATTTGTGGTGGACAACACGACGCTGGGGCAGGTTTTCTCCGGGACCTCCGGTTTCCCCCGCCATCTCATTCCACCGGTGCTCCATCTTCATCTCATGTATCATCAGTGTCACCGCCTGCGGTGCCGTATGTAGTAAAAGCGGGCGTTAAACACTACACACACACACACTTACAATAGTAAGTCGCCACAAACAGTGTGTCTCGAATACGAGAGCCCCTAATGGTTTACCAGGAAAATATATGAATCAATTGGAGAATTTAATGTCAGGATGGCATGTTGGCCATGGTAATCAGGATATCTGTGGTTCAAATCCTTGCCATGGCATTTAATTTTTCAGTTTGACTCTATCAATCAGAATAAATGTTGATAAAGAATGGGATCCCCTCCTGCTGCAGTTTTATCCATTCTGTTAGTCACATTACTAATCATACATTATACAGGATGTTTCTAAATTAGACCAACAAACTTTGGGAGCAGATAAATAACCTTCTTTTAAGCATGTTTGGTTAAGGAACCTATGGGCTGTGGTGCTTCGTTTTAGTACAAGAAGGATATTAGGGGAAGGCATGTGTAAGTAGGCTTGTGCAAGTAATAAGCCATTAAGTTTTACATACATTTGTGTGTTTATTGTGCAGGCAAGAAGAAACTAAACATAACGAAAAAATGAAAGTTCAAACGCTCACCCAACTGTTAAAAGAAAAAAAACAGTAACAGACAATTGGTCCATTTGGCTGTCTTTTCACAAAAGTGCTGGAACACACATCCATTGACTTCCAGACAGGAAGTACATCACCGTGCCATACCTTGTCTTAGCCTTCTAAAGATGCCAGAGGTTTCCCTGATTTCAGTTGCTACACTGGCAATTTCTGCTACAAGGATTTCCTCCATGTCAGCAGCAGTTTCATAAACCATTATCTTCATGTGACCCCACAAAAAGAAATCCATTGGCATAAAATCAGAAGAGCGTGGTGACCAGCCAGTGGGTCCACCTCGCCCTATCCACAATTGCGGAATGTAACTGTCAGATGGTCGTTTATTTGATTCCCAAAATAAGCTACTTCCCCATCATGCTGAAACCACATGTTCATTCTGATGTTGAGAGGAAGCAGATGCAGTAACTCAGGCAGGAACATGTTGAAGAAATACTAAATAATTATTGGTGTTGAGTCAATTGGACAAAATGTATGGTCCCACAAGGAAGTCATCTACAATCCCTGCCTAGACATTGACACTAAATCGCTGTTTATGTGATTGCACAATCGTGGCATGGGTTGTTTTCAAAGCACCATACAGGAGAATTGCAGTAATTGAATATCCTCTCATGTGTGAAGCATGCTTCATCCGTGAACAATACACAGCTAGTATGGAGTATGCATTTACAAACTATAATTTACCAATTACAGAAGTTCACTTGGAGTGGATAGTCACCTGATGTAAAAGTATGGACTCTCTCAAGATGATATGGACGCAATAGCATTTCTTGCAAAATTCTCCAGATCGTGACATGGCTAGTATGAAAGTGTTGTGCGATATCTTGAGTACTCAGCAAAGAATTATTTGCTACCCACTACAGCACGGCTTCCTCGAGTTCAGTTGTTCACACAACACACCTCCGTCCTTGCCCATCTGCTCGTCTGCGTAATGACCCCAATTCACTTTGTCTCTGATTAATACTGGATATGTTGTATGGTGAGGACACTGATAGTTTGGAGATCTTTCCCAGTAAAACCTCTGTGCCAAACGACATGTTAATGCTTTACTGTATACCAAATGCACGTCCGCCAATTCATGCCAATTGTAACATTCCATGTCTGCCATACTTTCCAAACGTCACTGTTCTGTTCACAATTAATGCATTACAACTGATGCAGTACATAGAGTAACAGTTAGAATGGGCAGACTGAGAAGTAGAAAAAGCATGCTGTAAACAATACCTAATGGTAGTGAGCTCTGGAAGTGAACAAACCTAGTGATAACAAATGCCTCTTGGACTGACATGAGTGTACTCTGTGTTCTCCAATTCCTTCCTATTAATATCCATTTAGTACTGAAATGAAGCGTAGGAGCCCATAAGTTACTTGACAAAATATGATTCACACAAGGTTATCTATCTAGAAACACCCTATATATGTGTATATATAGGTTCAGAGTTTGTGAAATACAATACAGCTTTCTTACAAATTTGCATGTGCTCAGAGTTGTTTACCCTGATCAGATTTTGAGGTAGAAATGTAAAACATATACTTTTCAATATTACACAAATATAAATATTTGCCACTAAGGCTTCACTTATCTTAAGAAATTGGTGTTAATACTTCATCCTAATACTTCTTTCCATTGGAAAGAAGTATTAACACCAATTTCTTAAGGTAAGTAGAGCCTTAGTGGCAAATATTTATATTTGTGTAATATTTATTGCTTCATTGTAGCTAGCTTCACTTTCTACGTAATATAATTTTCAATTTTTGATAAATTTTAAGTCATTTAAAATACAAGTAACAAATATCACACAAGGGTTCCATGATACAATAATGTCAACCATAACTATAGGCAATGAGAAAGTTAATCCATTTGATACAATATTGTTCTGAAATAGCTCTGAGCAAAAAGCAATTTTCATTGATATACGAGTTCTTTTCAAAATGTTCTGGAACTTTGTCCACAAAATGTTTCTACGCTTACCTTTTACTTATTGTGCATGGTCTCCTTCGAAGTACTCTCCTCCACAATTGATACAACACTCCCAATACTGTTTCCACTTCCGGAAGTAATCTTGATACACCTCTTTATGGATCGCGTGAAGTGCCATTTGTGAATTTTCTTTTATTTAATCTATCGTTGCAATCTTTGTCCTTTGAACAGGGTTTTCAGCTTTGGAAATAAAAAAATGTCTGCAGAGGAACATGTCGTCTTCATTTGCGTGATCCAAAAGCTCTTCACAGATTGCGAGGCAATGATCTTTCTGGTCTTGACTCAAGAACTGTGGGACGAACTTGGTGACAACATGATGCGTTCCATGATGCTGTGTCAGATTTCATGACATAATCCAACTGAAATGTTACATTCTTCTGCAATCTCTCAGATAGTCAGTCTTCAAATGGGATATAAATTTCATTGATGTTCCTGACATTAGTGTCATCGGTGGATGTCAAACAAGGATGTCAAGGGTCATCTTTAACTTCCGCCCGGCCATTCTTAAACCATGTGGACCATTCCTAGCACTGAGTATGGCTTTAGCACTCGTCACCATAGGCTTCCTGCATCATTTGCTGTGTTTCAGTAAAGGTTTTTTGGAGTTTCACACAAAATTTAATGCAGACGCATTGCTTCTCTGGCTCTGCATCTCGAAATTTGCAAACTGTGCGACACAATGTTCTACTCAATGCAGCACTGTACAATAACTAACAGACATACAAAAATGAAACTTTCAGCTTTTATGCATCAAACATAGGCATGTGCAGGAATGCCAACCACATTTTGCTCCAACACTCCATTGGCATGAAATTACAAATGTTCTGGAACATTTTGAACAGACCTCATGTAGCACTAAATAAAGCTGAAATTTTAGGATATCTTCAGCTTATTTTGAAACAGCTGGATCAATAAACCAGGCTATAAATCATTCATAAATAAAGCTAAGGAAGAAACAAATCTTTTAAACAGTGAACATAATTGAATCAGTATGTGTACTTTAATAACTGTAATATGATCCAAGGAACCTTATTGTCAAATTGCATAGCTTTGTTTGTATATATCACATTATCAAAAGGTCAGCATAAAACTAATGTATTAATGCAGATGGAAATTATAGCTATTCCTACCTAGTGTATTGAAAGCTTTATTAGTCTGTGGAAAATAAGTAGTTTGATGAAATATTGAGAGCTGAAACTCTGCTGATTATTTGAAGTGTAGGTGTTTTATGAGTGATATGACAAAGATGTGAGGGTGAATGTTCATTTTATTATTTGAATTGCTGGAGTGGAAATTATTGCTGTATAAAAAGTTAAGTAATAGCCAATATTCATTTATTTTTATACCTCTGGGTGTGTAGGTTTGAATTAAATTATGTGATTACAGGGAAATGAATTTCACAGATATCAACATTATGCATTGTTGTTGTCAGTGCTGGAACTGTCAGAAGTATGTACTGCTTGCAGGACTCCAATTAGATATAAACTGCAAATGTTCAGTTTCATAACTGCTGTCTCATTGTAGTTCAGTCTTAAGAGCTGGACCTGATGTAAACCAAACAAATTGAATGCAGAAGAGAGGTGAACAACACCACACAGAATTAAACAGAAGCTGCTAGGCTAGTTAATGTAAGTTGGTTTCTAAGAGTGAAGGAATAATAGGTTCATGCTTGACATAACATGACAATGAGGTAATGGGAAATGCTGGGAAAGAAGGGACATTATCATGGACCTTAACAGTATATGTGTGTTGTTAACTAAATTGTGCAGGAGAAAGCTTATGAATGCCTTGGCTAAGTTGCTTCATGTTTACAATGTAGTTTCAGAAAACATTTAAGCTGTCAGTGTTTTAAACTGAGCAAGTGTAAATAGTAATAAACTGCATTAATTTGTATAATATATGCATTTATTGTTGTGCTTGAGTGGACAACATTAAATTTTCCAAAATGACTATAGAAAGCTTCTTCTGGTATTGTTCCTTTGTTACTGCAATACTCACAAACTAACTTTGGCTGAAAGTCAGAAAACAAGTGAACACCAGATATAAGAATAACTCAAGCCAGGGTGTATATGTTGTTTGCCATGAAAAATATTATGGATATAGAATGAAGCACATTTTATTTTGCATTTAGCATCATCAACATTAGTGCTTTGTTTTGCATTTTCCTTTTCTCTTCAGTGATGCTTAGTTGTAAACTTCTATGCTTAAGAAAATAATTGCCTAAATTATTGCCTCTAGCCATGGGTGAATGGAAATATGTTTACAAGAGTACCAGCTTATTCGCAGTTATTAATTGGAACTTCTAATGCTTTATACATTTAATACACCATGCACATAACGAATGATTTCTTAGGCTTATGCACATTATGATGCTTGAGTTAAATGAATGTTTGTCTATAGAGAGCTATATCCAAAACTTGAGATGGAGCGCAAGCTAGGGAAATTCTGCACGGTTTCAACAGCTTGTGTAACAACACCACTTCAACCAGAACACTCGGGGTGCACTGGGGAAATAGATGATGTGAATTCTGTTAATGATGACACCAGTACTGACTCTGGCACAAATATATCTCAGCTGGACTGCCAGGCTGAGTCTAATGCTCAATCTGAAGCAGAACCCAATCCAGAACAGCAGGTGATTGATAATGATCTCGAAGTCAACTCCAGCCCAGAAAATAATTTGGAGTCAAATCCTGAACAGGTGGCATCAGAGCCTATCCCTGTGCATCACATCGAAATCAGGTACAAATTACATCTTGATTTCGGGGTTTTATTCAGGACCATGGAACAGCCATGCATATTCGCTTACTTCAACATATAATCATGTAAGTTGTAATGGATATATGCATAACATTTGCTGAAATGTCTATTTGGTTTCTATTACAGGATTATAATGCTGATTACCATAGCAAAATATATGTGCACATTACTTCCAAAGGCTATGTTACTTAGTTGTGCTTGGAAGTGTACTTCTTTATGCTATCATTAATTCCAGTCAACTTTTCGAAGTCTATTGATAGTTGACATGCGATTTTAAAGCTTTTTATTTATTGATATAATTAACTCATTTATTACAAAAGTGAATCGAGAAGATATTGACACGTTGCTTCACTCACACTGTTTAATCACAGGACATGTTTCAAGAGCTCTTGCTCCTATCATCAGCTCCTATCATCAGCTGATGATAGGAGCAAGAGCTCTTGAAACATGTCCTGTGATTAAACAGTGTGAGTGAAGCAAATGTGTCAATATCTTCTCGATTCACTTTTGTACTAATTTGTGCTTCACTGTCCCTACGCTTCTTTCAAGTTTATACTTTAACTCATTTATGTTATTGAATCTATAAAGGGAGACTAAACTCATAAAAGCATGATAACGTAATACTGCAGATAGGAATGTGGTGCACAAAGTACATGCTTAGACATCACAAATGAGTCATCCTAAAGTTCTGTGAGACAGGAATTTGTGGATGCTCATAACAGATGTATTCATATTACATTTTTTAGTTAGTGCAGTAAGCTCTGTGCTAATGAATGCCGTGATCACCCTTGAGCAACTGGACATACTAGCAGTATTTTAGCTGAATGGTTTGGAATATATCATTCTTGTTCTTAAACTCATGGGTTCATACTTTGCCTGAGTTTATTTATTTTTTAAATTGTTAATTTCATAACAGAATGCATTGACTTGTCTTATATAATTATCTTCCTTAATATTGTTCCACACTTCGGTGTATCATTTGAATTTTAAAGCAGTTTTAGGCACATACAAATGCAGTCATACATTAAAGCATTCATTATAAATAGCTAAAGAAATGAGCAAGAAAGCTGTCTTTTTAAAAAAGTATGCAAGGATACCTGCATCATTTATAGGTGCATAGCAGAAGTGTTTGAACTAATCCAATGAGCTATGAATTTAACTGTTACAGAAGCACATTGGAAGGGTTTACTCTCTCCATTTGTAATTAAAGTTGTATTCTAATTGGAAGCACATGGTTTTCATACATGGTTTTCCTAACCAGGATGATATTATTCAATCCCATTCCTTGGTATTTCATCAACCTTTGTGCTTTAGGCAAAGGGCTTTAACATGCTTTGCAGCTTCACAAGCAGAAATGCATGTAACATTTATTAATGCAAAGAGATATACATTGTGTGTATGTCTCTGTCTATTCATAGTAGCCTTTTTCTTACATTTTATTTATTTATTTTAGTAGTGTTTATATTTACAAATATAAATTTCATAATATGTTCCAAAAAATGTTTAGAACCAAAGAAAAGTTCAGCCTAGCAACAAACACATAATGTTAACCACAGATGCACTTGTTCCTCAACAACACTGCTAACAAAACTTCCACAATAGTCAGCATCTTTAGTGTCTACCATAACACAACTGTTGCTATTATTATGCAACTGTGCTTTGTATTGCAAAGTGGGTGCTGTGTAATGTAGGACATACAAGAGTTTTATGCTCAAAAAATAACTTTTCTTTTTTTCTCAAAATGTCGATGTACATACTGTACCAATTCGGTAGGAAAACTAATGAAGGTATACTCAATATTTATTTTTATGGAATTGATAGGTTGTAATTAATAAAGATCTATGTTATTGCACATGTATAATGAATAATGGCCGGAGGCTTGTGCATTTTTCTATAGGTATACTGCATATGGATGTACTGTTATTGCTTGCACATGTAAACAACTGCTGGTTGGTACAGCCTGACCATGACAACCGCCTTACAGCGAAAGGAAACAAAACAGTCTCATTATACTACACCTTGACCTTGCATCTGCATATATTTGCAAGGCAGTACTTCACTAGTTTGCAGAGTACTATGTTACTTTGTTTTTGACATATGCACATTTGATGGTCGTGCTGCACATTTGACGTCATTCATACTCTGTATTCAGCTAACTTATATCGCATGCGAGTGCACATCCCTCAGGCCTTTAATAATGAATAATCAAGTATTACTGAGGCAAGTCTGTAAGTACTGAAATTAAGAATGTTGCAGAGAATTAGAGATTCCTTTTTTTTTTAAAGAAGACATTGTCAAATTATTAAAAGTGAGATATCTCTTGTATAGAAAATGAGTAGTTGTCAAACATTTTTAGGATTACTCACTCAGATGTAAGAGATTCCTTATTAGAAATAGATTTAATTTTTTTTTCATTCCTTATGCTATCTGTTTTCTATTCAAAGCCAGACCTTTTGCAGAGGCGTCTATTGATAATGGATACTCTTAAATATAATACCTGTAAGAAGATAGCTAAAAATCTCTGGGAATTTTTCTGTAAATGACTCAAATTTTACTGTTTATAGAAAAACAGATAAGCATACTTTAATTTTGCCATATTAAATGTCTGCAGAGAAACAGAAAACCATTTTTGCAAGTTTAGAGTAAAACTCTCAGCTGGAGATAATATACACTTTTGTATTTCCACCATTGCAAGATCCCTATCAAAGATTTATTATTCTACAAAAAAAAAAAAACAGTTTGTGAAAGCAGTAGTTTACATTTAATGTTAGAAGAAATTTTTCTGTAATAAATGTTTATGATAGTGAATTAATAATTTTTGTGAATTCTGATGATCCAGACCTGATCCATTTTGATTTAGTTTAAGGAAATTATCTGAAAATGGTAGGAATTTGCTTGAAGTGTTTTAAGATCTTGTAGAAGTATCTGTAGATTTGCTTGCTTTTGCATTATCTTGCATGCATTATAACCTTTCCTCTTTGTACCAGCATATTCTGCATTTTCAGTAATTATATTGTGAATGTATGGTAGCAATCTCAAAATCAATACTTTTTCTGTGTGCCATTATTTTGTTTTGTGTGTGTAAACTTCTTCCAAAGAAATACGTACGTATACAGTTGCTACAGTTTATCATCATTTGGTAAGTAGAATGTTGTATAACACAATAGAAGTTAAAAGTGAAGTGAATCAATCACATGAATCTGTAATCTTGTCAGAATTGTCACACCAATTTGCAATTTACATAGTACAAACTTTGAGAGCAAATATTTTGGAACCTGTATGAAGTTAATTAGAAGATAAGTATAGTGTTACAACTCCAATCTGCTTATTGTTTTCTTTAACATAGAATGTTCTTAATATTATAAAAAGAAAATAAAGGTAAGAATGAATTCTAAATTGCTGTGTATACAAGGAAGTAGGAATAAAAGTGGAGAGACCTTTAGAAATGCATATACAGAAGGATAACAAATGTAATGTTTCTTATGAAAAAAAAAAAAAAAAATGAACAAAAGTGATTATTTGAAAGTAATGAGTCAGTAATTCAAACACAAGTCGGAGTGTCGGATAACTGCTGACGATGGGGACAAACCGTTCTCCGAAACATGTCCAAGTAAGGATAATTTAAGTGATGTTGTGTTTGAATTACCAACTCATTACTTTCAAATGTTAACTCCATCACTGTTTCTAACCTTTTGTTTCAAATAAAAGTGATTATTGTTTGTGGTAAGTTTACATTCAGTGTTAATATTAAGTTTCTTACATTAGTAATGTCGGTACAAAGAGAGCTGGTATGAGAATCAACTTTGTTACTGAATTCTATGAAATAGTTTAAAAATAGAATAATATATATCAAAATATGTTGGATTACAAGTAAAGAAATGTGACATGCTCTTAAGCATGCCTAGGTGCTTATTGCTTGTATTAGTGCTACAACAGATGCTTTGAATTCTACCATGTTTGGGTAACGTGTATTTTGTAGAAGGGTTTCTATGAAAGTTAATGAAAATCTCCCCATTCGTAAGCTTCTAAAGAAATATTTATTTAGCAGGTAACATTCTTGGTGAGCTGATTACATATTACTGAGTTGTGCAGTCAGAATTTCAATACACAAGTATGTATGGGTTTTATTCAAGTTCGTTGGTTTTGCTCTGCTATGTGCTAATCATTATCATTATCAGCATCTTGAATAGGCACACCACTGAAGTGATGAGGATGATGATGATGATGATGATGATGAGGATGATGATGATGATGATGATGATGATGATGATGATGATGATGATGATGATGATGATGATGATGATGAGGACGATGACAAGGAGGACGACGAGGACGGTGACGATTATTAAAATGATGACGACGATGACGATTATTAAAATGATGACGACAATGACTACGATGAGGACAAGGACGACAACATATCTTTTTGGGGTACTAACCAGATAATAGAACCAATCAAGGTTTTGTAGACTAACATTGTCAGATTACTGATAACTTGCTGCTATCATAATTTGGCTTACATTCCTTTGTTGAATGAGACTTATTGCTGATGGCAGATCTTCATCCAGTAAAAATCTTCTACTTATCTGCTTTGTGTGCTGCATTTTTATTAACTTTGGTATTGTTAACTATGTCTTGCCAAGTGGTGAGCTATAACCCATTATCCTGGTTTATGTTATTAGATTCACTTTTTATTGCAGTGCCTTCCATTATCTTTGACTCTTTGAGCAGATTGGGTAGCCTGAAAAGATATATTTGAAGCATTTTGCCAGGAAAATTTTGTTCTTATTTGTTCATAATGTAAATTTCTAGCTATTCATTTGAGAAACTGTTTCAATGCTGACCAAACACTTTGGTTAATTTGAAATTTCTTTGCATTTTGTTGGGCAGGAAGAGATGCTGCTCTCTTATGTGGTGTACTCTAGTGCCATTCCTTCTTCGTTATTACAAACATTACAACAATGTTTATTCAAGCATGTATTATAACTTGCCTTATTCTTTAAACTGCAACAGCCAACAGAGTATATGCTGCCATTTATTTAATTCATTACTTGACAAATGCATTAATTTTTCTCTTTGTGGAAACTGTATAATTTCTGTTATTCTATGATTAAGCAAGATATACTGATTAAATTATACATGAAAATGTGGCATACATGCATGATAGATTATAGAAAGGGTTTTACAGTGCTCCATACAAACCACAATAATCAGGAAAGTTTGCTGAATCGTTTGTATTTATAATCTAGGAAGGCTAATAATGAAAATATATACTTTGATCATAGGCAATAACACATTACCAAATATCGAGATTTAACTGTATTGGAACACCACAGTGAAGCGAAATAATTATTAATTTTTAGATGAGTCGTATTTATTACACATCTGCTTCACTTTCGTACCTATTTTGAGGACATGTTTCGCAAATCATCGTTTGCATCTTCGGCTCTTATGCGACTAAAGCTTGATCCAGTGGTGTGGGTAATTCTGGGGTTGCTGCTGCCATCTGTTGATTTAGTGATGAACTTAAATGTGGGATTCTCTTCTGGCGGGATTTCAAAGTTCATTAGTTGGTTTTTATGTTTTTCTATGTATATTCTCTCCCATATGACGAGTTCACTATGTTTTTGTACGTATTTTAGTAATTCTGTGCTATCTTCAATTTCATGATTTTCAGACCATAAATGAGCTGCTATTGCGAACTTATCAATATTTTTGTATCTTAAGTGCCTGAAGTGTTCTTTCTTTCTAGTGCCTATGTTTCTTTTTGTCCTCCCTATGTAAATTTTTTCACAGTCTTTACACTTAATCTTGTAAATGCCTGACTTTTCCTCTGGTTTTATCTTATCAGTATTATTACTGTGAAGTAGGTTTTTAATGTTGTAATTGTTTTTTGGTGCCAATGTTATATTGTATTTCTTGAATATTTTTTGGAACTTTTTTGTGGCCCAGAATTACCCACACCACTGGATCAAGCTTTAGTCGCATAAGAGCCGAAGATGCAAACGATGATTTGCGAAACATGTCCTCAAAATAGGTACGAAAGTGAAGCAGATGTGTAATAAATACGACTCATCTAAAAATTAATAAACGTTACCAAATGTTTTAAGTAATGGATATTTGTGCATTGAAGTGTCCCTTTTATTGGATGCTTAGTAATTGTTTGCAAGTTTATAATAAATTAAAGTAGAAGTAATAGAATGTGCTATAAGAAGTAACTTGAACTGTAATGTCACTTCTCTACCTACTCTGTAATGCGGTCTGCCTTATTAGAGGTGCTGTTTGCTATTGTTTATTTTGAGTAATTACATGTTGATGCATCATACTGGTATATGAGAATCCCTACTGGTTTACCGGGAAACATACAAGTCAGTTGGAGAATTTAATCTCATGCTGGCATGTTGGCCATGGTAGCTTAATGGTTGAGAGCAACCGGCTGGAGACCGGGAAATCCGTGGCTCAAATTCCAGCAATGGCATTGAATTTTTCAGTGTGACTCTACCTATCGATGGTTCAAATTTCGGCTAAGCCTTCAAATTTTTTTGGAATAATTAGACTATTACATTTCTCCTCTTTACAAAACTGCAGTGGTGGCTCATGGCCAAAATGTTTGGGGGGCATGGAAATACTTGCTTGCTAAATATTAACAGCAATAAATTATTATACTTGTAAACTTTACGAGCACTTTTTTTTTTTCAAATTGCATCCCTGTAACCCACGGAAACAGTGGTTCTCGTATTGTAATACGCACCTCAGAAATAAGTACAGGAAGCCTAACACAATTTTTGCCCAAAGCTGCTATATTAATATGAATGCGACATATAAAAGGATGGTATTATAACCAACTTAACCAAATCCACAAGTAATGTTTGCCACATAAGCTGCCACCTCACCAGTGTAACTTTTTAGTGTATGTACACACATTAATACTCGTATATTGCATGTACTCAGTTTATCATGAATTACACATTTGGCCTGTTTATATACAAAATCAAGTCTTCTGTTCTTTAGTTTAATGATATTTTCTCCCACTCTTTCATCAAAATCCTGCACATTACTGAAAGTTCCTTATTTATTAACAGCATTGCTAAGGCATTGAGTCTGTCGTTTGTATTTGTATTTCTTAAAGGCATTTTTATCCTTTTCAGAGTGGAAAAGTAACACTCACGTTCTGCAGTCATCATCGGTGTTGTTATGACAATTTTCGAAAGTTTTGTGACTTCAATGAACACGGCCGAAAAGTTATTTTTGTATATGAACTGAAAAAATTTCAGTGCTCCTTTGATGTTCAAGTCATTTTGCCTGTAAATTAGCTTCAACTCTGTGCGCAGTTTTCCTTGTGCACAGGATAGGATTGCACCACTCGTGTGAAAATTTCTTTCGGGAAACGTTCACAAAAATCCTTAAATAAGTCATTACACAGCAAAGATGCACCTCCTAGATGCCCATTATAAGTAAATCTATCTGTAATAGGAGTTGTGATGATGTCGCACACCTCCTTGGCATCTCCATCCCTCGCACATTGCACACATTTTCTTTCCTTTGGCGGCTGCAGAAACTCTTCACATACATTTTTGTGTAGTTCATTCAGTCATTCCTTTTCTATTGTTTAAATATACAGATGTCACTCCGTAACATTACATTATCTTTACTCTTCTTTTGAAGTTGCTGGTACAAAATGTCTACATGAAGTAGGATTTTGTTGAAAACTATTAACCAAAAAATAAAATATAGATCTTCAAGAGCTCTTCTGTAACTACTGGCTTCATTTATTGTGGTTTTCTTAGTACAGCTCTCTTCAATGATTTCGAAGCAATCTTTCAGGTTTTCTATGCTTTCGTACAAAACATTGATGGTACGAATATTGTAATTCCATCTAGTTAATGTAACTCTGAGCAATCTCGCCTGCACTACTTTAACTAAAATATCAGATCGCAAAGAGGAAATGGAAAAGAATGCTGGAATCCAAGACCGATTTGAAAAGAACACGCTCATCATGTAATTAGCATTTGTTGCCCTTTGTATGATTAAATTCAACTGGTGTGCATAGCAGTGGACAAAGTATGCATATGTATATGTTTCCCTTATTTTGGCCTGTACTCCACCAGTCTTTCCACTCTTAACACTTGCGCCATCAAATATTTGAGCAATGAGCTTTTCTTTGGTATTTCCAAGAAGCGGGTTGATTTCATTTGTTTTGCACTTTGTCAGAGATTCCGCATCTCTTTCTTCAGGATTCACAAAAGCCCAAAATCTCTCATATACGGATTCCTCATATACATAACGGAATACTAAAACCATCTGAAAGTCATTTAAAACGTCAGTTGTCTCATCACACTGAATGACAACAAACTCAGAACTGTTGCTCTATTTTCTTCCTACAGACCTTCAACATGCAGTCTAATGGTTCATTCTACACTGTTTTCGAAGTTCCTCTAAATATGAGGCTTTTTCTAAATGTTCCTTTATTACTGTATCCAGTTCAGCTGTATAGTCAATGAGGTAATGTACATCTTTGGATTGGAAGAAGTAACAGATTGGTCATGTCCTCGTAAAGCCAGTTCAAACACAGCGCAAAACGTGACACATGAAAAAAGCCTTATAAAAATGGGTATTTTCACTCACTTGAATGTTACGTTTCTTAACATTTTCTTTAAACAGGAATTAAGCAGGAATTAAGTGTGCACTGTTCTCATTCTATCAACCAGCAGGATACCACACAAATACCTGCACATTGTGGAATTGCTGGAAATGAATCAACTGATTTTCTTGCCAAAAAAGGTGCAAATTTAATTCAGAACCAAGGTAAAAACTTACCCTTTACATCCATAAAAAGATTAATCAAAAACAAATATAAAAACAAACAAAACCACTCAATATCTAACAAAGCCAAAGATACAAAATGGAACATTTTAATTGAAAATCCAGAAATTATTCCAGAAATCCCACGTAAAGCTGCAATAGCAAATTTTACATTACTTATGGAACATGATTATTTGGCCAAACACTTACACAGAATAGGAATTTATACAAGTCCAAATTGTCCTCTGTGCGACAATGAAGAGGAAATGACTGAAGAACATCTTTTAACTTGTGAAGCCCTACCTGCCGGACCCACTACACAGAAATATTGGAGAGCAAGAGAGCTAATGGCTTCATTGTCAAAGCCTAGCATTTGAAAACAACAACAACATTTTCTTTCAACATGGAGTTAAGACATGATGCAATGTTTTGTTTTCCTAGGAGTGACAGATCTACCACACTATTCATATGGTGCACTAAATCTCCATAGCTTTTTTTTTTTTTTTAATTTTTCTGTTAAATGATTTATATCACTTACTCCATTAAATGTCCACAAACAATTTGAATTTTTAAGAGCAAATACACGGATAGCAGAAAAAGGATTTGAGAACTTCACAGCCACAGATCCAGTCACATTTATCATACATGACTTTAGAATTAAGATGCCTCTTAAATACCCAGTTTTAGTTTTTTTTTTAGTTTCTACTTTTTCTATCAAGAATTCCGGCGTTGGTCTACCCCAAGATTTCGATTGTACTTTCCTTCAAGAGTCAACCTTGAAAATTGCGCTTCCATTAGTGGTTTTACAGAGTTATGCATTATTCTTTAGTCACTGGATTTTATAAAGACACCTGTAACACTCTGTTAATATTCCTAACTCCACAATGAACTCTAAAATATGAAAGCCGTGCATTTTAACACTATAAAACTAGTCTATGCACTGTGCTAGGCACAGACAGAACTGTGCCAGATAAGCACATATGCAAGTCTTTCCCCCACTCCCTTACCACCTCCAGAGCTGCAGGTCTTCCATAACGTGGAAATGTAGCAGGCAGGCGCTTATGCTTGCACGCCGAGCCATATGCTGTAGGTATGAAAACATCACTTTTACTAGCCTATGAACCTTTCTCATATTTTAAAAATAAAATGTTCTTAATAGTGGCAAGGCCATGGTTCATTTAATTCCATAAGATTGTTTAGGGGAGCGCGCACCTTCGCGCCCTTATGACAAACCGCCCCTGCAAAACTGTAACACAGTGAATATTAAATTTCTACTTTGTGAGTGTATGACTTCACATGGTTGTGTATGCCTTTTGGTGTGATTCAGACCTATCCCTGTAAGAAAGTCAACTGCTGCATTTGAATATTGCAAAACGGTGATGTAATACCGCTTATCTGTTTACTTTTATGTAAGCTTCAACTGTTGGCAGTCTGCACTCATTCTTCAGACAGGTTGTACATATACTGAGAAGTTCTGTCCAATTATGCAGATCTATTGCATAATTTGGGCTCTTTTGGATGGCAACAGGAATGAACAAATAATGATATACAACAATGAATCCACAACCTGCAAGGCATATAGAAAATGTTAATAAAGAGCAGCAAAGGTCATAATTATACTGGTAATTTCAAAACTTGTGGCTGAATTAGACAGATAACAATCATATACCTCTGCCAGAACAGGTTCAACCCTCAAATGGCACAGTTAGCTGAGAAGTGTTTTCCTCCGCAGGATTTCCTTTGTGCTGAAAAGTTGATTGCTTAGTAATTTTATGTGTTTATTTGTGTAATAATTCTTTTATTCATAGTAGTTAATAGAGCTTAAAGCTAAAAATAAGTAGTTCATGAATGCATTGCTGAATCAGTTAGAGAATTTTCCACCATTAAATGTTGGGAAGTAGTTATCAACTGTACTCTCTGCATTGTTGTTCATTTTGGATTTTAACATTTAAATATGGTTTATGTAGAATATCCTTATGGATAGGATGAGCCAAAAATGATGACATCAGATATATGTGATATTTGTATGTAAATAGTGAAAAATTATTTGAATAAATATTCAAAAATGCTCTCTCTGAGTTGCAGGCTTTTAAAGCATATACTAATGCTATGCACACATAGTCAATATATAATTTCAGTGTTTTGCATGCAGGGTTTGTTAAAATTGATCAAATTCATTTGATGTTTACTAGAATCAATTTGAATAGCTAAAATCATTCCCAGGCAGCAAGTTTCCATCAGTATAATTTACTACCAATTAAGTTTGAGAATTTGCTGAATAACACATATAAGCCTTAGAAAAGACATGAAAAACAGGTGTAATGATGAAGCCCAGTTCATACTTTAAAATGAAAATCTTTTGTGCTTTGTAGCATGGGTGGCTTCCAAGTTATCACTCCACTTCCAGATTTAATTAAATTTGAAACCCTTTTCCATTTGATCTTATAATTTGGAATAATGTTTAACTTTCCTTCTCTACTGTCTCCCTCCCTTTATTTCTTGGTAACCAACAAATTCTGTTTTTTATAGTCACCATTAATAAAGAAGAAAGGTCAATGAGGTTGGTAGGTTAGGCCTCCATAGCTCAAATCTGTTGTTGCTTTTTATAAGTACAAGTTATAAATGTTTTATTATTATCTGTTACAGACCTAATACAATAATGTGCATAATCTGTTGTAATTTATTAAGAAGTTAAGTAGTTAAGTAGTTTATAACAGTCAGTTTGCATACATTAATTGTCCTGAAAGTGAAATGATGTATCTTGCAACAGAGAAAAGAATAGGAAGCGAAATGTAAAAAATAATAAAAAAAAAAGAAATAAAAAAATAAAAGAAAAAATAGAGCAATGTTACAATAATATTTTAGTGAAAATATGCAAAAATTGTGAAATACTATCACCATGAAAAGGAAGGTGTAACATGAATGGGAATATGTTCAGTGTTATATAGTAGGAAAGGACATGTGAATTGTGTAAGTGAGGGCAAAACATATAACACTACAGCACTAAATGTAAAGAACTAATGATATGAAGGGAAAACACTTGGGGGATAAAATGTGTTGTAAAATGGCAAGTATAAAAATATTGACAAGAAAAGAAGAAAACAAACAGCAGAGAGAAACAATAAGCACAGGGGGCCAAAGTTGATATGACTACTCAGTGAGCTACAAGACCAAGGATCCAAACAAACTGAATTGCACACAATATGGTTAGGAGACCAGGAATTTGTACATAGGCTGAGTTAGTATTACTCGACAGAGCGTTGAGGCATATTGACCTTCAGGATACCAGTACTATGATCGTCTCTTATCAGGTCTTATCTGGTTGATTAGAAGAGTGAAATATTAGTAAGTTGACATACAGTCATTTCTGTGTTGCGAATTTTTTCTGATACACCTTCTCGCTTTGCCACTTAGTAGTATGGGAAATATTATTGTGAATTGTAAATTAAGTTCAAATAAATTAAATTTAAAGGGAGTCAATTAATGATACTAAACAACACTTTTAAATTTTCCCGAAACATGTTTCAGAGACTATTTGCCTTCATTGTCAACCAGACATCGACTGGTTCTCAGTGGTGTAGCTGGCGATATTTTGTCATAGGTCTCCTCTGTTGGTGGTTCAAGGAACTTGCTGAATAAATATTTCTGGGGAATCCCTTTAAATTTAATTTATTACAACAACACTGTTTTCAACACTTCCAAGAAAAGAATTATAAGTTCAAATAGTTTGTTCAGTCATTCAAAAATTCTCTCATTCCCCTATTAGTTAATTTTTTTACTTAAGTTTCCAACTGGGATATTTTTAATTCTTCACTAATTGAACAACATATAAGAAGTTGCTGTATTTATGAAATAAAACTTAATACATATATTTTCTTTTTACACAAACTACACACATTTTTGCTAATTCTTTAAAGTGTATATTTCAAGACTTGTGTGGTTTGATGTAGAATAGTTCATAATAGTTTATTCCAAAATATTAAAACATGTTTTTGGTTAAGCTTGGACTGCCTTAACAATTGCCAATTAAAGCATTCTCTTGAACTTAGCCAAACACTCTCATTGACTGATGAAACAGTAGAAAAACATGGTATAGAAATTCTCAAGGGTGTTCTTCATGTTGGAATTACAAATATTGGGTACTCAGTGGCAGTTCACTTTCACTGCAATTATTGTTTATTTTCTCTACTTCTATTCTTGCTACATATGTTGTGTTACTAACAGACAGGGGCGGCTTCTGAAGGGGGTAGCATGTTTGCGCTACAACCAAAATGCTGTGTCTCCCTTTAATGTAATGGCATGTTCCATTTGGAGTTCATTTTGACCGTGTCTAGTGCAGGGAACGCTGTATTGTTTGCAGGTGTCAAGTAGTTCACTCCCAGATGCAAACCACTGGCATACAGTAGGGAGGTATAGGGCAGGACGAACCTAGGATTTGCCGAGGCAAGTAGGGGGATGATGCGGGGCGTATGGCTGCATGTGGTTGGTTAACCTAGCTGCCAGAGAATAGTGGATGCCTAACCTGCTCGTTCTTTCATCACAGCAGTGGCATCTATAGCGCCTATGTTAAATGTAACCTACGAGTACATAGCCACATGGTTTGTGTCGTGTTTTGTTAGCTCTACCATGTTTTGAGTAGTGCATCAGAAATATTTATATAAATACAGGTAACTTGTGTTATAAGAAGAAACAATGAATTCCATAAAGTGTCTTTTAGCACATCCTTTTTCAAACATGACCTTAGAAGAAAAATTGAACTTAAGCGACTTGGAAGACCCACGCTGAAACTAAACATCACACAGATAGTCAAAACAAAAACAAGATGTTTTAACAGGAACTTTAACAACGATGTATACGATAGATATTCTAGAGTGTTTATGAAATGTGAATGTTGTGTTATATGCTGTGAATTACCATTAACTTGTGTGAAGAGCAGTCTGTAGTGACAGGCTTAAAGAAATTTTGTTACTTTAAAAAAAATTAAGTTGCATGGATAACTTTGTGAACCACCAATTTTCAGAGCCACCAGCCGCCCCTGCTAACAGAAAACTTGTGTTCTTCACTGCTCTTGTAGACCAAGAGTATTAAATAATAACCATCATATCCCAGTAGTATTAATTTCAAAACAGAACAAGAGTTGGAGACTGGAATTTGAGGCATTCAGGACCACAATAGGAAAATGAGCCAAAGACTTTCAATGTAGTGTATAAACGATAAATGAGTTGATGTGTTTTCTCTGAACATAACTATGAGATATAAGAGGAGGACTGCATAGAGATAAGAGGAATAACTTGAATGCAGATATCTTCATTCTCTGAGTTACTGAAATATATAGATGTATATCATCAGTATGCAATTGGAGATCAACCTGACCCCAACCAAGAGAGAGTGTCAGTTCAAATTGCCATGTTTGAGTTACATGCTTAGTATAAGAAGCTGAAAATTTTATTGCTCTTATCCTGTGATAAATTTTCTGAAATTTAGTTACCATTTTTTAGTTTGATTAATGAGTTACTATGTTTACACTCAACTTCACTATGGTGTTGTATAATAGAAACGTTTTCAAGATCATTCGATCTCATCCTCAGCTGTTTGGTGACTAAATGAACATTCTTCTTCCTCCACTACTATGGTGCTCCAATCCCTCTGCCATCTGGTGTTAGGGGTACTAAGTTTTAATACTTCATTTAATGCCGGGATTTCAAAATTTATAACTTTATCCCGGTTTTTGGTTATGAATATTTTTTCCCAAATATCCAATTCTATGGGTGTACTTAAAGATTTTAAGTTACCATTTCTGGATATATAGATTGCTGCTCTAATGCTGAATTTTAGATCATTGTATTTATAAGTATCATCTCCATAAAGCTTATTAGCATTATTTATGTGCATTGTACTTGGTTTTGTAAAGTTAATTTATAAATAGTATGGCTTAACTTTTTATCTTAATGTTCAAGATGGTTAATATTAATAGAATGATTTATCTGGATTTTATGTAAACTAAGGTAGGCTCTATAATAAATTCATGTTACAGACAAGAGGCAGTCAATTACCTAGGCTACTACTCTTCCCATGAGCAGCTAATGCAAGAATTAATACTAGAGCAAGCTGCAAGTGCTAAACGCAGAATTCATGCAATGGTATCACAGGGAATGGTACATTGTCGCACACATCTTTTGTGGAATAAGCTTCATTCACCTTCTCGTGAAGTGGATCGAAAGCGGGAAAGAGAGAGAGAAAGCGATGGAGCCAAAGAGATGGTACTTATGAGTTTTTACTGTTAATATTGAACTTATTTTACAGAGAAGACCACCTTTGTTTTCTCCTCCTCAAAGTAGTAAGATTACAATAAATTATCCTTAGAAATTTTTGTATGCTATAAATAGAAGTGCATATGGAGGAAATTGCAACAAAGACATTTTAGGTATTTTGTAACTATCATTGGAAATACAAAGCTTTTAAAAATTTATTTTGTAATCTGGGGCTTAAATGATCTTGCCTAGTGGCAGAATAAACATATAAATTTAATGGTTTAAAACAAAAAGTTCTGTTAGAACACTACCAAAAAATTGCTTCAGATTATAACAGTTGCATAACAAAATAAATTATGAAAACAAATTTTAACAATGATTACAAACACATGTTCAACAATAATAGCAATGAAATAGAATCATTTATAAAATTAAAGTGCTTTGAAAGGAATAATATATTGTATTCTTACATATGATCCTGAAAGATGCTTATTGAATATTGTGACTTTGTGGGTTCGTGAAATGAAAAGTCCAATTTCACCACTCAAAAATGTTCTTTATTTCCACCGACTTACAGTTAAACACTTGCCAATTACGCAGAATTGCGTACTGCACACAATTACAATTCACCAGTTCGTCCGTTACAATTTCACTTGTACTCGCGATTACATCAACTCCGATACTCATACACAGTTACGTACAATTATCCGTTGCACAATCTTTTCGTTCATTAACACGTCACTGACTAACACTGCCTTCTTACTCCAAGAACTGTCACTCACTCACACACTGGCTAACTGACCTCACTTCGCTCCGGCAGCCCCTTTTTATAGGAATATCGCAGCCTTCTGGCTTTCACGGGAAGGTTCCAGAGATGAAGGATCCCGTAATTTCCAGAACGCAGGTGAAGAGAAACAGACCGCACAATCATGTTTCTTTTTCAGCCGTCCCTGTCACCACTATAAGACGGACGAGGGGGAGGCGTGGCTAACACGGACCTCCCCTGTCTTCCGTTCTCAGCTGCTTCCACAGGGTGTTCCAAAGCCCGGGTGACAATATTTTATAATGTTTTGTATAACTGCATCTTAAATACTGTTGGATAGTTTATTGTTTTCAAAATCACTTTATCTGATCCAGAACTTGTATTGATTGCCATCTTATCAAGCATCATTTCTAGTTACTATGCATGGTTGGAGGAATTTAGTAACAGTGATATCCAAATTAATCAAAAAAACTATTTGTAGTCTGATTTTAATGCTCCATCACTTACGTTTTGCAACAGCTTCTAGAAGTAGTCTTTGAAAACAATATAAGTGATGAAGTGTTAAAAACTGACTGCAAATAGTTCTTTTCAATCATTTCTACAGTTCTAGCAAGTGCTGAGATGACATCTAATATTTATTTAGGTTTTGTATTTATATTTAGTTATTTGTGTTGTTGAATTTAATCTTCTGCTGTAATGAATAAATTGTAAGGAAAATATGATTGCTCTTTTGTTGAATTATGTTTTATTCTTAATCAAACATCACTTTTTGGGCACATTAATTTAGTTATTGTTGCGAGCATTGTTAAGGCCAGCGCGCACAAAGAGACAGATAGTGCACCGCGGAGATAAAAAGCTTGCCGAAACAGATGAAGATAGATAACTGGAAGGTTGTGGTGCCGTCTTCTTTGTTACAGAAAATACCGGTAATTTCTCGAACAGTGAGCGGAGCTATAAAAGAAGCCGCGGATCGCCAGAGAGTGGAGAGTGGTAATTGGAACTTTAGAATCGTTCGCGTGCAGCTGTGTTTTGAAAGTGAACTCAACGATCTTGATGACCTTGGCAATTGTATTTGTGTATGTTACGTAATTCTGCTACTGTAAGGGCTGACCAAAGTGTGTTTCTACGGAAATAAAGAGCATTTTGGAATTTCTGCAAACTGGACTTCTAATTCTACGAACCCACAAAGTCACATTGTGTTTTTTATGGTTATTGTCCAGTGCACTCTGCTTAAAAATTGGACAGATTACCATAATTTGTGATGTGTATAAATGTATATAGAATAAGTATTTCAGAAAGTGGAGTGCCATTTTTACTAAAATTAGGCAAATGAGTCAACCTTATATACACTTTTCTGCAGTTACAAACTTTTTAATGAAGACTAGTTTCTGGGAACTTCTTTCCTATCCTCAGTTCTGTGGTTGACTGATCTTGCATCCGGTGTCTGCATCTGGCTTGGTGTTGTGCTGCCATCTAATAATCTGTTAAGTTTGATGACGACATCCACGGCGGGAATTTCAAAATGCATCATGAGGTTCTGTTTCTTCGTAATAAGTATGTTTTCCCAAATCTGCAGTTCTAGAGGTTTCTTTGCCTGTTTGATCAATTCTATTTCTTGCTTTATCTTATGATTCTCAGACCAAAAGTGATGTGCTACAGCAGACTTGTATGTATGGGGCAGAACACCATCTTGCATAAAGATAATGTTTTCCAAATTGTGATTCCTAGTCTAGACAAGACGAAGTTTTGTAGCATGCTATAATAACAGTCTGTTATCCCATTATTGTCTTCTTTGAAGAAATAAGGGCCAATGATGAATTGTTAATTGCAGCCGCACTATACATTAACTTTTAATACACAAAGACCTTCTTAAATTAAAATTTGAAGGACATTCTCTGACCAAATTCTGCAATTACTCCAACATTCGGAGAGAAGTGTGCTTCTTCTGTCCAAAAAAGGTTGTCCAACCAGTCATTGTTAATTTGAATCTCTGCTAGTACAAATAAAGCAAAATTGTGTCTGTCCTACTTGTCACTTTCTTTGAGTCCAAATATTGGTTTCAATTTTGTGGATATAAGCTAAGATATTTCTTATAATTCTTCAAACTGTTATATTATTCATCCGTAGTTGCCTCGATAGCTGTGCAACACTACTAATTCCATAATTATTATTATTTATACTCACTTCTTATTTGTTTGAAGCATTTTGGCAACAATGACATCATTGATTACCTTATCCTTTTAGATTTTTTCTTATCAGCAACAGAAAAAAGTTCCTCAAACTTCCTGATTAAACTCCTCATAATTATGAATGTAACATGGGCTTGCTCTTAACCTGCTAAAGAATTCTAATTTTCTCAGACCGTGAGTAAAACTCCCCATTCATTCATAATAGCATTGAATCAGCTGTATTCTTTCATTTAGTGATAGAGCCATAATTTGTAATGACTAATTCTTATAGCAGCATGAATAAAGTTATTAATATTTTGAATAGATAGAGTCAAACTGAAAAATTCAAAATTCAATGATGTGAAACACGGATCTCCTTGTTTCCATCCAGTCGCACTTATCCATTGAGCTACCATGTCTAACATGCTGTCCTGACATTAAATTCTCCAGTTGACTCGTATATTATTCCAGTAAACCACTAGGGGACCTCGTATTCGAGATACACCATTTGTGGCGACTTACTATTGCAAATACTTGAGTCCCAGGCTGCATTGTTAAACTCTTAGTATTTAAGTTAATCAATTGAAATTAACCATTTCTTCATTTTATGTCGGGAATGTTGGCCATGGTAGCTTAATGTGTAAGAGTGACTGGACGGAAACCAGCAGATATGTGGTTCAAATCTTGGCCATGACATTGAATTTGTCAGTTTGACTATCTATTCAAAACCCCAGCCTATACATGGCTAGTGTGAAGAAATGATAAATTTCCACCAATTAACTTAAATTACCAATATTTACTCACCAAAACTGTACCCATGGTAATAGTGAGCTGCAAAAAATAACAAAAGAAAACCAAATGCTATTGTTTGCCTAGTGTATGACTACTTCTGTTTTTACCCTATCTCAAAAGTTACAATATTTATATTGGTTTAAAGTTTGAAGTGATTTTTCAAAGACCCCATATTTTAACAGAAATTCATCAAAATTTACTATGGATATCCTAATAATATTTATTATGACCCTCTTTGATATTAATTCTATTAACCAACTGGTTTTCTGCTTGACATATTTAGAATTTATTTAAGATAAACATTGAAAGTGCAGTAATACTAAAGGGCAGTAAGAAAATTCATGAATTTTAAGCATCCAAAATTCATGTAATTGAGTGACTGTGAATACAGAGAGTTTTATACATTTTAAGGAGGTAGAATCGTGTTGCTGACCACTTTGTGGAAAGTAATGCTAAATGCAATTCACTAGGATTGCAACACAGACAAGTAACTACCAACAGACCTTCTCAAATAAATGCTTATGATCATGTTGGTGATGTTTTAGACCAAAAATAAATCTTAATATTCCATCCTTAGGAAATAATGTAGTAGTTAATAAATATAAATTTCAAGCTATGTGTTTAATTAATAAATGAAGGCTTTCACAGCTGGCATCTTATTCAGTAAAAGATTCCAGGCTAAAATGCCATGGTCTACTGGGCTTCCTCATCTCTCTCCCAGAAGGTTTACTTGCAACTGCGACAAGCATCATCTGCGTCGTGGAATACTCTTCTTGTTCCCTTCATTGCTACTGAATTGCCAGCAGTAAGAGCTGGCTTATATGGTTGGTAGGTACAGCTCTCCCATTGTCTGATGATGCTTGCCACAGTTGCAAGTTAAACATCTGGGAGAGAGATGAGGAAACCTAGTGGACCACAGCCTTTTAGCCAGGAATTTTTATTGAGCAATATGTGTTTAGTCATCTTTTACCATCACACATGTGATGGAGGCTGGCCCTGAAGCTCAGTTGGTAGAGCACCTGCCTGCCTTGTGAGGGGTCCTGGGTTCGAATCCCGGCTGGGAGTGGGAAGTTTTCTCCAGTCAAGATTGTTCTCCATCTTCCCCAGAGTTTGAATGAGAGTGTGAATGTGTGTGTGTGATCTGTGATTAAAATCTAAAGTACCTGCAACCCAACATCTACAAGCTAACACCATCAGCAATAGGTGATATGTTCCAAAAGGAGAACGGCCACCGATATGACCATTGCAGTTAAAGGCAGTGTATAAATGGGGGGGAGAAGAAAAAGTGATGGAATATGTGACTAAAGAATTTATCAAGCAGCGGTTTTTCAGAGAGGGGAAATACAAAAACATAATAGTAGTAGGCCACGCCGTGGCTCAGTGGTTAGACTGCTTGGCTCTCACCAAGGCGGCCCGGGTTCGATCCCAGGCGACCGCAAAGTGAGATTTGTGGTGGACAACACGGCATTGGGGCGGGTTTTCTCCGGGACCTCCGGTTTCCCCCGCCATCTCATTCCACCAGTGCTCCATATTCATCTCATGCATCATCAGTGTCACCACCTGCGGTGCCGTATGTAGTAAAAGTGGGCATTAAACACTACACATTTCATAATAGTAGTGTTATCTTTTAGGTCATGATTTCCATTCCACAAGAACATTTCTTCATTTTTAATATACTCTTGTTTATGAGTTAAACCTGGACCAAAATAGAATTGAAGGAAAAGTGCTGGCCTGCTTCATAACTGCTTACATATTTTCACTTAAAGTGTCTCTTGAGATAAACTAAAGTAGGATCGCAATTGTAGCAGACGGGGGATTTAACCTATCCCCTTATTTTGTGCTTTGGTGGTTTGCTTAACATCCAAGGAACTTCTATTGTCACCGTGTCACTGCAGAGACCAGCCATCAAAACACAGAGTTCGAGAAAGTAGGAGAATGATGCTAAGTGTCACAATATAGGATGGCTGATCTAAAGCATTAATTTGAAAAAGCCTCATATATGAACACTAATCGTGTAAATAACATTGCTACGAGAATGAAGTTTCATTATTTCATATAGATATTTCTTTCAGAACTATGCACTAGTTGAAATTGCTACACTGTTGTACCAAAAAATATTTCATAGAAATAATGTTTTCTGTTAAAAAGTGATGGAAATTTATAGAAAAATGAAATGTTGCAGTTGTCATTACATGGGCTGAGCTATGCAGAATTTTGTGAACTACGAAATTTGGCTGTAGTGGAGCCTTTAAGCCACCTTGATCCCAGATTATCTCCTCTACTGTGTCAGCCTCTTACTTGGTACCATGGTCTAGCTAAAGTACTCATGACCAAATATGTTGATCACTATAGAGTTTTCAATGCTCCAGACAACTCTGTGCAACATGTGGTGGTTCTACATCCACGTTATCTTGAAGCATTTATGATGCTCTCACTTGACTTCAGTTCTGCTCGAGGGGTATGTACTATTCTTTGAACATAGACATTTAGTTTATTTCATAGTGAGTTATTCTTATGTTCATGTGTTGTAATTCACTTATATTCATATTCATATTCATTTATTGCATCCGTAAATCATACAACTCATGATGTGGAATTGTCAAATTACTAACTACACAAAAAATAGTAACAAAAAACAAGAATTGCAATAAGTTATTAAGCATAATAACCAAATTAATAATTAAAATTTACATTCCTTTTATTCCTACCCTTTGTCATTTAAATACTCTTCTACTGAGTAGCAACACTTTTGTAACAAATACTTCTTTGATGTGTTTTTAAACTTTGTGAAGGACTCAATGTTTTTTATTTCAGTTGGCAGTTTATTGTAGATATGAATTCCGTTGAATTTAAAACTGTGCTCATACATTTTCTTTTTATGATAGGTGACATGTAAGTTTGAACTATTTCTCGTGTTATGGTCATGAATATCATTGATTTTTTGAAATTTATCTAAGTTCGTTTTAACCTGTACTATTATTTCTAAAAGGTAAATGCTTGGTAATGACAATATGCCTAATTTTTTGAACCATTGCTTACAACTATCTGTTCTCTTTAAATTCATCATAATTCTAATTACCCTTTTTTGGATTCTTGAAACAAATAAGAGACTTGTTCACCTTCAGACTGGTTTAAGCACCAAATGATACAGAAGTTCTATCAGTATTATATAAGGGAAGCAGTGCAAACAATTAACAAGCTTTTCTTGTTCAAATTGGCTGGTTGCACTGGATATGCTTTCTGCATATATTACTGTGGTTAGATATATCTCCATAACTGAAACTAACTTTGTAATGATTCAGGTTCTCACAATTACAATCAACATAAGTAAGATACCTTATCACTTTAGGGCTTATTTTGCATCCACACATCTCTGGCACCAATTTAGGAATTTTTTTTTCATTCAGATCATTTCAGCTTCACAATAAAAATTAATTTATCTCCTGATATTTTCTTGATATTTTTGTAACATGTAGTTTGACCTTTAAACTTAATTTATCAAGCTCCCCTTAAATAAAAATCAGATAATGTGAAATTGTGAACAGGTGAACTATAACGTCCTACTAATTATTCTGCATTCAAAATTTTCCAGAATGAAATTTAATTACTCTTCAGTTTTATGCACATTGAGAGATTTTTGCTGGAACTACCTAAGCTGACATTGAATATTGATCCATTTTTCTAAGAACAGCATATATATGTCATTCTTTAATGCTTATGCATAAAGAAATCTGAAAAAATATTGATTTTATTGTGTTGTACAATTCACCTTGCACCATACATTGATTTTCTTCTATTAGTGTGATTTTGTGCACAAAATAAGGCTTCTCTGAATTTAAATACCAACTAATGTGGATCTTTACTTGGCTATGAAATGAACTAGTACTTTGTCAGATGATTATAAATTTAGTTCTATTAGCCCATCATAAGCATTCTTCAAAATGCAGTTACATCAATTTGATACTTGTAATCACAAGTTGCAGATTGCAGACAATAGTGATTTTGAGTGGTCTAAGAGTAAGTAGCTCACCATGCTGAGCTCATTCTGTGTGAACTACCAGAGACTTATTTAAGATCATGTCCTAATTGTTCTCAACTTCAACTAGTTTCTTTTCAGTAAGTAGATGTTGTTATACAGTTTGCTTATCAAGAATTAAACATGTTTTCTTAAATTGTTTTGAAAAGGCAAATTAGAATTAACACTTTGAAATAATGTAATAATAAAAAATTATACTCTGTACTTCATGTACCACAAATTTTCTTTCAATGTGGTTCACATCCACTTGAAGGTATTATCAAGAAATTGTCGACTTGTAGAACTTTGGTGCTCCAGCTGATGATGGTTCTCTGGAGATGAGACATCTGGTGGCGATTCAGTGAAGCTGAGTAAAATATTTTCTTCTGATGGAATGTTAAAATTCATTAAATGTATTTTGAATTTCTTTATCTAAATGTTTTTGGAGATGTTTAATTCTTTATTCATATAAACCGATTTTAGTAGTTGGGTCTTTTGTTCTATGTTGTGGTTATGATCCGAGAAATGTGCTGCTACTTAGGATTTATCTGTTCCTTTTTGCTTGATGCTCCTAAAGTATTCTTTTAATCTGGTTTCATTGTTACATTTTGTCTTTCAATGTATATCTTACTGCAGTCTGAGCAATTAATTCTATAAATGTTAGATTTCTTTATGTAATTAATGGGAACATTGGAACTAGACTAAAAGAACACTTAAAGAAACAGATAAATCTGCAGTAGCAGCACATTTCTGGGATCATAACTACAACCTAAAACAAAAGTCCCATTTACTGAAATCAGTTCACATCAATCAAGAATTAAACATCTGAGAAAACATATTTTATGTAAAGAAATTTGGAACGCATTTAATGAATTTTGACATTCCATCAGAAGAAAATATTACCTCATTGAACATTGAATCACCACCAAATATCTCATCTCCAGAAAACCATCATCAGCTGGAGCACCAAAGTCAGGCGTTGTTTGGGCATAGCTTATATACAAATGTAGATGTTTAGTTCTATTAAAATCATAATTCCATGTGTTTTCCATTTTCTTTGATATTCTGCAATGCCATGTAGAGACAGCTTAACCGCAAGAGCACAGTTGTAAATTAATTTGTTACAATGTCCAACAAAGTGAAAAGGTCAGAAATGAAAGGTATGCCCACTTGTTAGGTCTCAAACTGCAAACTCTTGCATTCCTTGTCACAGCCTGCATTTACCATGGAGCTAAGAGAGCAGTTGATAGAACAGCCCTTATACAAAACATAGATATTGGTTTTGTTAAAATCATAATTTCACTGTTTTCCGGCTTCTTGCGAAGTCTCCAACATTGTGTAGTTAATGGTTCAGCTGCAAAAGAATTGTAACTTGCTTTATGATATTTAGTCTATCTTTCATCATATTGGGTTAATATAGCCTTAGAAATCTTTGAAGTGAGTAACAGGTTAAAATGTGACCATGACACTATACAACTATGAACATGACCGATTTAGTAACAGAACACCTGAATGATACTAATCCGCGGAAAGGTACATTTGCTTTCTTGAAAGATAGGATAGAGTGTCTCAGTTGAGTCATCGTATAATTTTTAATTGCATTTTAAGTTATTTACTAGTTTTTACATGTCTTTTCTGCATGGAAGAAAGTTTATAAAATCTATCCTTTTGACTCTGCTGCTAGATTAAGTAAACATATATGAACAGTACAACAAATCCTTTATCATAATCATACTTATTATGTGACATAATTACAACACAAAAATCAAAGGCACTTGTATAAGGTATAAACACAATCTTTGTTGAACTGAAGAATGAAGTTGCGGGATGCACTATGGAGTTGCTGTGGTGGCCTGACCAGTCCACTTATGTGTTGAAAGAACTGTGTATGTGTGAGAAAATTTCCAAGCCCTATGTGCAAAACTGTTGTCATAGAAAACCAAAGATTGATGCTTAAAATTTCTGTTAAAATTTATAATTTTCAAACTGGAGTCTTCTTTTCAGCATATGTTCTATAAGCTAGTATCAAAGTATAGTGTAAGTAATAATTCTTTTTGCAAGAAAAGAATTTTATTCTAAACTCCAGCTATTAAATAGAAAGTCTTGATTGATACTGGAAGTAAAACTAGCATCTTTATATTCAGTGATATAATACATGTTCATGTGCTATGTGTGTTTGGAGGAATTTAGTAACAGTGACATCAAAAGTCATTTTCAAATTTGTGTAACAGATCTTTCAGCTCAGCTAATTATGTGATACAACTGTTTGTTGCAGGACCTTGCAGTTGTTTACCAAAAGCCATTACCCTCTAGAGAACATGGGACAGACAGAGAACGACTTGAATTTTGTCTAGCAGATATACAATCCTTAGTAGAAGGATTTGTAAATGCTTGTTGCTTTCACCTATGGGTAGGACTCTTATGACAAGAATAGATAGCAAATCAACATACTCTGTTATCCCAGTATTAAAATGACTGAGGAAGGAACTATAAAAATAGTATAAAAAATTTGAATTCTGGTATCTGGCAATTGTGTACGCTTTTAAAAGCTAAAACAGCAAAGAGAAAGAAACCACATTTTGTGTAATTATTTTTAAAATGTAATTAAGCAGTGCCATTGTAGAGCTTGGAATTTAAAATAGTAGTTAACAATGATGTAAGTACAGATGTGTTTTTTAGACGTGGCGCATGACCTTGCTTTGGATGTGCATAAGTGACGTCATGCGAATCAATGGTTGGGGTAAGATCTCTGCTTTCACCAGCACATTGCTGATAAAGCTAGTGGGTTAGATGACAGATGACTAACCTGTCACCCCTTTTTCTTACAAATAAACAAGTGGACTCAACCATAAACTACTGTGCAACATTACGTCATATGCCACGTCTAAAAAATACATCTGTACAGTGTTTCTTTTTCGGCAAGTGCCATAATATTATCCTGGTAACTTTGCTACTAAGTTACCTTCAGTGCAAATGGTTTTAGTATGCATGTGTGTGGTGCATGGATATGTGTGCATGCTTGGAAGAGAAAGAATCATGGTTTTATGAATGTAGTCATATTGGCACATTCAACTCCTTTGTTAAATATATGACCTGTACAGCAGAAAATGTATTTATTTTATTACAGCCATAATATTACTAGACAAAAGGATACCTAGACATACTTTATTTTTATAAATTATGATTTAGATAACTATTAAAATCTGTGCATTTAAAATAAATTATCTCTAAAAATATTATTTAACAGATATTATATTTAGTTTAAGTATATTAAGTTTATATTTATTGTTTGCCAAAGCCAGGAAGTTGCTCAAAACTGTTTTTACTAGTAGGTGCAGAATTAGAAACATTTTTTTAAATTTTAATGGGACAATACAATAAGTATTTTATTTTAAGTTTATTGCAGAATCTTGAAGCTGCTCAAAATACCAAACTTAGAATGTAAGTAAGAATTATTATAAAATAAACTTATGAAAGTTGATGTCAATTGCTCTTAATTGCTCCACTTACCTATTCATTATGCAGAACATTATCATGAGAATGAACTCACATTCTCAGCTGCCTGTTGGCCACAATACATGTTTTGCATAATAAATAGTAAGTAAGTAAGCAAGGAAGTAATTTTTATTTCCATTTCAATTAAAAATTATTATACATTTACATACTTATTACTACACTGAGTTGCTGGTTACCCTTGGGCACAATAGACTCAAACTCTGAGGTTGTCGAGCTAATGGGTCCCTATTGGCATCTTATTTAAAATAACTTCATCTTCAGTCTTGTCATATTTACTTATCTTCCTCAACCATTTGGCTCTTACTTTGCCCAAAAAGTTTCCAATTTCAATTAAATTTTTCCTAGTTTTTACACTCATTATCTTCATTGCTTGAATATCTTTTGGTAGCCTTGCCCATTCTTTTTTATCTATTTTCTCCCTAAGTAGCCCAGTTTCTTCACATTCTAAAAGCAACTGCCATTCTTTATCCCTTTGGTGACACAATGGGCATTTCTCCAGATCCCTCCCTGTTCCCAAACCCTTTGGTTTGACTACCTCTGTTCTGGCCCATGCAAAGCCTTCTCTTGCTGCTTTATCACAAATATCAATGTATTTTTCCCTGTTCCACATCACTTTCATCTCTCTATAAATTTCCAGTGAGCTTTTCAAGTTGAAGCTTCCTAACATTTCTTGCCTTTCAATATCTTCCGTTCTTAACCTAAGTTCTTTCCAAAATCCACTTTGCAATAATTCCCAGTTTTCCAACATAACACCCAACCCTATTTTTAACATTTTCTTTATCTTATTTAGCCATGAATCTTTCTTATTTAGTCTTTCCTGTACTATCAAGCACTGACGCAGAATATTCTGCTCATCTGAACTCATAATTCTCGCCCAATATTTTAACACCCTTTCCACTATTATCCCTCCAGTTTCCAGTCTTCCCAATTGTGCTTGCGCCACTCCATTTGGTGAAGCTCATGGTAAGCCCGAAACTTGTTTGCAAAAGTTTCTACGTATTACATTCATATTTGTACCCCCTCCTCTAAACCCCATATCTCTACTCCATAGAGCATTTTTGCTTCTACTACGGCTGTGTAAATTCTCTCCAGCTGTTTTATTTGCATTCTGGTAATTTATTTAGGCATGCTTTAATAGGTTTTAATGCAATTTTACCTTTTGCATTGCCATTCTCTTCTACTCTTTCCAACCCCCCTTACTGCTTAATCGTACTCCTAGATAATTAAATGTATTGACCACCTCAATTTCTCTTCCTTGCCAGTACCATTTCTCCTCTTTTCTTAAGTTGTTGCCTTTTTTAAATACTGCCCACCTCGGTAGCGTAGATGGTAGCGTGTCTGCCTCTCGTTCAAGAGGTCCTGAGTTCGAATCTCAGTCAGGGTGAGTTACCTGGATAAGGTTTTTTCTGGTGTTTTCCCTTATCCTGAAAGACGAATGTCAGGTAACTCTAAGCTCCATGGACCCCGGACTCATCTGAGCATTTCACCCATTTCATTCAACGTCCGATATGACTTAATGTTGGAGGACGTAAATTACAAAATAAAAAAAAAAAAAAAACCCTTAAATACCATAATTTTGGTTTCTTTTACATTAATTCTAAGGCTCCGCTCCTTGCAAAATTTATCTATTCTTCCAATTGCTCTATCTATTCCCACTTTGGAAATAGCTCCTGCTACTAAATCATCTGCAAATAAAAAACCAGGTATTTCCCTGTTATTTATTATTGGCACATGCCTATTTTCCATTCTAATTGCATCTAAAATATCATCTATAAACAGATTAAATAATACGGGGCTCAACTTGCAGCCTCGCCTCAATCCTTTATTATTCTGAATGAATCTTGTTACTTTATTATTTGCCATCTTTATACAAAACTCATTGTTTGAGTATATACTTTGTAAACTCTGAATAAATTAACTACTCATTCCTTTTCTACTCAATTTGTACCATAGTGCTTTGCGATTTATTGTGTCAAAGGCCTTTTCAAAGTCAATTAATAACATATATGCCCTCCCCCTCTTAACTGTTAAATATTTACTTATCAATGTGCGTATCACAAAGATATTATCTACTGTTCTCCTGTCTTGTCTAAAGGCTGCTTGAAAATCTGATAGCTTGCTCTCGTCTTCTGCCCACTTTTGTACTCTTTCTGCCAAAACTCCAGTATATATCTTACCTAACACAGATAATAAGCTGATTCCTCTATAATTTGCAGGATTATCTACCTCCCCTTTATTCTTAAATATTGGCACAACCATTGCTTTTCTCCAACTACTTGGAGCCTTACCACCTTCAAATACTTTATTTAGAATTCTGACTAGCAAACTTAATTTATTTTCGTTTCTACTCCATGCCTTCCAAAACTCCCCTGGAATTCCTTTTATACCACATGCTTTATTCCTTTTTAATCTGTTTACTTGTTCCCTTACTTTCTCTATTCTTATCATACTGTCTAATTTTTGGATTTCTCCTATGTTATCCAATTCTCGAATGCTTTGTCTCCCCTCTCTTATCCCTAAAAGGCCTTCAAAGTACCTGCACCATGCTTCTGAACTTATGTTGTTTTCCCTAGTTCTAACCTTATAGGTTCGTTTCACTAAGACCAAATTGCCTTTGTATCATTCATTTTTACTGCCTCACTCACTTTCTTACATATATTTTCCTCCCATTCTTTCTTTTTAGCATCCATGAGGTGCCTGTACCCCCAACTTTCAGTTATACAATTTTCTTTTTCTCTTATGTCCCCTGTTTGTCTCCATTTCCTTAACTCCCTTATAACTCTGTGCTTTGCCTTGCTACACTCTTCATCATACCAGCCTCTTCAAATATTTGGTTTACCTATCACTCATTTTTACCCCTGCCTGTTTCACTAACTTCTCTAATTTTATTACAGTTTCCTCAATTTTATTTTCTCTCAGCATTTCCTCTATGCCAACTACCCTTAACATATTTGACTGGTTTCCCAACTCCTCCATAAATGTTTCTGCTTCCTCATCCCCCCATTTATATCTATGAATTTTTATTCCATTCTGCTCAGAGCATAACTCCTTTTCCTTATCAATACCTCCAAATTCTGCCCTTAAAGGAAAATGGTTACTAGAACTAGCTATATCTAGGACCTCAAAATCTATACAGTATTCATCTAAATCTGCTGAATATAGAATATAATCTATTACACTTTGACCATTTCTATTCATAAAAATAAACTCCCCTAGACTGTCATTTCCTTTCACCCCATTGCACATCATCAAATCATTCTCCTCACAAAATTCTATTAGTTTCTTACCTTCATTGTTAATACATTTATTTTTGCTCCTTTTCTCCCCCTCTTTTCTTAACCCATTTAATTCCCCTTCAAAATCTATTAACTGCAATTGATTTTCCCCCACTCTTGCATTGAAATCACCCATTATAACAAATCCTTTATGTATGCCTCTGTTTAATATTTCTTCCATGTTTTGTCTCATCTTAACAAATAACTGTGGGTCATAGAATTCTGAGATATATGGCGGGTTATACACTATTGCCACATATACACTTTCTCTATCCCATATTCCACTTAGCACACACCACAAAACTGATTTTTCACCTAATTCATTCAATATTTTCACCTTAATTTTTAGGATCTTTTTCACTAATAATCCTACACCTCCTGTTCTGTTTAGTGCCACATTTCCCATAAAGGTCAAAATCACTCAAATCCACATTATTATCTCTTAACAACCAAGTTTCTGCCACACCTATCACATAGCCAGATTTAGAATTTGAGAAATTTCTCCACTTTTCACCTTGCCCCACCAGCCTTCAACATTCCAGAATATAACCCGCAAAACCTTGCCCTATACAGATCCCTTTCTCTCGAACCTGAATTGCTGTACTTTGGCCTTACTCCTAGTTATCCTTTCCAGATTTTTCTCTCCTCTTCATGGTCCAGTACTTGCATAATACTGCCTCCGTCTGTAGATACAATGCTGAGACCCATTTCTCTCCACACATCTAAGCCTCCCGTCAATGCAAGCACATCACGTCTCGCATCCTCAGTCAGCTGTGTCTCCAGCTGAATCTGCTTGCTTGGTGACGTGCTGAATAATGTCTGCTTCCCGCCTCCTTCCTTGTGTTGTGAAGTATTGGGTGATGTAATCATTACTCCAGGTGCTCCTCCTCTCGAACTCGGTGACATACTGTTCCTCTCTCCTGTCCATGGATACCGCTTGCCTTTGCTCTTCTGTCCTGCGTCTAATATTTTGCTGATGCATATCATGCTTCCTTCCATTTATCCACAAATCCATTTATCCTCTAACAAAAGCTTTTTCTCCTTTAGCCCTAGCATTCTTCATTTCTTGTAGTAACACGTTGAATGAATGAATGAATGAATGAATGAAAGAAAATAAGTGGGTTGAGCCCTTTCAGTCCCTTGCACGTAGGCCGCATATTGGGCCCATTGTGCCCCTCTTACTGGAGTGCTTATTCAAGTCCTGTGGCCTCCAAAAAGGACAGGATAAGTCTTGGATGAACACTCCTTATATCATCTGATCTCAGTTTGTATGAGCCCAGAATGAAGTGCCTAAGTGCAGCAAGTGCTTCACATTCACACAAAATATGTAGAGAAGACTCATCATCTCCACCGCACTTACTGCATTTAGAATCTGCACTAAACTTCATCACATGCAGGTTTCTCTTTAGGGTGTTGTGCCCTGTCAACAGGCCAAAAACACTTCTAAGTTGTACCTGATGGAAGGTTAGCAGAATCCTGCTGTTCTTCTTGCTAGGTCCTTTGATCATAGATCGAGCCTGCCTAGCCATAGTAAGATTACGCCATGAAGTGCCATGTTGAAGTGATACCCAATCAAGGATCTCACATCTGGCCCTTATTGGTGTAATACCAAGGACAGGTTCTGGACTAATAAACGTGTTGGCCAAGCCCTCCCTGGCTAGCCTATCAGCTAGTTCATTTCCTCTGATCCCAGCATGCCCAGGAAATCAGCAGAGCTGTACTGGTCAGCAAGAACAGAGAATATTCAAGGTCTCTTGGCACTCTCGTACCAACCTAAACCGTGTTGTGCTAGCACAAGTGCCTTCAGGGCAGCCTGGCTATCAGAACAGATACAGTCCAGCAACGCAAAGAAGGTCCCTGGAAGGTATGTGCTGTCTTACACAGTGAGACGACAGCGAATGTGTGTGTGGCAGAGAACGCCTGCTACACAAGGAGTAGACTGTTAAAAATGATGCGCCCTATTCACTCTATGCACTAAAACTTAGAAGATTCATTCACAAAAGTAGAAGCCGTCAGAATGTTTTTGAATAGTCTGTCATAAACCTGTCCAGGGAGGGTGTGGGAACCTTTGCCAACCCCCCTGCATCTCAGGCGTCGGAGACTATCTCTCCTGTGGAGGACAGTACTAATCTGACCATGCAGCCAGGGCATCCCTAAGATATGATAAACACAGGCCAAAATAGCATATATTTTGGCCTGAAATACTGTAGAATAACCTCCCGGTGAGTACGATAGCCTTGTCTTAGGCCCATAAATGCCAGCCCCAGTCCCCGAGTCGGTCTTGGAACCGTCTGTATACCAGACGGACCCCTTGACACACCCAGGAACCCGTGGGCCACGAGTCCATTCCTCTCTGGGCAGAAAACTGACTATATTCAGAGTCAAAATTATAAATAGGTTTCATATTGTTGCAACCCATCGCTAGGATAGTCTACGACTTCTGAAGCCTGTTCAATATCTCTCTGTGTCCTTTAACCGGATTTTTAAAAGACCAACAGTCTAGACTCCAGAGACAATGAGCAGTCACCCCGGCCTCTCCTTGGATAAACAAATCCAGAGGAGGCAAACCAAGCAGTGCCTCTAGGGCACTAAATGGGGTGGTGCGCAGGGCTCCAGTAATCCCCAAACATGCTAAGCGTTAGATCTTATTTAATTTGTTTTTGGTAGCCTGTGTCATAACACAAGGCCATCATACCACCGCAGCATAAGTGATGGAGGGCCTGACGATGGAGACATAGAGCCAATAAACCACTTGTGGTTTAAGTCCCCACCTCACACCAACGGCTCTCCGATAGGCCCATAAAGTATTGCAGGCCTTAATCACTTTATGTTCAATATGCTCTCTCCACGTCAGTCTGGAATCCAGTATAACTCCCAGATACCTGACTGACCCAGATCGAAGCAACTTCTTCCCAAAAAAGATCAGCTCGCACAAACCCTCAAGCCGCCTCTTCCTTGTAAAAACAATGAGGTTAGTTTTATCAGGGTTAGCTGACAATTCTACCTCATGGCACCACCTTTCAACAGCTTCAAGGGCCTTTTGCATAAGGCCCGAAACTGTATCTGCAAATTTGCCTCTGACTACAATGCAGATGTCATCTGCATAGCCTTGGGCATATACTCCACTATCATTGAGCCTGACAAGTAACTCATTTACCACCAGGCACCAAATAAGTGGAGATAAAACACCACCCTGAGTGCAGCCTCTGGGCATAGTACACATCAACCTACTCTGGTTGAGCAACACTATTGCCCAGCAGCCCTCCAGGGATGCCATAATCCATAGAGTTAAACATAGGTTAACTCAATGCCTACTCAGTCCTCTATAGACAGAGCCATACGAAGTAAAATTGAAGGCCCGCTCTATGTCCAAAAATACTGCCATAGCCAGCTCTCTTTGGTCAAGCACTTCCTCAGCCCTGAAAACCAGCTGAAGAAGCGCCGTATTCACAGATTTGCCAGCCTGACAAGCATTCTGTTCAGTACTCAGAGGTCCTCTGATATATCTATATACTAGGCCCTTCCAAAGTCTTTAATAGAAAGGAAGTCAAATAGGTCTAAAATCCTTAGGCCCAAGGTAAGAGCTCCTCCCAGGCTTAGGAATGAAAATTAGTCCTGCCTGTCTTCACAATGGGTGTACATAACCCATCGCCAGGTAAGCTCTAAAAATTCTTACCAGGTTTGGAATGAGTAAATCTTGTCCCTGCTGAAGCAGAGCCGGGTTAATCCCATCCATATCTGGACTTTTGAAAGGGGCAAAAGATTGGATTGCCCACTTTATATGCTTATAGGTGACAATTGTAGTAACATGTTTTTAATTTCCCTGTCTTTTTTCCCATAATCTTGTTCGATGAATATTCTGGTACTTTTTAGTTTTATGGTATTTGATAAAATTGTCCATATCCTTCTATTTTTAATCCTAGTTTATCCTTCAGAATCTCTTCAATCTGGTCCCAAACTTGTTTTTCTCTTGATTCTTCAACTCCAAAAAGTATCACATTCATTTTCCTTCGTCTATCTTCGGATTTTTCCAAGAATGTAATTCTGTGCTTGCATTCTGCTATTTCCCTGTTCACTTCATCTTCAAATCTTCCCCACATTTTTTTAACTCTTCAAATTTTCCATCCCTCTTCTCGTCGATTTTCTTTTCCATTCCTTTGATACATGCATTTGTATTTGTTATATCCTCTGCAATTCCTTTCAACATACTCATTATATCTTGTCTGACTCTGGCACGGGTTTTGCTTAACTCTGCCAATCACTAGTAGTACCAAAATTATAAATACGAACCACGCCATAGTCAGCGATCATTTTTTTAAATCTCCGGCTCCTGAGCTTATTCCGTACGTGGTAAATAGCCCAATTCTTGCTCTATATACTTTGATTTGTATTCCCATTCTTGCCTTCTCGTGAGTGCGCGTAAAACACGTCTGTCTCCTAGCACCTTCCGTCAGCAACTCTGCTTAATAAATAGGTGATGGAAGCTATTAAGAGTGATTAAGCTGACTTCACCATTCATTAAGTGTATTTTAATTATTGCTTTACTATGTTTGATTCCAACAATGTTTTGGAAGCATTGTTATGTTTTGTTTTACATACAGCAATATAGTAAAGTTTACGTTTTGATTTCTATTATACTTTTGTATAAATTGAAACAATATTTTAATATTATGTTGGCTCCTAAAAGGGTTTTTTCTCACACTGCAGCCACCACATGACAGAATGCATGTCAGTAGTTATAAATCAAATTCTCTTTATCTGCACTTCTTTGTGGCTGGCAATAGCAGTTTTACTGAAGCCATTGCCATGTTTGTTTTGTTTATCTTTTCTATCATGCTAATAACTTTATAAGCTTTAAATAGTGCTAATTAAGTTAGTGTTATCAGTGTCCAGTTTGTTTCGTTTCTGTGCACATAACTTTACAAATTTTAAGCGACAATTTTGTTATGAATGCTAATGGTGATTGCACAGTTATCCATAAGGCCTCAAAACATTCACTTGTAACCACAAAGGATTGAATTGAATTCAATTACTGCAAAGGAAAAACCAGGAATCTATGAGATCAAACATGAAACCTACCCTAATATATATATATATATATATATAAGAAAAACAAAAAGAAATATTGACATCAGAACTAAAGAACATGTAAGAAACATTAAAAAAAGTGAAATAGAAACATCAGCATTTGCTTTTTATTTTTTGAATACCAGACACGACATTAACTTGAAGAGATCTTTAATAAAACATGTTAATCATTTCATAGATCTTTCCTTATAGTAAAAAGTATTAATAAAAATCGTCATAGAATCATGAATTTCAAAACTCCAACACCAGACATCTTTGACAAAAACATCATGCCATCTACCGATGACATGGAGAAGGAGGAAAACACTACAATTTGCACTAGTTGAGGAGACTCAGCAGATGATGGTGCTCTTGAAACATGTCCTGTGAAAAACAGTGTGAGTGAAGCAATGTGTCAATATCTTCTTGATCAACTTTTATTAACTTGTTCTTCACTGCCTCTATGCTTCTTTCAAATTTCGTATTTTGAATTTAAAATAAAGTACATTATTTCATTTTTCTCATATTTATTAATGTGGATGGGAATACTTTTTCAAGAAAGTTCGAAATTCTGCATTATTTTACTTACTCAAAGGGGTATTGACTGAAACTAATGTTTTGCAGCAGCTTGAAGGAAATGCTGCTGATATAAGGTTGTTTGCATCTTGGAAACATTTTTATTAAGAGCATTTCTATGAGCAACATAATCTGAAATTTTTTGTTGCAGGCACCTATAACAATGGATGAAAATAATGTGAGTTTGTTTTAGTTAAATAAAACCATCAATCACTGACTTTTTAGTTGAACTGATTTTTAAAGTATTCTGAAAATACAAAAATAAAAGTTAGCCATTTTTCAACACTTAGCTCAGTACTATATTTCCATCTGTTGTTAGAGTAGCAGTTCCATCAATTCATTGTTGAAGCAAATAAGCTTTACTGCTCTTCTCCTTCAGCACTGCAATATTCTATTTTCTCCTACTCGCCATCAGAAATTATGAGTAACGCACACTATTCCTATGCGTAAGGACTATGATACAATGAAGCACAAAATTAATATAATTTTGAGTTAAACAAGTACTCAATTCCTCATATATTGCTAATGTTTACCTAGAATCTGTTTGTAAGGATCTTCGTAACATCCTCAGCTAAAGTTAACTATTAAATGTTGATTTGGGGAACTCCTTGGAGGTGATAGGAGTGTCTCTGTTGGTATCTTGATAAACTTGAAGTTTGGGTTCTCTTCAAAGGTGGTGGCAAAATTGAACAGTTTTTCTACATATTTCTTTATAAATATCTTTTACCACGTGGCTAATGCAGTTGGACCATGAAAGTTGATTTTTATTCTATATCATGATTATCATTCCAAAAATGGTATGTTACTGCCAATTTGTCTATTCCTTTGCTCCTTATGTTTCTAAAATGCTCTTTAAGCCTAATGTTCAACTTCCTTTTAGTTTTTCCAATGTAAAAGTTGTCAGAACCTTTGCAATACCTGATCTTTTGTCTGTGGGTTTCTCCTTTGTATAATATGATTTCAAAAGGTGTTGTACACTGAATTTGTTCCGTGCGACCAAAGAAATGTTGTGTTCTTTGAACAGTGTTTGGAAAAGGTATGTAGCTCTGGGATGGTATGTAAATTTTCTGTATGAAGATCAGAGAAAGAGCAGTTTCTAGTCTATCAGTTTTCTTTTTGACCAATTCAGCACTGAATCCATTGTATTCTGCAATGTGAATTATATGATTGTACTCCTTGATATATTTCATATTGTTTAAGGGTACATTAACCAGCCTATAAGTTAAACTATTGATAACTGTTGTGTTTTCTTGGGTTATATCCATCCAATTTTATGAAATTTTTTATGTGTGCTCTTTCGTACATGTGCCAAATTCTAGTTTTATATGTTTTCTGATTAGTTTCAAGTCTAAGAAAGGGATTTCATTGTCTGTCTCTTTTTCTATGGAAAATTTTATTGCAGGATATTGTAAATTAAGTAGTCATAATGCATCATCCACCTGTTTCTCATTTACTATCGCCCAGAGTCATCCACATATCAATACCAATGTTTGAAAATTAGTGGGAATGCCTTTCTGATATGGGTTTTCAAAAAACTCATGAAAAGGTCTGCCAGGAATGGGAACAAGGGTTGCCCATAGATAGTCCGGACTTTTGTTTGAAAAGTTTTTCATTGAATGTAAAAAAAGGATTGTTCGAGATTTAACTGTATTGGAACACCACAGTGAAGCGAAATAATTATTAATTTTTAGATGAGTCGTATTTATTACACATCTGCTTCACTTTCGTACCTATTTTGAGGACATGTTTCGCAAATAATCGTTTGCATAAGAGCAGAAGATGCAAACGATGATTTGCGAAACATGTCCTCAAAATAGTACGAAAGTGAAGCAGATGTGTAATAAATACGACTCATCTAAAAATTAATAAAGGATTGTTCAATGCAGATGTTTGTTAAGTGAAGGTATTCCTCTAGATATTCTAGTATAACTTAAGCCATGTTTGCATATACTTCATGAGTTTTTCTCTTGGCACACTGGGAAACAAAGAGATTACATCAAAAGGTACCATTTGTTTAGTGGGAGAAAATTCTAGGTCTTTAGTATTTTTTTATGAATTCCAACAAGTTTTTAATACTGTTGCTTTCAATTTTTGGTAGCTCTTTAAATTTCTTGTTTAACCGTTTGGACAGTTTGTAGCAGGGTGTGATTATGTTGTTAATGATTGGACACATCTTATTTCCTGTTTTATGAATTTTGGGTAATCCGTTTATGTTATCTATTCTAGGGTTGTCTGGTTTCAAACTTTGTTTTATTTCTTTTGGTATTATCATTTTATCCTTGATTGCCTTGTTTAACTGTTTTACACACTTATTTAAAGGATCAGACTTTATTTCCTGGAATTCATCACTTGCCAATAAATCTGTCATTCTAGCAATGTAGTCCTGTTTGTTCATGATAACCGTCTTATTTCCTTTGTCTGCTTTTGTTTAAACATCTTTTTTATTTAGTGATTTAGGTATTTACCCATATGGTTTGGGTTTACCGCTTTCCCTTTCTATTTTTTTCTGAGATCTTCCCACATTTGCTTCTAATTGCTGATTTCTCCCCAGTGTTTAGACCCTCAGTAGCTACTTCAATGTCTATGTAATCTTCTATGTTATCAAAGAAATCTACTCAAGTTTTAAACCCTTTGCTTAAGAATGCTATTTCTGCGTTTGTGGAAGTTTCTGTGGACTGAATGACTACTTGATTATTATTTTGTTTGTTTGTGGGCTGGTTTTTCATGTTGTTTGCTTTCTCCAAGATTAGACCTTGCATTTTCCTGTTTTGCTTTTGTGCTTTTTATTTATACGAAAGTTTATATGCATAAAAGCGCAATTTTCTAGGTTATCCCAAATGATGTTTCCCAATGAGTTGCAAAGTCTCAGATGTAATTTATAAAGCTCTAAATCTAATTCTGTTAATGTACTCTAGTGTTTTGATATTTCTACTTCTATTGATTGAATAGAATATATTGAATAATAGAATATATATATATATATATATATATATATATATATATATATATATTAATAGAATGGAATAGCTATCTTCCGATTGGTGATCACTGCCCAGCTGTTGTATCAGTCCTGGAATGTCAAAACAAAAGGTCAGATCATTTTCCTTCTTTAAATACTTCCTGAACTCCTTGTCTCTATGTCTGTTCAATCGTGAACCTGGCAGCTCACTCTTTTCCTTTGTGAGGCCGAGGTGTCGTAACAGATTACTGAACTCGGACTGGTTAAACAATTCTGGAATTTCTGTTCCTGTTGCTGGGAAAGAATCCATATCAACTTGCTTGTCAGCAGAATACGAGGAGAATCAGGTTAACTGCTAGGAGGTGAAGGTGTTGGAATGTCTGGTCCATGAGGAATGGGTATCATCTTGAAATTTAAATTTGTGTACACAATACAGTCCTTGTTTTTCTTATTAAATCCAGCCACATTACACATGCAAAAATAGCAGTCACTGCAATGGTCCTAAGGTTCACGTCAAATTTTCCCTATGCCAAGTGGAAGGGCCTTACGTTTTCCTTGGCTCCACTGACATAGGTTTTCAAGACATGTTTTAGAAATTACATGGGAAGCCCATACCTTGTCCTGGTCTCCTAATTTTACTTTAAAATATGTATAGTATAAGTGTTTCACCAGTGCAGTTATTGGTGACCTCTGCCCCTTCATTATGTGGCACCGACACACGTAACAGAATTGGTCTAGCTTATTCACAGATCTTCTTATTTTTGACACACTCGCCATTTTCACAGCAGAACAAAATGTAAACAACAGGTCAGAGGTTTGCCACACTCATGACATAACTGATTGTCATTGGACATGACATTGTAGTTGGGCACCCTAAAACACAAATCATCATCTCCATGGCGGATTGTCATGAAGGGCTGGAGTCAAGCCTACCAATAACATCACACAATTTATAGGCATTTTTTAATTTGAAAAACGAATTAATTTTATATTTTATTCAACTGTTTATAGTCATTACAAACAATAAGAAATAACTTATTATACCACAATTCTTTATGGTTATAGAAACTTGCTACCCTTGGCATTGTACACGACAACCATGCCAGTGTCTTTGTTGTGAAGCAGAACTATGGGCCAGATTACATGAGCCTGCAGTCACTGCTCTGCCCTCTACGCACTTTGCCAGTCACATGTCTATACCTTCCTCGCTCTCCCGCTCTCCTCTTCCTACATCATTCACTTGGCTTGGGGCCAGCTAGTTGCAGCCCGTTACATAAAGTTTTAGTACTTCTTGTGTGATTGTGGTTGGAAACTTAATTGTTTGGTGGGCAAAATAGTGTAGTTTTAAAATGAAAAGAGTGGATTATTTATTGAAAAGTCCCTTTCATTCATTAAAGGTAGGTTAAAAATTTGAAATTAAACAATTAGGTGCACATCAACTTGATAATTTTATATTTGCCTAACAAGATGGCAAGAAACAGGGGACTTTGTGTAACAGTTGGTTTAGTAAGAAATCATGGTGAGAAGAAACAAAGTGTCTTTTGCTTTTACTGTTTATTATTTGGTGAAGGACGACATAAGGTTGTAAGGTTCTGAAACATTTGAGTGAACAAATTGCAAAATATGAGGCAACCACACTTCACTTACAAAATGCCTGCAAATTTAAATTATTGGGAACAGTGAGCATTGCTGCTTACATTGATTCTGCACATTTCATTTCATTTCATTTCATCCTTATGCTGAATTTACATAGGAAACGTCACAATACATTATATACATTACATTTTCCAATATCATTACCTATGATTTTACAGTTTTAATGATACACACACGCACGCACACGCGCACGCACACACACACACACACACACTCATGCACGCACGCGCGCACGCGCGCGTGCTGTTTAGTACTGTGCTTGAATTCATCAATGCTGTAGAATGCATTTTTCTTAAAAGTTTTTTAATGGTTTTAAGCACATCTTTCTTTGTTGTACATCTTTTATTTCTTTTGGTAGTGTGTTATAAAGTTCTTTTCCTGTATTTTCAATTGAACAATTATTTAATGTTCCCCTGAGTGCAGTTCTATAGTAATCATGCTTATTTCTTACATTATAGGTATGGATATTTCTATTTTTGGCTATTTGTTCATTATGTAGAACATGCTTTATGCTTTCATATATGTATATACATGGGACAGTTAGAATGTTTTATTTTTTGTATATTTCTCTGCAAGTGTGTTTTCTATCTAATTTTCTGATTATTCTAATTGCCTTCTTTTGTAATTTAAATATTTTTAATATCTCCTTAGCTGCAATATTTCCCCATAGAGTTATTCCATATTTTATATGTGAATATATGGAAGCATAATACACCTGCTTCAGTGTTTTATTATGCATGGTATTTTTGACCTTTCTTAGTATATACAAACCTTTATTTATCTTTTTTGTTATGTGGATTATATGTGGTTGTGAATTTAGATATTTATCTATAATAACCCCTAAAACATTTGTTACTAATGCCTCAGGAATAGTTCCCCCATCTATTTTGAGTTCAATATGATCTGTGTGTTGTTCTTTGAGTTTGAAGTTTATCCAGGCAGTCTTTTTTATGTTTAATACTAAATCTAAATTAAAAAAGTATTCCTTTAGTAGTTTTAGAAAGTGGTTTGCTTTATTTTCTGCACCTTTGATAGTATGATCCCTAATTATTATTGTTGTATCATCTGCATATCCAAATTGCTGTGCCCCCGTTTCTTGCTACAACTTCAAACATATCATTTATATATACTAGAAACAAAAATTGACCCAGTTTTGAGTCTTGCGGAACTCCATGTTTGACAGATTCAAATTTTGCTCGGGTTTTTTGTATCCTACTCTTATTTTTGTGGTTTATTTACACACACTGCTGTCTGTTTTCTAAATATGATTTAATCCATATTTTTCTAATTTATTTACAAGGATGTTTATATTTACACAGTCAAATGCTTTTGATAAATCTAGAAAAATAGCAGTCACAGCTTCATGATTATGTAGGGCGTTTATGATTATATCATTTGCTTTATCTATTGCTTTGTTTGCTGATTTATGTTTTTGAAACCCATATTGTAACTCTGATAAAATGTTTTGTTTTTCAAAGTATTTCTGCAACAGCTTCAAATACACTCCCTCTATCACTTTTGATAGTGCAGAGCATAATGTAATTGGTCTATAGTTTTCTGTGTTAAATTTACTTCCTTTTTGTTTGTATATTGACCTAACAACAACTTTTTTCAGTATATCTGGAAATATTCCATGCATTAATGAAGCATTTATTACATGGATTATAACCTCAATGATTTAATATTTTATGTTTTAACATTTCGTTTGAAGCTTCATCCAGACCTGCAGATTTCTTTGATTTTAGTTGATTTATTTCTCTTAAAACATCATCTTCCGCAACTTAAAAACTGCCATGGAATTAATTTGATTTGAGTCTGTCACACATTTTGAATTTACCACCATTGCCATTTGACATGAACTTAGCTGTTTTGTAACATTTATGTAATAGTAATTGAGTAGATTACATAGTTCTTTTGGATCTGTTATTTTATTATTTTTATGATTTATTTCAATATTTTCTATTTTTTTGTTGTGCCACAGATTTTGTGCATTTGATTTACAATTTTCCATATCATTTTTGTTTTGTTTTCTGCTTTTTCAATTTTCTTTGTTATAGTTCATTTTTACTTGCGCAATTGTTGCATTTAATATTTTACTGTAATTTTCAATATAATAAAAATATCAATATAAAATATCAATCCAAAAACAGAAGGAACAAGCCACTAAAAATAGATGCATACTGAACAGAGTGTGAAGAGTGCATAAAATTTTGTAGACCTCTCTCTCAAATTCTTGTACACAGTTCAGTTTTATACATTTTGGTTTGCTCAGAGTGCATTATGTGAAATGAACGTTGAAACAAAAACTCATATCTCAAGCATATGATAGTGCTGTGGTAATGAGCGGCAGTCATGGAGGTATCCTGACTTTGATGCAGAACTCTTTTCCATATAACATGTATATATATACTGATATGCTCTCCAGTTAAATTTTGTTACAGTAAATGCCTGTTCCAAAAACATAAAATCAGTTAAGCTGTTTGAATAGTTATAAATAGAAGTGTTGTTAACAGTGAAGCTAATTTCATGTATAAAGACTAAAATTGTCATACCTTTTAAAACTTGTAACTTCACTCACGTCCTTTTACAAAATTAGGAACGTTTTCAAAACTGTTGCAGCTTCATCCTCAGCTGATTAGCAACTCATCACAGTTGGTTGTTGTCTGGATCTCTTGCAATTGGCTCCCTCTCTCGGAAGATTCTTTACATATTAAAAACATTCCACATATTCTAAGTTTTGATGTGCCACCAGTGAGTGGTCTACTGAACTTACGTAAAGAATCTTCCGAGAGAGGGAGCCAATTACAAGAGATCCAGACAACAACCAACTGTGATGAGTTGCTAATCAGCTGAGGATGAAGCTGCAACAGTTTTGAAAATGTTCCTGATTTTGTAAAAGGACGTGAGTGAAGTTACAAGTTTTAAAAGGTATGACTCAATTTTAGTCTTTATACAGTTAAGCTGTTTATCACCAACATTGGTGGATTCATATTTTGCTTGTCTTCACCAAAACACAGTGATCTGTTCAGTTTGTGACTAACGTATTCCATCTGCTTCTACAACAAGATGGAACTTTCAATTACAGCTTGTGAACAACGTTTATGGAGGGGGGGGGGCACCTTTACTTACTACAGTTTTTTGAGAAGATTGAGTAGGAAGATGAATGGGTTGATGTAACATACGGGAAGCTCTTGGTTTTAAGAATTTTCTGAGTAATCCAGAATTTTTGTTTCTTTAAAATTGTATATACAACATTGTGAAATATGCTAACATTCTAACACAATTCAGATGCACAGTGCCAATAGTGTTACAGTATTTAATGTTTTGCAGATAGGCTTAATTCCTTGGCTGTTTGTTCCATTTACAAAGAGGAAATTGGTGAAATTCCTAACTTCAAAAACAGAGTGATTGAAATGTTTGCCAGCCAGAAGAACAGACATACTCAGCTCTTGTTTAAATAACACATGTGTTTTATCTTTTATTATTAGTTATTTATGTTTAAAAAATGTATAGTGTCTTGACACATTTGTGCCATGTCAGTGCTTTTGGCAATGCAACTAATGTTAACCTGTTTTAAAATGTGTAACCCCACTTTCTTTCATTACAAACATCTTCACATCTGGCATCACCAAGAAAAATGCTCACGAGCTGCCACTGGGCAGCATTAAGAATTTTGCCACTACCACAAACTACAAAAATGCAACTGTGCACTTCAACAGTGCATTTCATCGGTAACAATTCTAAAAATAGGTTGATATCGAAGAGTTCAATGGAATGGGGTTGGATTGACAGGCATATACAAGAATAACAAAGCAAAGCACAGCTACAGTCAATTCACTGTTATTGCAAAGCAATACAGAATAACAGTGATGCATTTTAAGACAGTAAATTAGAAATAGTGTGAAAACTAGCTATGATACAGGAAAACCAGTGACATTTCTGAAAGCAAGGTCAGCAATAAAAGTCAAACAAATGTCACCAATATGATAATGCACCTGCTATCATCACTCATCCTGAGAGGCAAGTTTGAAGCAAAGGAACCTCCTCTATTTATTTTAAGAATTAACATGCATTCCGATAAATTAACTTATTGCGTTATATATTTAATTCATAGAGTTATGAAAATATAAATTTGACAATTCTCTTCGAACATATTAAGATATATCATGTAAAATAACAAACTGATTTTTATGGCAAAACAGTTTATATCACAACAGCAACCACTGAGATGTGATTAGGTTATGTGAGCTTTAAGAGATATGGGGCAAGCTTATGTGAATTAAGGATTAGCACCAAGTAGACTCACACAGTATAGGATAGTGTGTGAGAGTTGAGCTGGAAACTTATATGAATGCACACATTTGCCTTCTGTATGTTTAGTACCAAAATGAAAGGTCAAATATGACTTCTACATCAGGATTACCAGGAGATACTCTCTACAAAGTCCTCGGAAGTTTTTTTACCTCTGTGGGTGTTATATATCTTAACAGGAAGGTAAGCAAAATAGGCCTACAAATAAAGAAACAATATTACTCTTGTTTTAAAGAGAAAGTTGATTAGGATTAATTTGTTGCTCCTCATAGTGCATGTACTATTGTGCTAAGGAATTCCTTATTGGTTTGAAGGAAAATGAAAGGCAATGCTATTTGCCAAACCAATGATATGGACAGAGCAGCAGGACCACCATGGTAGTTGTTACTTCTGAATGGCAAAGTTGCTGACAGCAACAAAAAAAGGTAAGGCAGGAATTAAATATTATAATGTGAACTCTGCTGTGTGTCCTGCTCTTAATGAACCTGAACTACACCTCCAGCAGACCTCATAGTGCCCGCCTTGATAGTAACGTAGATGGTAGCATGTCTGCCTCATGTTCAACAGGTCTCAAGTTTGAATCTCAGTCAGGGTAAATTACCTGGTTAAGGTTTTTCTGGGGTTTTCCCTTATCCTGAAAGACGAATATCGGGTAACTCTAAGATCTATGGACCCTTGCCTCATTTGAGCATCATTTCACCCATTTCATTCATTGTACAATATGAATTAATGTTGGAGGGCGTAAATTAAAAAGGCAGGGGGGGGGGGGGGGGTAGCACACCTCAGTTTTAGTGAATCTGAAGGCAGTTCTATGACTTCCTACAATGAATTGTTTCCTGATCCAGAAGAATTTGACATTTTATCACAACAGTTTTATCAATTTGAGTTAAATAATTTAGCAAGGGATTTAGGCCTTTCAAAATAAAAAAGTGAATTACTGGTCTCAAAGACTACAGGAGAAGAATTTGTTATCACCTGTTTACATTTTTGTGGTATAGGAATTGTGAAATACAGTTTCACAAGTACTGTGCAGAAGAAGATCAACATAACTTTTGCATATGTGGCCAATCTTATTCAGCATATGAGCCAAGTAATTGGATTCTTGTTATTGATTCTTCCAAACAAAGTCTTAAGACAGTGTTACCTCATAATAGCTTCAATACTGCTACTATTATATGAACCTAAAAGAGTATTATGAAACTGTGAAGTGTGCTCTTGAGAAAATGAAGTACTTGAATCATAATTGGCAAATATCAGATTACTTGATCATTGTTCGTTTACTAGGACAACAAAGTGGATACACAAAGTTCCCTTGTTTTCTTTGTGAATGGGATATCAAAGGGAGGGATAAACATTAGGTAACTGACCAATGACCCGAGAGGCAGCAACTGGAAACTGAATAAAAAATTGTTACTAATGTGCCTCTCGTCGATTGTGAAAAGATTCTGTTTCCTCCATTACACATAAAACTTGGCATAATGAAATAATTCACGAAAGTGCCATCATTGTCACAGGCTAAAATCAGAGGAGGAGTATTTGATGGGCCACAAGTAAGGAATTTGATGAGAGATGTTAATTCTACCAGTTCTATCAATAAAATTGAAAAAAAAATGCATGGAATAGATTCAGAGAGATCATTAAAAAGTTTCTGGGCTTTGTGAAAGACCCTCAATACAAAGAAATTGTCAGAAATAATGCTGGAAAATTTCTGACTTCTTGGCTGTAATATGAATGTGAAGCTTAATTTCTTGCAGTCACATTCTTTACTACTCATCAAATTTAGGAGCTGTCAGTGAAGACCAAGAATGAAAGGTTTCACCAGGGCTTAAAAGATATTGAACTTTTTCTGGGACTTTGGGGATGTACATATGATGGCCAATTACTGCTGGTGTCTTGCCTACCAGATAACACTCAAGTATATCACTTTCACTGAAGTTCCATAGGAAAAGAAAAGTTTTTTTTTTTTTTTTTTTTTTTTTTTTAAATTTATTCAACAGCATGCTTCATTACCATAGTTAGAACTTTTAGGACCCAGTGGGAGAACACGGTTAAATGTTACCCGACGTAATACATCCTACAATGTAATGCGTCAAAACGCTCAGGGCCGTACAAACATGCATGTCCTGCTATTAGTGGCAGAGTGGCGGTGTTCGGAGACAGTGGTTTGTTCGCTGTAAACGCATGATGGACGAAGATTTAGCAAGAGGTGATTTTTTCACACAGAAGGGAGAAAATATCCAATGCAAGGTATGCTATGTAGAAATTAAGGGCACTAAACCCAAATGGCTGAGACAGCACTGTAACACTAAGAAACATCAAGCAAGAATTTTAGCGAGAACAGAGGTCGAGGAACAATGAGGGCCAAGTGTAACTTCACTATCTCAGTCCAATTTTTTCAGGACTTGTGTAAGATCGTGTAGTCGAGGAAATTCTCAGAAGTTACAGAGATGTAGACAGTTTTATTGCAAATGCAAAAAAAGAAAAAAGAAGATATTTTTGAAAGCTCCAAGCAGAAAACATAAATATAAAGAAATGGCACCTAAAGTTAATGTGGCACCCCTGCCAAGAAATGGCGCCTTACCTCTTCAGCCGGTTACAATTAGCTTGAGCACCTGGCTAAATGCCGCTATTTATTATGCGGAACATTATGACATAGTTATTGAAATTCTTATTGTGTTAGATAACAAGCATAGTTCTGCAGTACGAGCCACTCAGTCCCTCATTTCAAGCAAATTACACGAAGCTTTACTCTTCATCAGAAACAGTTTTTCAGACCTGTGCAAAACCTTTGTTCAACAAGAAAAGAGGGGTAATAAACTGCCTCATGCCATAAGGCTCATAGAAGAACTAGTTCAACAGATAGACTCAGCAGCTGCTGGACCTGTCATGGATAAAATAAAAAACAAAATGCAAACCGTACTTGAGAAAAACCCAGGCTATTTTAAAATGATAAACATTAAAAATAATTTGCAAGCACACAAGGAAACAGCGCTTAGAAGGCAATGTGATGTGCAGTATTTTATATCAGCACCTGTTACATCATCTGATGTCGAGAGAACTTTTTCAAACTAGAAATATTGCTTGAGTGACAGAAGGAGATTCACCTTCGAAAAGTATAAAATCTGTGTTGTTATAGACTGTAATAAGTTGAAAAATTGAAGAATGGTGATTTATTTGTATTACAAAAATAATTTATTTTACTTTATTATTCAAAATGTGTTTTGTTAAACATCTTTTTCTACTGAATGATTCTGAAAACTGTGACATAATTTACATATTGTTTTATTAAAACAGTTTGTTAGCACATTTGTATACCCCTAAGGCAGCCGACCTTGTTTACTACTGGAGTTAAACCACGCCCCTATTCCTAGGAACACACACAGAAAATTTCATAAAAGCAGATGGATATAACCCAAGACAACACAAGCATACTGTTATCAACAGTTTAACTTACAGACTGGTTATTGTACCTTTAAACAAGATGGAATATATCAAAGAGTAAAATAATATAATTCATATTGCAGAATATAATGGATTCAGTGCTGAATTGGTCAAAAAGAAAATTGATAAATTCAAAAGACAACAAAGTTGCTAACAAGTAACTACTCTTTCCCCAATCAGCAATGAAATTTCATACAGAAAATTTACATATCATCCCAGAGCTACACACCTTTTCCAAAAAGTCTTCACAGAGCACAATATTACTTTGGCCCCACAGATCAAATTTAGTGTACAGCACCTTTTGAAATCACATAATACAAAGGAGATAGCCACAGACGAAAAATCAGGTGTGTACCAGATAAACTGCAAAGGCTATGACAACTTTTACATTGGAAAAGCAAAAAGGATCTTGAACATTAGGCTTAAAGAGCATTTTAGGAACATCAGGAACAAAGAAATAGATAAATTGGCGGTAGCGTACCATTTTTGGAAGGAGAATCATGAAATAGAACGAGAAATCCACTTATTAAAAAGTGTCCAAGGTCCAGCTGCATTAACAACGTGGGCAAAAATCTTCATAAAGAAATATGAAAGAAAATTGTTTAATTTCGACACTACCTTTGAAGAAAACCCAAACTTCAAGTTCATCAAGATACCGTCAGAGACGCACCTATCGCCTCCAATGAGTTTACCAAACCAACGTCCATTAGTCGACAACAGCTGATGTTAGGAAGATCCTAACAAAATGCATTCTAGGTAAATATTAGCAATAAGTGGAGCATTGAGTATTAGTTTGACTCAAAATTATATTAATTTTGTGCTTCATTGTATCTTAGTCCTCACACATTGGACAGTATTAAGTTCGATTTGAATATTTTCAGCACAATTCTGCTACTGTGCATATAGATGAACTCATTAAATTTCATTCAGAAAGCTTCTGTAGTTAGGTTAATTGTTAAGGGACTCTGATCCTATAGTCCCCAGATCTCATATCATGTTACCCTATTTATGAAGAAGCTTGAAAAATAAAATAAATGTGTCAGCGCATCACACATCAGGAGAGCTGCAGGAAAAAGTAGTCCTTGTTTGGAAGTTGAATTGTAGTTCCTGAAAAGAATGTCAGAGACATATGGATGCCGGATGACATTTTCTATTGTGATAACATAAGGGTTATTTTCATTTTAATGATAACTATATTTGTGAAAACCTGAATTATTACAAAGTTATGGTTTTAATTAAGACATTTTATCCAATTGCTCAGGAGCATGGGCTTTTGCTGCTGCAGCCACACCACCTCTCATCGAGCAAACATTTACGTACATCAATATGCTATTCTTTATCGCACGACATTCAGGATTAGGTTGGATAATCTTGGAGAGTACTTGTACAGTGTGCTATGTGGATCCAATTATACCTTGCATATGTTTCGTTGAAAACTTGACATGCCATTGGAGAACTGTGCTCTGCATTCATTAGAATTATATAAAACTAAACCAATAGCATCAGCATGTGAACTTTACAATAAACTTCCACCATACCTAAAAAGCATCCAAAACCATAACATTTTCAAAAAGGAACTTAAAAAGTATTGTATAAATGGATGTTTCTACTCAATAAAAGAATTTTTAAACAAAGAATTGTAAATACAGTAAATTTGTAAAAAATAATCTATGATTATTGATGTACTATAGTAAATAACTTGTACCATTTTATTTCTTTGTTTTGTACATATACTTTGTAACCATGACGTGTCCAAAAACATGTATATGTTTTAAAAGGATGAATAAAGAATGAATGAATGATTGGATTACAATCTCATTTATTAATAATTACTTGATGCATAACCAGTAGAACATAATCTAGCAGATACTCCAAATCACAGCTCAAAAACGTGAAACTTTGAGATTTGTATTGATAGCGGGGTTGATCATATGTGTGCTTAAAATGTGCATCCTGACTTAAATGGTGAATCAATTTTGAAAATGCACTTCAGCAGAATAGTATTGGGGATTTTCACTTGGTGCTCGTAATGGTTAATACATCCATCCCTACCGAATATATACTTATTCTGATCAAAGGATAGGTCTTAAAAGGTATCATTATCCACGTCATCAAGCATAACTTAGCAAATCAAAACACCATGAGACACTACATACCTGAATTCATGACTTTAAACAACAATTCAATTGCGAACCATTCAGCCCTTCTACATTTCACTCGTAGAAAGTAACTGAGTTGTGTTAAATTTAAAGGGAGTCGATTAATGACACTAAACAGCACTTACTTTTAAACTTTTCCGGAACATGTTTCAGAGACTTTGCCTCTATCCTCAGCCGGCCATGTGAGTTGTGTGCTATTTGAAGTATACCATTGCAGATGAAGAAAGTACTTTAATATATTGCATGCTATAGTGCCAGTGGGTACTTGTATGATGCTCTGTGGTAATAGTTTTTTCTACCATGTCAATGTATTTCTTCCGGATCCTTTTACCGTGTCCCAATTGGATGAGCTATGAGGAATGTTCACATAATCTCTTCTTTACATTCCTGAAAACAGGCACATCCGATTATCGATTATTGCGGTTTCACTCTCCAAATATAGAGGAAACAATTTAATGGGAGTTCCCAAGAATTGAACATGGCTCCACTAAAGTGAGCACTGCAACCTTACAATTTCCAAGCCAGACAGTATGTATATTCTTTGGGAATAGGACATGCATTTTCATATACCTGGTTTGTTTAAATAGCTTGTGACATAAAATAGATGATATAATGACTAAACTTTTATAAAAGTTAAAGTTACGTAAATAACATTTTTAATATAAACCATTTACCAGATATATCTGTTATAAAGCACACATATTTATTGTATCAATGAATTATAGCCCCACATATACATACACTAATTAAATTAAAAAAGCCAAAAATAAAAAGTTGTAAGTCCACTTCTCCACTGCATGATGGTATAAAGGACCAAAACTTCATTTGTACACAACAAAAATTATTCTGGTTAATGACAAATTATGTTGTAAGTACAACAATCAGAAAATGTGAAACACTTATATCAAGATTTAACTGTTTTTTATGTTAATCCTAATAGCTAAAACAATTCCAAATAATGCACATGTGGAATACAATAGCTCTTCACAACTAAGTGTTCCTTGCTTGAAACTCACTAGTTTATACACCTGCAAAGTTATGTCTCTGTTCCCAAAATAATAACTTTAACACCAACTATACCAGTACGTTTACCAAGTGCATGAGTGAGTGAGTGTGTGGTGTTTTAGGGCCCGTCGACAACAAGGTCATTTGGGCCCGCACCAAGTGTATGTTTTAAGAGCACTTGGTGATACTAATGCTAACTGAATGTCACAAAAAATAACCAGAGAGCACTATAATGGAAGAAATAATTGTGTTGTACTTAGCTTTAGTGAATTCCATTAGTTTACCTTTTCTGAAGTAGCAATATAACTCCAAACTTGTCGTATATGTAACTGACCATTCTACTGCTGTATATTTGCTAGAGTTCAGTTTACAGGCTATAGCTGTATTATCCATGCAATAACACAATAACTCAGACAATAAAATAAAAACAACTTGGAATATAATAAAAAATGTGACAGGTAAACACTCATCAGAAAATTGCCCAATAACACTCAATGTTGACAATCATGAAATTGCCAAACCTCTTGAAGTTGCAGAATTGTTTAACAAATTCTTTTTGGATGTAACAAAAAAAATTAAATATTAATTATGGAAGTAAAGATGCAGCACTAGAATTTCTAAGATCAAGTTTCACAAACTCTGTACCTACATTTAAAGTCAGTTTAACTACACCTTCCGAAATAAATAAAATTATTGACTCTTTAAAAATGAAGAATTCTTCCGGTTATGATGAAATAACTACAAAAATCCTAAAATCTTGCTCCTCACAAATTAGCATTCCCCTTAGTTATTTATGTAATGAGTCTCTAAAGACTGGTATTTTCCCTGACAGAATGAAATACTCAGTTGTTAAACCTCTTTTCAAAAAAGGTGAACGCAATAATGTTTCAAATTATAGACCAATATCTCTCTTGCCAATATTTTCAAAAGTTCTTGAAAAAGTAATGTTCACCAGACTGTATTAACACCTTGAATGTAACAACATACTTGTCAGTGATCAGTTTGGATTCAGAAAGGGAATATGCACTAATAATGCAACTTACAAGCTTACACATGAAGTGTTGACTGACTTAAATGATAAAAGACATGTAGGTGGCATTTTTTGTGATCTAGCAAAGGCTTTTGATTGTGTTAATCATGACATTCTTATGGCAAAATTGGAATTCTATGGGCTAAAAAATGAACATTTAAGATGGTTTGTATCATATCTAAATGAAAGAAAACAGTGTTGAAGTAGCTGTCAGTGATATTGGTTATGAAAAACAAATTTCGAACTGGAAAGTAGTAACTCATGGAGTACCCCAAGGTTCCGTGTTAGGGCCTTTATTATTTCTTATCTATATAAATGACCTCTCACTTTATATAAAGGACATTGCAAGTACAGTTCTTTTTGCTGATGACACTAGTGTCCTGGTGACCAGTACAAATTTAAACGAGTGTATAATTAAAATGAATTATGTTTTGAACTGTATGTCATGCTGGTTTAAAGCAAACAAATTATCTGTGAATCTAGAAAAACAAAAGTGGTCAAATTTATAACCTGTTGTACATCACATATTGAAATAGAAATCGGGATTAATGATATGTTATTAGAAGAAATTGACAGCTTAAAATTTCTGGGCCTTCAAGTAGACAGACGTTTAGATTGGAAAGCTCACATAAATTATATCTTACCTAAACTCAGCTCTGCCTGTTATGCTATCCGAGAGCTGGTTAATGTGAGTTCTACTGACACACTTAAATTGGTATATTATGCATACTTTAACTCTATTATGGAATATGGAATATTATTTTGGGGAAACTCAGTAGAAAGTAAAAAAATATTTCTTATGCAAAAGAGGGTTATAAGAATCATTACTAACACCCACACCAGATGCTCCTGTAAAAATCTTTTTACAAGATTGAAGAAACTAACGCTTCCTTGCATGTATATATTCTCGATCCTAAAATTCTTTGTATGCAATCGTGCCTTATTTGCAACAAATAATGTAATTCACAAAATAAACACTAGACAAAAGTATAATATCCATTATCCCAGTGCTAAACTTTCTTGCTTTCAGAAAGGTGTGTATTATGAAACTATCAAAATATTTGGCGACTTCCTAATGTTCTTAAAGAAAAAGTTGATAATTTCAGTGCTTTTAAAAAAGCTGTTAGAGAGTACCTTTGCTGAAAATCTTTTTATTCCTTACAAGATTATCTAAATGACAAATTATCCTGATAATGCTTCTGTAGCTCTATAAGTAGTATCTAACTACTCCAATGACAAAGCATTACTTATAAATATTTGATGCAAGTTGAAAGTTTATTTTTAATGTATATGTATTTAATAATTAACAAGAACGGTATCCATTGCAAAAAGGTTGAGACATACTGGCATAAGCCAAGTGAAAGCTGGTTTAAAAAGTGTTTCATTTTGTATCATATATAATTATCCCTGCTTTGTTTTCCATATTGTTGTTCATATTGCCTGTGTACTATAATATGTGTCTTATGTTAACTTTTGTACATATATATGCTATTAAACTTTATACCTCTGGACGTGTTCAATGTTCACAGCCTTTTCTGGCTACAAGTGAATCTACTGAACGCAAATCAATCTAATCTAATCTAATCATCTTGCATGCAGCATTCCATAAATCAGATAATTGGCAACTTCTTTGACTTAAGTTATTGTGTAGGTATTTATGAGTAAAATGAAAATTGCTACAGCAGACTAGGCAGATCACTCATTCTAATGTGAAGCATGTATTATAAATACCTTGTGCATTGTAATCATGACAACTGTCTTCTGTTTGTTACAAACTCGTTGGATAAGTTCTATTGTAATAACCGTTCTCTCAGTCTGACGTAGAGTCACACAAAAATGAAAGAAAACATAATTGATAACCAGGTATAGGCATTCTTATGCAGCAGGATTCAAGTTATCTACAGCCTAGCCATCATAACCACAAATAATAAAAAACAAGAGGCCAAAGGTCACTGACAGGCATGCAAAATCCTGTCCAAGTGCTATCTGCGAGTACAACTGTACAACTGTACAAGAGTTGGGAGTACTTGTTACCTGTGGCGTCTTTGACTGTAGTACAATGATAGTTCAGTCTTATTTCCTTCCCTCCTGTCAATAATGCCTGGATAATAATTGTACTGTAAAATTTAATGCAAGTACCCATCAGAGTATTTAGCTCCTTTAGGATGACCTGAACATAAATATAGAAATTTAGCAATAAAGAATAAAGCCTCCTTGAATGCACTTTACACTGCCTGACATTTTATAAAAGTGGCTGACATGTGTTTTAATACTCAGTTTGGCTACAACTGCCTAAAGTGTAGTGTCTAAAAGGTTCTAAAATGATGACTAAAGGGTGTGTTGATGATTTGCTTACCTACAACTGTCTGAAAGAAGTAGTTTGTTTAACAGAATTTGAGTACAAATGGGTTGTGAAGTGCAGAGATCCTATTGTGTATTTGATTCAACAATAAAACAGAACGTATTACATTTGGCCACAGTCATCAATATGCTTTGGTCAACATTTGAATGATATGACAATGCCCAATGCTTATTATTTCAAATTTCACTTCTAATTTGTGCTTTGGTCTCCTACTCTATATTATTTTCAGTTGCACTGTTCAGTATTGTGAATTGCCCAAAATAACTTTTCGAAGATTTTCGTAATTCCTTCATGGTTGGTGGATTATACATAAATTAATTCAAGAGAGTCAAATTGGGCCTTGTTATTTATGACACAAATAGATAAGAATTGAATATTGTCACCCAATTAGCGAAAGGCATGACCGGCGACAGCTGGAAGGGACCAGAGGCAGCCGAGCCACGCCCCCCATTAATCTCAGTCACTAACTGAGGGGTGATTAGGGAAATGTCACTTGTCGCTGGCCGCCTCTTTCCCCCCTTCCACTGCCATCCGGAACTTTCGTGGTAATTCACTGAAACCAGAGACTTCTAGAAGACGGTGATATTCCTATAAAAAGGGCTGCAGTGAGTGAATTGAGTTAGTCAGTGCTTGACGAGCTAGCGAACGGACGAGAAGACTGCGTACGTGCGTCGGAGGAGTCTACGTAATCGCGAGTGCAGTGGAATTGTAACGGATGAACTGGTGAATCATAATTGTGTGCATTACGTAATCCTGTGTAATTGGCAAGTGTTCAACTGTAAGTCGGTGGAAATAAAGAACATTTTTGAGTGGTGAAATTGGACTTTTCATTCCACGAACCCACAAAGTCACACTGGTGTCAGGAAGCAGGACAACAACATCACCGAACATTACAGCCATGGACGCGGCATTGGAAAAGATTTTGGAGAAGCTGACAGAAATGAAGACGGCAAATAACAACTTGGCCGCGAAGATGAACGAGTTAACAACAAAAACAGAAGCGGCAAATAACAACCTCACCGTCGAGGACGGCCAACGACAACATCACCGAGAAGATGGGAGAAATAAAGACCGAATTGACCACAGAAATGAGGGCAGCGAACGACAGTCTGGTCACGGAAATGAAGGAGGCGAACGAGGTCCTCTCCGCCAAATTTGAGGAACAGTTGGCCGGCGTGAGGGATGACGTCATGAAGCTGAGCAAGCGGATGGGTCAAGTAGACGACCGCCTTAATGATTTAGAGGAAAAGGCCGACAATAACGCCAAGACCCTGAACGCCGTGGTGGAAGACGTCGAAGACCTTGCCAACCGCGTAAACAACCTGGAGGGAAAGGCCGACAGCAGCGTCAAGTCCCTGAACGCCATGGTGGAGGACGTCGTCGGCAGGAAGCTGAAGGATTTGAAGGCCGACGCGCCGGGACGCGACACAACATCTGCGCGCGTCAAACCTCCCAAGTATGACGGCGCGTCAACGTTTGAAGTCTTCCACCGCCAGTTCGACACAGTGGCCAGGCACAACAGATGGTCACCGGAGGAGGAGGCCACACAGTTAATAGCCAGCCTCCAGGGACGAGCCGCGGAAGCCCTAAACGCGGTGCAGACACCGGCGGCGCCCAAGGACATCTGGGAGGCCCTGGAGAATCGTTTCGGGAACCACCGCTTAGCCGCAGCATACCGCAGCCAGCTAAAGGCAAGGTCACAGCAGCCGGAGGAGATGCTGCAGGAGTTCGCCATAGCGATTTAGCAGCTGGCTAGCAAGGCCTTGGATGACCTGCCACTGGAGTTCGTATCCCGGGAAGCCGCCTACAACTTTGTCGACGGGGTACGAGATACGGATATTCGTCAGCGCCTAATGCTCGGCGAATATAAAACCATCCACGAGGCGCTGACAGCAGCATTAAGGATGGAGGCGGCCAAGGTAACAGCCAACCCGACGTCGAGAACGAGGAGTGTCCGCTACACCGGAGACAGAAGACCAGCCGAGGGACGGGCCGGGACGGAATTGGGAACGTGCGAGCCCGTGGTAAGCGTAACAGCAATCGACAAGACGCAGGAGCCGGTGCCGACGCAAAACCTGGGGCCCTGGCTAGAAGGCTTACTGGAGAGGGCGGCCGACCACCTCACAGCAGAGCAACTGGAGAAAGTTCGACTACTGCTAAGACGATACCAACGCGTCTTCAGCCGAGGTGATAGTGACTACGGCCGCACGGACAAAGTGCTTCACCGCATTGACACCGGGGACGCCCGGCCTATTCGGCAACCACATAGACGCGTTCCGCTGGCAAAGCAAGGGGCGGTACCAGACATGCTGGAGGACATGAGATCCAGGGAAGTGATTGAAGAGTCTGACAGCTCTTGGTGTTCCCCTGTAGTCTTGGTGACGAAGAACGACGAGCTGCGCTTCTGCGTAGACTACAGAAAGCTGAACGCTGTCACCCGGAAGGACTGTTTTCCCTTACCCCGGATTGACGACACCCTGGACACGCTAGCTGGTGCACAGTGGTTCTCGACCCTGGACCTGAAGTCGGGCTACTGGCAGGTAGCTCTAGACCCGAGAGACAAGGAGAAGACCGCATTCTCGACGGGCCAAGGGCTCTGGCAGTTCACGGTTATGCCCTTTGGCCTCTGCAACGCACCAGCTACCTTCCAACGCCTCATGGAGTCAGTGATGAGAGGGCTGACTTACGACGCCTGCCTGCTATACCTGGACGACATCATTTTCGTCGGAAAGACTTTTGATGATCACCTCGAGAAACTGAGTAAGGTGCTACAGAGCCTGCAGGCGACCAACTTGAAGCTGAACGCGAAGAAGTGCCAGCTCTTCCGCAAGGAAGTCAACTACTTGGGCCACATAGTCTCAGCAACTGTAGTGGCCACAGACCCGGAGAAGACACAGGCTGTGAGAGATTGGCCTCGCCCAAAGTATAAGAAAGAGTTGCGCAGTTTCCTGGGGCTGTGCAGTTATTACCGCCGCTTCCTAAAGGGGTTCTCCAACATCGCAAAACCCCTCACCCGCCTGGAAGAAGAACAGCGGCCTTATGTGTGGACGGAGGACGCCGAAAGCGCTTTCCAGCACCTAAAGGAGACCCTGTGCAGTGCTCCAATTTTGGGTTTCCCACAAGCGGGTGTCGCCTTCATTGTGGACACCGACGCTAGCGACCATTGCATTGGAGGTGTGCTATCGCAGATCCAGGATGGCCATGAGCGGGTGATAGCCTACTACAGCAAGACGCTATCCAAGGCAGAGAAGAACTACTGCGTCACCCGGCGAGAGCTACTGGCGGTAGTAAAGACCTTTTAGCACTTCCACAAGTACCTGTATGGTCAGCCATTTCACCTGAGGACTGACCATTCCGCCCTAACCTGGCTATTGAGCTTTAAGAACCTGGAAGGCCAGACAGCACGTTGGGTCCAGAGGCTGCAGGAGTACGACTTCACCTCGGAACATCGTAGAGCGAAGAGCCACGGTAACGCAAACGCCATATCCCGAAGACCCTGTCCAGAAGAGTGCGGCCAGTGCACAAGAGTGGAGGAGGAGCATGCCGCAGCAGTCCGAGTAGTCACGGCAGTGCCTGCGCATGGCTGGGATAGCGCAGGCCTGGGGAGGGAGCAGCTGGCGGACGCAGACTTGGGGCCACTCTTGAGGGAAGTGGAGGCAGGGACGAGACCAACCTGGGAGGACTTCGCACCGAGGAGCGCCACCTACAAGTCGTACTGGGCCCAATGGGACTCGTTGAAGACCAGAGAGGGCGTGCTGTTCCGGGTATGGGAGTCACCCGATGGGAAGTCGCAAAGAGAACAGTTGGTACTTCCCCGGAGTAAGGTCCCGGAAGTCTTGGAGGAAGTGCACGCCGTAACTTCAGGAGGACACCTGGGAGCGAACCGAACGATTGACAAACTACGGCAGCGCTACTACTGGCTGAGACTCCGAGCAGATGCTGAGAGATGGTGCAGTCAGTGTCACGTGTGCACGGCGAGTCGTGGCCCCCAGACTAGTAGCCGGGGTCGCATGCAGCAGTACAACGTCGGAGCGCCATTCGAACGGATCGCCGTTGACATTGCTGGACCGTTCCCAGTTTCCGACCGAGGCAACAAGTACCTAATGGTGGTCGTGGACTACTTCACCAAGTGCCCGGAGGTGTATGCCATCCCAAACCAAGAGGCAAAGACAATTACAGACTGCCTCGTGGAGCAAGTGTTCTGTCGATTTGGGGTGCCGTTGGAGCTACACAGTGACCAGGGTACCAACTTTGAGTCCAACCTATGAAGGAAGCACTACAAAGGCTTGGGGTGAACAAGACCCGCACGACGCCTCTACATCCCCAGTCCGATGGCATGGTCGAAAGATACAACAAGACCTTAGAGGAACACTTGAGGATGGTCGTGGCCAGCCATTAGCGAGACTGGGACGTCAAGGTGCCACTGTTCTTGCTGGCCTACCGCTCGTCTACACACGACACAACTGGGATGACGCCAGCCAGCTTAATGTTCGGCCGAGAGTTACGTTTCCCTTGTGACCTGGCTTTTGGAAGCCCTCCGGAAGCGAAACAGCCGGTGACCGAGTATGTGGAGAACCTGGTGGACCACCTCCACGCCATGCACGAGATGGCTCGCCAGAACATCTAGAAGGCGAGCGACCGCATGAAGACCAGGTATGACAGGCAAGCCAACAGCCAAGGGTTCCAGCAAGGTGACCTGGTCTGGTTGTACCGTCCTACCCGGACCAAGGGACGCTGCCCGAAGCTCCAGCAGCCATGGCAAGGACCGTACTGGATGGTGAAGAGGATTAACGACGTGGTCTACCGCATCCAGAAGGTTCCCCGAGGGAAGATGTTGGTGGTACACCTGGATCGTCTAGCCCGCTACGATGGTGCTGTTCGGGACGACCAGCTTTGAGGAGGGAGCAGTGTCACCCAATTAGCGGAAGGCACGACTGGTGACAGCTGGAAGGGACCAGAGACAGCCGAGCCACGCCCCCCATTAATCTCAGTCACTAACTGAGGGGTGATTAGGGAAATGTCACTTGTCGCTGGCCACCTCTTTCCCCCCTCCCACTGCCATCTGGAACTTTCGTGGTAATTCACTGAAACCAGAGACTTCTAGAAGACGGTGATATTCCTATAAAAAGGGCTGCAGTGAATGAATTGAGTTAGTCAGTGCTTGACGAGCTAGCGAACGGACGAGAAGACTGCGTACGTGCGTCGGAGGAGTTTACGTAATCGCGAGTGCAGTGGAATTGTAACGGACGAACTGGTGAATCGTAATTGTGTGCATTACGTAATACTGTGTAATTGGCAAGTGTTCAACTATAAGTCGGTGGAAATAAAGAACATTTTTGAGTTTTGCAATTGGACTTTTTATTTCACGAACCCACAAAGTCACAATATTTTCTTCATGATAGCGTTAATTACTCATACATTTTAATGCCTTTGCAATGCACTGGGATTAGGTAAGAGGTGGATCGTGCAAAAAATAAAAAAAGTGTATTCAGATTTATCCACTACGCATTTTTATATAGCTTTTAAAGTTATTCGTATGAGGTCTTATTTTTCTATCTCTTATTAATCGAGATAAGCATTTTAAGAAATAATTAAATTTTCCATTTTAGGTACAAGGAGAAAAGTGAAACCGAATTAATAATTAGATGTCTGAAAGTGAGGCATTAATGCTGGTCTTGAAACTCCATACTCTTTCCATGACATCGCGAGAAACTGTTGAATAGTGACAGCAATTTAAAAATTATTGAAAAATTAATTTTTAAATTATTGAAAAATGTAAACCAATCATAACATGCCCTAAAAATGGCTCATGCTACAAATAATTTATTTGAAATAAACTGTGCTGTAAAGAGAACCAAATTTTCTATTTTTCTGTAGCAAGTTTCTACTACATCTTAAGAATTAGGATTTCTACGGAGGGTATTCGGCAGTCAAAGCTGTGGTTTATTGTATCTAAGCTCCAAGTAGGGCATCTCCGGAAGGAAGGATGAGACGAGAGGAGAGAGTGGGCGGCCGACCCAAGGAGTCACGACAGCACCGAGACACCTGCCGACACTTCTACCCTGTGTTAAATGACAATGGAGATGAAATGTAGGTACAGGAAATTCGAGGGATGTAATTAACCTACACAGCATTCGTCTGGTGACCCGGGAAAATCCTCGAAAAGATCCATGGGTCAGGTAGGTCAGCCACGGGATCGAACCCGCGCCTGCTCAATGCGGGCCACAGACGAAACCGCCTGAGCCATCCCGCTCGGTTCAAAATAACAAACTCCTAGAACTTGTGTGACTCAAATAGATGGCAATCCTCCTTCAACCATAAAAATAGTTAAAGATTTTTCAATAGGAATGAAACGAAAGCATTACTTCGTTGATTCAAGTACTTGTTGACTATTGGGTAGGCTATAGCAGCTCGTTCTTTGTTACCCAACAACGGAAAGGCGGTTGAATTACTATCTATATACCTACTGTGAAGTTCAGATTTGTTGCAGCATGACTGCCGATGACGGCTAATGATGATGAATTGCTCTGCAAAGTTAAAAGTTTACAACTGAAATGGACGAACATTAGTGTTAGGTACTTTAAACTTTTTCAAAATTAACAAATATTGTATTTGAATTTTAGCAGAATTGTTTCGGAGAAATGTGCGTTTAGGCTTGAACCTTGGACTGCATCTTAAAATTACTGTCCCAATCGTAACTACATTTTCTTTTTATTCAACAATAAACATAGGGATGAATGTTCTTATAGGAAAAGTTAACCGAGCGAGGCTTGCATTTCGTAAGTCCCAGATTCGATTCATATCGATCCCCCATTCTTACGTTAGGTTTGTCGGGGTTTTTCCTGGTGGGGAGACGAAAGCTGGAAGGCTTGTCATCTATTACGATTTCCTCTCCAACATTACCCCTTCATTCCGTTTCCTTCTTATCTTTCAGGTGTATTTGCAGGTTTTGTTACATATGGCGTTGTCGGTCATATAACGCGGATGCTTGCTTAAAGCATTAGAGGCATGCTTGGTCAACGGGTCGTTCATCGGCCTTTCTAGGTAGCTTGAGCGGTGGAACGGGTCCTCGAGCCCGGAACTGTTGACTTCCCGCATGTGTGACCTGTCTGACTCAGGCCTACGTCGTCCTGTGGTTCCTTCATTTTAGCTTGGGGAATAACTTGCATTAAATCCGTATGTCTTATATCCTTATATATATATATATATATATATATATATGAAAAGTTATACAGTTCTACTTATCGTAGATAGAGTTGTGACAATTGACATACCAATCGAATATTTAAGTTTTAACGAAAACAGACGTTTTGATGACTCCTAAATGAAAACATTTTGTGTGTATTGCGTGCGCGCGTGTTCGTGAGAGCAAGAGGGAGAAAGAGAGAGGGGGCAAATTGACAAACAACATAATCAACAATGAAAAGCCAGACTGAAAAATTCAATGTCATAGTTGGGATTTGAACCACGGATCTCCCACTCTCAGTGCGGTTGCTCTAACCGTCTGAGCTACTATGGCCAACGTGCCGACATGACATTAAATTCTCCAACTGACTCGTATGTTTCTCGGTAGACCACTAGGGGTTCTCATATGCTATAAGACATGCGCCTTTTGTGGCGACTTACTATGCTGTAAGTACTTTGGTCTCAAGCTTCATAGTTAAACCACTGTGTTATTCAGGTAAATTGATGGAAATAATCATTTCTTCCACACTAGCCGTGTGTAGGCTAAGGTTTGAATGAGTAGAGCCAGACTGACAAATTCAATACCATAGCCGGGATTTGAACCACCGACCTCTCGCTCTCCGTGCGGTTGCTCTAATCGTCTGAGCTACTATGGCCAATATGCCGACGTGACATTAAATTCTCTAACTGGTCGTATGTTTCCCTGTAGACCACTAGGGGTTCTCATGTGCTATGAGACACACACCATTTGTACTTAAGTCTCAGGCTTCATAGTTGAACCACTATGTTTTTCAGGTAAATTGATGGAAATAATAATTTCTTGAATGAATGAGTAGAGCCAGGCTGAAAAATGCAGTATCATAGCCGGGATTTGAACCACGGATCTCCCGCTCTCCGTGCGGTTGCTCTAACCATCTGAGCTACTATGGCCAACGTGCTGACATGAGCGGGAGATCCATGTGTCAAATCCCGGCTATGGCATTGAATTTTTCAGTCTGGCTCTACTCATTCAAACCTTAGCCTACACACGGTTAGTGTGGAAGAAATTATTATTTCCAACAATGAAAAGTTGATTAAATACCAAACATATTTAAATAAAGTAATAATAATAAGTAATAATTATTTCTCATATTTCTTCATTTATAGATACACACACATCCACACACCCATACCCCAACTCCCCCACACCCCCACACCCACCCACCCACCCACCCACCCACACACCCCCACACCCACCCACCCACCCACCCACCCACCACACACACACACACACACACACACACACACACACACACACACACACATTCATTAATACATTATCATTAACAACATTCCTAGCGCATAACAAACTCATTTTCTTACTCCTACCCAACCAATGTGAAAAACCACATAATGTATAACTCAGCTTCTAGGTATTCAGCTATAACCCAAACGGGACCCAATAAAGAACAAGCCATAATAATTGAAGCCCACGACAGCATAACGCTTAAAGAATATGTAAGAGCAGTAGGTAACCTAACCAACCCCAGCAACATTCGATTTGAATCTCGAATATCGAACTCCAGAATCTGTATCTACCTCGCCAAGAAAAAACTAGTAAATGAACTGGTATCTAAGCACCCGAAAATAAAGGTGAACAACTAGTACTTGGAAATTAGGCCGCTTCTCACTAAAAATAAGAGTGATACTCTCTAATATGTTCCCTGTTATTCCCAATTATGTTATTGAAGAACACCTTCTGGCCCATGGAATTAAGACTGTATAATCCATATCGTATATCAGGGCGGGAATAACTATCCCTGGATATACACACATCATGAGCCTTCGCCGCCGACAAATGTACGTAAAACCTGACGACTTTGCCAGGCTGCCTGAAATCTTACAGATAAACCACGAGGATACATCCTATTGGATATACCTTTCTTCCGATGTTCCTACCTGCTTTTTATGTAAAATGGAAGGACATTTAGCTAAACAGTGTAAGTCGTCAGATGAAATAAATGCTAAGATGTTTAGCTGCTCATCTGCAAGAGTTAGTAAACTGACCACAGTCATGCCAGTAAATGACAAAACTAAAGACAACGCAGAAATGATTGAAATTGACATAGAAAATGTGTCACTAGAAACTGTTTCTATACAAGAAAATGGCACCTCCCAGTCTGAACCTCCTTCGACACAATTGCCACAACTTAGCACAGAATTGAACTTCCCTGCTTTAAGACAAAACTTTAAGACAGGGTCCAAGAAGCGACCTATTTCAACATCCGTAAGCATACTGAATCTGTATCCGATGATGACGAAAATCTATCTGACTCATCTTTAATGACTTTAGATGAGACTGAAAAAGTCGAACCTAACCTAGTAACCAGACATATACACAAAAAACCAAAAACGACTGACACTCTCTCGCTCATAAAGGACCAGATACCTGTAATAAAAAGTGCTATGGAAGAAAGACCTGACGACTACGTTTTAAATTACCTCCAGTTCAAAAGTTTTTTTTTTTAATACAGTTGGAGCATCTGATATAATATCAGTTGTGCTTAGCTACACTGATGACTTGAAAAGGACTCCTAGATACAGTCAAAAAGCTTCATCCCTTATTTACCATTAGAACAATGAAAAATCGAAACACCCGTATAGGAAGGAAACTGCTTTCCGAAATAAAAAATAGAAAAAACACAGTTTCTTAAAGATTTTGATGGTTATGTAGTAGAAGTTTTCACTAACACAATCTAAATGAAGCCCTATACATAGTAAACCTTAAAAATAAAACCATAGCATATAATGGAACACAACATATTACAATGGAGCATAAATGAATTTCATTTCTAACAGGGACACATTCAACTCTTACTTAATAAACATAACCCAGTAGCTGTTTGTGCACAAGAAACAGATTTTAAGCATGATTATGTTGCTCCATTAAGAGGTTACAACGCCTATAATACAAATCGAGAAGAATGTACACCTGCCTGGGGTGGGGTAGTCACCTATGTTAAAGAAACACTGCCGCAACGTGCTATCTCGCTCAATACTACTTTAGAGGCTACTGCAGTTTCTGTTCTTTTGACAGTAGAACCAACTGTAGAACCAACCCCAACAGCCACAATTTAGATTTTGTAAAACTAAAAGAACTGGAGCAACAACTATCCCGTCCTTAACTTATTCTCGGAGATTTCAACAGTCACAACACACTATGAGAATGCAGCTCCACCAATTCACGAGGGAAACTTATTGAACAGTTTATAAACGATTTAGATCTAATCGTACTCAATTCACTGGAGCTTACTCATTTCAGTCTAGCATATGGAACACTCAGCTCCATAGACCTAAGTTTGTGCTCACCAAACATACCAGATTTGTTTGAATACTTCATTTATAAAGAACCTCAAGGAAATAGTGATCACTTTCCTATTATTCTTACTCATTTGAGTGACAGTCCTCAGAAAACCACATTCACGCCAAAATTTAATTTTAAAAAGGCTAACAGGGATACATTTAAGAGTTTTATAACCAAAGAAATAACCCAGCTCATGCCTGCCGCTGAATTTTTTCACACTAGTATTAATGAAATAATTTAAAACTTCAATGAACTGATTCTAAAATCTGTAAATATTTCTATACCTACAATAACCCCTTAAAAGAAAACAGTTCCTTGGTGGAACAGTGAATGCCAAAAAACTGTTAATTTTAAGAATAAAGCATATTACCAATACAGACGCCGTCCTACTGAAGAAAATAGGTTAAATATCTCCAAGCTAGAGCTAAAGCAAGAATAACTGTTAAACAAAGTAAAAAGGATTCATGGTTGTATTTTGTGGCATCCTTAAATTATCAAAACGCTCAGAAAACAGTGTGGGGAAATATCCAGAAAATTAGAGAAAGGTTTAAATATAATTCAGAAATCATTTTGAAAGATCCTGACTCAAAAACAACTACCATCAGTTCACAGTCAGTAGCTAACATCTTAGCAGATTCATTTGCATCTACATCATCCGATGCTAATTATGAGGACGAATTTAAATCCTTTAAAATGAAAAATGATTCATTACCTGACGAACCTGTAAATGACAGAACCGAAAACTTTGATGAGACTATCGAATATTATGAATATAAAAATGCCCTCGCATCATGCAAAAGCTCCAGCCCTGGACCAGATAATATACACTCTGATATGCTGAAACAACTATCCATTGAAGGACATATATATCTTCTTGAAATATTCAACCATATCTGGTATTATAGGTTATTTCCCAATCTTTGGAGTTCAGCAGTAGTGATAACCATACCGAAACCTAATAAAGAGCTCAACTACCAAACGACTACAGACCAATATCTCTTACGTGTACGATGTGCAAAGTTCTAGAAAAGATTATAAATAAAACATTGCGTTGGTTTATCGAAAACAGGAAACTTCTTTCTGAATCACAATATGGTTTCAGACAATTCTGTTCCACTACAGACTGTTTAATCACGATTGAGTGTGAAATAAGAGATGCCTTTCTCCATAATCAACATCTCATACTAGTTAGTCTAGATATACAAAAGGCATAAGATATGACAAAATAAAGTATCAAGGAATATGTATTATTTCATTCAGAATTTCCTCCAGCATCGCACTATTTGAGTACGTACAAATGGCACAATATCCAAGGAAAGACTACGGAGTACCCCAAGGCTCCGTACTTAGCGTTACACTTTTCCTGCTGGCAATAAACGACATACTGAACACTATTCATCCCCCTGTAAAAGCATGCCTATTTGCTGATGATCTGACCTTTTTCTGTAAAGGTAACAACATCTCAACCACAAGACACTGTAACGAGGATACAAACTTGGACATCACAAACAGGATTCAGTTTTTCTCAGCAAAAGTCAAAATTTACCAAAAGTTCAATGCATCTTCCAAACCCTACCATCCACCTGTATAGAAAACCCATTGAAACAACAAAAAATTGAAATTATTATACCTTCGACCACAACCTATCATGGAAAACACATTTCGCACCTAAAGGAAGACTGTTCAAGGCGCCTAAACATATTAAAAACATTATCACACCGCAATTGGGGTGCTGATCAACATATCCTATAACTGACGCATCAAGCTTTAATCCTAAGCAAACTTGACTATGGAGCTATTGTGTACAACTCTGCAGCACCGGCGTTAGTTAAGCTGCTGGACGTGATTCAAAGTTCTGCTATGAGGATTATATTAGGAGCATATCGTACCAGTCCGGTCTCTAGCCTACTGATAGAAGCCAACCAACCACCGTTAAACACCAGGAGAATACAATTAAGCATAAAATACAGAATCAAAATAGCAGCAAGACCTCATCCAAGTATCCATTCATATGTTTTCCCCAATACAGAAAGCAACAAGACCTGCCATACAAAAGAGCACTCGTTACCTTTCTATCAACGACTTGCTAACTATTTAAATACTAACAGCATAAAGATCCCTCCCATAATGGCCAGGGACTTCCATGAAGGATCATACAGGAAACTCAAAATTCCCAAGATATATACCGACTTAACATTTCACCAGAAATGGAATACCGCTGCAATTGTTTACCAAACGCTCTTTTATGAAATGTACAACAATTTCCCTAATTATCAGCTTATTTACACTGATGGATCAAAAACGGATCATGGTACTGGATGTGCAATAATAACTCCTGATAAAATTCTACAGCAGCGGCTACCTGACTATTATTCCACCTACAGTTCTGAACTATACGCCATTTATCAAGCACTTACTTACATACTGACAGCACACCACAACTGCTATGCAATATGCTCTGACTCACTGAGTACCTTGCAGAGCATGAAGACGTGCACAGCAGACAAAAAATTAATTCAGGAGACACAGACACTATTCAGTAACATCACCGACGCTGGTAAAGACGTGGTTTTCATTTGGATTCCTTCCCATCAAGGAATAGCAGGGAATGAAAGAGCGGACGAAGCTGCTAAAGATGCCCCATCACTACGCCAACAAAGGAACGTCCAAATTCCATATTCAGACGTTACAAATCATGTCTCCAAAATACCAGTACAAAAATAGAAATCTGAATGGAATGAACAACAACCAGGAAAATTACACCAAGTACGAAAATGATCCACCGCTCTTCATCCAACCAAGCCACTTACTAGAAAGAAACAAGTCATTCTCACCCGTCTACGAATTGGTCATTCCAGCCTCACTCATTTATATCTTCGCTCAAGACAGCCGCAGCCAACGTGTAAAGGATGTAATAAAAACCTTACCATTTACCACCTTCTCTTAGAATGCAATGAATACAAAAGAAACAGAAAACAACACGGAATCCCACAGGATATCTCCACACTGCTAAACAGTTTCAAACTACGCCTCAATCTGTTTACTTACCTAAAGGATATTGGCATTTGGAAATTGATATAAATTATGTACAATATACTTTAATCAATTATAATTCATAATCTACATAATGGCGTAAAGGTAATGAAACTCTTCTTTTTGAAAAATACTGTTGTTAACTTATATGAATATGTTCTTGTCTTTGTTTTCAGTTATCTGTATTTAATGTAAATTGTTTTCCTAATTAATGTTATTAATGTGTATATTTTATATTTTATTGTTAACCTGTATATTTAATGCAAATTTTATATATGTTATTAATTGTATTATTTAGTTAAGATGTTCGCTATATGACCTAGGAAGTTAAAGCAACCTTAATTAAATTAAAAAAAATTGACTATCAATAGCTTCTAAACTTAATTCTACTTCTTTTCAAAAGCCTTCATAATAATACTCCCTGTTCTTCCAAATATGTCCTATACTTATCTGTTCCATCAATTCGCTTACTTTTTATGTCCAAGGCTCTTCCAATTTGTATAAGAAAACATTCCTTATTAATATTGATTTTCTCCAAAATAGCTACTCTTGAATGTCTTCGCAACTCTAGTTGTGCTGCTCCATTAGGCGATTAAGTAAAGTATGCTTTGGGATCAAAAGTGAAGATTTTCGCAAAAATTTCGCTCTCAATACTTTGCAGGCAGGCCCCGTATCTCAGTCGGTAGAGCACCTGACTGCCGTGCGAGGGGTTCCGGGTTTGATTCCCGGCTGGGGATGGGTATTTTTCTCCAGCCATTATATTGAAATGTGTAGTGTTTAACGCCCGCTTTTACTACATACGGCACCGCAGGCGATGACACTGATGATACAGGAGATGAAGATGGAGCACTGGTGGAATGAGATGGCGGGATAAACCGTAGATACCGGAGAAAACCCGCCCCAGCGCCGTGTTGTCCACCACAAATCTCACTTTGCGGTCGCCTGGGAACGAACCCGGGCCGCCTTGGTGAGAGCCAAGCGGTGTAACCACTGAGCCACGGCGCGGCCTCCAGCCATGATGATTCCCTAACTTCCCCAGAGCTTTGAAGTATGAATCAGAGTGTGAATATGTGCGTGATCTAATGACTAAAAATCCCAAAGTACCTGCAGCACAACGTTTACGAGTTAACACCATCGCCAATAGGCGACATGTTTCAAAAAGGAGAACGGCCGCCGATATGACCATTGCAGTTAAAGGCGAGTTATAAATGGAAAGAAGAAAAATACTTTGTATGAAAATTACTCCTTATTTTGCACATCCTGAAACGGAATGACAAATTTAATTAGTGAGCTATATAATTATTAGAATAAAAATAAAAATTTGTAGTTTACACATTTTGTAAATAGCCTCTGTTATCCCCTTCACTCCTATTGCTTTTATATAAAAGGGAAGCCATTTCAGAGAGTCGGGAGGTTACTTTTCGAAAAAAAATATAGTTAAAATCTACAGTTTGTGACAAATAATTTTTGACCTTAGTTATTTGCGATGTATTCACGCTAGTTCGTTTGAGTGATCCATTATTTTAGGTAATTAACTTAGGAACGTTATCCAGGCATCGAGCTGATCACTCAACCTGGGCTCTCAATCTGATCCAGATTTTCTGTTACTCAACCCGACGCCTAAAGGCACGAAGGACAGAGGAAAAAGACTCCCCTAACAACACGGAGGCTGAAGGAGAACTTAGGATCGTTAATATCCAGAGTTCAGCAATATAACATTTTCAAATTTTCATCACTTGCGGAATTTGTGACACACTTTTGGTTTAAATATTATTTTCGTTAAAACTTAATAAATAAGACCACAAAAATTAATTTTATATTTTAAAAATACGTTGATTCAAGTTTGTAAATGTTAACAATTACAATATAGGGCATTCTTAAATGGTTACATAAATGCTAATATAAAAGATAATATTTATTGCCCGCCTCGGTAGCGTAGTGGTAGCGTGTCTACCTCACGTTCAAGAGGTATCGAGTTCGAATCTCGGTCAGTGTGAAATACTTGGATAAGGCTTTTCCGGGGTTTCCCTTATTCGAAAAGACGAATATCTGGTAACTCTAAGCTCTATGGATCCTGAGCTCATTTGAGCATCATTTCACCCATTCCATTCATCATCCGATATGACTTAACTTTGGAGGACGTAAATTACAAATATATCTATATATTAAACAGGTGATTGCTATATTCTACCTACTACAAAATGCATATCAAAACGAATTTTGAAAATATTTGTCATGTTTAAAACAGGTGGCTGGAGAAACAAGCTCATGCATGAATCATTTGAAGAATAGTTATAAATGTAAGTGATAATCGATAGTGAGTCATAGGATTTTAATGTATTGAAAATCAGGTGTATTGCTTTCAGTTATTAATCATATAGAGTATATGAAATAGGAATTGGTGAATAAAAAGAGGGAATAAAGCAGTAAATGCATTAAAATGGATATTAATATTAAAACCAGCCTATATGTGTAATTTTGTTGATATAAATTCACATGGAGTATAAAATGCTCGAGTCTTTAGACATTTGGATACAAGTTTGTTAAAAATATGTGTGGAAAACTCCACAATCGATTTTGGCAAAGTTTTAATAATTTGATCTGAAGTTATTTATGACTTCCTATGAGTAAAGTCTATGATACAATGAAGCAAAAGATTAATATAATTTTGAGTCTAACTAGTACTCATTGCTTCATATATTGCTAGCATTTACTTAGAACGCGTTTTGTTAGGATCTTCCTAACATTCTAAGCTAATATTGACTCAAAATTATATTCTTTATGACTGTTCATAATTTTAACTAATCTAAATCGATTTAAATTCACATCATTCCTGTTTAGTTTCATTATTATAGCAATGTGAACGTCATGTAAATTTGTGTTTCTTTTGTTTAACTTGTGTTGAATTGGTATAAACACAGAGTGAAGGTAAGATCATAATTTGTGACACTTGTGAGTTATGCAGTTCTGGGCAGGACATTGAATACATCGTACAGCCGTTTTTTGACATATTCGACTTTTGCTGCAGAGGAAGAATTATCTCATAGTCTTATACCATAATTCATTTTGGATTTTTGAATGTGAAGACAGCTTATTTTGAGAAACTCAGAATTGAATAATTATTCTAAATTATGTAGTTGAGTTAGAGACAATTTCTCGAAACTCTTTCACTTACATCTTCGGAGGACGAACCTGTATTTGACATCTATAGATTATCGTTTTTGGGAGCTGGGATGCTCTTCAGTGATAGTTACACGCGAATATTTTTCGAAGAGTAATTTTTAACCCAAAAGAAGTAGAGATAATACTTTAAAGCCATGCGTCATTTGGATGTCCGCATGTGCTTCTGTTAAACGCGGAAACATTAGTGCGTCAGTTCTCGAGAGCTTGAAACGCTACTGCCATAGTAATGCTTTGCTGGCGAGGATGGTGTAAAAAGGAATGTTGCAATGTTCACCCCTGCAGAGCTCGCGAGCTTTGCCCGGGCCGGGTAGGAAGAGTTATGGCTTAGCTCCCTGTAGCCTGGGAGAGAATCCTGCACAGTTGGTCTGCAGTGAGTCCCGTGTTCGAATCTCGCTAAACCACGCGAAAATATAATCAAGCGCGTGTGCATATTAGGGGCAGCGCTAGTTTGCAGATGTTACCACTTGTCAATGTTTCCAGATGCACCCACGTGGCAGAAGCAGTGTGCTCGGTTTATGTATTTCTACCATATCGATATCCTAATTCACGAGATTTCTAACATATTAGTTATCGAAATATTACAACTGCTAAATCAAGCAAACTTCTACGTAAACCCATAAGACATTTTCATTACAAATCAAACAATTCTAGAAGCAATTTGATTTTAAGCTTTTATTCATTTTTCTGTCATATGAAGTGGTGGTTCACATCATTATTATTTATGGAGATTTTATAAGAAGAAAAGCCTTGGGCTGTTAACGATATCTCAGTACAAATGCAACAGCGAATTTTGTAAACTCGGCTTTATAATTTTGCTTTTATTTTTGGGCGATAGCGATACCAAAATACACCGGATGCGTTGATGGCATTTTTCAGTGTAGCTCAACATTCGTCGAACCTTTCATTCCCGATGAATATTGTTTTTAAAACCAAACTGTATATGACGAACTTGTTACTTAATTTTGGGTTCATAGCTGACTTCTATACCTATAATCTCAACTCCGTACTTGCAACGGCTAAGGTATGTACGGACGGACAAATTATGAAGAGACACAAATAGGTGCTCCATACCTAAACGCGAGCCCGCCTCGGTAGCGTGGTGGTAGCACGCCTGCCTTACGTTCAAGAGGTCCCGAGTTCGAATCTCGGTCAGGGTGAGTTACCTGGATAAGGTATTTTCTGGGGTTTCCCCTTATCCTAAAAGACGAATGTCGGACCCTGGGATCATTTGAGCATCATTTCACCCATTCCATTCACCGTCCGATATGACTTAATGTTGGAGGACGTAAACTACCAAAAAAAAAAAAAAAAAAAAAAAAAAAACACACACACACACGCACCTAAACGCACATGGTGAGGGTAGAACTTCAACTTAAATGTGATATGAAGTTGTTTAAAATCCGAGTTAGATAGCTGCACGATAATCTTCTAGGCTCATATCCTGAAAGTCTCGGGTTCGATTGCCACTGACTGCCCATTCCGAACTTCGGGCTTTTTGTGTTTTTTTTCCCTAATCGTCAAACGATTTAATTTCCGTATTTCCTTTCAATTCGTTTCCCTCTCATACATCAGTTGTTTCGTGAGTAAGATGGTTCCAGATAGATGACGCAGTTGCTTGCTCAAGTGAAACAGTACTACCCGCGAACATCAGGAGACTGCTCGTTCGACGAGTCGTTCATTACTCTCTCTAGGCGTCTCCAGCAATGGGATGGATCTTTAAGTCTGTAAGCCACAGTCTATTTAGGTTACAGTGTGCGGGAATCCTCCTTCCATTTTATAACCTATAATAAGCTATACTGTACTCTATGTATAACAGACAACCTATATATAGACCAATAAATCTTTTGAAATGAACATAGATTTCAATATCAGCATAATTCTTATTTGAGTGAACACTACTAAAAATAAATCTTAAGTTATTGGTCTATTTGGAATTGTAGTTCTTAAACCTTTTAAATAAACAATTTCGTGAAAAATTCATCGCACAGCTATAATTTGCGCCTAGTTATTATGGTCATGTGTAGCATAGATATTGGCATTACCAAGGGAGACAAATTTTAATGCCCTCCTTGAATCCACAGTAAGTGAGTTATTATTGTTATTAATTTAATAGTAATAGAAAAAGTTATTTAATAATAAATAATATAGTTTATTATTTATTTATTTAATCAGCCCCTAAATGCCTTAAACTGCAATGATACCAATGGACTATCCTCAATGAACTTCAAACACATGGACCTGTGCGGTCAGGTATCTATAATTGGGATTCTAGATATTGGAAGCCAATTGCTTTATTTCTTTAGTTAGCGATCTCCAACGTGACCCATATCGGACGATGAATGAAATGGTTGAAATTAAACTCAAATGTGTCCATGCTGCCAATTACCGTTTGTTTACCTACACAGTAAGCATTTTGTTATTGCAGAGAACGCATTTATAGAAGTATTAAATATGTAAATACTTGCAATGTGTTTTTGGGTCTAAATATGATCTCTTATTCTCATGCACATTTCTGCACTAAGCGTTTCGTTGTTTCTTAATTAAGACTTTCAGAATCTTGGTTTGCTTTCTGTAATAATTATCACAGCTATTCACTGTTTCCAAGATTAAACTTTCTTCTTCTTCTACTAAGGTTTCATATACATATACTCTTTGTTAAAACAAATAAAAAAGGAAAGAAAAGAAAGAAAGAAAAGAAAAACAAAAGCAGACTCTGGAAGCGTATATTTTTCTAAGTCCTCATTCGTTTCCACGCCCGGTTTACAATGGTGTCACGAAACGTGTCTCTTTAGCTTCGCTCCACTAAATCCTCTCATAATTGAGTCTCAGTTACTAAACATGCACTGATAGCCGAGAGGTTATAGACAAGCATGTAGGTGATAGACATACAAAGGTTCGAATCCCAAACATTATTTTGATTTTTTATTGTAAAAATACGAACTGTCGTATTACATAATATAACTTCCAATTGCTAAGGTTTACCTGATTTTATGGCATATGCTGGCACATAAAAACTGAAGCACTCTACTCTGTTTTTAAACTAAATGAAATAAATATTTTATTCCTATACGTAAAATCAAATAAAATGGAAATGTACTTAGCATCGGATATTTAAGTTAATTGATGGAAATTAATCATTCTTTCACACTAGCCATGTAAAGGCTAAGGCTTCTTTCTTTGGATAGAGTCAATGTCATGGCCGGGATTGTTTGAATCACGGATCTTCTGGTTTCTGTTCAGTCGCTCTTACCCATTGAGCTACCATGGCCAACGCGCTGTCATGACATTAAATTCTTCAATTTACTCGTATATTTCCCCGGTAAACCACTAGGGGCTCTCTTATTCGAGATATAGGTACACCGGTTTTGGCGATCTACTATTGTAAGTACTTGAGTCCCAGACTTTATCATTAAACTCTTGTTATTTAAGTTAATTCATGGAAACTAATCATTCCTTCACACTAGTCGTATATAGGCTAAGTTTTTTTTCTTTGGATAGAGTCAATGTTATGGCCGGGATTTGACCACGGATCTCCTGGTTTCCGTCTAATCGCTCTTACCCATTGAGCTACCATGGCCAACGTGCCATCACGCTGGGGCTCTCGTATTCGATATACAGTAGCAGTAGTATTAGTATCGGATGTGTAAGCCCTCTGTGTAAACCCCTCTGTCCTCATTCTGCAGGTCATGGATGACACCAAATGCCTAGTGAAATTTTCACTAGAGGATACTTCGCATTATATTCCAGCACCATTTATAACAGATGAATGAGCCCGAGTGTTTACACAAACAATATTATGCCAATTTTCTAATAAAATTGCATTTATTTTGAAAACGACACCAGTGTGTTATTTGGGTTTTTATAAATCAGTGTATTTAAAATATTATTAATCTTCTGCAAGAAAACATAAGGCATTGCTATTAAAGTAACAATAATAAAAAACAAACATGCACATCAAGGATTCGAACTCATATTGGCCCATTATGAGACACAGGCCTTTTACCGCTCGGCTACCATGCACATGGCCAAACCGTCAAGTACTAGGCTCATCCAGAAAGTAAGTTTACCAATTCTGTTTCCTTTAAAGTAAACGTATTTAGCCGGTAACATAAGGCAAGCGTAACAGATCTGTGACGTAACAAGCATATGCTGCCCGGACAGGTCTTGCCTAGAGCCAGTAGAACGGCAGTGTTTTCCCGAAGTGGCATCTATTATTTGTTCTCCCTCCGCCTAAGAGGTGCGGTCAGTGATGAAGTTCCTTAAGGCACAAACCATAGTACCCATCATGTCAGCTCTGTCAGGTTAGGGGTAGGACATCATGAGCAAAACAGATGGTGCGATGCTGGACCGAAGGTGGTCGAAGTGCCCATGAGGAGCACAGTGAGCGACCGTCTCTCATCTATGATTACCTGGTTGAGTTGGTGCGGCAGCTCATCATGGACAACCGACGGAGCTCAGCAGCCATTTTACAGGAAATATCCCGATCCTTGTTGCATGAAATTGTCGCTAAGCACCTGCTGTTCAAGAAACTGTGTGCCAGGTGGGTGCCGATTAACCTGATACCCAAGCGCAAAACAGAACACTTAAGAGCAGCACTGACACTTCTGCAGCAGTATCATGATGATGGCGACGAGTTCCCCGACAGGGTCTTCACGGGTGATGAGACGGGAATTTCGCACTTTATCCCGGAATCCAACAGCAGTCAATACCTTTGCCGAATCTTGCATGGGAGCTGTTTGAACGGCCACCATACAGTTCTGATCTTGGTCCCAGCGATTTCCACCTTTTCTTGCACCTCAACAAACCCCTGTCCTCCGGCCAACGTGATGGCAACGACGAAGAGCTGAAGACCACTGTCACACGCTGACTCCATTCACAGGCGGCAGACTTCTACGACACAGGAATACAAAAGTTGATCCCACGGCATGACAAATGTCTAAATTCTTTTGGTAACTATGTCGAAAAGTAGCTCAAATATTGCTGTATTTGTTGAAAACAAAAAGGTTATTCATGTAACTATGTTGTCTTTGTTTTAAAAAGTAGGGAAACTTACTTTCTGGATGCGCCTCGTATTTCCCTATCTATCGTATATCATTGAAATGAAGCCAGAATGGTATTAAAACGTATATTATGAATGCAGCGTCATCGAATGCTTCCGATGCTTTCCAAATAGAATAGTTGCTCACTTTTTTTTGGTCTAAGGCTGTATATAGGTACTATGGAACACTAAAAATTGTGTTATTCATCCCAGCACTACTAGCACATGCAAACAGTGATGTAGCCGTCTGTTTTTGGAGGTCCATAGTAGTGCTGGTAAGGTTGATTGTTCTCAATGAACACTATAATCACTGTAATATTTGTTTCATTTTTTACTGACATAGAAACCCAGTGATTCTGTCGCGTCAAAGCATAGCGAAATGCTCACAATACCTGACGAATACTATCAGATGCCCCTACATTTCGCCGTATTAGCTAAACGTTTGAAAACCCATTAATTGACATTTCTTTGGGCGTGTTTCCTTATCTTGTATCACTCGGCACATACGCATCCCAGTGACGTAGGTTGGCATAGTCTGGACTTTTCGAAACGGAAATGTTCTAGTGTCGACATGATGTAGGCGCGCGCGCATTCACACACACACACACACACACACACACACACACACACACACACACACACACACACACACACACACACACACACACACACACACACACACACACACACACACACATATCATATCATATACCGTGGAAATCTTCGGCTCCAAGAAGGCTAGTGCGATGTATTAATTAGCGAAGCAAATATGACGTGATGTGAAGTTGTTTAAGGAGCAGACGAGGACACCTCACCTACGACGACTCGGCAGGGATCTATTGCGGGCAACCACCTCTCCCGGGGGTAAGGAATAAGGCGAAACATAAGGCGAAACGAAGCCACAGGACAACAGAGGTTAGAGTCTGCATAACCGCAGTGAAATATAGCAGTCCCTAATAGTTCGATAGATTCTCACTCGGTGCACTACCCAAGCTTCTCACCATACAGGAAGAGAGCGTTAAAGTGACCCTGGTGTCCTGGACACCTTCTTCAGCAGGGACCAGGTAAGAAGGTTTACAGAATGCATACATTTTCACCATATTCTGACGTCCACCGGAACTATGGCCTGATTATCAAAACTGAAATATGGTAAAAGAGCGAAATGAGAAAGAAATGGAAAGAACCCAAGGATTAGAGAATTCACCATTACATTATTATTATTATTATTATTATTATTATTATTATTATTATTATTATTATTATTATTATTATTATTATTATTATTATTATTATTATTATTATTATTATTATTATTATTATTATTATTATTATTATTATTATTATTATTATTATTATTATTATTATTATTATTATTATTATTATTATTATTATTATTATTATTATTATTATTATTATTATTATTATTATTATTATTATTATTATTATTATTATTATTATTATTATTATTATTATTATTATTATTATTATTATTATTATTATTATTATTATTATTATTATTATTATTATTATTATTATTATTATTATTATTATTATTATTATTATTATTATTATTATTATTATTATTATTATTATTATTATTATTATTATTATTATTATTATTATTATTATTATTATTATTATTATTATTATTATTATTATTATTATTATTATTATTATTATTATTATTATTATTATTATTATTATTATTATTATTATTATTATTATTATTATTATTATTATTATTATTATTATTATTATTATTATTATTATTATTATTATTATTATTATTATTATTATTATTATTATTATTATTATTATTATTATTATTATTATTATTATTATTATTATTATTATTATTATTATTATTATTATTATTATTATTATTATTATTATTATTATTATTATTATTATTATTATTATTATTATTATTATTATTATTATTATTATTATTATTATTATTATTATTATTATTATTATTATTATTACATAAATTAGTTGCCCGAGTAACAGTATAGTTTCGACTGCACTGCAAGCATAACGAACAGGATTGTGTGCTGTTAACCCTTTCTTAAACACGATTGCAATTAAAAATTTTTGTCTGATTTTTGATATCATGCTGATGTAAAGTAATTTAAACATTGCATGTAATATTTTATTTTAAAAAGGCCAGATACAATAAAAAGGTACTGGTACTTATAATACTTGTTAGACATTTTAACTTATGTAACTTTCCAAATATATAAATATTTGCTTGGCATTTCAGAAGAAAAAAAAGAACCACAATAAAGATTGTGGTACTTGTATACCAAGGAAATATTGCGCTTGTACTATTTTTTGTTGTGGTTTTGTTTTCTAATAGTAACACTCGTTCTTAATACATGCGGCAATACAGGTGATGGACACTAAAGTACAGTTATCGCCAAACAATTTGGCACGTGAAAAATTCTTTGGAACTAGTGGACGAGCCTATACTAGTAAGGGTTCTAAATATTGTCTTGATCGTATGGCTCTCACCCTCCATTAAGCACCGGAAACAAGTCGTTAGTTAATCTGCCCGGTCAGCGAGGATACTCAGTTAATCATTGCAAGTAGCGAAACTGGCTCGTGTTTGTTTTACAGAAGTTTACATTTAGAAGTGAAGAGAAACGTTTTATACGAGTGCATGTTTATCGTTGCTGATAGTGAAATTCTGGGGATAGAGCCTTTAGAAGATTGCAGTGATATATAACTGATAGTAGTATAGTTTGGTGTGCAGCAGAGTAGAGAATCAACTTTCTGTACACACTGAGCTTACTTATCTACTGCTGCAGTGGAACCAAGAGCCAGGGTGTGAGGGGGATTGGAAACATCACAAAAAAGTGACTCACTGCTTAGTTTGTTATTTGAAAACTCCAGATGGCAATTTGTTTGGCAATATCTATATGTTTATTTGGAATAGGCAGTTCAAGGTTACATTCCCCTCTTAAAAGGCGCACGAGCTTTATCTCCACTCTAGCAACATTTCTTTGAACTACATGTTACTGCAGAAAGGCTTGCGACAGTAAATAAAATAGTGTCAATATGGCTGAACATTGTTCCACTGGTTTAAATATGCACGATATCAGACGGAAGTAATATATGGATATAATCTCTTCAAGTCTCTTCAGAATTGTGAAGAACGGCACATAAGAAAGAGATGAACAAACGATAATAGCAGAGGATTGTCAGATATTTCAGTTCTCTTGAAAACATCCTCTAATGGGGAGGGGGGAATTCCCTATTTTAACATTTTGGAAGTATTTAGCTTCCTTCAGAAGCGCGTGGCGTTAATTTTTTATTTATAACATTAGTATATATAGTTATGCCATTTATTTTATTTTATGACTGTTTGGTTGGAATGTTGATTTTAATGTCTTCCAAAATCTCGAATGACACTTCTTTTAGAATTCTAAATTATTTTTGTCATTTCTAAGCCAATGAGGTTTATCTTAAGCTGGCACAAGGGCGACACTGTAAACTTTTAGATTGCCATATTTCTAACAACAAATAAAGTTTATTTACATTTTGCAGTTACTTTCTACTATTTTACGTAGTTCTTTCGATTTGAACTAATAGTTTTTTCCCTGATTATCATTGTTTAAAGATATTGTGCCTACCCAAATACGAATTTCACTAAGAAACGTTTCCGGCTATGGTTGTTTATGTTTTTTGTTTTGTTTTGTAATTTTATGTCCTCCAACGTTAAGTCATATCGGACGGTGAATGAAATGGGTGAAATGGTGCTCAAATGTGTCCAGGGTCCATGGAGCTTAGAGTTACCCGACATTCGTCTTTAAGGATAAGGGAAAACCCCGGAAAAACCTTATCCAGCTAACTCACCCTGACTGAATGAATGAAAATAAATGGGTTGAGCCCTTTCAGTCCCTTGCACGTAGGAGGCATATTGGGCCCATTGTGCCCCTCTTGCTGGAGTGCTTATTCAAATCCCGTGGCCTCCAAAAAGGACAGGATGAGTTTTGAATGAGCATTCCTTATATCATCTGGTCTCAGTTTGTCTGAGCCCAGAATAAAGTACCTAAGTAAAGCGAGTGCTTCACGTTCACACAAAATACGTAGAGAAGACTCATCCTCTCCACCGTACTTCCTGCATGTAGAATCTGCACTAAGCTTCATCACATGCAGGTGTGTCTTTAGGGTGTTGTGCCCTGTCAACAGGCCAACAACACTTCTAAGTTGTACCCGATGGAAGGTTAGCAGAATCCTGCTGTTCTTGTTGCTAGGTCCCTCGATCATAGATCGAGCCTGCCTAGCTGCAGTAAGATTACACCATGAAGTGCCATGTTGAAGTGATACCCAATCAAGGATCTCACATCTGGCCCTTCTTGGTGTAATACCAAGGACAGGTTCTGGACCAATAAACGTATTGGCCGAACCTTCTCTGGCTAGCTAACTCACCCTGACCGAGATTCAAACTCGGGACCTCTTGAACGTGAGGCAGGCACGCTACCATCTACGTTACCGAGGCGGGCATTTACGGTTTGAAATTGTCATTAACACCTAAAGAAAGTGATGATCAGCTTAGAAATGTATTTGACGAAAAAGTTCCGTCTAAGGCAATACTGTATAACTGGTGCAGCAAATTTAAAAGAGATTGGTTTCTTAGTGATGAATTTCATGAAGGACACTCAAGAACTACTTTTTTCTGATGAAAATATGTTCAGTGCTCGACCAATTCTTAACGAAGATTGACGATATCTTATGAATTTATTCAAGCGACATTGGGGACTGGTATGAGTCAAACCAAAATATTTTACATCGACAGTTACATGTGAGAGAACTTTATTGTGGATGTTCTCGGTCAAAAACAATAAAGTACTGATTTGTGCAGAATTATTCTGGAAAAATTCCAATACGGCACTTCATCTCTGCTTGGAGTTGAAGATGGATTTTAATTTATTGTTATGATCCTGATTAGAAAAGTCAATCGGCTAAATGGGTCTTTCGAAATGTACCTAAGCCTACAAAATACGATGAATTCATAGTGCTGGCAATAAGCTTGCTGTTTTTTCCTCTCCTAAAACGAGCTATGTTGTTATTATAGCATTAAAAGATAGACGTGCCGTTACTGATGATTGGTACACAAGGATCTGTTTACCGTAAAATTTTGAAAAAGTTAGTGAAATGCCAAAGGGAAAAATAAGTTTTATATCATGGCTATGCATCGTCCCATACAGAAAAAAACAAAAAACTGAGTGAGTATCTGGATGCTCTAAAGGTCAGCACCATGGAACCTCCAGCATACAGCTCTGACATAGAAACTTGTGATTTTGTTTGTTTCCCAAAAGTAAAGATAAAACGGGTGGAATAGTTTTTGTCATCAGATGAAGCAGTGGAACATTATAAAAACCTGGTGTCTGAAGTGCTCTAAGAAGAGCAGCATAATTGCTTTAAGGACTAATGTCATCAAAGGCAAAACAGCATTGATGTAAAAGGGGAATGTGAGAAAAACAAGAAACACTTACATTTTAATAGCAATCATTGTTTGATTTTCTAAACATTTTCAATGTCATTTTAATAAAATCGTATGACATAGAAAATGTGAATAAATTAAATTAATTTCAAGTATATCTGTCTAAAAATGAATTCATCGTTCGGTGGAGATCTCTTTTAGAAGAAAACCTGTGGAGTTTTGTCTGATAATGCTACCCAGCAGCACGGAAATGAGCTTTAAGATTATGTTTGACTTGTGTCTGGAATTTGCAGTAAATTACGCCGGTTCACTTCGTTCTGAATATGAGGATTAGAGTTTCCGCTCGGTTAAATCCAATGTGGTGGAGAGATAATGAATAGAGAGCAACCGAACTCAAGCGGGGGAAGTACTGCCTCAGAAACTGCAGATCCTCTATTCTGCCAGCTCGCTTTCTTTACCTTTCGCCATGTAAAACGAAAGTAATTACGGAAGTTGAAAGAAGATTGTGTACAAAGAATCTAACGGGAGATGCTTTGATCGCTAGTGAATACCCAGGTCCAAAATGCATTTATATTGTCAAATGGAAGGAAGCGCTACCGAATTCAATCCTTTTTTGTTTTTTCCTTCTCCATAGAAGCTATCAATCACTATCTTCTCTTTCTTCCTTTTTGGTACTCTGTATGCAACCGTTTTGTTAATTCTTTTATCATAGGCAGCAGTACTCTACCTGAAGGTACATGCTATAAACTATTTGGTACAACGTTAAAGACAACTGTTTGAAGGAATTTTCATCTTCATGTTATATAGTTTCAATCCTCTTTATTTTTATATGATTAACAGGGGATAAGTTATGCTATTTATTGTGAATAAGACGTATTTTACTTTCAGTAAAACATTTTATATTGAAAGGTTTACAATTGTTTAAAATTATTTAGTTATTGGAGTGCAGAGACGCTGTATATCGAGTTATATACAAGATATTTTGCAGTATTTTGATGATCTTGTTTCACTTCGCCTTTGCCATCTAGTAAAACCATCAACCCACCCCACACTTACACAATATGTTACAGTTATAATGTACGTACTACGGTGACTATATGAGCTATTAAAATTTATAGGTTTCCGACAACTTTAAAAAGTATCCAACACTTATTCTTTGTACAAATTACTCCGATATCTTTAAATAGTAACTGTACCCTCTATTTTCAATCCTAAATATACATTATTGGTATATTTGTGGTTTAGGATATGTAAAATAGACGACAAATGTCCCTAAAACGTTCCCCAACTTCCTCCACCCTTATTTGCAATCTATATTTGCAACACCTAACAAACATATTCTTTG
>CM060948.1:72912423-72972423 GCA_030765055.1 Mantis religiosa
AATCGTTTTTTCAGTTTCCTTAGAGTATCACAATACATTTCAGAGTTGTTCGTTTCACCATGATGGAGAACATTGAACAGAATAACATCTTCGGAGTCCCACAGAACCGTAGCTCTGACTTTACTAGCTGAGGGTACGGCTTTTGAACTTTTTCTTCGAAGGAGAGTTGGTTTGGTGCCACTCCATGGATTGCCGTTTTGTTTTGAGTTCGAGGTGATAAACCCATGTGACAATATTTGGCAAAAAGACGCCTAGACCAACAACTCACCATGCTTTTGTCCACTGTCAGACCTCTAGAGACATTCTGCAAGTGCCTATGAATATCTGTGATGCTCTGATTTTCCACCAAAGGAAACTCAATAACTGGCCCCTGTTTGGAACGCACCTCCGTTACAGACGCCATTTTGAAGGCCAATTATGACTCTGACAGCTATTGGAAAATACTTGAAACTATAAGAGGTCACACGGAAATATTTAAAGATGTCCTACACAAAATTTTCATCTTTCTCAACCAAAATTGGTAGAGAATTACTTATTGAACGTCCCTTGTAGGACTGTGAAATGTCAAATTTCCTTGCAATGTTTTTCTTTACAGTTTTGATTTGTCTACCGCTTCCTAAAATTTTGATATCAAAATATAAGCGTAAATACACGTATGGATGTCTACCGAGCACAACAAAGACATTTTTAGAAAAAGATTCACGCTTCCCCGTGTGTGTCTATGTATGGCTGTATGCCTATGAGCAGGTTAACTCAAAACGAGAGTTCGAATAAATGCCATACTTAATATATGAGCCAGATAGTCCTTAAGTATGACGGGAAGATTTGTACAAAAATTCTTCTAAAGTAAACTGCACTTTACGTGAAAAAGTTTCACTATGTTTAATTTTCTCTCATATGGAATTTATTACAATAATGTATGTTTGGCATATTTATATGAATAATAAAATGCATATGTTGAATTTACTGTGAATAAACTATGAAGTCCTTATTGCTCTTAACTAATTCCGTATAGATAATAAACCTTAAAGACTAAAAAAAGTTACATTTAAATTCCTAAGTTAATTGAATGTATCTTTTGAGTTTTAGTCATTAATGTAAATATTAGTTGGCACTTCTTAATTTTTCCAGGCTGCGGATATTTGATGCAGTTTTTTATTCTTGCGTTGGTTCATTAGTGACATTACTGACCATGTGCAAATATTCGTGTTTTGTTTTTCGTAATGTGCAAGCGATTAAGCTCATATTTCTCAATTAATTCTTTAATTTTATCTTATAGCATTCGAATTATTAGGTATGTTAAATTCCGGACAGGTTGCGTCAGACTGATAAATTCAATGCCATAGCGGGGATTTCAACCGTATCTCTCGGTCTCTGTCCGGTTGCTCTAATCATTGAGCTACCATGGCCAACGTGCCAGTATGACATTAATTCTACAACTGACTCGTATTATCCCGGTAAACCACTAGGAAATTCTCATATACACACGAGACAACTCCTTAATGGCGACTTACAACACGTAAGCATTGAATTTTTTTAGTTTGACTCAACCTGTGCATAATTTAGCCTACACACAGCTGGTGTGAAAGAACAATTTAATTTACAGGTATGTTAAAGTTTTAGGTTAAAGAAAACGATGTGTGTGTGTGTGTGTGTGTGTGTGTGTGTGTGTGTGTGTGTGTGTGTGTGTGTGTGTGTGTGTGTGTGTGTGTGTGTGTGTGTGTGTGTGTGTGTGTGTGTGTGTGTGTGTGTGTGTGTGTGTGTTGTACCCGCAGTATCAGGCAGCGATTAGGAGGCGGAGAATTAATCGAAATCAGATAATTAAAAAGAAGATAAATTAATAAAATGGCTTGCTAAACTAATATAACAATCTTGTTATAATAATATGAAATTAGAATGGATAGAGTAATGATTAAAATAGCGGTTGACTTAAAGAATAAGAAGGGAAGAATATAATTTAATATAACATATATACTAGCATCCAGGCAAGGAAGAGAAAATATTCTTGTAAAAATCTGTACACGTCGGAGAGACAGGGAGGAAGGACCGTTATCTTCTTTGTGCTAGTAAAAGTTCAATTTCTGAAAAATATAGAACATTTCCAGCGAGGAATGCGTTGGGACAAAGGGCTTTCAAAATGCAGTTGAGCATGAATGCTAAAGGGATTTACTTCGCTGATTTGATAACGATGTATACAGTTACAAACAACTCAGGGTAGGCGTTCCCCAACTCAGTGTGGGCTGAACGTCAGTGTGTTTTGGCACACCAATGCGAAAATTCGAAATAAATAAGAAACCAATAATAATGTAATATTTGAGAAGGGCGAGCTAGTTTGGTCATATGATAAAGTTCGAGAGGGGGTCAGAATACGATTCGAACTGACTCGTGAAGTAAGAAAAACTTACTTAAAAGGTGATACTACTACAGGAAGGACGTGTTCATGTGAATTAAGAAGAGAAGCGAAGATTTATAAGTCTGAAATGTAGGGAAGTTAAGAATAGCGCAACCAGCGTAAGTGGGAGCAGCATTAGAGCAAAGTAGTCGCCGTATAAAGAAGAAATAGAAACCGCGTGGAAGTAACTTTAAACAAATAATCCAGGGTTTCAAGTAAAATTGAATTTATGTTAGGAATTTTAATAACAGGTGGTCACCGATCCAAGTCGATAAGCAAACAGTACGAATTAAACCAAATAATTCTGCAACAAAGTATTATTAATACGACTGAGTGGCCAACAACCACCAAAATCCATTTCCTACAACCATTCACCTGAGGATAAGAGAACTCATAGCTCCAATTAGAACCCAATCAATTTAACACTGGTATGCGGGTTTGCCGCAGTGTGTGTGTGTGTGTGTGTGTGTGTGTGTGTGTGTGTGTGTGTGTGTGTGTATGTGTAGAGTATCAATTATTTTTAGAATCTGGCTTAAATCTACTTATGATGCGCATTCTTAGGTCAACAAAATTCAATTAATAAACCACATAATAGCTGCATACTTTCTCTATCAGTACATCATAAAATAGTTCTCTGGCACTCTTTACACACACTGCAATTCGTTATGGATTCCATACACTGATTCTATAATAGATTAAATAAGCAATATCCTGCGGCTAGCTCAGACCATTTTTTTCCCTTTAAAAACAGATATAACAGTAAACAACAGCGCTGTAACAATTAAGATAACGTTCGTAATCAAACAGAGATTAGCAAACGATTTATCTGCAGCACTGTACGTTCTGCAATCGCTTAGAAGTTAGCACTCTTGAGGCTTAAGCTAAATTGCAAAATGATCGTAAAACTATTGGTATTAATTTGCCATAAATATTGGTGGAAGGTTTTGTAGTATGGGACGGAAAATAGCGCTTACAACAACCAGCATGGAACATGGTGCCTGCAAATGCAAATGATGAATGCAAATTTTCAAAACAAGGCACACAAATAACCAGCATCTCCTGTGCGAGAGGTCCCGGTTCGACTCCCGACTGGAGGACTATGTATGAGTTAACGCATTGCTGATGTGCAATATATTCCAAAGGTAAATGGCTGCTGATATGGCCATTGCAGTAAAATGCATCGTTAAATTTAAAGTGCAGTAAACATTGTTGTTCCATTATAAATAGAACAATAAAAGGTAATCAGCTGTTGTACATCTGAATCCAGCGTAGACGAAGCAATAAAGACGGTTTCTTTTCAGACTTGCATTTATAGACATTTCAAGAAGTTAAAATAGTACGGTTTTAAGATCTATAGGACATTGTTTAAGAGATAACTGTGGCCGAATATTGGTTACCTAGATTTTCAGTATCACAGCCTTAGAGTTTGATGTATATCTATACTATTTTAATATAAAAGGCACAACTTTAGCGAAAGCAATTTTTGAAGTGCCCGTCTTTCCTAAAAACTGACTTTTATTATGATTACTGTGAGAGATTTATTGATAAATAAACATTCTCACGGATTAAAATGTGACCGTGCTTTCAGCAGCTGGGATACGTTTTTTAAAGTAATGTCCTATAGCGTTAAGTTATATCGGAAGAAGAATGGACTGACATTATGCTCAAATGAATACAGCGTCCATAGAGCTGAGAGTTAACCGACATATATCTTTTAGGATAAAGGAAACCACAGAAAAACTTTATAACTCACCCTGACCGAGATTCGAACTCGGGATCTCTTGATTGCAGACACGCTACCTGCTATGCTACAGAGGTGGGCTAGTTGAAGCAGCACTGAATTTTTGAAATGGAATATTTTAGTGACGACTGCTGCATATGTTAATGACCATGAAGCCTCTTCCCAATATTATTTCCTGCAGCAATATAGCTTATTTTGCAATAAGTCTCCAAGAATAATTTAGTTGCAAAAATCAAGCAGCAAATCCACATGATAGTACCAGGTGACTCAACTGCTGCGTGACCATCTCTGTAGTGTGGTGGTAACGTCTCACATTCAGGAGACGCCGAGTTTGAAACCCAGTCAGGGTGAGTTATCTGAATAAAGCTTTTTTCCTGGTTTTCCCTTATCCTAAAAGAGGAATGTCAGATAGCTCTAAGTCTATGATCTTGGGCTCATTTGAACAACAGTTCAACCATTTCATTTATCGTTCGATATTTTAAGTTATAGGACGCCAAATAAAAACAACACCTTACTCCGTCTTTCACATAAGCAGATATCCCTTCGTATGTTATAACAGTCGCAAAACGCAGGGGGGGAATTCCAATTAAAAACAGGGAATGGCGTGAGCATACTTCATTCTGTTCCTCTTGCATATCAATGAAGACGAGCAATGGAAGGCATTTCCCAGGTTTAAACTAGCGTGTGTAGTCCTTAATAATAGACAGAACCAGTGTAGACATGCGATAAGGTTTTATATTTTCCACTTTAGTTAAAGAGATTTTATTTTCGAGTGAATTAACTCACTCCATATTGTAAGGTTGCGTAACAAAATCTACCCAGTAAGGAAGGCACGTAATGTTTCACTATCATTTGTTCATTTCGTATTACTGATATTGTTGTATTTTATTATTAGTTATTATTTTTGTTTGCAGTTATTCTGATTCTGATTATTATTTGTATTATTAACATTATCTAGTATTCTGTTACTCATATTCTGTTATTAATATTATTGCTAGTTATTTTTGTTTGTAATCATAATCATTCTTATTACCACTGTCATCAGCATCATTAATATTCTTTTTATTCTTCTTTGTTTTTTAATACTACCTTTATTATTAGTATTACGGTAATATCAATATTTTTATTATTGTTATCATCAGCATTATAACAATTATTATTATTATTATTATTATTATTATTATTATTATTATTATTATTATTATTATTATTATTATTATTATTATTATTATTATTATTATTATTATTATTATTATTATTATTATTATTATTATTATTATTATTATTATTATTATTATTATTATTATTATTATTATTATTATTATTATTATTATTATTATTATTATTATTATTATTATTATTATTATTATTATTATTATTATTATTATTATTATTATTATTATTATTATTATTATTATTATTATTATTATTATTATTATTATTATTATTATTATTATTATTATTATTATTATTATTATTATTATTATTATTATTATTATTATTATTATTATTATTATTATTATTATTATTATTATTATTATTATTATTATTATTATTATTATTATTATTATTATTATTATTATTATTATTATTATTATTATTATTATTATTATTATTATTATTATTATTATTATTATTATTATTATTATTATTATTATTATTATTATTATTATTATTATTATTATTATTATTATTATTATTATTATTATTATTATTATTATTATTATTATTATTATTATTATTATTATTATTATTATTATTATTATTATTATTATTATTATTATTATTATTATTATTATTATTATTATTATTATTATTATTATTATTATTATTATTTTATTATTATTATTATTATTATTATTATTATTATTATTATTATTATTATTATTATTATTATTATTATTATTATTATTATTATTATTATTATTATTATTATTATTATTATTACTGTTACTATTGAGTTCATTAATAGAGAATGCTCTAAACAATACCCCTATTGATTGATACAGTGTTCCAAGCGTCTCCTTGAAATGGGACATTTTTTAAAACCGTGGTTCTGACAGATTCTCATTCTTTAGTGATCTCTTGACTAAGACCTACAAATTGAAGTGATCCATTTCAACCACAAAAAACATGCTTGAACCCCAAAAGAAAAAATATATATCTAATGGGGTTGTTCAGGACATGTTGGGCTATTTCAGGTCATTTAGTGTATAGGATATTACTGATTCAAATGGACTCACTAATTTTATAAGTGAGCATTCCTAACACAGTGAGGATTATGAGGAACCCAGTAGTGCATTTTGTTTCTGTTCACAGTCACATGTTGCTGACATACGATTCGTTACTCCAAAGAATAAATTGAAGAAAGTTACGAGTGTCGATAAGTATTTGAGAGTCAGTTGGAGAATTTAATGTTATATCGGCATGTTGGCCATAGTAGCTCAATGGTTAGAGCGGCTGGACGGAGACCATAAAATCCGTGCTTCAAATCCCGGCTATGGCATTTAATTGTTCAGTCTGGCTCTAGCCTTTCATAGTGCGTCCTACACACGGCTAGTGTGAAAGAACAGTTAATTTCGATAAGTATTTGTTGAACACTCTGCAATAATCAACGCTATGGAGAAATTCATTACCAAGCGGTTATTGGCTAAGGGGACATTTATACGAATGTTACACAATTTTCTTCAAAACTTTTTGTAAAAATCACCTTAAATATTTTACATCATGAGGTGTTCTTTTATTACATGCAAGACATAAAATTACACATAAATTTCATATTTAAAGAGTTGAGTACCTATTGAAACAACGGCATCAACAACAATACACAATTACTACCATTACCACTACCACTACCACTACTACTGCTGCTGCCGCTATCTAGGCTCCTGATCCTGCTTCTGCTGCTGCTCCTGCTACTACTTCTACTTTAAGCCTGGGAGCTGCCCCTCAATCTCGTCTTTACTGAGCAAGAAGAGCAGAATGAAGTTCGCTCACGCCAATGCCGTGCGTTTAATTGTAATTGCTCAATTGCGTTCTGTAACTGTTTTAACGCACGAAGGGATAGCTACTTACGTGAAATACTGAGCAGTTTGGCTACCTGATGTATTTATCTTAAATAATGCAGCAGCTAATTTACAATTAGTTGAGGCTTATGGCTGTCTATGCACCTACGCTATATATACATATATACATACATATTGTCACGACAACAGGCATAAAGGTTTCGGCACCAATAAGAAAACAGTCGGCGGATAAGGATAAAGTTTCATGGTAATAATGAGCCTTGCTAAGCAGTTAGTGATAGCGCGGCGATTATAAACAAGCGCCGGAGGGCAGCGATAAATGAGGTAAAGGACTCGCCGGTATAGATTAAGTTACGCTTCTAGAATGTGAAAGAATGATTGGAAATTTCTGGACTGATAGAGATTGTTCGGGTTCTGGCTGACTTTAGAACCATCTAGAGTTACGAATTAGGTATTTAAGGACGTGACGGCTCGCAAAGTGGAGTAGTTGTGTAACAAGAGTGTTGTTGTAACGAGAGCTAATGTAATCAGCTGTCACGGTTTGTTATTGTCATCGACCTTGGAAGATTGTGTTGTATATGTGATGTAATGTTGTTACGTGAGAATTGAACAGTGTATCTCTACGGAAATAAAGGAGATTTTTAATTTCTGCAACTCGGCCTTTTAATTCTACGAACCCACAAAGTCACAATATATACACAAACATATATGTGATGATTTGGAGTTGCATTTCTACGAACAAGATAATAGGTCATTAACGATAATCGCTGTATGTAGTTAATATATGCATTATTGTTTTCTTTGTATCTACACTGCATTTTGTCCTTGCATCAGTACAGTAGGCATGTAGATTTATATCAATGATGATAGTTTGTTACTGCTGTTAATCTGTTCATATACTGGAATAAATAGAAAGTGATCATCGGTATTTATTTTAAATCACACGTGGAGTGAAATGTGATAAACCACATGTCTCAAGCTTAATTATCCCTCCCTCTTGCTCCGTTTGTCTTCGCGTGGAGTTTCGGAAGGTAAACACAATGGTTGCATATGTGCCAGGCGCCAGCAACACAGAACAACTCACATAAATGAAACAAATTAATGGGTGTTTAAACCGTTGCGAAACATAAAAGCGACAATTTCAGGGCGTTCTCTTGCTAGAATTTGGCATCATGTGTTGTGAATTAAGGTAGAAATAACGGTAAAAGCGTATCCAGGTAACTCAGCCTAATGAGAATTTCAACTTGTTCTCTCCAGGCATGTAAGTGAGAATCCTATAGTAAAATAAACATGTAATTAAAACGTATTGCTGCTTATGTGCGTGTTGGTGGTTTTCGTTACACATTTCGCCTAGGATATTATTTTAATAATACACAAGATTTAGTGAATTTCGTATACCATTTCGCTGTTTTACATGTAAATCTAATATTTTGTCCCTGTTTTTATTTATCTGAAAATTATATATACGTAGAGATGAAAAATGTTATATAGGACTACAATGGGAGTAACTATGAATTTTAAGTGGATGAAATATTTAATTTTTTCAGGAGTAATTATTAGCTATCTTTCAATGTATATGTTGATCAAACTGATGCTATTAAATTCCGCTACTTGCTTCACATTTGATCAAAATCATTTATTTTTTATGTCTGATACATCTAAGAGAATTAGGAGTATCCTTTTCATACTGGGAAACTGAAATATTTACTGTATATTTTGAAACCTGTAATACAAAATGCTGCAGAGTCTTATTTTGATAAAACTAATTTTTTGGGGTTCCACAAAATACTAATATATTGGTATTCTTTGAAACGCAATCAATTTTTTATTTTTTATCATTTATGTTATATTCATAAAATGAAGTTCATATTATATGCATTTTAAAGCTACCAGTGAATAATATACCTGAATGATATGTTTTTTAAATATATTGAATTGTAAACAAGAAGGAAAACCTACCTAAAACGTTAAATAATTCCAAGTTGTTAAATAGATGCAACTGAAACTTCAATATGTTAACGTTTTTTTCAAGATTTTTTTTGTAGAAAACTAAATAAATAGATTTAAAAATCCTCAGATTTTACATTCATATGACTCTCTTTACCAATTATCTTTCAGTTTTACATTTCTTCCGGAAATTTCTCTTAAACGCTTAATTTTCTATTTATGAATTCATGTTAACCTATATGAACATTTGAAAATAGTTATTTATAAGTTTCGTTTTAGTACAACGAGTGTAGGGCACTCAAACCTCAGTAAAATCTTTAAAAAGCATGCCACTATATAATTTTAACTTTCACTCTTTCTTTGACATCATAAAAATATTATATAAACTATTGTGCAAAGCTTCAAATAGCAGCCCATATTCCAAAAAACATAATTGTTTTAACAATATCTTCAGTTGTTCTCGTAGTAACGCACTTTGTGTGCCCTGCGCCGTAGAATGATGATCTATGGCGATGTGCTTCGGTTCCTTGCCATGGAATGTACCGAGCTATATCCAGCCTTGGGGGTTGCGGAATTTAGATCTCGGCTACAAGACCGATACCCACTCAGCATTGTGAGGAGTTCGAGGAGCTACGATAGGTATCGAGGAAGCCAACTTTCTAGCTGGGGGTGCGTCATGCTGACCACATTTCCTCCGCATTTGTTCGTTTATTACTGTCTATTATTTTTACGTTATTACTATTATTATGATTATTAATTATTATATTATAATGATTATTGTTTTATTATTATTATTATTATTATTATTATTATTATTATTATTATTATTATTATTATTATTATTATTATTATTATTATTATTATTATTATTATTATTATTATTATTATTATTATTATTATTATTATTATTATTATTATTATTATTATTATTATTATTATTATTATTATTATTATTATTATTATTATTATTACTATTATTATTATTATTACTATTACTATTACTATTACTATTACTATTACTATTACTATTACTATTACTATTACTATTACTATTACTATTACTATTATTATTATTATTATTATTATTATTATTATTATTATTATTATTATTATTATTATTATTATTATTATTATTATTATTATTATTATTATTATTATTATTATTATTATTATTATTATTATTATTATTATTATTATTATTATTATTATTATTATTATTATTATTATTATTATTATTATTATTATTATTATTATTATTATTATTATTATTATTATTATTATTATTATTATTATTATTATTATTATTATTATTATTATTATTATTATTATTATTATTATTATTATTATTATTATTATTATTATTATTATTATTATTATTATTATTATTATTATTATTATTATTATTATTATTATTATTATTATTATTATTATTATTATTATTATTATTATTATTATTATTATTATTATTATTATTATTATTATTATTATTATTATTATTATTATTATTATTATTATTATTATTATTATTATTATTATTATTATTATTATTATTATTATTATTATTATTATTATTATTATTATTATTATTATTATTATTATTATTATTATTATTATTATTATTATTATTATTATTATTATTATTATTATTATTATTATTATTATTATTATTATTATTATTATTATTATTATTATTATTATTATTATTATTATTATTATTATTATTATTATTATTATTATTATTATTATTATTATTATTATTATTATTATTATTATTATTATTATTATTATTATTATTATTATTATTATTATTATTATTATTATTATTATTATTATTATTATTATTATTATTATTATTATTATTATTATTATTATTATTATTATTATTATTATTATTATTATTATTATTATTATTATTATTATTATTATTATTATTATTATTATTATTATTATTATTATTATTATTATTATTATTATTATTATTATTATTATTATTATTATTATTATTATTATTATTATTATTATTATTATTATTATTATTATTATTATTATTATTATTATTATTATTATTATTATTATTATTATTATTATTATTATTATTATTATTATTATTATTATTATTATTATTATTATTATTATTATTATTATTATTATTGTTATTATTATTGTTATATAATGAGGAACGAATACCTTGAAAAATCCTCAGGGATTGGAAAGTGTCCTGGGGGATATGACTCGCAAACTCCCAGAATGCGAACGTCACATGCTACTGCGAGACATGCTGGCTTGGTGTGGCAGCATTGGTGATGATATTGGTGAACCTGACATTATTGCTGAAAGCGACTTCAAACAAAATTTTCAGTCATAATTAAAATTCCCATTTTAGTTTGTTAAACTGTTTTATTTAGTATTTTCATAGTGAGCAATCTTTATAGTGTTACCCAAACGACAAGCCCGCGATGCCGAGCAATAAATGATGGGCGGTGGGGAGAGGGGAGACAGGAGGGGTAGCTGAGTCTTCGTTTACCCCTCCTCCCGCCACTCGAAGTTGCACGAAGGTTCGAGAATGTTCTCCCCCTCCATAATCGGAAGATTCAGGAGACTTCGGGGCCGATCGATACCGGAAGCGACAGTCATTTGAGAGTAGTGTTGTGATGGCGTGCGTTGTGTAAACAGTGTCGAGCGTACGTGTAAAGACGAACTGGCAAAATTTAATTGTGTACATTAAATTGTAATTGTGAACAGTGCATTGCTACGAAAACAAAGTGCAATTTTTTGTGTTTGTAACTTCGACTTTTTATTTCACGAACCCACAAAGTCACAACTGGCGTCAGGAGTGGGATAACGGCCATGGAATCGGCACTGGAAGAAATGGAAGAAATGAAGGCCGAAATAACAGCAAAAACAGAAGCGGCAAATAACAACCTCACCGCCGAGTTGAAGGAAATAAAGACGGCAAATGAAAACCTCGCTACAAAAAAGAAGCGGCAAATAACAACCTGGCCGCAAAGCTGGAAGAAATGAAGACGGCTAACGATAACCTCACGGAAAAGATGGAAGAAATGAAGGTTGCGAACGAGGCCCTCGCCGCCAAATTTGAGGAACAGTTGGCCGGCGTGAGGGAAGACGTCACGGGGCTCGGCAAGCGGATCGGCCAAGTGGACGAATGCGTCGGAGACCTGACAAGCCGCGTTAATGAGCTGGAAGGAAAGGCCGACAGCAGCGTCAAGTCCCTGAACGCCATGGTAGAGGACTTCGTCGGCAGGAAACTGAAGGATTTGAAGGCCGACGCGCCGGGACGCGACACAACATCTGCGCGCGTCAGACCGCCGAAATATGACGGCGCATCAACATTTGAGGTCTTCCGCCGCCAGTTCGACACAGTGGCCAAGCACAACAGATGGTCACCTGAGGAGGAGGCCACACAGTTAATAGCCAGCCTCCAGGGACGGGCCGCGGATGTCCTAAACGTGGTGCAGGCAACGGCGGCGCCCAAGGACATCTGAGAGGCCCTGGAGAATCGTTTCGGGAACCACCGCTTAGCCGCAGCGTACCGCAGCCAACTAAAGGCAAGGTCACAGCAGCCGGGGGAGACGCTGCAGGAGTTCGCCATAGCGATGGAGCAGCTAGCTAGCAAGGCCTTGGTTGACCTGTCACTGGAGTTCGTTTCCCGGGAAGCCGCCTACAACTTTGTCGACGGGGTTCGGGACACGAAGATTCGTCAGCGCCTAATGCTCGGCGATTATAAAACCATCCACGAGGCGCTGACAGCGGCATTAAGGATGGAGGCGGCCAAGGTGGCATCTATCCCGACGTCGAGAACGAGGAGTGTCCGCTACGCCGGATACAGAAGACCAGCTGAGGGACGCCGGCGAACACCTAGTGGCCTGTGTTGGGGGTGTGGACAGCCCGGACACCTGCAGAGAGACTGCCCACACCAGGAAGGGCAGCTGGAAGAACGAGTAAGGCCCGGCGTGGAGAGGGACACGTCGGCGCCATTACCACCATCCCCTCGAGTGACGCTGCTGGCCGTCAGCCGGCGTATGGATGACAGCCTCATCGCGGACGGCTGGGTAGGAGGAAAGCCGTTCCGCGTGCTAGTGGACACTGGGGATGCCGTGACCATCATCAGACCTGACGTGGCGAATGGTTTGCCGACGAGGAAGCCGAGCCGACCATACCAGCTTGTGTTGGCATCGGGCGACACCTTGCCTGTGGAGAAGGAGGCCCTGCTGGAGCTGACCTTGGGACGGAGTGCCGTGCGTCTGTGGGTGTTCGTCGCGAAGGTGGCTGAGGAGGTGATTCTGGGACTAGATGCCCTCAGGAGCCACGAGGCGACGGTCGACGTCGGCAGGAAGGTCCTGCGGCTCAACGGAGAAGAAGTCAACCTCCGTCAACCCGAAGAGCACCTTGGAAACGGTAGGGTCATCTTGAACGAAGACGTGGTTGTCCCCGCGAGGAGCGAGGTGATGGTGACGGCGCGACTGGAAGGCCAGACAGCAAGTTGGGTTCAGAGGCTGCAGGAGTACGACTTCACCTTGGAACATCGCAGAGGGAAGAGCCACGGTAACGCGGACACTATGTCCCGAAGACCCTGTCCAGAAGAGTGTGGCGAATGCACAAGAGTGACGGAGAAGGAGCGTGCCGCAGCAGTTCGAGTAGTCACGGCAGTGCCTGCGGATGGCTGGGATAGCGCAGGCCTGAGGAGGGAGGAGCTGGCGGACGCAGACTTGTGGCCACTCTTGAGGGAAGTGGAGGCAGGGACGAAACCAACCTGGGCGGACGTCGCACCGAGGAGCGCCACCTACAAGTCTTACTGGGCCCAATGGGACTCGTTGAAGACCAGAGAGGGTGTGCTGTTCCAGGTATGGGAATCACCCGATGGGAAGACGCAGAGGGAACAGTTGGTACTTCCCCGGAGTAAGGTTCCGGAAGTCTTGGAAGAAGTGCACACCGGTACTTCAGGAGGACACCTGGGAACGAACCGGACGATTGACAAACTACGGCAGCGCTACCACTGGCTGAGGCTCCGAGCAGACGCTGAGAGATGGTGCCGTCAGTGTCACGTGTGCGCGGCGAGTCGCAGCCCCCAGACTAGGTGCCGGGGTCGCATGCAACAGTACAACGTCGGAGCGCCATTCGAACGGATAGCCGTTGACATTGCTGGACCGTTCCCAATATCCGACCAAGGCAACAAGTACCTGATGGTGGTCGTGGACTACTTCACTAAGTGGCCGGAGGTGTATGCCATCCCGAACCAAGAGGCAAGGACAATCACAGACTGCCTCGTGGAGCAAGTGTTTTGCCGATTGGGGTGCCATTAGAGCTGCACAGTGATCAAGGCACCAATTTTGAGTCCAACCTGATGAAGGAGGCACTAGAGAGACTTGGGGTTAACAAGACCCACACAGCACCTCTACATCCCCAGTCGGATGGCATGGTCGAGAGGTACATCAAGACCTTAGAGGAACACTTGAGGAAGGTCGTGGTCAGCCATCAGCGAGACTGGGACGTCAAGGTGCCACTGTTCTTGCTGGCCTACCGCTCATCAACACACGACACCACGGGGATGACGCCAGCCAGCTTAATGTTCGGCCGAGAGTTACACCTCCCCTGTGACCTGGCTTTTGGTAGCCCTCCGGGGGTGAGACAGCCAGCGACCGAGTATGTGAAGAACCTGGTGGACCACCTCCACGACATGCACGAGATGGCTCGCCAGAACATCCACAAAGCGAGCGACCGCATGAAAACCCGATACGACAGGCAAGCCAACAGCCAAGGGTTCCAGCAAGGTGACCTGGTCTGGTTGTACCGCCCTACCCGGACCAAGGTATGCTGCCCGAAGCTTCAGCAGCCATGGCAAGGACCGTACCGTGTGGTGAAGAGGATTAACGACGTGGTCTACCGCATCCAGAAGGTGCCCCGAGGAAGGATGTTGGTGGTACACCTGGATCGCCTGGCCCGCTACGATGGCGCTGTTCGGGACGACCAGCCTTGAGGAGGGAGCAATGTTACCCAAAAGACAAGCCCGCGATGCCGAGCAATAAATGATGGCCGGTGGAGAGAGGGGAGACAGGAGGGGTAGCTGAGTCTTCGTTAACCCTCCTCCCGCCACTCGAAGTTGCACGAAGGTTCGAGAATGTTCTCTCCCTCCATAATCGGAAGATTCGAGAGGCTTCGGGGCCGATCGATACCTGAAGCGACAGTCATTTTAGAGTAGTGTTGTGATGGCGTGCGTTGTGTAAGTAGCGTCGAGCGTACGTGTAAAGACGAACTGGCAAAATTTAATTGTGTACATTAAATTGTAATTGTGAACAGTATTGCTACGAAAATAAAGTGCAATTTTTGTGTTTGTAACCTCGACTTTTTATTTCACGAACCCACAAAGTTACAATATCTTAACTATCATTTTATGTTGTCTTTTTCGTTTGGTCCTATCAGTAAGCAGCGCTCTAGGACATTGAACACGTCATACAGAAAACAACCCGCACCAAATTAACATAAATAATTTGAACTACCACTACCATGCATGAAAACAAGCTTTTTTATTTTTTTCCTCCACGACCAAACATATAACATGTGTAATATTTGACTGAAAGAGGAAGATATTTTAAGAACTATTAATACTACACCTAATATTATACAATTTCTTTAATATTGCTTATTTAATGTCGCTTTAACTTATGTACAGTCATAGTGCAACATGTTGTATAAGTATAATAAGTGTAACATTTAGTTAGAAAAATGTATATTGTATTTCATTGTCTCAATTAATTAATTTTAGAAATTTAAATAGTGCTGTACTGTGATAGATTACTGAGGGCTTCTTGAAGATCTGGAAGATTACAGTTTTCTCGTTGTTGGTTGTATTGCAGACATTCTGAAAGTATATGGCGTACAGAAATAGCCATATGATAATTACTCATCCAAGCAAATATGACAACCATTTGCTTATAGAAATAACAGTAAACCAAAAACAATGATACATTACAATCTTTTTATAGCATGAGACACTTTAACAATCATCCATAAATTTCTGTACCGAGTAATCGACCTTGTTGTATAGATAGCTGTTAAGAGCAGACTTAGGTATATTATCCATTTTCCCGAAGATAAAGATATATTCACAAGGAAATGCTAAAATATTCAGCCTTTGAAACAGATTCTTACATGAGCCTTAACGGTGATGCCACATTGATTGCTCTCCTCTGTAGTATAAATACTCACTTGCTCTCCACCGAGTTACCCTAGAATATCAAACCATATTGGAGTGCCATTACATTATTTAATTTACAGAAAATCAATTTATAAGTTATTTTTGATTCAATATATTTTAACATTAAGTTTTAATGTACTAAAATTATAAAAGTTTCCAAGTTCATTGATGGATACCCCTAAGCTGCTATTTTAAATACGGGTTTTCTGATGAGTGAAGTACAAATACAGTTCTAACCAAAGGTTCCACGTTTGAAGCTTACTTTTTTTCCTGTAATTTATTTTGAGCATCAAGAAAAGTAACTCACAAAAGTGAACCGCTTGCGAGTATATTTTCTCTGATATGGTGCTTGCAGCGTGTAGAACATGACGTGGTGTGCCCAGTTTACTTTATCATTCACGGGAGATGTGAGTGACAGATGTGAGAAACTTGATGGCGTTATTGCGTTAGTTACATGTTTCTCTCAAATACTTGTACGGCCACTGGCACATTTTATTGTGTTGATGAGAACGGAGAGTAAGAACTTTTTGTCACGTACACAGCACATCGAATATATAACCACATTTTTTTGGTGGCAGGTTAGGAAATGTTTCAAAGCCTTGCAAGCCTACCTACCAATTTGCAAGCCCGCCTCGCTAGTGTAGATGGTATCGTGTCTACCTCACGTTCAAGAAGTCCCGAATTCGAATCTCGGTTAGGGTGAGTTACCTGGATAAGGCCTTTTTCCGGGATTTTCCCTTATCCTGATAGACGAATGTCGGGTAACTCTAAGCTGCATGGGCCCCGGAATCATTTTAGAATCATTTCACCCATTTCATTCATCATCCGATATGACTTAACGTTGGAGGACGTAAAAAACACTTTGGATGAAACTTAGAATTTCTTCATCTAGCCACAACTGTGGACCTTATATCTTGCAGGTTAACAGAAGGTGACGTGTGCCACAATGGCGTCACTCGGGTTTTGGATAACTCTCTTGCAACGTAATCAAATGTAGACTTTAGAAGTGAAGAGTTGTATAGCAAAGCACAAAGACGATAAATGACACTAGAGAATATTAGTGAAGGACGTAGTGACAATTTTAGACGGTTTATATTGGCATTGCTGTTTAACTACCTTACATAATGCACTCTTTAAAATAAACGTCACTATATAGTGCATTTAAATTGTTTGCAATGTACATTGCTCAATAATTCTTGCAAATAGATGCATATGGGGAAATGTGTGTACAAATTCAAATTATGTTTTCCTGAACCGCGCAGTGGTGTGTTGCTTTGAAGGTTTATAGGCTCTTCTATGAGTGTCGCATTGAACCTATTGAAGCTATTGTAATGTATCCAGTGTTGGTAAGACGTATCAAAACTTTACTTTATTCTAGGTGCAGGAGTTGGTGTAGTGATGGTCGCTGAAGATGGCCCTAAAAGAGGGTTGAAAACGTTACGAGTTCAAGACCAACAGAACTTAACTGAGTAATCTTCAATATTACCTACTCATAAAAAATCAAAACTGTACTTTACCATCGTGAAAAGAAAACACCACTATAGCATAGACTATCATGCGATTATAAACATAAACATCCGGTTTAGTTGGCTGTGTTTACCTGTTTGTTAAATTTAGTGGGAACATGAGGGGGAAGGGCTAAATTTACACTTACAGTGCCTTCCTTCCCGACCATACTCTAGTTGAAGCAACGTGAAATGTAAATGAAATGTGTAGTGTTTAACGCCCGCTTTTACTACATACGGCACCACAGGCGGTGACACTGATGATACATGAGATGAAGATGGAGCACCGGTGGAATGAGATGGCGGGGGAAACCGGAGGTCCCAGAGAAAACCCGCCCCAGCGCCGTGTTGTCCACCACAAATCTCACTTTGCGGTCGCCTGGGATGGAACCCGGGCCGCCTTGGTTAGAGCCAAGCGGTCTAACCACTGAGCCACGGCGCGGCCTGAAACAACGTGAATTATCCACTTGATCGTATTAGATAATGATGACGGTTTTCGAGTTTGCAGTTGTGTCCACACCCTACACTCCATATTATTCAGGTAGAAAATAATGTTTTAAATTATATGAATTAATTAAATCATAGTGACTTCATGCTTATAGCTCTTAAGATTTCACATTTTATATGACCTAAGAAGACTAACCTGTGAAAATTGTCCAGATTTCTTAAAAAAAGTTAGAGATTTTGTAGGGTAAACATTTTAATGATTTCAAAAGGAATGAATATATAATAGGAGAGAAACTAAAATCGATATTACTCACGTTGGAAGACGTGAAAAATAAAAGTAACATTAAAATTTCCGTACACGAGATGTTCTACATTGTCTTTCAGAGCTCATTATCAGTTAAATATCTCCTTGTGGTGTAAATATTTTTAAGGAGAGTTAAAATGATAGAAAAAAGCAATTACCGAAACATTTAAGGAAAAACAAAACAATGAAGTGAGTACTTTTTAGAAATTTTTTGTATTATTTTAAAACAGGTATACGTCTTTGAATTTTTTTAATGTAATCATGCTTCACTTACAAATGATGTAAGAAGTTAGGAAGGTAGACCTTCGTTACTAACATTCTGATTAACAGTCATTTTTTGAGGAACTACATCAGGTTATAAGTGTTTTAAGTTCTTTTTTTATAGAATTTATTATAAATATCAGGCAAAAACATGCTAGTTAATTTTAAGTAATATAATCTTTTTAAACTTCCCAGTTTGTAGTCAAAAATATGCAGGGATTTAAAATAGTGTCATTTTAAGCCAAATAGTGTCTACGATTCCCCAGCTAGTTCTTAATTACGAACTCTTCAAGACTTACTGATGGTTTGCAAAGTTCACGACAGTTAAGCAATGCCAGCTCATAAGGACAATGAATAATTACCAAATATTGAGACCAAAAGTATAGTTCACTTTGTAATTAGACAGACATCGCAATTAAGGTGCTCATAGCAGTAAAGTGGAACCGGCTCCATGTCATTTATTCCACGTGAGGAACATATTCTAATGTCTATGAATGACTAAAGCTGGATATGAATACGCAGTCGTATCTTTATTGGAGTAGGCTTCGTTGCCAACGCGCTTCCATCCAAAAAGAATTGATTCCTATCTTACTTTAGCCAATTAGACATCAGCTTGTCTTTCCTACGTGGAGCAGATTACTAGTTAGGAGCTGGTTTCGCTGTACTGCTGTGAACACGCTAGTTGCGTTGTCAGTCTAATTATGAGATGGACTATACAAACTTTCTTCTTTCCTTTGCATTATAGGACCGCTTAATCCTGGGATTTGGCGGAGCTATAGCAATAGTCTGGAAGGGGAATAAGGGAAATATTAACAACTCGCATGCGGCTATCAGTCTTCATAAGCATTGTCCTCTTTGAAAACTTTGTATGCACACATTCCCTTCAATGCGAACACGGCTCAGTCTAGTCGAGATTTGGCGATTACCGCTTGAGAGGTCTATAGCTATGTACAGTCACCAACGATATGCTGTTAATCGCTCACGTTGTTTCGTTGTTTTAGAACGGGAATCATCAAGAAATAAAACGGAATATGCGTTATACTTCTACACAAAATATATGCATATGAAAATGAATAATATCCGTCATTATCCACATCATTTTTAGTATATATTATCCAATACCTCTGAAACTCCAACATATACACAGTATTTTAGTTAATTGATGGAAATTAATCATTTCTCCACACTAGCCGTATATAGGCTAAGATGTTTGATGGATAGAGTCAACATGAAAAATTCAATGCCATGGCCGGGATTTGAACCACGGATCTCCTGGTTTCCGTCCAGTCGCTCTTAACCTTTGAGCTACCATGGCCAACGTGCCTTCCTGACATTAAATTCTCCAGTTGACTCGTTTATTTCCCTGGTAGACCACTAGGGGCTCTCGCATCCGAGATACACCGTTTGTGGCGACTTACTGTAAGTACTTAAGTCCCAGGCTTCATCATTTAACTCATATTATTTTAGTTAATTGATGGAAATTAATCATTTCTCCACACTAGCCGTATATAGGCTAAGATGTTTGATGGATAGAGTCAACATGAAAAATGCAATGCCATGGCCGGGATTTGAACCACGGATCTCCTGGTTAAGAGCGACTGGACGGAACCAGGAGATCCGTGGTTCAAATCCCGGCCATGGCATTGAATTTTTCATGTTGACTCTATCCATATACACAGTAACTGGAGACGATTTCGCCTCTGCACCATCTGCCCGACGTCGATCAACCTATAGCCCTAAAGGAATATGTAGTGTTTAAAGCCTGCTTTTACTACATACGGCACCACAGGTGGTGACACTGATGATACATGACATGAGGATGGAGCACAAGTGGAATGAGATGGTGGGGAAACAGGAGGTCCCGGAGACCCAGCGCCGTGTTGTCCATCACAAATCTCACTTTACAGTCGCTTGGGATCGAACACGGGCCGCCTTGGTTAGAGCCGAGTGGTCTAACCACTCAGCCATGGAGCGGCCGATGGCCTAGAGATGTCCTGTAACATGAAAGTATGAGATGAAATGAGAGGACAAGGCAGAGAGGAGAGCGATGGTAGGAGATATGCACATCAATCCAGCACTTGCCTTGCGGACCAGGGAAATCATATAAAAAGCTACAATTCGAGTAAGTAGCCACCAGAGATCGAACTCGGGGACATAACGAATGGGAGCTTCGCACGTTAACATGGAGCTTGGTTTGTCCGCCCATCTAAATGGCAGCACAGCCGGTTGCGCTCGTTATAATGAAGTTGAGTTTTAAGATGCTCGATTCAGTTTCGAATCCTATCGGGACTTACTTATTTCTGCATTTTCGTTCTTCCTCATACGAATTAAAATATGATGGGTAATATGAACAACTGCTGTAAAAAAACTCTTATTTTTAAATAGAAGTACCTGCAAGGAACTACAGGTACGTGTTAGGTGTTCTGGTGTTTTGCAGTTATTTTTATTAACGTTTCACCTTTTGAAAATTACATCATTGTTCCAGGTTTTGGTGGAGTTTGTTTCTCAAAAAATGAAAATGAGATATACGGACCGAAAACTATAGAACTCGTAAAATGAAGTGTTGTTCTTTTTAAGTTCGTATAACTATTTGCCTTACAACTGCAAGTACGGTAGATGAAAGGAATAAGCAAAGAACATACGTGCTGGGACTCGAACCGCGGATACACTCTCAATGTACGAAGGAAGGTCAGTTTAACCAACTGAAGCGCAAACACCGTTCTCATGTTATATTACAGCGTGTGCTTATTGCAGTTTCGCATCTCTCTCTCGCTCTCTCTCTCTCTCTCTCTCTCTCTCTCTCTCTCTCTCTCTCTCTCTCTCTCTCTCTCTAATATCTTTATAACTGGAGTCCGGATTTGTAAGCTCTATTAAATAGTGAAATAAGCAAGCATATAGGCACGAAAAATGAAGCGAATAAGCACCAAAACTAAGCAAATAAAAATAAAAATTTAATCATGCATTTACTGTTTCGTAGAATTATTACCTTACTAAAGCTTGTTTACAGTACACGAGGTAGGTCATCTTGAGATTTTCTTGCATGAAGCCCCTGCGTTTGTCAATGAAGAAATTTTTATGCGGTGAAAAGGATCTCTCAAAGTCGCATGACGTTACTGGAAAGGGTGAAGAGTACCACAGTTGTTCTTGAATGAATTCCCATTCGATATACGTTTCTGTCCCAGAAAACTTTTTATAAATTTTACACAGTGTTTCGTAACCAGGAATTTTCGTTAATACCTCACTGGATTTCTCAAAGGGAGTTTTGACAATACCGCAAGTCCCTGAAGACAAGGTTACTGAAATTTCATCTCTAAAAGGAAGTGAATGTTCCATTTAGAGCTTCCAACTGTGTTATGATAGCAGAGAAACGGTTATGGATGTACTCTATCTTATCTTGGACGCCAATATTAGTAAAGCATTCCAGTGCTGCGGCAATGCTGCTTGTATCTTCTGCATCTGAGGAATATAACACTGTTTTTACTTCATTGAAATGGTCTGCGTAGTAAGATACAGCCTTTATCCAAGAACCCCACTGAGCTAAAACTGGCTGAGGAGGTAAAGAAAAATTTGGGAGAGTTTCACGAATGTTTTAACACTAATCGGTGACAGTACAAAACTTCCTTTACGCTAGAGACAAGAAGATCCACGTCTTTATATTGGCTCCTAACTGTTTCAGCGAGACGATGTAAACAGTCTGAAAGATACAATAATGATTATAAGTGACAATTTACTTTTAAATTTAAATTATTTGGATAAAATAAATTATTTTAATTAAAACCATAAAATAAGTAAGCAAATTCTGTATTTCAGCAAAAAAGCATTTATAAGCATTTCGCTTAGAAATCCGGGCTCTATTTATACAGCTGTGTTATTCCTTTTATTCATTTAATGTTCGTTTACTATAAATGACGTCACAGAACGTATGATACTCATTGTATTGCTGTCGCATGCATTATAGTAGCAGCTACTAACAACCCCATGTGTTTGGAATGGACATTGTTCTTGCTGCTAAATTCTGTGTTCCTTTGAAGAGAAGGCAGGATTTATACGGCTACCAAATAGCCAAACAAGCACAGTAATATCGACCTTCTTGATATCAAAGCATTGCAGTGCTGCACATCTTCATTAGGGATAAGAGACAGGTGAACCACTCGGTAGAGTCTATTATAATGCAATATGATTCCATACAGAATGCTGTAATGAAGCTATAATTCCATAAAGACGCATATATTTGAAGTTGAGACGTTATTATAAACCAGATATAGTTTTATATAATGTGATTTACTATAGGGATCATGAAACTGTTCATTTATTCAATATTGCAATTCGCACAATTATAAAGTTTATGTGTAGAAAATATTCGCTTATGTTAAAATGTTCCTGGTTTCGTAGTTTACGGAACTAAAGTTAACACACAGTTTACACGAATGTGTTTTTTGAAGCTGTACGGCAAGATGCTTGCAGCATCAGGAGAAAAACATCTTTGTATAATATTGAGGGGTAAAAGATTTGTTATGTATTCTAGGAACGAGACCAGTAGTAGGCGTAGAGCAAAAGTCATTAACTTAGGGAACATCCCGTATCGGGTTTTAAGGGAACTTATGTGATGTAGTACTGAAGCCAATGAAATAAAGTTAAAATTATGTTATAGTGAAGTGATGTGTTCAACAGCATAGCCAATTCGGAAAAAGTGCATTGAATTTAGGCGCGTGGTACATTTTCTCTGTAAGCAATGAAAAATCGTATCAAAACACAGTTTCCATCCTAGTCGCCAGTAGTGTTTCATCAGTTATAGCCAATAAATGTAAAAACTCACGTCACTGTGAGGAATATATTAGAGAGAACATGTAATAAGTGTGCCGTGAAAAGTCCGCCGACTGTTAGCAGAAATCGCGAAAACGCAAAAAAGTATTGCGCTTAAGAAGTTTAGTCGTGGCACTTATACAAAGTTTTAACCGGTGTGCTTTAAATTCCGCGAAATCGGAGTGCAAGTGTAAACATTACACTAATTCAACAAGAATAAATTTAACTTCAGTTTTGATAAATGAAGGTGAAGCAAGGATATACAATAGGGGTTTCATTAACAAGACTGGTCAGTCTACATGCTGTTATGGAAACAATCTCCAGTAGACGTTTCTGTGAACATAGGGGTCAGAGATATTTCAGATTATGTGATTGGCCAATATATACTTCTCCTTCAGTTAAATGAGGGTATTTATCCTCATGTGTTGAAAAACGTTTTACCTGTATTTCTGAAAAGCAAATCTCTGCGTATTTGATGTGGAATTCTGCTGCAACTTGATGGAGCTCCTCTCTACTTTTTCTTGACAGTAGGAGAACATATGAATCAAGATCTTCCTTTACGATGTTTTGAAACGGGGAATTCAATGTAACTTGGCCAACATGCTCTCCGCTCCTTAAGAGTTCTGATTTTCTTTCTGGGTCCACTTCAGATTTGTAACGTATGAAACACTTTTCAAACCTAAATGGGTGTTAATTACCCGAAGTTGTCACCAGTAATGTTATTCGTTATACACCAGTAAAGGCCGAAGGCGTGTGCGCTTTTCCGCAGATATACTGCACATGGACTATACTGTTATCCATCGCGCATGTAAACAACTGCAAGCAGGAACAACCTGAAAATGTCAGGTACAGCGAGAAGAAACAAAACAGTCGCGTTATACCACAGTTTGACCTTGCGTCTGCATACACTTGCAAAGCAATGCTTCACTAGATCGCAGAGTATTACGTTACTTGATTTGGACATTTGCTTCCAGTGGCAGTTGTTTGCACATTTGATGGCCGTGCTGTACATCTGACGTCATTCATACTCTACGTCCAGCTAACTTGTATCGCATGCGAACGCACATCCCTCCGACCTTTATAAATCAGGAATCTCACACCGAGTAAAGCCAAGTTTCCGCGTCGAAGTCAACTTCGTTTCGGAAGTGCAGATCGCCACTGCGAGCACTTTCTTGCATAACTACTGCAGATGCTGCAATTTTTGCATCCTGTTTTTGTTTTTTACTTTCTCTGTTACGCATATTAAGTAATGTAAATATTGTATCCCACCCATGAACTATGTCGAGATTTCACTTTTTAAGTCCCCTGGGCCCGAAAACAACATTTTAGGTAAAGATCTGTGTGCACGCGTCTGTTTATCGCCTGTCTGAGAATAGAGGTAGAATGAATGGCAGAGGAAACCGGAGAAAAGTGCCCAGACGCCGCTTCGTCCATCACAAATCCCAGGGTTCCCAACCCGAGCCGCCTAGTGAGAGTTGAGCAGTCACACCCCTCGGCCACAGCAACGCCTGATTAGAATCCAAATTTCTCATTTTCCTCTTTCAATGATGCGTCTCAATTTTACAACAAATAACCGCAACCAAAATTACCACATAAATTAAAAATTAAAAAAAAAAAAAAAACATTTTCTCAAAACTGCTATAAATAAATAAATAAATAATAAATAAATAATATTTTATTGTCATTAAGCTTATTACAGCAATAGACAAAGTCAAAAATAGAATACAAATTAATACAGTTATAATACAGTGAAGATAAAAAATCAATAAAATACATTAGATATACAAATATAAAGACTTAAAATAAAATGAGGAAATAAGAATACTTCATGTCATAAGCCAAAGTTTAACTACACCTGTTAAAGTATTCCTGTATTGAATAATAAGGTTTGGAAACTAACCATTCATATAATTTGCATTTAAATGTATTACCTGATAATTCAGTTAATTCTAAAGGTAATTGATTATATAGTTTAATGCCCAATACTTCAAAGCTGTTAGAGGTTTTAGTTAATCTATGATATGGTATATTGAGTTTATAATTAAACCTAGTATTATAATTATGAATATCCTACCTGAATAGCTTGTCGGTTAAGTTACTTTTACATAGATGAGAGTATTATAAATATATACATTTATCACAGTCATAATTCTTAATTTTATAAATAGAGGTTTACAATGTGCAAATTTATCTGAATTTGAGATGGTACGAATTATTTTTTTTTGTAATATTAGGATAGTAGAAACATGACTGCTGCTTCCCCAGAGTAAAATGCCATATGAGATTATACTGTGGAAGAATGCAAAATAGGCTGTTCTTAAATATGAATCAATTTTATTAAAATAACGAATGTTTAAGATCTATTTATGGCAAACTAAAAGTATGCCTTGAATTTTCTGCGACTAGCCTCTGCAGTTCTCTTAATTTTGAACGAGTTTTACATAATTAGTAAACGGTAAACAATAGGTAAATCCCACTACACAAAAATTAAGGAAGCAGTTAATTTATGTCAAATACCTTCTTTTTGTGGATACAACCATTTTTGATATAATCCTTGATTTTGGTTTAAGGTTTGTAATAATTAGGGGGTGGATTTTGCCCTATTTGCCTACTTTATTGCTTTGTTCAGAAACATAGGCTTTTAAGTTATAAGCATGTTTCCTACAATTATTAGCCTAATTTCTTAGTTTTATAGTGCCTATAGATGCCTATTTCATACGTTTGCGCCTATTCTGCTCATTAGTACCTAAAACTGCCTTTTTAGCCAATTTCTTCTGCTTGCTACTTGTGACAACAGCTTTTGCATTTGTTTCAGTGCATCAGAATGATATTTTTGTGCTGGCGTAAAGGCTTATTTCCTGAGCTATTAGTAATACTTGAGGGAGGGATTATTAATTTAATTATTGATGGTGTCAATTGTTAACAATCATATCAGATCACAATCAGTACCACTGGTAAGCAGAAATTTACCCCCATAATATTTCTTTTACATGTGTAAATCTACTGACACGAAGCTGTTGTTTTACCCAATCTTAAAATCACCACTCTGGGACTCCGTTCAGGTTACAACTTACAAAACTTGTAAAGCCAGCGCTTAATTAGCTAGGCTACACAGACTAACATTATATATATGCAAAAATTGCGATTTTCTCATGCTTACGTTTTTATATATTTATCTCAAGCAATCATGAAATCGATTGCTTGGGGACTTCCGATGTTGTTTCCAACATTGAAAATGAAACTGCAGACCAATAAATCTTAATGGTTTGTGCAACATTTTATAGAAATGCCTTTTTAAAGGTAGGTACCAGAATTATTTTCCCTATGCCGTAAATGCTGTAATTCTGTTTGAATTAACAGTAAACGCTTACTAAAAATCAGTGCTTTATTATTTGGACTTAGTCGACAGTGGGGCATTTAGAGTTTTTATTATGAAAGCTAGCATTCTGTAGCTTTTGCCTTTAATTAATTTTTGTTCTGCGCTTTGTATCCTTCTGACACATCATGCCATCATTTTAAGTGATATTGAGATTGATGCGATGAACTTTTGAATTTCTTATCTTTCCAACAGTCGTTTCGGTTAAGGGGACACATCTGCAAAAATTGGCCCAAAACTTACAATGCCAAATTTAGTTTTCTGTTTTAAAATTAATAAAGACATACTTCAATAATATAACCTTTTCTTTCTTTTTCTAGCGGCACTGCAGAAAATGCCACATGACTATTTAAATAACTCTACACCTGTATCGTAGCTGCTATTACGTAATTTTAACCTCAGATTTCTCAGATTCAATATTTTCTACATTTTCCTAACTACAAAATGTTCCACAGAATGCAATTTTCTATTAATCTGTATGAAATTCTAAACATGCCTGAAAGGGCAACTGCATATTAAGTGTACCCATTTACATTTGTTGTGTTTTTATTATTTGTATTGAAAAGGATTATAATGCTTACTTCATACTGAAAACGCGTAGGAAAATAAAAATTGTTTAATGGGTCTGATTATTTTTTTCCTTCGTTGATATGGCGAAGACAAATATTTCATATAGGTACAGGTCATTAATAGGTTAAAATGGGTGCAGTAACTTATACCCCAAACATTAATTTTTAAAATTGCAATATCAGTTATTTCCGCAGAAACTATTGTAAATAGAAAACTGCAACTTGGTATTATTCCATTCTTGATCGATCACAAAAATAAATGGTATAAATTTGAAACAAATCTAACAAAAGCTTCAGATATTGCAATTTTCATCCTTAAGCCTCCTCCCCCAAAATCCGTGCTTTTGTTATTTGACGTAGTTAATTACTTCACATTTTTCTGCACATTATGGTTCTTACTTAGTGAAGTGGATTTATATGTATTTTAATTATACTACCATATCTGTTATGTTAAATTGTGAAGCCATTTATGAATTTTAGAATAAGTTTAGAACTATTTCGTATAGCGATTAGCAAAATAGTATGTGTTTAGCGAATTTGTTGCAGTATATGTTGCGATGATTGTCATTTTGTTATAGTCCATTTATAGTGCACTTTAAGAGCCATTTTACCAAAACTGTGCATTAAGTGTTTACTTAGAAACTTTTTAGTGCCTATTTAAGTGGCTATTTTGCCCATTTTAGTGTCTTTTTACCTGCATATTTCACACATTTTTAGTGCCTATAAATCCGCCCCCTAGTAATACTAGGTACATTTTTCCGAAACAAGAAGCATCCATCTTTATATCTTGTCTGTGCAAAGACAACTGAATTTCGAAACTATCACATAGCGGCAATCTCTTAAAATTTTTGAATATCGCTTAAGTACCTAATGCTGTAATCTCTTTTTCTAATTGTACCTCTAAGAAAGTAGGCAGTAAAGCGATTTATACAAACTTTTATCTGAATTAACATGAATGAGATAGAAGAATTAGAGCTTTTAAGACTAGGTGATTAGAAGAAGCTATATAAGCGTTTTTCTATCATGCTGAGTGGAGTAGCTGGAATTCGGGTCTGAACTTAAGTACGTACAGCATAGTGAGTCGCAACAAAAGGCATGTATCTCAATGTATAGGAGATTTCATAGTGGTTTACCGAAAAACCAGAATAACTTGGAGAATTTAGTGTCATGCTGGCATGTTGCCATGGTAGCTCAGTGGTTAACGGAGGAAAATCTTTGAACTGTGGTTCAAATGCCGACTATGACATTGAATTTTTTAGTCTGACTCTACCTATCCAAACCTTATTCTGCACACGGGTGCAATTAAGTTCCTTCAATATGTTTTTATGTTCCAAATGTACATAACAACCGAACGGCAGTTTCCTCTGTGACCCGCGTTCACGAGGCCCAGGTTGGTTCCCGGTGCCGACCTACCTGACCCATGGGTGCTTTTCGGGGGGGGGGGTTCCTGGTCGCCAGGCGAGTGCTAGGTAGATTAATTGCATCCCCCGAATTTCCTGTCCCTCCATTTCATCTCCATTATCATTTTACGTCATATTTCCTCTAGTGGTCTCTTTCAGAGTAGAAGAGTATCTCTGCGCTGCCGTGACTCCTTGGGTCCTCCGCCCTCTGTCCCCTCTCTCCTCATCCTTCATCCCGGGGATGACCCACTTGGGGCTTAGTTACAGTAAACCACAGGTTTCAGTGCTGAATCCCCTCCGTAGTAATCCTAATGCACCTAATAGATCTTGTAATATATATTTTGTCTTCAGACATTTAATACTGATTTACGTAAGATTTCACCTATACTGAGAATGCAGTCATTATACAACAAACTATATAATTTGAAGATTGAAATATCAGAAGATTTGCTTTATCCTGTGATTCTTTACTACCAATATTAGTTCATCTATTTTATTGTACATGTTAATCAATGTTGCCAGTTCTTTTCTCTCTTTTGTTATGATTCGTTTTGTAATAAATTTTATGGTGCTTTTGCTACTTCACTTTGTTCTAAGTTTCTGTTCACTTTCAAAATGATCTTTTACTGAAGATGATGATGTAACTTTTAAGTGAACATTATAATCGGGGAACCTGTGAATTTCACATTATAAATAAATAGATAAATAAATATATAAATAGATAAAAACATAAAAATGGATGAATAAATAAATAAATAATGAATAAATAAATACACGAATAAGTAAATAAATTCTTTTACGACATTTGTATTTTTCACACGCATCTGACCAAGGTTCTGTAGTCGTTTTAGTTGATGGAACAGTAAATAGTCCAGTCATCTAACTAGATACCTCTTCCTCATGATTGCCGAACGATATCCACACACTTAACAACAGACAACCAATTCGTTATTTCGTATCGTGATCACTTTCTGATAACACGAATAGGAGCTGCTCATCAATGATAAACACTTCCGAGGACGTAAAGCTCCTGCACAATTAGGCCACCAAACCTACTATGCAGTATCAATTTAAGTCAGCTCTACAAGCAGCAGGAGCAAGAAAAACATTATTCGAATGTCGACGCCTGATATGGCGGCAACTTCTCTGCCTTAGTAACAGAGCGGAAGATCTACGGTAGGGGCGTAAAGTCACTGATATAGCATAGCGTGATGGCAGTAACGATTTGTTTGGGCAGTACACAGTAAAGGTAGATGGAGAACGGAGGGTGCTCCGCATTACCGAGACATAGCTCTATTCATATGACAGGAAGTATCCTACTTCCACTCCTAGCAGGAAAGGAAAAGAGATACTCCTCATCTCCGGCGTTTCCCTTCAACAACTCACTGCGGACTGGAGGCCAGAAAATGCAGGCCTAAAACGTCAGGCGGGGTAAACTTTACAGAGCGTATATCCAACGTCCAGCCACAACCCGCCGTACACCGTCACCTGGTTCTATGGTTCTATGAAATGGAAGAGAAAAAATGTGGTGTAGAGAAATGGATAGAAAATCCGTATTATGAGGATGAGTACTTCAGTATTCCCCTATGATATAAAGGAGAAACCAGCAAAAAACTTCAACGGTCGATGCACCAATTCGGCAAGTAAATAAAAAACCATTTTAGAAACTTTCCTGTATTTAACTGACCATTATAGCTTACACGGAGCACCAATGATGTTATGGTTAACAGATTTCCACTGAATATAATCCATTTTATAAGTAGACTGGAAAAGTAATTAAGGTGTTCACAACATAAAGTAAAACTAGCTCCTGTCACGTGATTGATTTCACAGCTCTGATTGCTTAGGGTTCGATATGAATATATTTCTACTAGACAGGGTGTCTCTCCTTCAACTGTCGGCTCATATTGTCAGCAACACAAATGCATTTCATGCTTATCACATTTCTTAAAATAAGTCCTGTGGGTGTTATTTGACGTGAATTCTACAACGGCGAATGCTTCCAGTGTATTCCGTATGGAGCTCAGTTCTTGGTCGTTACACACTTTTTGATGTCTATCATTGCTCTCTCGTTATCCTTTTAAACGCCTGTTTATTGGATCCACTCGCTAACACAATGCCTAATGACTAATGGAGTTAACTAAATTAAAGTGTAAAGTAATAAAAACATTACTCCTAAGCTATGGATAAGGGATTATGTATATAACATAATTATCGTATTAATTATTGCTATATAAGACTACTCAATTTTCTCAACAATCGCTGGGAAACGAATAGAATTCCTAAAAGCTGGTACGATAAACATGTTATTAATACATTTAAAAAGGGTAAAATAAATGTATGTGATAGTTACATAAGTATAAGTCTCCCTAATTAAGCTATAAGTTGTATACAAATATCATAAACAAACGTCTAAGTGTAATAACAGAACCGTTATATTTAGAAAAGGAATATCTGACATACATAATATATTTTCTATTAACCAAATTATTGAAAAGAGAAGATAATATAATGTAGAAACACACATAGCCTTCGCAGATTTGGAAAAAGACTTTTGATAAGGTCAGCAGGACTAGACTCTGGCAAATATTAGACAAGAAGGGATATCCAAAACAACTGATGTACTCAAGGAACATATATCAAGAAACAAAAGTAAACATAGTTTTAGGAAATGGACGATTATCAAAAGTTATGATAATTAATAATGGTTTAAGACAAGGATGTGGTTTATTTCCGCTATTGTTTAATATTTATATGGACGATATTCTAAAAAAATTAAAAGATGAAATAGAATTAGGAATAAAAATAAATAAAAATAATGCGTTAAGTATGCTACTCTGCGAATGATATGATGTTAATACAAGACAGAGAGGATAAACTGTAAATAAGCGTGTACAAGCTACAAAATTGATGTTTAAGTATCGTAGTTTATGGCATTTATAGGAAAACAAATAAGAAGATCTAAGATAGTGTTAAATGGTAATGTGTTAGATCAGGTGGAAACGTTTATTTACTTGAGCTGTAATGTAACCTATAAAACGAACAACGAAGAAATGAGTAGTAAATTAAGCAAATTTCAATACATTTGTTCGTACCTTGAAAACAAAACCGCGAAAGGATACAAACATAAAATTTTATAAGACAATGGCTGTTCCAGTTTTACTATATGGTTCGGAGACATGGGAACTTATTTACAAAGAATGGATAACTCTAGCATTCCATTACAGTTTTACAAATACAAAGCTTTGGGTTATAGAACAACAGGAAGACTACTAAAACGATGAGAAGAAGAAAGAGGCCGGAACAGGAGAACTCTCCTAAACCATGAAGAGTTGATAATGATGATTATTGCTTGCACCAGTGACTTGGCGTTAATGCTGCTTCTGTTGCCGCTGGCAACAGCTAATAAATTGAAGAACGTGTATCCAAAATTTATGCAATGTTTTGTTCAAAGAGTAATGGAAATTCCAAGCGATTTCATTGTGACCGACCCACCGGAACCGATTGGTGACAGATCCTTCGAGACCGGTCATCTTGCATCCTCCATTAACGTTCTTAAGTAGTTCGTTATTTTGCCAATGGCGTTCACCCGCGAACTCGGAGCATACAGATTCCTGGCAGTTGTCATTTACCCTGCGAGGGTTCAGTTTCTGCTTAAGGCACGACTGTTGCCAGTGGAGTAGAACGGCAAACCTTGAGTTTTGGTTTAGTTCTTCATATATAACAGTTATATGGTGAATGATTTAACTTTAAAAGTACAAAAAGAAGAATACTATCAGAATTTGCGGGCAAAAGTGATTGTGATTCTGAGATAGAAAAACTTTAAAATTGGCGATTGATTGAGTTCGCGTTTTTTGGTGAAAAATCTCACATAATTTCAACAGAAAGGGCAACTCCGGATTTTACACGTTTAAAAACTAAATAACACGGGGTTTCCAAAGGCATTTTAGTAGCAGTTGGTATAACGAAATACTTTGGTTGTGTGGTTGTGAAAAATTATTGAAACTAATTTGTTAGCAATGTCTGTTTTTTTTCTAATAAAAGAATGTATGGACAGCAGATGGCATTAGTAACATGGATATTTTTCGCACCTTGAGAGTTCGTCATTAAAGTTCAAAACTCATATTGCTTCCATTGTAATGTTAGTAATGTTTGAAAAAAATAGACGAGAATTGACACTTCTTTGAGTGACGTCCTTAAGAATTCAGTCGACAAGCATAAAGAAGACGTGAAAATAAATAGGTATATAATGGGGCGATTGATAAATACTGTTTTCTGTTTACCTCAGCAACAACTCCCATTCAGAGGTACTGACGAGTCCGAAAGTTTGGATAACAAAGGTGACTACGTGGAGCTCTTACACTTAATTGCTCAAACAGATGATTAGTTAGAGGAACACCTTCGGACTGCGAATGTGTTTTCAGGAGCGTCAAGTGACATTCATATTGACATTATTGAGTGTATATCTCGTGTTTTGGTTAACGAAATTCTTAATAAACTTAAAAAGCTACAGCAAGCGACATTTGAAAACTCTGTCATTGATTGTTCTGAGAAGACTAGGTGCATTGCGCTAAAATACAAATAGACACTGTAAATTTGAGAGATTGTAAACATATTTTAATAAGGTATGTAACTACAATTTTTATTTATATATTTGTTTGGGTTCGTTTTATGTCATACAATTGCACCCAGTATATATAATATTAACCTGGAAACCTTCGGAATTTGCGACTGGCTCTCCCCAGATTAAGTCTGAAGCAACCGGCAACACTTACGAAACCCCACGCCACGCCACTGGCTTGCACACAAGGTTTAAATTAATTTACAATCCTTACACTTTGAATACGTGAAATTCGATTCCAGAGACTGAGTAGTAGCTTGCAAACTATTTTGCTTCTCTGCTTCTAGCCACGACATGCTTTACCGTTCCTACAAAGCATCATTATCGGTTTCTCTGGAATCTATTTCATCTCACAGGGAAATGAGATATGCATTGCTTCATCTCCGACCGTTACCGTCAAAGGCATTCTTTTCTTTAACTCGTAAGTGGTCGTCGCTTTATGGGGATTTCCCCACACCAGTATGAAAATACCTAAAATTAATGCTAACTTCATTTCTAATATACGTTTTATTTCCGACTGAGTTTATAGTTATTACATAGTTATAGCCTGGTATTACTTTCGCGTTTGCTATACGTTTATCGACACTTGAACATGTTTCCTTAAACTCGTGCGTTATCCGCAAGGCACTTTTATCTTGAGCAACCAAAGACGCTTGGAACTTTCCGCCTGTAATTCCAGTCTAAAATTCTTTAACCAATATATCCAACTTTTAGAAAATGTATTACTTTAAAAATATAATTCATATATTGCAGTGCATGTCATACATTATCTTGCCGATGGGCTCATAGTTTTAGACTTGGGACATTTATATTTTGTGATAAGTTGGTATATATATATATATATATATATCTCTGAACAACATGTAATTTAGAGATAATCACAGTTGAAATTTATGTTCTCAGCTATAACTAACATTAGTGCATTTCAAAAAGTTCAACATTAACTACATATTGTGTTGATTTTTTATTTGTAATTCAATGACTTTTGACCTGGGACTCCTTAGATAAAGCCGATCTGCCCGTTTAGCAGGTAACCTGCTTTGAGACATTAAACATTTTAGTAAAACGAGTGTGAAACTCCTAATTTTGAATCAACTCTCAGTCGATTTCATCTACATTTTAAATGGTTAAAGTTTTAAATTATCAATAAACTACGCATGTTCTGAATAAGAAAGGATCCAGAATTTATTTCTATGAAAACAGAAAATGTCAAAATTTGCTGTACTATGGTTCTCATTCCCCTTGGGACTTTGTTCCTCAGAACGTTATTAGCATAAAACTATTTTTAAAATAAATGAGAAAGAAATTAATACTGTACTGAGAACATGTCTTATACATATAAAACTCAAACAAAATTCAATGCCATGGCCTGGGTTGTAACCACGGATCTCCTGGTTTCCTCCTGTTACGCTTACCTATTGAGCTACCATGGCCAACGTGCCATTCTGACATTAAATTCTCCAATTGATTCGTATATATTTCCCCGGTAGACCACTAGTGGCTCTCGTATTCGAGATACATCGTTTGTGGCGACTTACTATTGTAAGTACTTGAATCCCGGGCTTCATCATTAAACTCTTAATATTTAAATTAATTGACTAACCGTATACAGGCTAAGGTTTTGAATAGAGTCAACCTGAAAAATTCAGTGCCATGGCCGGGATTTGAACCACGGACCTCTTGGTTTCCAACCATTCGCTCTTACACATTAATGACAGCATGCACCGGTAGAAAACTATAGCGCAAAAGCATGCTAAACTTGTGATGAAGGAAGTATGGAAGACTAGAGTTTGTATATTACTAAAACTAGGTAGAAATCAGGAAAGATCTGTAGCCGCATTAATGACCAACCATAGCAATTTTTGGAAAATTCACAAAAAATAGACTACTGTAAAATGAACCTAAGTGTAAAATCTATAATGAAGGACAGATACAGCCTTATTCTTGAATGTAAAATATTTGCTAAAATTTGCAACATACCTTTTGGGGCTATAAACCAAAAAGAGGACATAGTATCACACGAAAACTTAAATAAGAGACTTAATCGACTTTTTCAAGGCTATAGACATCAATTATTAGGATAAACTATGGGTAAAGCTGCAAAATAAGTTGCAGAAGTATCACTGTAGCGTTAAATATACGATTCATCATTTACTCTCTTTTACATAGGTCAATCCATCTCGAATATCAGAAGTGAAATGCACCTGCCATTTTTACTGCACGGTTTTTCTTGTCTTTAGAAAATGTTGTACTTTGTTTTTAAAATCCACAAAAGGAATCACAATAGTGACTTTTATGTTTACCTGTCTAAGTGAATTATTACTCCAAATTTCATGTGGTTTTCAATTAATCATTTTCATATGTTGCACTACAGTGTGACAGATATTCTCGTAATTGATATGCAGTGGTGACCCAAGCATGAACGCACCGGTATTGGCAATCAGGTGCCAAATGTGATTACTTGTTGGAAATTAGATTTCATTATTATCAGTCATTTGATTCTGGCTTTCCAGATAAGTATAACGATTTGATATTAAAATCAGTGTATAGCCGCTTTTATAGCTCGCTGTGACTTTTTGAAAGCTTGCAGAAATTAGAAGGATCGAGTTTTCAAATCCTCTCGGTTTACGCCTCTCGGGTGTTTGGAAAACTTTGTAGGCAATTCAAGAAACATTGTTGGAAATGACTTCGCGGTTTAATACTTGTCACAACATGACTTCATGCAAGATTTTGCGTTAACCTTTGCAATGCGAAATATTGCTCTACGGAGTTACCAGTGCTAACTTGCATAGATATGTGGTATTATATTTCTCATCCATACAAGTTCAGAAGTGGAAGCCACGAATTCTTCTGTAAGAGCTGCCCTTGTTCACCAGTTATGAATCTATGTAATGGTAATATCGTATTGCAGTTATTCATAAGATACTCTGAATTTTTACTAGAATTCTATTCTTTGTATTCCACACTGTGACACGTTAATGAATTCATGTGAATGAAATAAAAAAATATATTCCAAAATATACATTTCTATCTTGATTAATTTAACTATTGTCTCAGTACCTGGGCACTTTCCTAGTTGAGAAATAAAACAGAGAAATGTAGTCAAAAGTGATAAAATTAAATTATACTCAGCAAAAGGGGTCCACGAGACTTCAATGAAAACAAATGAAAAATGTTTCTTCTTGATTTGGGAAGAAAATAAAACACATTGTCATAAATGAAAAAAAAGTGTTCATCCTGATACAGAAACGTATACAGAGTTCTTAAAAAGATTGCTGAAAAACTTAAGAAACAAAAAGAGTAGACAGAATAGAGTAACTTTGGACTAGGTACCCATGCTCCTAAACACAATCCCGATTCAGTAATGACGGTATTCTGTTAAGCCGAAATACTCTTTATTATGCACAGGGTTCAGAGTAATACGCTTCAAGAGATGTTCGAACACACCATGACCATGAACACACTGAATACAGGCATTGCACCGTCGAATAAAGCTTTGCTGCACTCGCTTGAATACCCCAAGAATGTGGAAAAGTTTGCTAGATGCCACAACTGTTCTGGCTACTAGTGCTTCTGGATCGTCCATTGGTCTTGACACAAGTTATCCCGGAGTTGTTAGAAGATATACCACTTGCTGTACGCCAGCAAGGATGGATGCAACTGGATGAAGTACTAACCTACCACATTTGGATGTCAAAGTGTGGCTCTTCCTATATCGCAAATATCCTGGACGTGGCATAGGAAGAGGGGGACCACTTGCATGGCACCCCGTTCCTCGGACTTTACACCACTTAATTATTTATTTTAGGGACATGTCAACGCTGTGTTGTATTATACACCAATGAACGATCCACAAACACTAGTTGCAAATTAGTTGTGGCATCCGGTTGCCTGGGTTATTCAAGCCAGTGCGCCAAAGCTTTATTCGACGGTGCAACGCCTGTATTCGATATGGTGGTGGTGTGTTTGAACATTACACTGTGCATAACAAAGTGAATTGCGACTAAACAGAATATCATTGGTAATGACTCGGGATTGTGTTTAGGAGCATCGGTTCCTAGTCGAAAGCTACTTCTCTCTACTCTTTCTGTCCGTTAAGATTTTCTGCAAATTTTGAAACACCCTGTATAAACGTCTTAGCAGAAAGAGACCATGAGATTTTCAGTTGTTTACTCCTTGATGTACCGATTGAATTACATGCAACATGTCAAAAGTGCAGTGAAATGAACATGTCTTTAAGTATTTGTGAAAGGTAATTTAATAGATTATATAATAACTATCCAGTTGAAGTTATTATGATATACTTTAAAATTGACATCTTTTTAAGAATATGATGTCCATGTCTCCTTAAAAGACTTTATCATGTTATAAAAGGTGACACATATATTTTTCGAAAGTTTAGAATCCATGCATGCTATAACAAAAATGTCTACTACAGAGAATGTTCAAAAAGTTACAGAATTACTACTGTTGATTTCAGTTCAAGTAAGTTTGTTGTTTCTATGCTGAATAGCTGTTTATGTTTAGAGTAGTTAGGTAGAGTTTTCGAATTGCAGCCATAAATTTTTCATATCGCAGTGTTGGAGTGCTTGTGCTTCGAACGAGGCATCACTTAGCAGCTTTGAGGCTGCTTCATTGCCTTCCCCCTGGTAGCTAAGGAGCCAAAATAGCTTCAGTTACCTTGTATAATCATATTAACCCATTCGTTATTTAAATTGGTTTGAAGATGTCATTAAGTTACACGTGGGGACCGTAGTTAACGAGGATAGTAACGGCGGCTGCCGACGACGCGAAGCAACACTTAACATATCTTCACAGTATGCTGGTGGAGATAGCTACTTTATGCTTTACGTGGTCGTGTTGTATTCTATACTTTGGTATGGATTATAACATGAAATAAAAATGTGCTGTGACTTACAGCATGTCAATATGTTTATCTATTTAGTGTTTTTGGTTTCGGAAACGAGTTTATTACAAAATGTGTGGCGTGTACCATTCTAATTAAGCATCGTGGAATAAGTTACAAAAATGAATTACAAAATAGTAAGTGAACCAATCATAATTAAAAAATTCCTTTAATAACGTTTGTAAGTTTAACCAATTTCGACAGTAGGTAGTCACAGAAAATCATAACATTTCAGAAGTTAAGTAATTTATATTACGAAAAATTTTAGTAAAACATATAGTTATGCATGGACCTCGTTATTATTTCAGAAATTTAACTTGCGCGGAATATATAAACACTAATATATTTGCAATAAATATATATTGGAGCATTACTTAAAATATAACCCGGCATAGTTAGAATCAGATTAGATAACGGAAGGGACGCCTACCACCTCGACCCGCAATTGAGTCCTTCATAGATACATTCCCGAGTGGAACCCAGGAAACGTAAATGTTGGAGACGAGCAGAATCACCTACATTTACTGGCTTGAACACCTGCGTCGGGAGACATTTGGAGGTAGCTCGCCAAACCGCCGAAGGGTGACTCAGAGGTTCCCTTCAGTAGAAACCAGGAGAAGCTCTACTCGGCATTGGCGGTTGAATAGCCAACCTATAGTGGAGCTGTGAAGAAGTTCAAAATCGCCAGCCTCTGCGCCATTGATCCGGCACGACCGATTCGCATCCCCGTAGTGTCCCTGTAACACGATAAAGGAAGACGAATACGAGGAAGAATGTGACAGAGAATAATCGTGGTAGAAAACACAACTGTAGTATTTGTCTAGCCGACCAGGCAAAAACCACGAAAAAGCACATGGTCACAGTATGTGGTCACCATTGATCAAAACCGTGACCTCCCGAATACAAGCTTCACGGCTTACTAAGGAGCCATCCTGCTCAGCTTGTCCCAGTTTAAATTGTTTCATGTAAGGAGAATGGGCTTTAAGTGCAGTTTTACACGCATATTTGAGTTTCAAATTAATAACAATACATCACACAATGCTTCTTGAACCAACATAAAGGAAAATTCGCCATAAATTACTATGCATACATTCAAAGACTACAGTTTGCTTAACACAAACATATACAACATTCTGAGACTAACTAAAGGACTTGATAACATTTTGAAAGCTACTGCTTGAGTAGTCATTCCAGGTCTCATTTATCTCCAGCAATTCCTTCAGGCATATGGGAAATGAATCCAATTTGATTACCACTCAAACAGGAAGCGAAAACCCTGTTCCTAACAACTCTATTCCCTGAAGCAGACGGTGGCATTGCGTTTGTTTACACTCAGTCAGCCTCGATAACATGTTGTCCACACATTTCGTAATGAATCGCAAAGACATATTAATTGCTGCTGAAAAAATCTATTCCTGAAATAGAAAAAGAAGACAAGGTATGTGTGGAGCATAATTAATATTCAAGAAAATATTGAATATAAAGATCCGCGTATACACAGGAAGCACTGCACTAATGTTAGCATTAACACATGGTAATTTTGTTAGTGTCATGTTAAAAAAACATAGAACTAAGAGGGAAGGAAGTGAGATAAGAGCTAGAGCTATCATTCTGATGCATTGTTATACTTCAGTTTGGCATGTCAGTCTAAGCGTTCTTCAGTTTGCGAGAACCCAAATTGCCTCATAAAATGGCGTCTTTAAAACATTTTTTATTTAACTACAAAGAGCTGCAACCACCACCAAAACCCGCACCACCGCCACCGCCACCGCCGCCACTTCTACTGCTATGATTACTATTTCTACCATTACCAATCTACCACAATTAGTAGTACCATCACTAATACACTACTACTGTCATAAATACTGTTACTAATCCTCGACACCACCCAAAAATAGTACTAACACTACTACACCATCAATACTACCGCTACTACCACCACTATTACTGCTATTACTACTATATATACAATTACCACCACTAGCAGTTCTGCTTCCACTACTACTCTTACTACTTCAACTATCACTGTTATAAAAGGTAGAAGATGGTGTAGTCATGGATCATAGGAGACGGAAATCGACGCTGATATTGTCGCGAGGCATTGTTTTTTGGCGGGCTGCAACCCGCGCGCATGCGAACGCCAGAGAGAGAGAGAGAGAGAGAGAGAGAGAGAGAGAGAGAGAGAGAGAGAGAGAGAGAGAGAGAGAGAGAGAGAGAGAGAGAGAGAGAGAGAGAGAGAAGCGGGGAGTGAAAGAGACAGATAGCACTCAAGCCACGACCACGGAGTCGATCAGCGCTTGTTACTTTCCGAGAAAGAGCCAGAGAGATGTCTGGACAGTTCCCTCTCCTTCGCCTGCCAACGTGAAAGGTCGTGAAGGTTTGAGAACTTTCGAGAAACGATGGTTCGGTTATAAATAAGCGGCGTGGCTGTTAGAGCGAGTCAGTGAGTGAATTGAGTTTTCTATGGACTTCTGAATTGTGTGTGCAGCGGTGTGGATGTGTGGCAGATGACCGTGAAGGTTGTGTTTGTGTATGTTACGTAATTCTGCTGCAGCAAAGGGATGTAAAGAGTCTTTCTACGGAAATAAAGAGCATTTTGAATTTCTGCAAACTAGACCTTTAATTTTACAAACCTACAAAGTCACAATATAAAATGAGAAAAGGAGAAGCAGAGCGGAGTATCATTTAACGCAAAAATTCGAACAGAGCTGCGCTTTCTTCTAGTAATTCATAATATGTTTTACGTATATAGTATGTTTGATAATGCGAGTAGTTTTCTGTCATTCTGACTATAAGCATCCCTTTAACTATACTAAAAGTATTTATCGATTCTATTCACACTACGGGTACATCACCTATGAAAAACGCTAAATAATTTATTTCAATATAGCCCCTTTGCCCTCAGAACCGTTGCACAAACTCTTGGTGAGCTGGAGACAAGATTGCGTAATATTTTTTTCAGACATTACACTCCAATACGTCTTTAACTTATTCCACAAATCTTCAACATTAGATGACCTCGGTTTTCTCACTTCTCTGTCAAGTTTGTCCCACAAGAGTTCAATGGGATTTAAATCAGATGAATGACTCAGCCAAATCATTCAATATTCCAGTTCCCCAAATTGTTTTTTTTTCTACTTACATACCCTCTGCACTACTTAGAAGCATGTTTTGGATCATTATCCTGCTGTTGAATAAACCCATGACTAATAAGTCTCTTGAGAGATGGAACAGAATTTTTGATCAGCATCCTGTGATATCCTTCTTTTTTCAATGTTTCATTAATTCTCACTAGATCACCAACAAAACATCATAGCCGACACTCCGCCATGCTTCACCATTAGCATCTCTCACTGACTCTTCATGCACTCTCCATGAAGTCGACGAACAAATCTTCTACAACGGCTTTTAACCACTTGAAACTGAGATTCGTCCGTGAATAGCACCTTGGACCATTGCTGAACACTTCAGCTTTTATGTTGCTGTGACCTTGTAATCTTTTCATCTTATTCTGTTTGCGTAATATACTTTTTTGGCCTCTATGTATCCCTTTAAATGTTGTTTACGAAGGCGACGTTACACGGTTGAGACAGAGATTGGAACTGCTCGCATACTATTAACTTCCTCGCGAATTTTAAGTGCCGTACGAGTTCTCTGGCGTTTACTCTACACACATATGTACTGATCTTCCCTTCCGTATATGATTTTACTCGGGTTCTTCCACACTTGCATTGCACCAGTTTGTTTGAACCGTTGCAATGTAAACACCACTGTAGATTGGGCTAAGCCAACTTTTCTTGTTATTGTCCAGCTGGAATAACCTAGATGCAGAGCTACAATTAGAGCTGGTTTTCCAATGCCAGTCTCTTTCTTTCGTCTCTTTAGGAGGTAATGTGGTGTAAACCTGATCTGGTATACCAACACACTGCTAGATGCCTGCAGTGTACTGTAAACCAGTGTGAACTGCTTGCTACACAGACTGCTGAATGTATGAGACTTGTTCCAATGGAAACGTCATAGGCAAAGGCACGTCAGTGTAATTGTGGGAACTCATCAGCACTCCTCTACGCAGTAAACTAGTTAAATGCAGAAGAGAAGTACGTAGTATTTACATGAATATACATATTTTATTACCAGAACGTGGATATGATAGAATATTGCAAACGAAATCACTTTTTCATCCACAAATTTATAGTTATGATAGGTGATCGAAAACTTATGACCGACAGTGTATATATAAGCTCAAGCGAGGAATGCACCTAGAATTATTGGATACATTAACTCTCATAATCCCCATATTAACTGTGTTTAAATTAAAGGCTACCCATAGATTTTTCACTCTTAAATAGAAATTTAGCCATCTTCCATAGGCTTTTAGAAAATGGGTAATCTATATCAGAAAATGCAGCTCAAAGCAAAAATAGAGAAAAAGCCAATACTTGAAAGAAGAAACCTCATGAGCTTGAAAACACAGCAGCAACCATATATAAAAGTAAAACAAATCTGCGCAACACATCTCCTAATGTATAATCTAAGCTTACCCCTCTACTCCAAAGAATAAAATGGTTGCTTTTCTTCTGTAACCTCTTGCGGAGTTCATAGTACAAAGTGACAGATACGCTACCATTTTAAAAACATGTTTGGTGCCTAAAATGACAGAATATATCAAATTAAATACGACATTCCAATTTATAAGACTGCGCAAAGAACTAAAAGTGTAATTTGAAATTTCCGCCGTTTAGTCCCCTTAATTTTTCTTCAGACTAACACACTGAAACTGATTTAAATTCAAATGCACTTTTATATATTAAAACTCTCTCACTTATATATTGATCAATTCTTTAACTCAGGAAAATAGTACTTATCTAGAAATACAACATAACTGATTCTCTTAGAAACTGGTAATAACCTGCTCTGAGAAGCAATATAACTTTTTTATGTTCGTAGATGTTTGCTGGGTAAACTTCTGAGGTTTGTAATTATTAAGTTTGTAATATCAAATTCCCGCTTCTTTAAAGCCTATACCGAAGGAAACACCTGGTCGTTTAAAGTTTCCGCAGGTTTGTTCTTTGTTTAGCATTTTATTCACCATGGCACTTATTATCCTTCTATCAAATGAACGCCGCATTACAGCAGAAAGTTCACTGAAAGAAACAATGCAAGAGACAAAATGCATTTGCCACCAAAACTCTAGCAGTTTTCCAACTGGGAAACGAATAAACTGCGCTCAGTTCACAGCACGTGCAGCATTCGATTTATCCTCGAGAAACTTCATATTCAGTAAACACAACGGAGTGATATGTTAAGTGACACAGTTTGCATCTGTATAGAAAAGTAGATACTGTACTTTCTGGAGTTCCTAACTCCGTAAAAAGAAAAAGAAACAAAACTCGTAGAAAGATACGAGTGAGGTCAGCTTCATTCTGGATTAGTTTTTGTATACACAATGCGTTGAAAGTTACAGAGTTATTGAAGCCCTAAAAGTAATATAGTTCAGGCATGATACGATTAACACTAGTATTTCAGATGTAAGAAACAACACGAATATTTTGTTTCTTTTAGGCAGGTACACTTTTGCGCAGCATCGGTATATTGATGGTCCGTCGGTCTATCTGTCCATCCGCACGAATGAAGCAACTTGCAATTTTATGCAAGGATTTCAAAATTTGTCAATGTATTTCAAATATGGTTAAAATAATTGAGATTAGCATAGTTGTAGAGTCCACTATACATTTTCAACTTTCTGGCGAATCTCTTTGCGCCTGGAATTGAAATGTCACGTGTATGGTTGAAGAATACTTGGAAACATACCAAATTTTAGAACGGTATTATTTAATGGTCACTTCCTGTGCCTTGACCCGTTTGCAAATTCTTAAGTTTTTAATTCTGCTGACCCATGAAAACAGCGTAATACAATATTTCACATGATTTTAGCTTATGATTTCAATTTCCTGTTTACCCATGTCGAACACATGCAGGTGGCCGGATATGGACTTTGCTGACTTAGAGACCTGAGTCAACCGGATGCTGAAACAGCATTCTCTTTCAGCCAAAATGTCCTAAGACTTATGGGTACAGCCTTTACATGTACATATTTTTCTGACAAAAATCACATAGGAGCTCATTATTTTCCATAAGCTAGGGATATTTGGTAACTTAGGTGGGCTGTTTGCACAAACTCATTTATCATCTAATACCACTTTGAGTTTAAAATGTTCAAGTTAGAGAACGCTTGGGAAAGAGAAAGGAAGAATGGTTTAAGGGTTAGCGACGTACTTTCTTTAACGTCAACCCAACTGCCAGCAGCCGAGAAACAAGCTCGGTTGCCGGTAAGAAAATTCAGAGTGTATAGCAAAATTGACCCCGGTAAACAAGGCCTCAAAAATGTGAATGGTTTAGAAAGTACAGCCAGATAACGTGCCAGGAAATGATCAACTCAAAGTAAAGTAAGTCGTCGAATAAATATAATGCAGCAATAAATTCCCACAAAATAAGACAAAAATTGACAAAAATAGACTAGAAAGCAGACCAAATATACGCGGAGCGGTGCTCCCTGCCTTAACGATGCTTCGCCAATTTTGAGGTAGTGTGTTGTGTTGTGCACTTCAGCGGAGAGAAGTTACGTTAGGAGCAATGATGCTGCGCCAAGTTGTTGCGGTGATCTTGTTTTAATCTCGGGCTGAGTCCTATCCCAGGTTATGCGTGAGTTTGTAATACAAGTAAGGATGATACCGGAATCTAAGTTTGAAACGTTTAATAAGTTTTTTAAATATTCACTTAAATCGAGAAGCTGCCGACCAATGGCAACTAATGTATAAATACGCTCTTATATGTAAGAAATGACACCTCATTTAGCTAGGTCTTACCCCATGGGCGACCAGTCTAGAAGTTCCAAGATTCTGCCCAGAATGCCCTACTCAGCCCCCAAATTCCCTAATAATCTCCCATTTTCCTAATTACTCTAAGACCCCCACTACCAGCTTCAAATACGATGTTGCCACTTTATTTCTACATTATTGAACTTTTATGCTTTCCATTCTAAACTCTCTGCAAATTTTTAAGAAATGCTCTCACATATTTCAAGCTAGTCTGCTACACCTAATCTGGCAACTTTGGTTAGTAACTTTGCCCTGCATTAACCCACCTATTTCTCCTGAAGTCGCCTGACAAACAGCACTCGCTAATTACCTTACTTAATGACCCCGAGCCAAACTGTGCTCATAATTAACTGCCAAACCTAAAACCCTTTAGCATTTAACACAAACGCACTAAATATTCATGTTTAATTTTATTATAAGTCTTATTTATTTAACTGCTCCATAGTCTCAGTATCATGTGGGTATTTAATGTAAGAGCGAAAACATATCAGTACTCAATGATAGAGTATAAATATTGATTTTTATTATGCTACGTCTCTTTTAAATTACTCAAAAGTATTGAAGTGTGTGGTTTATGAACAGAGTACGCATAGGACTTCGCGTAATCCGTTTATCATTTGATTCCCAGAATCATACAGGAAGAGATACGCAAACGGTGAATGAAATTATATAAGAAACAAGAAGAATGCCGCTCAAGTTCTCGAGATGCTTGTAAAACACCAACATCTGACTTCACTTCAGTTGGTTTGCGGTCTTTCATCTCATCACTTTCTTTCTGCCTTGAGATAAGAGAGCGGGGGAGCTTTTTTCTTTCTTTTACTTTCAAAAAATGAATTTAGTTGCCAGTTCCTTCCTTAATTAAAAAAGAACGCGTTCCAAACTTTACTGAAGAAAAATGCCAAGAAAATGAAGGAATCTATCCCAAGGAACACGCGTCTTGTGCAAACTGGCTATATTGCGGAGTTCATTGCCTACCGCCCTAGTAACGTTCTTGTACTTTATTACTTGTCTTAGAATATACGGCACAGCTCGTATTCCATCGCACTGAAGTTTTCTTTCCCAAATTGTTGTAATCTCTATATTGAGTTCTCCTGTAAATACGTTTCTCTTCATTGATCTGAAAAACATTTATTTCCATGACTTATATAGTTTTGATGTTCTATTTGATACTTAATAATTTAAACATTCATGGCAATAGCCCACAAAGAACAAACACCTGCTACTTTACGTTCAAACGAACTCCTCGTTTTATTTAACTTCCATATACACTATTCGTACGAATATTCCATCTACTTCACGTTGATTGAAACAAACCGTTTCAGAAATAGTAGCATGACATATTTCTATGTAGGTAAAACGAGGATACAGAAAACTGAATCATTAGTCAGATGTTCAAAAGAGGATGACTATATATTGGCAATAAAGCATCATACTCTTTCCATAACACAGCGAGAAATAGTCGAATACGAACAGCCCTATAAAAGAACCACAAAGCAGTAGCAAATTTAAAATGGATACCTCGGATTGGCTGTCACACAAGGCTTATTTTAAATAAACTGATCGCTTTAAAGAGTTCTATATTTTCGAGCAGAACGTTTTTGTACATTTCTTGCAGGTCTATGAAATTTTACAAAATCCCTTCTGAATGAAGGAAACCTCACAGGTTATACCCAAAAAGTTCAAGATAAATATTTTATATGTTATGCATATCTTAAATATATGGCGTTATAATGAAAATCGTTACAGCAATTTTTGGGAAAAAATGAGTTAGGGAAATATTCTTGAAAATCTTTGTTACATAACTTTCGAAGATGCTTAGCTTAAATACCAAGTTTGGTGTTTGTGAAAAACTTTGTTTTTGAGTTACACTATTCACAGGTTAGCGCGCCTGCACCCTCACGCACCCACATTGGTCTTTTCTGAAAATAACTTCTTGGTTTCGTGATCATAGCATTCTGTCGTATATGAATTTTATGTGAGCTATCTATTTTTCGGTGAAACATATAGACATTAGCAATTGGTTCATCTGTAAATACAGAGATGAAAAGTCGCAGTTCTTGTTCTCGCACTAAGCTCTCTTTCCTATCTGCTGCAAGCTCAGATATAGCCGGATTATCTTCAGAGCGTTCGCTAACAGAGCATTGCGCTTAGCAGGATCCGTAGCAGTAGGATGTGTTCTATTTTGACAGTACAGTGAGAGTGAAATAGTTTAGATAATTTGAACCGAATGGGATGCCTGTGTGGTATTGCATGAGGCTCCCATTAGGGAGGTATTGGGTCCTTTCTTTTTAATTTACGTCCTTCAACTTTAAGCCATATCGGACAATGAATTAAATGGGTGAAATGACGCTCAAATGAGCCCAGGGTCCTTAGAGCTTAGAGTTACCCAACATTCGTCTTTCAGGATAAAAGAAACCTTACCTGGGTAACTCACCCTGATCGAGATTAAAACTGGGGACCTCTTAAACATGTGGCAGACACGCTACCATCTACGCTACCGAGATGGTGGTATCAGGTTCGATTCCTGGTAGCAGCTCACTCTGGCCATCGGTTTTTTCGTGACTTTTCCCTGGTTGGCTAGACGAATGTTGGAATCGTATCTTCTACTACGGCTCTTCTCTCTTCCATTCCCTTTTGTCACCGTCTTGCTACAGGATGACTTCGGGGTTGTGCTCGGTCGAGCGAGAGCGCAGAGGCTGCGATTTGGAACTTCTCGGATCCCCTAGGGTATACCGTTCGAGCCTTCACTTCTGAGTCAGGCATTCTCTGGTTCCCAATGGAGGGGATCTCTGAGCCACCTCCTGGTGGTTTGGTCAACTCGCCACCGAGTGCCTCGCTGCCCGGTTATATGCCTGTAACTGTCAGAGAATCGTGTGGATCTCTGCCGGTTATATTGCCAATTCCTATAGAATATATGTCTTATGCGTTCATCCAGAGAGTGCATGCACAAAACACCCAATTGCCGGTCGAAGTGTTAGGTATTCCCTCTGTTACCTAATCTAACTCTCTACTTCAAAGACAATTTCAAAAAGTGTTAGTTTTTGTTTTGTTTTCCAATTTACGTCCTCCAACGTTGTCATATCGGACGATGTTCGTTATTAGTTTATTTCAAAAATAAAATAGTATAGAACTTTCAAATTATATAATTATTTCACGTAATGGGTATAATTTAGAAGCTTGGTTCTATTTTGGGTTTTCGGTTGCCAATTGATTTTACCATAAAAAGAAATGTAAGTATATTAACATATGTCGCTGTAAAATGAAATAAATTAAAGCTTCTTATGGTGAAAGCGCTTCTTAACGACGTGTGAAGAGTGTTAGATTTTATTTTTAATACAATAATGTTTGCATCTTTAAAGTAATTATTATAAGAGAGCTATTCTTTCTATTATGAAACTATTTTAATGGAAAGGTAAAAGTTTTAACAAAAGTAATGTTCTAAAACTTCGGTTACTTAGCATAATAGTATTTTGTGTGAAACGCTTAGACTTATTGTTTCAGTAAGTCCTTCATATTTAAAACTAAACTACAGCGGTTTAGGTTACTGTCACAACACTTTCACTTTCACACCTTACTTCTCGTTGAATTAATGTAACTTGCCAGTTAAAATAGATAACTTAAACTGGAAAATATAGACGTCATTTCAATAATTATATTGGCTCTGACTTAGAAATGTTGCGAAGAAGTAAAGGTAAAAGCAGTCAGAAGTCCTTAAGGGGCGGTGGCTTATCAGTGACGATGGTGATGGAAGAGGTAGTGGTGGTGGTGGCGGCTGACGGCGTTGTTGGAGGTAATGACCATAAATAGTAGCAGAACTACATATATTCTCTTCATTTCTTTGTAGTCCCTTGCTTCTAGGAGGATATAAATGCAATGCTTCAGAATTTACCAGTATATGAATGACAAACATTCTCGAAGAATAGCCAATTTCCAATGCTTTTTCAATCGTACCATGCGGATTTGGAATGCATATTAACTTCCTAGGGATTCGTAGAAAATATTTGAAGATAAATTAGGTTCACCACATTACATGAGTGCGCGTGTCAGCGTACACGCACCCCCACTCACTCACTCACTCACTCACGCACGCACGCACTGACTGACTGACAGACTCACTCACTCACTCACTCACTGACTCACTCACTGACTGACTGACTGACTCACTCACACACAACATACACATATGCGCGCCTGGGCGCGCGAGTAAGAACACCTAACGCCTACATTCATTTGTTATGCTTTATAATATTTGTAAACCTCCACTCCATTAAATAAGAAGGGCGGAGCCATTTTAATTTTAAAAAATCAAGTTTTTCTTACTGATCTCGCATTATGCTAAAGTAAACTATAACTAAACTCTACCCATAGAGGGCCAAAGCCTACTTCAAGACCGCTGCATCCCTCACCTCGGGCCACAATGGGCGCCAGGAGTGGGAAGTAGTAGCAGAGGGTGGAACATGGTTAGCACTCCGAGTCCCTCCCTATCAGCCGGAGAATGCAGTCCTTCCAACCTGAAAATGTATTTTTGATTGAAGTAGCAGGAACGGAGAGGAGGTGGTAGATGGCCTGACCTGTGAGTACGGAAGAAGAGGGTATGAAATGAAGGTGAAAGTGATGAAAGGAAAGGTGATTATGGAAATGTTGGTCGAATAAAGGCAGGAAAAACTGGAGAGCACCAAAGTACCAAAAATTTCTCATGCAGTCGTTCTGTGACCAAAACCGCCTTATTGAGAGGCGAGTGTGCATCCAGGCACGATGTTACCGGCTTCACCCAATGGGAAGGCAAATACATCCAGTAAATTTTTTGTAACTAATTCTGTCTATGCCATATTGATTCCATGTCACATGCATTCGATATCCCAGTCCACCGCGTAATTGGAAAATCCTGCGAACTTCGTCAATAACCCTGGAAGCCTGCAGTCTCTTAATATGAACCATGTTACAACTGAACGCTATTTTTAATTTTATTCAGTTTTCTACGTCACATTTGTTCTTCCCTGAGTGCACTTAGACCAAATTTCCTTTTGGTAAATGTCAAATAGTCGTTTTTTTTAGTTTTTCGTGAGCAGTGTCTGTTTTCAGTAACTTTTTCCGAGATGTTATTAAATGTTTTACAGTCTTTGTTATCGTATTGCATCATATCATTTAATTAACTGAAAATAGTTTATTTACCTAATGTTATTTTATCATCTTTAGCTTTTCATTAACATTTCAGCATTCCATCTCACTAAGAACATCAAGGACGCATTCTTCCCTATACTGAACAGATATTTCCGGAAAATATATAGAATTTTATACTATACTGTAGCTAAATATAGTAATTATATGCCCGGTAGCTGCACTTTATTGGAAAGCATTAAAATGCACATATTCATTAAAGTATAGGCTTCAATGGTCAGAAGATTCACAGGTAACAATCAACACTTTTGCGTGGGTGCACATATACGCTACCCTATACCAACTTCAGAAAGCACAACTATAGATTATTCTTGTATATTTAATCGAAAAATAACTAGTGCGAGTTTGAAGAAGTAAAAATAGTGGACATGAGTTACAATAAAATTAAACTTAAACCACCGGAAATATCTATAAAGTCATACAATGTGACTAGTAATTTATTGTCCCAAAAATCAACATGTGGAACACTTCTAAGTACAATTCATGGGTTGGAGAAAATCAAAATGCATCTTCTCATTTTGAGAAAATGTATGACTGGTGCTTTTCAAGAAATATTTCAATCTGTTTAAAGTTATAGGTACTGTATGTATTGCCACGTATTGTATCAATGTCGATTTTAGAATATGTAAAACTAATACCTATGCATCTGCCACATCACAATTCTCCCAGCTGTTTCGCTGCTGATAAGGTGAGGTCAGTGCAATTACTGACTGAGGTAAGCGTACGAAATTATAAATCATTTAAAAATAGTTTTAATTTCGACTCATAATACGGCATGAATAAATCATAACTGAGTATAAGCTGATATAAGACAACTGTGAAACTACTTCGCTCGTTTCCTAAATATATATGCATCTTAATAACAACCATTATACTCTCATGGTATAATATATTATTATTTACATTATCTATTTCATTTTTCCCTCTTGTGTCACGTCTACACAAGGTATTCATAATTTCCAGGTTCTCAATTTACAGGCTAGGAGACAAAACTTTTTATACACTGCGTATGCTACAAAACTTGGGTGGCAGGCGCAAGGCAATGAATGAACTTGTAGTGTTTAACTCCCGCTTTTACTACATGCAGCACCGCAGGCGGTGACACTGGTGATACAAGAAATGAAGATGGAGCACCGGTGGAATGAGATGGTGGGGGCAACCGTAGATCTCGGAAAAAACCCGTCACAGCGCCATGTTGTCCAACACAAATCTCACATGCGGTCGCCTGGGATCGAACTCAGGCCACCTTGGTGAGAGTCAAGCGGTCTAACCACTCAGCCACGACGCGACCTTAGGCTCAAGGCACGTTGACCATCACTGTAGTTCCTTGCGCGTATATCTTACGTCCGTTATATTCATTTATCTTGCGTCAGTGTTACTTCTGTTCTAGTCCAGTTCAAAGGTGAATATCATTATGAGGGATCATAGTCAGTGAGAAATTACTTTGTGATTGACACATCTCCCTGCAGGAGGGTCTCATCTAAATAATCATGGCTGAGTTGGAAGTTTGTCTTCATAAGTTGTTAGTTATTAAGTTATTATCTTTATTAGTTATTGGTCCAAGAGGTACCACGTGGTCCACTCGATGTTTCAGAGCACATTTGTCAATCACAAAGTAATTTCTCCTTTACCTTAGAAGTGCTTTGTGTTACAATCTTTTCAAAATGTCTGGATCGCAGTATACAGTGCAACAAAGAATGTTGATATACGATATGTATGTGCTTACGTCAAATTGTATGGAAGGAGTTAGGTAATTTGAAACTAATTATTTTACCGTGCTATGTTGGTCTTTTGTTTGTAAATAAATTTAGCAAGACGGAATCGATTCGTTATAGGAAAGGAAAGGAAAGATAAAACGGCGTATACTTGCCTAGCAGTAATTAAATGGAATCGGAGAAAGGTTAGAACGCTCGCCTCGAAAATCTCATAGTCCCTTTGCACAGGAAACTGACATTTCGAAAGCTTTAGCATGGAAAGCAACAAACTAAAAACATACATGGTTTCTATTGTCCATGAATTGCTACCACGTGATCAACATAGTTGGCTAAATAACTGTAACTGGATTTTCAGAAATGTTAATGATGCAACAATCAATCCACGATTAATATTGTTCAGTGGCGAAGTATATTTTCATTTACATATGCATATGTCATCACCAGGGCAGGAACGTTGGACGAGGCGGGTGCAACTTACGAGAATTTTTCGAAACATCTACGTTCCACTTGATTGAAAGGTGTCCGTGCAGTTCTTTGTGAATGAAATAATCCCCACGGAATCAAAGAAATGTAAACATAATTTAGCATCAGTTCCATGGCGTAAAGGTTGTGGAAAGGTGGACACGCAGATACACAGAATTACCGCCTGCAAATATCTTTCTAAGATCTGGAAATGGACTGAAAATAAAATTGGCGTGCTGTTTGGAAGTAGGGCGGAATATGAGACAAGTGTCAGTAATTCGCTCCTGGAATATTGAGAAAGACAACACTGCAGGGACTCAAATGTGGTTGATAATGGCTTTCCACCATTATTGCTTGAGTGCCGATTATCCTAATTTATTTACATTCAGAAAGTGGCTCAGTGCAGAGCGATACAAAATGCGTAGATTTCATGATGTGTGGACCGAGTTAACTGATCAGTTGCATCTCACTTGCTAACTTTCACGAGGGTGTACACGCAGTTTCTTTCTAAAATGTTACAACAAAAGGTAAGTTAAACATGAATACATAAAGTAAAAAAAAAAAAAAAACAACAACACTGACCTATGGAATCTTCTGACATTCTATTGCCTCCGCGACCAGTCATAACGCGATGGGGTACTTGGCTTCACGCAGTTGTCTACTATTCTAAATATTGTCAAACAATAGTTGAAGATATCAACAATTTTGATGACGAAGACAGTTGTGCCATCAAAACTGTGAGACGTCTCCTTACAAGCAAACTTTTTGAAAATATTTGGTACAAAGCTGAACATTTCAAATTTTTAGCAGGAACCATCAGCTATTTGGATACTTCGAATATTGAAACGTGTGCTGCTGTAGAGGCGTGGAAAAAATTTGTGAAAATGTAAACGAAGTCCCTGATGATACTAATAGTAATTGTATTAAACAAAAACTTCAGCGTTTTCTTAAAAACAATCCATCATATTCGAAACTGCGTGAAGTGCGAAATTGTTTAATTAGCAACACAGATTCAAATATAAACTGTTTCAAGTATGCTCCAATCACATCATGCGATGTGGAGAGAACGTTCTCTCAATACAAAAATATTTTGTCAGACAAGTACAAGTTTCAAATTTGAGAATATGAATGTACGTAGAGATACATTGCAATAAAATTAATGACTATAATTAAAATTTAAGCAATGTTATTTCAATAGGCTTGTGTATCTGTTCACAAAAGAGAGAATGAGCTTAGGGACTTTCTCATGTTATTCATATATACGCGCTTAGTCAAGAGCCTCTGTTTGTTGTCGACTGACTGTACGTACCCAAGGTTGGAATCAGATGTAGCGTGCTCTACAGACGTCCTTCTTCCACATTCAGTAACTTCTTTGTAAACAAACACAATTCTATGGACTCGGCGGGTAAACGTGTTAGGCTCGGTGTCCAAAGCTCTTGCCCTGGTCATCACAACACAATTGATATTATGCTACAGACAAACTTAATTTCGTTCAAGAAACTCCTTGAGATGATAAAATGTCGGGGTAGGGTGCGCAATAAATGGATATAGAAATAGTATACCAGCCCCATATTTCTAACAGCTGACGGACATTGAATGTCCGTCTGGATATTTCCAGCAGGACTCTCCCACGGCACATACATCTGATGAGTCATAACAATTTATTGCGGAAATTTTTGAGGATAGAACTATTAGTAAGGGTTTATGGTGCACTCAGCCCCTAATTTTATGGCATACGATTTTCATTTATAGGAAAGTTTGAAAAATAGTGTGTACAAAATAATGCCCACACATTAGAAGAATTAAAGTAAAATATCAGAACAGAAACTAATGCTATTTCGAAAGCTGAACTAATGCGAGTGAATTGAGATTTCCGCAGAGGATGCTGTAGATGTATTGTTGCTGATGGACGTTATTTTAAATATCTGCTGTTATAAGGTGGGTTTTGTGTTCACTCTGATAGTTGTTAATGGAATTTGATTTTTGATTTGACGTCCACGCATGTGTGACCCAGAAACGGTCACACATGCTGGCCAAGTTTTGTGGCATACATATTTAGTATGGATGTTCATAGTTGTAGTAACTGCAAAATCTAAAACATTCGGAAGCTGTGATGTGTCCTGGTCTCTCTCACTCATCCACTCTCTCTCTCTCTCTCTCTCTCTCTCTCTCTCTCTCTCTCTCTCTCTCTCTCTCTCTCTCTCTCTCTCTCTCTCTCACGGGATTTATAAAATACTCAAGTATGCGTATACTTTATAAACTGAAGGGACTTGTAACAAATCAGTGGTTTAAATTGTCTTAAATTATGGTACTTATTTGCTCTGATATGTTTAGTTTAAATAAAGTTTGGTTCACAAAATATACACCGTTAAGTTTCTAACTTTCGTTGGCTTCAGCAATAGAAGTTTGCTTTTGTAGGTGAGCAGAGGTTCGTACCTGTTAATTGTTCCTTTGCAGGATATATGGCTACCAGAGTTAGGCAACAAAATAGTTTCCAATGCCACGTTTGCACGAGTAAGCTGCTAGCACAAGTCGTAGGCCAAACTCCATACTCTTCAAGTAGATAAATGATAAGCGTCACACTATACTTCGTTGAAAGGCAAATAAGAAATAAGTACAAATAAGTTCAAAGTGGTGCAGTTTACGTAAAATTCACAGAATGTTTAATTCAAAACATGCTACTTAATTTTAATTACAAGCTATTCGCACCTGTTTTATTAAATTATTTTAAGGGTATGTATGACTGAAATTTTCAAATTCTGAACTAATAATGCTAGCTCTTTCAAATTTGCACCACAGGTGTAGTATAATGTAAACATGTTATAACCTAAATTTAAACCATTTTTCTCCAGCAGTTTAGAAATTATGATAAATTTTGTATGTTTTTTGTTACGTCACTAAAAAGATCCTTGCGACAAAATATTTTGAATTTTGGTCTAATATTTTAACCCTATGTTCATAATACACATACTTTTTGAAATTTCTCTGGGTTTTTCTGTGTTTCCTTTAGTTTAGGTCACAAATTTTTTTTAATTTACAAATATTCTTTTTTTGTCTAAAAAACTGTAAGTTTTGTGTTTGAAAATTAAAAATATATGCTTATATACATTTTACAATAAAACCTAGGGCAATTTCCTTTCCTCATGATATTCTGAAGCTGTGTAGGAAATTTCATGAACGTAGTACAAAAACTGCATCGCAAGGAGCATTTTACAGGAAGAAAAATGCTGAAAATATGAACATTGAGAAAACAGCGATTAAAGATTTGATTGCATAACTCACATTAAATTCCACCAGGCTGATAGGTTGGACCCTCAGATTTATTTTTCCTCTCCTCTGTTGCTGCTTTTTCCACCTTTTTCTTCTTTAGATGTTGCTTTTCTTCTGCACAACTTCGCTTCTTGCTTTGCAGGATACGAGTCTGATCTCGCTGCACTGAAGTTTTCCTTGCTGAGTCTACTACACTTTCACCTCTGATATTTTGCTGCAGCTCCAATGACTTAAGACTACCCATGTTAAACTCACTGATGCTTTTAATAACAGCAAGGTCCAATTTTTGTTTTGATATGAAAACTTCCTTTGGGCACTTATTCCATGTGACATGATGCAAAGATTCATTGGAATTCTGCGTTTTTCCTGTTTTGCACCTCTGTAGTAATGTTGTAGAAGCCAGCCTCTGATATAATGGCAGCATTTTAGGAACTATTTTGTCTTCTAAAGCCTTATTTTTCTTTTCTTGAATTGAAAATTTAAGAACGGAAAACAGACAAAGAATGTGGATGTAGGCAAAAGAGGGCGTGACTCTGACAGAGTTTAAAGGCCACCGACATTTAAATAAGCATTTAAAAATGGCGTCCAGAGGCAAATTATGCATTTTTCATATTCGGGAATGTCTAAATTATTTTATAGAATTAAAATAAAAAAGTCGTTATTTTCACGATTTTCATGAAATTTCAGTCATACATACCCTTAAGCTTATTCTCCACCAGCTTGAAATCATCTAAATATAAATAAACTCATTGCACATCATAGTTCCAATAATGAGTCTATATCATGTTATTTAAGATTGATTTTTCCTCACAATGACAATACTCATTCACCAATCTCTATCGTTGTAATGTTGGCCAATGGCTATTACACTAAGACCTACACAGAACATTTGTGGCCAACACCTACCAGGTGGAAGGGATGAAGTGAGGAAACTAACAGGAGTTATGGGCCACAGTCAGGCATACAGGCTACAGAGACGCGCAGAAGTCTTTAACAGTTGGAGGCTCAACCCACTGCTGAAGCTGCATAGAGAGGGTAATGAACTCCGATTGAACAAGCCACTCTCTAGTGCCTAGGGACATTACTCTTTGCTTTGAACAAGCATCGGCACCCTCTGTCATCACTACCGCAGGCAGTCCTGAAATATGACTGATATAGAAATAATGGAAAGAAATTCGTGGTGTATTAAAAATTAACGCAGCATTCACCTGCCTACCAGGGTGAAATATGAAAAAATCAAAGGTGAGAGAGGGTGTTCGACGGAATCTGACTTAAGGCTCTCCGAGTGGAGCCTTGCACGCTACCACGGATCCATTTCGGTTGCTACCCTTATCGAATACTAAGTATAACGCGTTGTGATTTGTTGTAATGAAGTATCTGTTCTTTTTAACGTTATACTCCTAGAAGTAACAAATAATTTTGCGTTCCAAAACTAGTTTAAACAGCCCAGGGGAAACTATAATATTCTCTTTCATTGAGTGCTTACAAATAACTCGTTTATGAAGTGATATACTTAAAGAAGTTTAAACTGCTTTGCAGGGGCGTTTGTAGGCTATTATATTTTTATAATATAATTTGATACTATAAAACATGCTGAAGTTAAAGGTATAAATAATGATAAATTTCCTATAAATCAAACATCTTGAAGATTTTTCAGTGGCCAAGCAGACGTCAATTAAAGAAAACAGGCAAATTTTTCAACATCCTCATTCGTCGCTAATAAGAGATATCTAATTTTAAGTGTAAGGTTTCTTCTTTTAAGTGTATTTAGGGATTCATTTGACTTTCCCCTTAAGGAATTAGCATATACAGCACGTTTGTGAAAAAATAACCTATTTCCTAGATCATTAGTATTCTTTTCTTTTGCAAGATTTTCATTTTACATAACTAATGCGATATTCCACCAGCCCTTATCTCTTCTACGCTTTGAAACAAATTCCAAGAAGGAGTGAGCAATTGTTTTCATTGTAAAACAAAAGAGTTCAGAAAAGGAAAACAATTTCTACTTTTATTAGTATTAAAAAGTAGATGGAGTTAAATATGATATGATTGGCCACTCCATCTTTTAGAGGGAAAGATGGGTTAAAAATGCGTTAAAATGGACACTAACAGCAATGTTTATGCTAAATACTTCATTTGAAGTAGACATGAAAACTAAGTTTAAACTTATTACGAATATCAATACGGACACAGCGGTGCAAAGGCTGGTGCTCAGTGAACATATCTCGAAGGGACAATATTTTTGGCAGAAAAATTATCAAGAAAGTTTGTAATGTATTTGTCGATTTCAGCAACTACTTTGTCGAATAATCATTTACAAACCAGCAACAACAATGACAACAATAACAACATTAATAATAGTAATAATGATAATAATAGTAATAATAGTAATAATACTAATAATACTAATAATAATAGTAATAATAATAGTAATAATAATTATAATAATAATAATAATAATAATAATAATAATAATAATAATAATAATAATAATAATAATAATAATAATAATAATAATAATAATAATAATAATAATAATAATAATAATAATAATAATAATAATAATAATAATAATAATAATAATAATAATAATAATAATAATAATAATAATAATAATAATAATAATAATAATAATAATAATAATAATAATAATAATAATAATAATAATAATAATAATAATAATAATAATAATAATAATAATAATAATAATAATAATAATAATAATAATAATAATAATAATAATAATAATAATAATAATAATAATAATAATAATAATAATAATAATAATAATAATAATAATAATAATAATAATAATAATAATAATAATAATAATAATAATAATAATAATAATAATAATAATAATAATAATAATAATAATAATCATAATAATAATAATAATAATAATAATAATAATAATAATAATAATAATAATAATAATAATAATAATAATAATAATAATAATAATAATAATAATAATAATAATAATAATAATAATAATAATAATAATAATAATAATAATAATAATAATAATAATAATAATAATAATAATAATAATAATAATAATAATAATAATAATAATAATAATAATAACAATAATAATAATATTAATAATAATAGTAATAATAGTAATAGTAATAGTAATAATAGTAATAATAGTAATAATAGTAATAATAATAATAATAATAATAATAATAATAATAATAATAATAATAATAATAATAATAATAATAATAATAATAATAATAATAATAATAATAATAATAATAATAATAATAATAATAATAATAATAATAATAATAATAATAATAATAATAATAATAATAATAATAATAATAATAATAATAATAATAATAATAATAATAATAATAATAATAATAATAATAATAATAATAATAATAATAATAATAATAATAATAATAATAATAATAATAATAATAATAATAATAATAATAATAATAATAATAATAATAATAATAATAATAATAATAATAATAATAATAATAATAATAATAATAATAATAATAATAATAATAATAATAATAATAATAATAATAATAATAATAATAATAATAATAATAATAATAATAATAATAATAATAATAATAATAATAATAATAATAATAATAATAATAATAATAATAATAATAATAATAATAATAATAATAATAATAATAATAATAACAATAATAATAATATTAATAATAATAGTAATAATAGTAATAATAATAGTAATAGTAATAATAGTAATAATAGTAATAATAGTAATAATATTAATAATAGTAATAATAGTAATACTACTACTACTACTACTACTACTACTACTACTAATAATAATAATAATAATAATAATAATAATAATAATAATAATAATAATAATAATAATAATAATAATAATAATAATAATAATAATAATAATAATAATAATAATAATAATAATAATAATAATAATAATAATAATAATAATAATAATAATAATAATAATAATA
>CM060948.1:72974923-73067423 GCA_030765055.1 Mantis religiosa
TTAAACTAATGAATCATTGACATTTCATTAATGTTATTGCATTAACGTAACAGCACAATAGTGAATGTGAACCGCTCATTCATTGGATATATATTTGTGGTGATACACGTAACTTCTAGTTCACGTTCTTAGAATTCTGCAAGAAGGTAGATTGAAGACATATGACGCTTTGAAATGACACATCTACTCATTATACCAACTGGAATATCGCACTCCTTTATGGACTAATCTTTTTGCGCTCAAGTAACCTAATAACTGAAATGTTTTATACAAGATTTTCATTAGTAGTTCCTTAACCAAAAATAAAGGCTCTTGTGCTTCACTTATCTAGAGAAATATTACCGTTTCCAGCTAAAAAAGGGTAATTAATACCCGTTCTTACAGGTTCTGCAACTTTCCGGATAAAAGGAAGCAATTAAAATATGTGCAGTCACTACTAGAGCATTCCAGAATCGCCAACTTGATGTTGTATGTATTGGAACCTTCCATTATTTTAGTAGTGTTTACGGCCGTTCTTACTGTATACCATTGCAGATGTATACTGGCGACAGAGAAGGTGAAACAATAATTATGAAATAAATTTTGGTAGAATGGTTCAGATTAATTTAGGGCATTAGCTAATTATGAAGACTGAAGGAAACCCACGAAAGACTCCGTCACGGAGGAGGGTTCTAACGGAATTTGAACTATAATCCTCCCGTTCGCATGTCATACTTCATGCACCTGTCTAAGACTAACAGTGTATGTCAGAAGTCCTCGAGACAGAGGGAGATATCCCGCTTCGGTAGCGTGGATGGTAGTATGTCAATCTCGGGCAGAGTGTTACCTGGACATGGCTTTTTCGGGGGTTTCCCTTATTCTGAAAGACGAATGTCGGGTAATTGTAAGCTCTAGGGCTACTGGGCTCATTTTAGCATCATTTCACCCATTTCATTCATCGACCGATATGACTTAATATTAGGGGACGTAAATTAAAAAAAAAGAAGAAAAGAGGAGCCTTAGAAATCTGGATGAATATACACCCTTAAAAATGAGCAGATTCTGAAAGCGTATATCTTTCAAAGTTTACATCGCTTCCACGGCCGGTTTACAATGGTGTCACGGAACGCGTCTCTTCAGCTTCATCTTACTGAATCCTCTCAAAATTATAACAATAATGAGCATTCACACATTGTATATTGTTTCATATATTTCGTGCAGATCCACATGGGGAATCCTTCTTTCTTTCGCACACTGTAATGTGTGCGAAAAATTGAGTCTCATAATTGACTCGTAATTGAACCTCAGTTATTAAATGTACACTGATGGCCTAGTGGTTATAGGTAGGATATAGGAGCTGACCTCCAGAGGTTCGAATTCCGAGTATTATTTTTTTTTTTTTTTTACTGTAGAAATGCGAAATGTGTATTACACACATTGTAATATAACTTCCAATTGCTAAGGTTTATTTGATTTTATGGCATTTTTGCTCACACATAAAAGCTGAAGCACACTACTCTGTTTTTAAACTAAGTGAAATAAATAAATATTTTATTCTTCTTTATCTTCCACTTACAGTGGTGTTAGAGGATTATTGTTCTCCTATCCCTTAAGTTCGGGTAAAGGAAGTGGATGATATATGAGGGTGAGATGAATGATAGGAAAAATTATGATGGGGCAATTGTTGGAATGCTGGCGGGGGAAACCGGAGGACCCAGAAGAAACCTGCCCCAGTGCCATGTTGTCCACAACAAATCTCATTTTGCGGTCACCTGTTATCAAATCCGGGCCACATTGGTGACAGCCAAGTGGTTTAAACACTCGGCCACGGCGTGGCCCCGAATATTTTATTCCTATCTTTAAAACCAAATAAAAATGGAAGTTAACTTAGTTATGGCAGTGTAAAACCTCTTTTTATATTACTGCCCTCATTCTGCAGGTAATGGATGAGATCAAATGCCTTATGAAATTTTCATGAGAGGATACTTCGCATTACATGCCAGCACCATTCATAACAGATGAATGAGCCAGAGTGTTTACACGACCAATATTAAGGCAACTTTCTAATAGCATTGCATTTATTTTGAAAACGACAAGATATATTATTTATGTTTTTATAAATGAATGTATTTATAATAGTATTATTTATTTTCTGCAACAAAAAGATAAGACATTGCTATTAAAGTAGTAGTAACAATAATAATAGTAATAATAGTAATAATAGTAACAATAAAAGAAACATGTACATCAAGAATACGAAGTCATGTTGGTTGAATTAAGAGACACTTGCGTTTTCGGCTCGACTGCCATGCGTTAGCCCAAATCGTAAGGCGTCTATCTCGTAGCTTTGAAATGAAGCCAGAGTGATATTTAGGCGCATATTGGAAAAGTAATTGTTATTTCACACTAGCCGTGTGTACGCCAAAGTATGGAAAGATAGAGACTGAAAACTTCAATGCCATAGCCGAGATTCAATTGAATGTTTCAGTCTGACTCCACCTTTCCAAAGCGTATGTTATGAACGCAGCATCTTTCCGATGTTTTATCCCGCCTCGGTAGCGTGGTGGTAGCATGTCTGCCTCACGTTCAACAGGTCCCGAGTTCGAATCTCGGTCAGGGTGAGTTATCTGGATAATGTTTTTCCGGGGTTTTCCCTTATCCTTCAAGACGAATGTCAGGTAACTCTAAGCTCTATGGACCCTGGGCTCATTTGAGCATCATTTCTTCCATTCCATTCATCGTCCGATATAACTTAACGTTGGAGGACGTAAATTACAAACAACAACAGCTTCCGATGTTTTCCAAATCAAACTTTGTTACTGGTAGGTGCTCGTTTTTAACGTCAAAGGGTGTATGTGTAGTATTTGGAAAATAGAAAGGCTTGATACCTTCCTTTTCGTTTCGGTGAGACATCTTGTGCAAGTGAACAAGAGATAGGTAGACAGGCAAGGACAAAAAGAACTAGAAGTTCTTGGTCTGTGAGCTTTAGCTAACAAGCAGCTGCAGGAAACAGCGGCGATTGTTGCTTATATTAAACAGCTATCAGGGAGATTTTAAAAGCGAGTTAACATAATGTTCTATTCGAGTCCCGTAAAAATAGCTGACAAGAATACAGTTGTGTGCTGCAAGAACAATAAAAGCTAAAGTTTCTGAACGAAGCAAAAATATCTCATATTCTATATGAGTTCCTCGCCTTTCAAAACCTGATGTGAAAACGCCGTGTTTTTGCATATTTATACTAATTATTTATTACGTGTGACAGAGAAAGCAGTGAAATTATGTAACCTGCAATAGCTAAAGTTAAAAAGAAAGAAGTGAAGAAAGAGAGAGTGAGAAAAATGGCGTGTAGAATATTGGTAGCTTATAACGCCATACAGAGAACTGTTGAAGATTAATACTCTAAAAACTTCAACAAATTGAGAAAAATACATAGTAATATAGGGATGTAGTGCACGATTTTTTCGTGCAGCACATAAAAAAGGTACGAATAAGGACGAAGGAACAGCTGGAGTAAAAGGAAACCATGTACGAACTACGTTTTTGTCCCAGTGGCTTGGGATTCTATAAGCATATTGAGGGGAAATTTGCTTTTGTTGAATGTTTTTCGACATTCGGAGCACGTATGCTAGCTAACAAGTTCTCCCGTGTCCCCCGAGTTTTTCCTCCGCATACCATTTCACTCCAGAGTCAATAAATATACTGATGTTGAGGCAACAAATTACCATAACGGACCTCGCTATGTACGCCTCTTGAATGTTGATGAAGTCACGGGATCCTTTTTAGTTGTATGGCTTATACGAAGTCTAAGATAATTGGTACATGTACCTATCTTCCTGTAGTCCCAGTCCGCGTTTGTTGTAACATCTATCTCTAAATGTGGTATAATTTTGTAAGGGTTATTCTACCTTGTAATCAACTACCAAATTACATCACAATTGTGGGTTTCTATGGGAATCTGAGGGAGATCATGTCATTTCTGCTTATTGGTGTATATGTAGATGTACAGTCATCGTCACAGAAGCTGGTTTAGTAAACAAAACATTAGCTTGGCGCGTTCCTGTGAATGTGGGCTCGAATGGTGAACTGCTTGCTGATTTAACCCTTAGTTGGTAACATCCGTCTCTGAGGCGGGTATAAAATATCTCAAAGTATTGTTGACACACGCGCATTGCTAATTTAATTTCATATTCCAGCTATGCTTCATTTGTGAGTTGAACTTTGTATTGCGTGAACATCATTGTTTTACTTCCACGAAAGTATTGTTTTACTTCCACGAAAGTATTGTTTTACTCGCGTGCACGCGTCACCCACATCGTCCCACAGGCGAACATTACTGTAAAGGTAGGACTCCCGTCTCCGTCTGGTAGACGGATATTACTTTAAACAAGTAAGTTTTCTTGTGTAATATACCTTATTTTTTAAATATTTAACTATATATGGATGGATATTAGTGGAGGGATACCTCACGTGTCACCAAGAAGCAGAAAAATGGTGCAGTTAGCTTTAGAGCAGCTCAATGAGAGCGATGATGACTTTCATTCAGAGGATTTTTATGTTCCTGAAGAAGATCACGTATTATATTTAGACCATTAGAGATACGGAAATAAATTTTCAGCATATCAGAGAATGAAGAGAGCGGGTTGACTTTATTCAGAATAGGGAAAGTGATGACACCGAAACTGACAGAATTTATCATGGCAAGATAAATGGTTTCATATAATGCCACAAAATCTGGAGTAGATGCTCCAGACAAACTGTAGCAGCTACTCAGCTATCCGAAGAACAAGGAGATGACCACACGCAATATTTTACTCTCTAATATCATTGTGCTGCACTAATACCTATGTCATATATCTCCACAAAGGTAAGATGTAAATATTTGAGTTCATAAAGAGCATAGGAATAAATTTAATCAGAGGGCATACGCTGAGAGGGCTCCAGATTCCAAATTTGTCGGATGATCTCAGGAAAATCATTTCGGACATCTCGGTGAAGAGCATAGAGATAATTCTCCAGCAAAAGTAAGAAACAACAAGCTATAAAAGAGAAAAAAACGTCGTTACTATCCCATCACGCTGAACATAATGATGGCATACAAGTGCGTGAAGTATGATGATCCCAATTACTTATAGTGTTCCATGAAAATCTGTAAAATGTGTGTAGAAAGTATGTAATGGTTTACCTTATTTGCATAGAGTTCAAGATACCTCTCAAAACAAATGTCAACTGTGGAGACTATTTTATTTGAAACACTAATATACAATTTTGTGACTACGTAAGTATAATTAACCTCAGAAACTATTTCATGTGAAAGACCAATATTTAATTTCGTATTTTTTGCATATTTTATAGCAAAATATTTTTAAACTGAATAAACGTATCAGTGCTAATATTTCGATAAAGTTATTTATCCTCTATACTCATTAAGGTGCACCCAAAATGAAACATTTATAATGTTAGATAGACGGATGTTACCGTAAGCATCAATTTTTCACATGTTACCAACTAAGGGTAAGGATTTTTAAGCGATGCTTCTCACACAGCGGTAAAGAACTAGTTTCACATTGTAGTTTTAAAGAGTGTATTAGCATTAAAATCATAAAATATAGGATTATTTTAAAACATTACTGCTGAACTACTCTTCGTCCTCTAATACGCGATGCAGGATTAGCTGGCTTTTCAAATATGTGAATTTACAAAATATAACGTTTAAGGAGTATCAGCCCTTCAAACAAAAGTAGATTCATAAACTACATACATAACATAGCAAAATAAAACATGGCTCCACAATAACATGCGAAGCTCGTATTCGGGAGGTCCCATGTTCAATTCCTTTTGTTTTGTCATGGTTTTTTCCAGGTTGGTAGGTGAGTTCCAGGTTTTCTTTCATATCGTGAATCTGTTTCACTTTTAATTATTGTAGGGTGTAGGAATAGGAAATTGGTTCGTTGTGATGGGACGGTGGAGATTGAGCTGTGTAAGGTTTTCTTCGTGGCGCTTGGATGGCCACCTGGTGTCCCTTTCTGCCCCTTTCTCGTTCCCGGTACTCCCGGTTAAATGGTTCAGGCAGGCTTGCACTGGCATGAGGATTGATGCCATTCTGAGTCGCTAGCGACCCCGTCTTTGCTACCGTGAACTATCGTCTCGATCTGGTCCCCTTTCGGATCTTCCTTCTTCCCTGCTTTCCAGGGAAAGTTTGTAAAGTCACAAACGGCCTACAATGGCTAACGTGGTATGCTGAGCTAGAAGCCGTTTCGTCTCACTAATTCTATAAGTCTATCTCTTCAACTCTCGCAAATATATATTCACTGAAATATTTAAGTACCTAAGTAACATATTTATAATAAACATGCGCTTCAGTCTTCCTTAAAGAATGCGTCATATTAAATATTTTGAAACGTAGAAAAATAATTTTTAAACGTTGTGTTTAGGCTGTATAAGCTTCTTTAAATACGGAAATTCAAGCTAGTTATTGTAAAAATCACAAGGAAAGTCAAACATGCAGTATTAGTGATGCTTTTTAGGAACATTAATATATTTCGAATGAAGCAGTCTTAATAGGCAGCGTTTGATCAGCGTATAATCAGTTTATCTTATCCATCGCGAACGAGAAAGCGAATACATTATTCCGAGTAGCTACTATAATCTTCGCAAAAGTTAAAGACCGTACTGCAGACTCCAGCCAATCCTAAGCTTACGCCGCCTAGCAGCGCTGCCGAATGTGGTACACGCATCTCGCGCGCATGGATCGAGAACATTATGTTAATTAATCACGCTCGGATAAATGTTTGAAAAATGACAGATGCCCATCTTATGATAAGAAATCATGTTAAGTTTTGATCCTGACCGTATAAAAATCCTGTCTCTACGATACTTAGAGCACGAGTGTTGCACGTGTTATCTTTCACATCGTTATGGTTAAATGTTACGGATAAATATTTGAATATTACAGATTCCAATCTTATAATAAGAAAGGATGTTATTTTCTGATCATGACGGTAAAAAATCCTGTTTCTACGATACTTATAACGCGAGTGATGCACTCTTTATCTTCATATGGCTATGGTTACACCCAACATCCATCCGTTCATCACAGATAAGCCTGGAAAAAAACACCATTCTTTCCTCATAGCATTTATTTGAAGCATAAATAAATAATGCGCCTACTATTAAAACAGAAGTCACGCAATTTGAAACAGAGTTAATTTTCAGTTCGTTTTCAGAGTAAAGGCATCATTTTGTTAAAAAGAATTGCATCGTTAAGTCGTGTATTGAACTCGAGCCAAAATATTGTTAATATTACATTAAATTATTATTATATAAATATCTGTTTTCCAGTGTTTGTGATCCGAGTGCATGAACATGTCCCTCGAAGCTAGGACAAGTGATATTTCGATCAACAAACGTGAAGTGATTCATTCTCAGGACAGAAAAATTATATATAATATGAACAAGTTTTTACGAAATCTCTCCAATCCAGGATATGGGGTAACTGTAGATTTTTCAAAATCTCAGCAATTAGTTCTGTAACCTTGTGGTGTAGGTAGTTTGCACACAGTGTCACGAATTTGAAGTGAAGTGGCTTCATCCTTAGAAAAAGGGAGTGTACCTGTGTTTCAATCTCCGGGAAAGATTCATGAAGTCGGAAAGCGAGTTACTGGATTGGAAACCGTGCGTGCTGTTCCACTGCTGTGACGTGTGTCAAGGTAAGATCTTAATGTTTTAGGAATATTTAATGTGTTGTTTAATTACCGGAATAATAGTGAAAACATTTGCTGGCGGGTAAAACTGTCCTTATATACACGGAACCTCTGCAGGTGCACGCACTACGCTTGGTAACAGGGCTCCGCTTGAGCATTGGCCAGCGTTTATATGCCTTTAAATTTTGCGAGCGGTATAGTCGAACAGGATATAAGTGCACTCAGAAGATTTGTTCACAAAAGGCGATAGTGGGTATTTTCAGTTGCACAATAAAAACTTGCAGGCCTCAGCTCAGCAGTAAATGCGACACGTTCTGCGGATGTTTACCTCACTGTACTTCCGGTGCCCGTTTCCATCTAACGCATTTGTATTGTATCCGAGCAGTAACTCCATTTGTAGCAGGTCAGCAACCTTGCGTTTGTTTACATCGAAGCATGATTGTTTTTTATGCTTATACTAAGCCCAAGAAGATGCCCTCTGCTTTTCAGTACAATTTTTGCAAATGTATAGGATAGAAAACAAGTGCCAACAAATGTTTTCAACGTGCACCTCAGGGTCTATGTCTGATGTAATACATGATTCAGTTAACATTTCTCTCAGCAATATTGTAAGAATGAGTTCTCAAATTTCTCCATTGTCCACAAGATATCAGTCACGATGCGGTAGTTAGGCAATGTAGCGTTAAGCCTGTACCAATGAAAAGGTTAGTTTGGTTAGTGAATTTATACAATTTGATAATGCAGTTGAAAACCAAGGAATATTAAAATAACGCATGAGCTTTACATTTATTGACCTCCAAACTAGTATTTAGTAAATATTTAATCTAAAGAGATGACGTGAACTGAAATAGGCTACTCGAGGTTCAACATTTTGGGACAGAGTTTGGGGAGCAAGAGCACCGCAGGGCCCAAAGAAGTACTGCCATCACGCAGTTGTTGAAAACGCTCAGCTGCGCACAGAAAAAAGGAACCAAAATACGAGGTTTGCATAAATGAATTTACTGAATGGTACAGTGCTCAGAGAGTCCATGCGAGAGCTGCATCACGCCAGGAATTGTGGTACATGCACTGGCTGTAATACGAAATTATGGAAATTAATAAGGAGCTTACATAGCGAGCAACCACAAAAACACGATTAACAGTAATTGGCAATGCAGGTGCAGCATATGCATTTGTAACTTTACCAGCGAATGTTGAATTAGCGTTTAATCATCAAGATTAAGAGTTAAAGCGGAAAACATTATTCTACATAGCTTTGACATGGAATCCAGCATTTGGACGATGTAGTTGAATTATCAATAAAGAGACACGATGATGAAATATGTAAGCCTTCTACTTGCAATAAAGTATTAATATAGGGAGTAAGAGACCTGAAGCAGTCCCTATGCGATAGCAACAAACAACAGCAACAATAATAAATAACGATGATGATAATAATAATAATAATAATAATAATAATAATAATAATAATAATAATAATAATAATAATAATAATAATAATAATAATAATAATAATAATAATAATAATAATAATAATAATAATAATAATAATAATAATAATAATAATAATAATAATAATAATAATAATAATAATAATAATAATAATAATAATAATAATAATAATAATAATAATAATAATAATAATAATAATAATAATAATAATAATAATAATAATAATAATAATAATAATAATAATAATAATAATAATAATAATAATAATAATAATAATAATAATAATAATAATAATAATAATAATAATAATAATAATAATAATAATAATAATAATAATAATAATAATAATAATAATAATAATAATAATAATAATAATAATAATAATAATAATAATAATAATAATAATAATAATAATAATAATAATAATAATAATAATAATAATAATAATAATAATAATAATAATAATAATAATAATAATAATAATAATAATAATAATAATAATAATAATAATAATAATAATAATAATAATAATAATAATAATAATAATAATAATAATAATAATAATAATAATAATAATAATAATAATAATAATAATAATAATAATAATAATAATAATAATAATAATAATAATAATAATAATAATAATAATAATAATAATAATAATAATAATAATAATAATAATAATAATAATAATAATAATAATAATAATAATAATAATAATAATAATAATAATAATAATAAATCTGCAGGGACAGTCATGCTATAAGTAAGAATCATATTTATATATAAATAATACACCAATGTTTGTCTTACACACATGACTCTCTCAACCTATTTTCCCTGAACATCCTTGGATACTCAGGTTCACACATTTTAACTTGACCGAAAACTTTACCCATTGTTTGACTTAGCCTGAGGCAGTCTAAGGCCCCGGCCTGTCTTGACCGAGTTCCTTCTTTGAACTTGTGTACCTGATTGTAAGCACAGACTGCAGAATTTAGACAGGACCTTTCAAAACCTGAGCGGGCATAATTTATCTTAACCGTGGGAAAAGAGAGAGCGACTTTTAATTAAGTCCAAAACTGAAAAATTTGAACATTGATCACCCGCCTCGGTAGCATAGATGGTAGCGTGTCTGCCTCACGTTAAAAAGGTCCCGAGTTCGAATCTCGGTCAGGGCGAGTTACCTGGATCAGGTTTTTCCGGGGTTTTCCCTTATTCTGGAAGACGAATGTCGGGTAACTCTAAGCTCCATGGACTCCGAATTCATTTGAGCATCATTTCACCCATTTCGTTCATCGTCCGATGTGACTTAACGTTGGAGGACGTAAATTACAAAAAAGAAACAAGAAAAAAAGAACATTGATCGTAAGTGGGGATAGGTACCCACGCGTGCAAAAGTTTTCTGATGGACGAGGGGTTGGAGAGGCAAGGGGAACAAAATTCTATGACCGTTTAGGTTAGCCTAGTGAAAGTAAAGGTCAAGTTTACCTGCTGATCAACACTGACGTTACTCTCCACAAAACACTGATGGCAGATGATGATGAATTATCCTACCTAGTAGTCTACCCAACAACAGCAATATAGGGAATGAGTAGGTTAGGAATAATAAATATACAGAATGTTACAAAAAGGTACGGCCAAACTTTCAGGAAATATTCCTCACACACAAAGAAAGAAAATATGTTATGTGGGCATGTGACCGGAAACGCTAAATTTCCATGTTAGAGCTCATTTTAGTATTTCTCTTAAAATGTAAATTGAAATCATTCGTGCAGACAAATGTCAAAATACCCATTGTGGCTCATGCACGTTGGAGCTCCTGCACATTTCCGTCGAAGTGTTCGTACGCTTCTCAACAACAGATTCGGTGACCAATAGATTGGTAGAGGCGGACCAATGCCATGGCCTCCACGCTCTCCTGATCTCAACCCCCTTGACTTTCATTTATGGGGGCATTTGAAAGCTCTTGTCTACACAACCCAGGTACCAAATGTAGAGACTCTTCGTGCTCGTATTGTGGACGGCTGTGATACAATACGCCATTCTCCAGGGCTGCATCAGCGCATCAGGAATTCCATGCGACGGAGGATGGATGCATGTAACCTCGCTAACGGAGGACATTTTGAACATTTCCTGTAATAAAGTGTTTGGAGTCACGCTGGTACGTTCTGTTGTCGTGTGTTTCCATTCCATGATTAATATGATTTGAAGAGAAGTAATAAAATGAGCTCTAACATGGAAATTAAGCGTTTCCGGACACATGTTCGCATAACATATTTTCTTTCTTTGTGTGTGAGGAATGTTTCCTGAAAGTTTGGCCGTACCTTTTTGTAACATCCTGTATAAATAATTGATATAATGTAGGCAAATTATATAAGCATGCAAAGCAGACTACTGTGAAGGGTAACCTTTGTTCCGAAAGCTGATTAACTTAAAGTCGAAGGAAACGAGAGAGAGAGAGAGAGAGAGAGAGAGAGAGAGAGAGAGAGAGAGAGAGAGAGAGAGAGAGAGAGAGAGAGAGAGAGAGAGAGAGAGAGAGAGAGAGAGAGAGAGAGAGAGAGAGAGAGAGAGAGAGAGAGAGAGAGAGAGAGAGAGAGAGAGAGTGAGACAGAGAGAAATGGCGGCCTTGTTATCAATCAAACAGTAACGCAGTTGATTATGTTATTTCGAAATCGCGTACATTTTAGCAATGCTTTCTTAAACTGATTACTAAAATCTCACATAGAAATATGAGGTTGGTAAACAGTGTTGCAAGTGAAATCTATGTACTTTAAAATTATTTATGTATATACAAGGTAAGCTTAAACATTTATAATTGCAATAACATTGATAAAAGCGTTATTTCGGCGCTGTGCTTCACCCTGGTGAAGGCAGAAGAACACATTTCGGAATAGGGTCAAACTGTTGGAGGTTATGAAATACATATGCAGTTGATTCCCGTGTATTGCGATTTTGTTCGCTGTTCAACTATCATTTCCTAAAGTTTTCACTTAGTAACTTGATCTAGTACCAACAATTACACTGTTATTTCACTTTGGGTCCGTACCGTGGCTGAGTTGTTGGACCGCTCGACTCTCACCAAGGTTCGTTCCCAGGCGACCACAAAGTGAGATTTGTAGTGGACATCACGGCGCTTGGACGGATTTTCTCCGGGATCTCCGGATCTCATACCACCAGTTCTCTATCTTCTTTCATGTATCATCAATGTCACTGCCTACGGTGCAGTATATAGTAAAAGTGGGTGTTAAACACTACACACTTCTACACATTTTGATTTCACTTTCTTCGCAGCGTAATAAAATGTCCATAACGTAGGCTCTTCTTCCAAACGCTTCATTTACTGGGCAGACGAACCCAATGTCTCTAATCTCTCTCGAAAGCAGTTTTCAATACAAACAACTGTCGTCGAAAACCATTTCGTTTTTGTCGCATCAGAAATGCACTCAGTAATTAGCTTACCAATTTGCGAGATTGTTCACTTATACAAAAGTTGAAAATTTCCACACAAGTTCTGCAATATTCTGGATGAAAGGAGAAGGGAAACTTCCAGAAGATTCTGATTATCTGTCGATAGCGCTTCTGGTGTTTACGCTGGAGGAAAGCATTCTAAGAATGGAGGAAATTAGGTATACCTAGTGTTATATCGATGAAGAAAGTTATTTTATTAGTCTTTTAACCTTTGAAGTTGACATTAAAGCCTTTTAGAATTAACAAAATCTTAAACGTTTCCATGCGAGTCAGGTTGAATGTAACGGTGTATTTAGGTCATTTGCTTTTTAATACCTCAAATATAAGTTTTTGATTTCATAATAAGAAACGTAAACTTATTCTATGAGCAACAGCACAAATTTTATCATGAATTCTAAATATCAGGAAACATTTTATGAAAGAATCCTAAGTATTGTACAATACAAGTAGGCTCCCCATGTAAACTGCTTTTGAACTTCTATGAACCTCAGACAATTTGCTTTAACAAGTATACACTTAACGTCTTTTAAAATTCATTATTTAACTATCTCAATATTCTTTCATCACATAAACTAATGTATCAACATAACAAATACAGTGTCATTGCTTTACATACCTTGATGTGAAGTTTATATTTTACAACTATAAAATTCGCTTAGCATGAATGGAATGCAATGTATGACAGGATATGTTGTAAGTCTATGAGGTTATCCAAAGTTTTATTGCCGTTGATGATAAATTACTCATTATATTAATTTGCGAAGGTATTTTAAGATGTGTCCAAGCAAACCTGACATTTACGGGAGCATACACTGTCTCTGAGCTATTTTAGAAAGATTCAATTAATGGCAATACGTTCAAAACAAAAAGTATCCTTCAATCGAGTTAGGGTAGTTACAAATGCATTTAATCTAGTTATGGCTTCACAGGGTAGATTAAAATTTTAATACCAGACGTAATCCCGAACCCCAGCTTCCCGCATAATAGGTGAGAGCACAGACCATTAGACCACGGTGATACGGCTTCGAATAGAAGCCCACAAACATAGTATCAGTATTTCAGCCATTAGCCTCAATTCCCTTATACATTTATCGTGCTTATAATTGCTGTAACACGTACATAAAATAATAATTTATTTATTAAAGATGGAATGAAAAATAACGCGAGTGTAAACTTTGCTGTATTTGTAGTACATTCGAGTATAAAACTGGATGTTAAGTTTCTTGTTGAGGGCCGAAAATATTGTACATATTTTCGAGTATTTCGGCTAATGTTTGCATATTTTGTATTGAATTTTGCCTGAAATTGGAATAAAGTGTTGGAGTGTTGTCTGTCGTATAGGAGAATTTACTCAAGACAAGAGTTTAAAAATGGTAGAAAAGTTTGAAAGGGAGTCGAGAAGACGTTGAAACGAAGACTGCTCAAGACGCTCTCTCACATCAATTATTGGCGAGAATGTGGAAGAAGTAAAGAAAGTGCTTCTGGAAAACCACCGAATCACTATCAGATAAGTGGACCAAAACTATGACAAAATCACTCGTGGAAATTGCATCGCAATAATGCTTCCACTCACACCTAAATGTTTGTTCGTAACTTTCTGGCAAACAATGTTGTCTCAGCCACCGTATTCACTAGAGATGGCCCCCTGCGATCTCTTTCTACTCCCGAGGCTGCAGGAGTACTATGTAAGGACGACGGTTGCCACAATCGATGAGATCAACACAGAGTCGCTGAAGAAGCGAAAAGTGTGTTCCGGAAGTGCTTCGAAGATTCAGGAAAGCGCTCGTACAAGTGCCTTTCATTTGAGGACACTATTTAGAGAATCAAAGCTGATGATGAATAAATAAATATTCTTTAAGAAAAATAAAATTCCCGTAGTTTTTTGTTAACACCTCGTACAGGTATAGGTCATAAATATAGAGATGAGAATGTTTGAGAACGTTTGGCTAACTAATAGGTAAGCTGGAAGAAGGATTGGAAAAGTGGCTAGTGAAGTTAAATAATTTGTAATAGGGAAAGGTGACACAAGAAAAGGTAAGATGTGGGAGCGACAAATATTGAAAAGTGAGGTTAAGTAAATCCAGACTCAGTGAAACAATAGCAAAAAAAAAAAAAAAAAAAAAAAAAAAAAAAAAAAAAAAAAAAAAAAAAAAAAAAAAATTAAGCAAGTGGTAATAATTAACAGGAGTAGACAAAATTCGTCAAATAGCAAAAAATAGAGATGATAGAATAGCAAATGGAAAGCAATAATTATTTTAAGGTTAAAGAATTAAGTATGTAATTGAATTTGAGTGCCGTATTAGTAAAGTGGCCAGGACCCAACTCGGAAGCAACCCAAGATATATTTGTTTTAGTACTTACTAAACCTTATTATATATCTTATAGGACATATATAACATATATCAGATCTGTACTTGCAGGTGTTGGCGAATTCTTACAGGCGTACTAGTAGACAAATGGATAAAGCGAGCTAAGATGTGCTCCTCAGTGCGTAGGTCGATGGTTGTGAAAAACAATTATCTGTTCATTATAATCTTCTGCTCACTTGCTGCAAAATAAGCTTTTGTTGAACGACATGACCGGTATTCCACCAGTTCCATGTAAACAACACGAGAAATAAGTATTTGTTTTACCAACCTCAATTATACTCGGCACCGTACAAATCTCGCATCCTGATAATAAGTGGTTAATCTCTAATGAGGCCAGGTAGACATAAGACACACTTCGGACTGTTTTCAGCGTTCGCTTTAGTATCTTATAAAATAACGGTAGAATGGCACGCCGATTTCTCCTATAAAACTTACAGAATGCCAAACAAAATGTTATGTTACGCTTAACTTTCGTTTAAAAAGGCTTTCAAAAGTAATTCCCCATGGGGGAAATGATTAATCGTATCACTGGACACTCCACTAACATCTACAGCCGAAATACTGATGCTAATCATATGTTAGGTGACTTGTTATTGTTGTAATTTACGTCCTCCAATGTTAAGTCATTTCGGACGGTGAATAAATTGGGTGAAATGATGCTCAAATGAGTCCAGGGTGCATGTAGCTTACGGTTACCCGACATTTGTCTTGAAGGATAAGGGAAAACCCCGGAAAAAACCTTATCCGGGTAACTCACCCTGACCGAGATTCGAACTCGGTACCTCTTGAACGTGAGGTAGACACGCTACCATCTACGCTGCCGAGGCGGGCAGGTGACTTGTTATTTCAATTTTAAATATCAGCGTTTCCCATGGATAGTTACATTCATTTAAGTTTGAGAGAGAGGAAATAGTAGTTTTGCTCAACAAGAAACACGTAAGAGAATATTTTTTCCTCCTTTCCACCTAAATCCCTGTATCGTTTAATATTTCCTCAGAAATATTCTCCATCTATGTTCCTCTTTGTCTAACACCGACCTAGATTAATATTCTTTACCAAGCTAAGGTTGTGCTTTATTATGTTTCTCTATATAAAGTCAGGCAGACATTCCATATTTGATTGTGTTCGAGTAAAACAAAACAGTCTTTGCTTTGTAATATGCATTTTAGTATATACACACAGTAACTGTGTGTATATATTTTTACAGAAAACGTTAGGTTGAACTGCAAATATCATTATCCCCTTAGACGCTTGAGCTGTACTATCGCAAAGCGGGGTCTTTCAACCTGCGAAAACACCTGCTAGAGTAGAAAGTGTCGTGTCATTCAGGATAAACCCGGCACATTCGGGAAGGGCTACTAGGCTTTTAACACAAATAAACTGAAGGATAGCCTTAAATGTTGTCTGTAAAAATAGGAAAACAGGTAATGAGAAATATACCAGAATGTACCAGAATATATTGAAAACAAAATTTACTTTTCATTCGAAAGTTTCTCAACAGAACACACTACAGTACACTATATTTGTGTTCTCTTCTGTATCACCAATGAGTGATAAACAGGGGAATAATCGAAATGAACGGCACAAGACTGCTCTTAATACAGAAACCTATCATAAACACCACTCAAGCATTTAACTCCTTTCCCTGAGCAAAGAAGGTAATGGTAACAAAAAGCTCAAATACTGCACTGTGTGATAGATAATAATTAATATTATAACAGATTTGAAGATGGGCTATCTGATAGTGAATAGGACTTTCCCAAACTTCGAGGATACTATGTGTTTCCTGGAACCAGTAACTTATTACATTAGGCGGCTATAGAAACATTACAGTGTGTACATCAACAAAGCCAGTTTCATTAAAAATTCAATTAACACGAGTCAAGAATGATAATGTTTGCAATATTTTAGTAACATACACAGGACAATAATGTGGAGTCCCATCTGTGATTAATGTTTTGCGTTCTTATCTATAGAATAATGAAATAACCTGCAAAACAGGAGTAATTTATGGTACAGTTAATCATTTGGTAAAGAATTCATTAGGAAACAGGCCAATAATTGCGCTAAATAATGTGATTGGTATGTTAAAATGAAAATGGAGATGGGGAGGGCACGTCGTCAGAATGAACCCCGGCCGATGGACCCAAAGAACAACAATGTGGGATCCGAGAATAAGACCAAGATCGATAGGGAGACCGAAGAATCTGTGGGCAGACGACTTTAGAAGGACAGCAGGAGTACTATGGACGAGACAAGCTAAGGACAGACAAATGTGGAGAAAACTGGAAAGACCAGCCATCTACGAACACACCACCTCCTAGTTTGCGACAGAAATGTCTGTATTAGTGTTAGTGTCAGTGCTAAGTTAAAGTGCAGTTCAAGGAGAAGTAGGATCAATGTAAATTACAAAAATCAAGTTGCTCAAGGGGAATTTAAGATGATGGATCACCAAATTTATTAGAGTTCAAATTATAGAAATATCACAGATCCACCACTTTAAGCTCAGTGGAAAATAGGTTATAGAAAATAGATATGAAACACTATAACTTAGATCTAAGTATATGGTGCATAGGATATAGAATATTACATTACTAGTCATCACAATAGATGAGGAGGTATCGACAAGCAAGCATGAAGCTCTTAGGAGAGGCTACCCCTATGCGCTCAAAGCAGCAACTCCCTGCACTAGAAGGAGGCCTTTGCCCTTTACGGATTGATTGGCTATTTATTTATTTATTTATTTTTACTTATTTATTTACTTACTTACTTATTTACTTCTTTACTCATTTACTTATTTACTTATGTACCTATTTACTTATTTACTTACTTATTCATTTACTTATTGATTTAATTATTGTTTTACTTATTGATTTATTTATTGATTTACTTATTGATTTACCTATTCAGTCTCTTATGTATTTACTTATCTATTTACGTATTTATTTATTCATTCAATCATTCATTCATTCATGCATTCATCCATTCACTCATCCATTCATTCACTCATTCATTTAATTCATTCATTTATTCATTTATAAGCCTGAATTAAAGTCAATAGCTAGATTATGTCAACTTTTGTTGGAAGACTGGGGTCATTAGAGATTTCCATAGTGATAAAAAGGCAATTAGTATATAGTGTATTGAAGAAAACCATTAGCTTAGGGGTTTTCTGGAAATCCGTTATGTTCAGAGTCAGGTAGTTCCTAAGGCAAATGGTGAAAATTCTGAAAATGGGAAAGAAAAAAAAAGAGGTTTTAGGAATGAGCAAGTCAGAGTAAAGGTTTGCAACACTGTGGAATCGTTGGCAGGAGTGACCATGCAAGCTGAACATAAATTAGTGAAAAAGCGTAAGTTTCTAAAATTCGCGTCCTTTCCTTCGTCCTTTGCGGTTTTATAGAGGTAGGTACTGTGATCGATTATCGGCAGTCACAGCGGCAAACACCGCCCTCAGGTTCAACGTCAGAGGCTTCTACATAGCATTTCTGCGACTCAAGGCAACGTTCACTCCACTTTATCATTATGGAAACAGCCAACTTTAAGCTGTAAAACAGTAGGAAATGAATAAAAATAACTCATTATTAGCCTGCATTAATTTTATCAGTCAGCTTAATTGTTGCTGTTGTTTATCTTCACAGCCGCCCAATTAGTTTCACATTGGAGATGCTGGCAAGATTTGAGATGTCGTCGAAGATGACACGACATATTTGCGTCATCAACTGTTGTAAATGTTGTTTCTTGAAACTGAAATTCTAACTGCGAATAATTATCGAAATTAAACATACAATTTAAGATGTTGTAAATTAATATCTGTAGATTTTGAGTATGTCAATGTCCCAACCCTACTTCAATAAACACAGTGAAAGTTGTGAATCAAGGTAGAGAGAATTTATAGTCCATGTAGTTGTGATGCAATCATATGAATGTCAGTCACGGCAGAATGGACTGGTGTGGGTATCCCAACTTCTCAAAGCAATTCTCGTGCCCTCAATTAGCAAATCCTCCGTAAACCTGATTACTGTACGTAGTGAGTATATCTGCAGGAGGTAGTTAGTCGTGCGTGCACTGCAAATGCTCCTCTCTGTTTTCCTACTGTTAAATTCTCCTCCACATCAGCAAACTAACAGCTATAGAGTACGATTGCTAAAACACAAATGGAGACCCTAGGAAGTTCGTTAGCATGTTCAAAAGTTTGTCAGGATGACTGTTTCTCCTTATTACTCCTGTTGCTCAGGGTGGCTCAGAGGCTTTGGCCCTGATCTACTCATACCAAAGCCCGGGTTCAAACCTGGCCTAGAACGACAGCTTTTAAGTATGCTTAACACCGACCGCCCCATGTCTGGATTTATTGATATGAAAAAGAACTCCAGTTAAGTTTTCGTCACACCGGCAGTGCTGGTTGAACACTGGCATTTGACAGTGCCGTTAAAAACTAAATAAGTACCTTTATTGTCGTATTGCCCATAATGAAGTAATAATGATGATGATGATGATGATAATAATAATAATAATAATACTAATACTAATACTAATACTAATACTAATACTAATAATAATAATAATAATAATAATAATAATAATAATAATAATAATAATAATAATAATAATAATAATAATAATAATAATAATAATAATAATAATAATAATAATAATAATAATAATAATAATAATAATAATAATAATAATAATAATAATAATAATAATAATAATAATAATAATAATAATAATAATAATAATAATAATAATAATAATAATAATAATAATAATAATAATAATAATAATAATAATAATAATAATAATAATAATAATAATAATAATAATAATAATAATAATAATAATAATAATAATAATAATAATAATAATAATAATAATAATAATAATAATAATAATAATAATAATAATAATAATAATAATAATAATAATAATAATAATAATAATAATAATAATAATAATAATAATAATAATAATAATAATAATAATAATAATAATAATAATAATAATAATAATAATAATAATAATAATAATAATAATAATAATAATAATGCCATCCAGTCAATCAATATATTGATTTTGGACAAGTCAATTTCAGAAATGTGTGTGTGTAGTGTTTAACGCCCGCTTTTACTACATACGACACCGCAGACGGCGGTGACACTGATGATACATGAGATGAAGATGGAGCACCAGTGGAATGAGATGGCGGGGGAAACCGGAGGTTCCGGAGAAAACCCGACCCAGCGCCATGTTGTCCACCACAAATCTCACCTTACTGTCGCCTGGGATCGAACCCGGGCCACCTTGGTGAGAGCCAAGCGGTCTAACCACTGAGCCACGGCGCGGCCGTCAATTTCAGAAGTAATATTGCAATATATATATATATATATATATATATATATATATATATATATATATTGTCACCCTGGTGGTAGACTCGCGAAGCCGATAAAAAATGATGGCCGATCGTTACCGGAAATGAGAGACAGTTGAGGGTAGAGTGAGAGAAAATAAACAGTTTAAGGTTAGCTAGCAAACTGTAATGGTGACGAATGTATTTGCTAGGAAAATACAGTGTAGTTTTTGTGCTTCGTAACATCGTTTTATTATTTCACGAACCCACAAAGTTACAATATATATATGTTTATTAGAAAGAACTTAAATTTTAGATTCTTTCATTGATACATTTTTAATTATATTACATCTATAACAGCTCCTGCTGCTTCTAGTATTATATTCATGTATTTGTTATTTATTGGCATATACATCAGAGAGTAAAAGGTGAGTAAATGATATTAATGTTATAAACAATTTTCATTTTAAAAATTCTAAATGTTTCAGTAAAGTTTAATATTTGACTTTAATGATATACTTCTAATATAGTTCTCTTTGCTTTCTAAAAATAAATTGCATATTATTTCCGTAACATTAAAAGGAGGAATATATTTAAAGCTACTCAATATTATAAACAGAGTTGGCTATTTTTCTTATTAGGATATTGCAGTTTTGTTCAGTGTTTTATTAAATTACATGTGAAACAAATGTTTGTGCACATATAGAGAATGTACGGGATGGAGGTGTTTAAAACTTAAATAACGATTCTACATTTTGAGCCGAGTGAAATGCAGTGCGTACGAGGGGCACTATTTATATTTTGTTCCTTGGCAACCCTGAATGTTATAGGTGCCATCTGACGTTTCCAATGGAAATTTTGACATTGTTGACCATAATCTACTTCAGCTATTCTGTCAGTCGAGAGTCATTTGTTTTGTTTACATTAATTTGAAAATGTCTCAACAAAAACTTGGAATTAACTCGTGAAAATGTTCGTGCAATAATTTATTATGTATTTTGACGTGAATTATCAAGACAAGAGTGCATTGATCAACTAACTTCCACACTTGGAGACCAAGCTCCATCCTTTGCTACTATGAAACGCTAGTATAACTAATTTAACTGTGGCTGCCGTTCACTCAATGATGACGTTCGTGAAGGTCGTTCAAAATCAGTTGTTGTGCCAGGAAACAGTGATACTGAGCAAAAAATAATGAGACAAGATCGTCATGCAACATATTGTGAGATTGACGCAACCCTAGGCATTAGTTCCACCAGCATATATGAAATATTGCATGGTAATTTATTCGTGAAAAAGGTTTGCTCTCGTTGGATTCCACATAATTTGACGCAATCTCAAAAAGATGCTCTGGTCGATTTATATACAAAAATGCTCAAGAAATACAATGGTGGTACCTCAAAAGACGTATATAAGATTGTAACCGGTGACAAATCATGGATCTATGTGTATAAGCCGGAACTGAAACAGCAGTCGGCTGTATGGTTGCTTCAGAATGAAGCACTCGAAGCACTTCGAAGCAAATGGTCGCCTGCTTTTTCAGCAAAACTGGCCATATGGTAACAGTGGCTTTAGAGGAACATAAAATGGTAAATGATGAATGGTACACAACCATTTGTTTGCAGGCGAAGTAAGGAACACCAACAATAACCGTAGGATGGTTTTTCATCAAGACAATGGGAGCGCACTCTCATCTCATCTAACAACAGAGTATTTGAAAGCTCAAAAAATTGAATTGATGGCTAATTAGCCATACAGCCCTGATTTGGTATCCAATGACTTCCCCCCCCCCCAAACATTAGAAAAAATTGCGTGGACAAAGATTTTCGTTGGCAGAAGAAGCCGTTGATGCCTTCAAAAACCATGTTTTGGAGGTGTATTAAGAAGACCGGAATAAAAGTTTGACAAACAGTTCAAACGGATGCAAATGTATTGATCAGAAATGAGAATATTTTGAAAAACAGTAAAGCAGTTTTCGGTCAGAAATTACTTTGTTTTAATTATTAGACTAAAATTATAAATAGTGCCTTTGTATGCTATAAAACTTGGCCGGCAGGCGCAGGCCTCTGTGACCTTCGCTGCAATTCCCTGCGAGCATCTCCTACATCCGCTCTGGTTCGTCAAATGTGCATCAGTCTTTCTTGTTCCAGTCCAGTTCACAAATTAATAACGTGAGTGTTTAGAGGTGTCTGGTTTTACAGTGTTTTCAAAATGCCTCGATCGTAGTATACAATACAACAAAGAGTGTTTATGTACATACGACATACAGTATGTACACACGCACACACACCCACACACTATTAAGAATTTCTTTGGCTTACGAAACCGCAATAAAGAAGCTACTGCTTAGTTATTGCTTATGAGTGTTTAACGTGTTCCAAAATTCCGTTATAGTAGTCCATGATGGCAAATAAAGTGGTGGACATATGCCACTTATACCTCTTAGAGGGAAGTTAATGTTAGTGAGGTTGAGGATGGAAGCAGTAAGTGATAAACAGAACAGAAAACAAAATCAAGCAATTGTAGATAAATGAACCAAAACTAAATGGCGTACAGAATGAGACGAGCATTTTGTTTCACGTGTTTGATAATACTAAAAGAAGCATTTGTAACTGAAAAGGAAGCTCTTGATATTTACAGTAAGTGGTTGAAAGTATTGATCATAACAAAATGCTCTGAATTTAAACAAATAAATATTATCATTGATGTAACTATTTTTACAATTCATATTTTTAATGAAACTAAATTAATCGTGCGTTCGTTGAAGTCCCTTCAGCTCTCCCATCCATCAAAACCATATCCGTCATTTCGGCGTTCATATAGCGCTCCATATTGCTTGGATTTGATATCTAAGTACGCTCAAAATCCTCACTGTTAGGATGGAATCTATAGTTTTAAACTGAAGAGCAACCTTGCAACTGTCCGAGTTATTAGTCGACTTTTTCACAAGTAACTGCCCTTTACCCCATCACCTGAAATGTAGGCTGGGGTCACTTATAAAGAGCAAGGAGCAATGTTTTTGTTTTCGTGGCCAGTGCGTCCCAATAACAACTTTTGAGGTTCGTACACCAGTGATTCCTGCTCTGCCTAATCACAAAATTATATAATATTTAATGCTGCATAAAATTATACCTAACAAATTTCGAGGCTGCGACACCGAAATTCGGACTAGTTAAGTTATAAACTACGCAATGGCTGTAATCGTTCGGTGTTGTTTTGAAACAACCTGTATAATGTAATTTGAAACTAAACTTTTACCGTGCGTGCTCCGAGTAGACAGGCCGTTCGTTTGTTTGTAAATAAATTGAGCAAGACGGAATCAATTCATTATAGGAAAGGAAAGGAACAACGGGATTTACTTACGTAGCAGTAATTAAATAAAATCGGAGAAAAGTTAGAACGGTCAACTCGAAAATATCTTAGTCCCTTGTACAAGAAACGGACATTTCGAAAGCTTCAGTATGGAAAGTAACGAAACTTTAAGACTCAAATCATGCATGGTTTCTATTGTTCATGAATTGCTACCACGTGATCAACATAGTTGGCTAAATAACTGGAACTGGATTTTCAGGAATGTTAATGATGCAGCAATCAATTCACGATTAATACTGTTTAGTGATGAGGTATATTTTCATTTGCATGGTCATGTGTCATCATAATAGAACGGATATTGTGCTGCAGGCAAACTTAATTTCGTTGATGAAAGTCCTTGACAACATCAAAATGTGGGGGTAGGGTGTTCAATAAATGGATACAGAATAATAAGGGTCATTCTTATGAGTCTTTCATAAATACAGAAGCATATAGAAATAATATATTGAGATCACGCTTCGAATAGCTGACAAACATTGAATGTCCGTCTGGATATTTCCAGCAGGACTCTGCCACCGCACATGCATCTGATGTGTCAAAGTTTATTGCCGAAATTTTCGAGGATAGACTTATCAATAAGGTTTTGTGGTTCACTCAGTCGCCTAATTTACGCCATGCGATTTTAGTTTATAGGAAAACTTGAACAAAATATGTATACAAAATAATGCCAACATTATAGAAGAATTAAAGCAAAATATCAAGACGCTATTTCGAAAGCTGAACTAATGCGAATGAATTGAGATATCCGCAGGGGATGCTGTAGGTGTATTGATGCAGATGGACGGTATTTCCAATATCTGCTGTTATGAGGTGTGTTTTTTGTTCATTCTGATAATCGTTAATCGGATTTGAGATTCGATTTGACGTCCACGCATGTGTGACCAGGAGACAGACCGTTCGCCTGCTGGCCAAGTGTTGTAGCATGCGTACAATACTATAATAACCATTTTCATTCAGGCAATAGTTTCAACGGAAAAATTGTTTTCTACAGAACGGCTATCACAACATTGCTCTCTGATACATTTTTGGTGCAAAGGTATGTCTAAGCTTATGGACGTCAGAGAGGAAAGTGAACCAAATTTTACTTTATCATTTTTAAGACGGAACTAGCACATTTTCATACTTCACTATTATAGTTACCTCATAATTGCAATTTCTGTGGTGTGTTGTTACAACTGACAACGTATGAGAGAAGTAAGCATCTGTCAAATAAAACTCCACCATAATCCTCAACTGCACTTTTTGTTCAATATGAAGTTTATACAACAGAAATGTTTTGCAGCAATATTATTTTATTTGTACTGTAAATGTAAATATCAGAACAATGAATTAACTTCCAAACTTTCCAGTACGTCAAGTTGTTGTTGCCGGCCTTACGTCCTCAAACGAATGAAATGGAATAAATGGTTCCCAAACGAGTCCATGGTCCATAAAGCTTAGAATTATACGGGATAAGGTAGGTTTCCCAGGATTAGGGAAAACCCGGGAAAAATCCTTGTTCAGATGACTCACTCTGATTGAGATTCAAACTCGGGACCTCTCAAAAGTGAACAGACTAGGTACCACCTACGCTAAGGTGGTGATTTCGTGTTTTTTTGAGATTATATCAGCATCTTGACAGAATATAGAACATCTGCATCTATATGTTGGTAGAATCTCCCTATCATCCGTATTCCATACCAGCTCTGCGCGAGTCAAATTTTATTGTTGATTGCATGAATTTAGATCGGACGCAAACGTATTAGCCTATGAACAAATGTCAGGTCTTGGGAGAGGCGAAAGGGAAGAAGTACGGAAACATTTCATCTGAGTAGCTGGAAGGCAAGCTTGGCCATTACTGTTCTTTAACCTCATTTTTTCGGAACTACGCTTTTCGTGTGTTCCCGTATTAAAAACCCAAGTCCGCTCATAAATATAAATACGTACATACGATTGTTCCTTACAGAATCATTATATATCGTGTTGCTCTCCTTCTCAAGTCAAGATTATCGCTTATAAAATAGCACTAATAGTCATAATAACGTTAAATATGATTACATTGAAGCAAGAGAATTGTAAATAAATATTGTCTTTGTTAGCGACGCTCGCAGTTGTGAGGATTATAACAGAACCGCCGGTATGCCGGAAGTTTGTCCCCCTGGAGCTCATTTAGTGCCAGAAAATCCACTGATATAAAGCTGCCGCTCATAAGCGTGCTGACACACAAGCTTTCTAGGCCGGATTCGAAACCGTGACCTTAAGATAAGTAAGTCGACACCTAACCACTTGAACATCGACGCGAGAAACGTAGAGGCTGTCGTCTCAGTTCTCCTAGGAACTGCGTCCATACACGTCTGTATACCGGTAAGCGCACACATAGCTGTAATTTCTAAATCCCATACTTATAAAAATGTATTTTAAATGCATATCTCGTGTAACATCTCATGCATATCTCATGTATGCACGTTTTCATTGCAATATCTCTGGCAACTTATAAAGTTTAATTAATAATGTTAACGGCAAAAAAAAAAGACTCACTGCGATGAAAAGATTAAAAGTTTATTTTTAAAAACACATATTTCGAAACCATATATATATTTATTTATTTATTTATTTAAGAATAAAAGTGACGAGAAAATTTTAATTGCTGCTTAAACTTCGAGATAAAACGTTTTTCGCCGAGTTAAGTGTGTTAACTAGATATTCGAATTAATGTTCGTTTAGAGATAACAGATAAAAAAATTACCAATATTTATTATAATTAAGCTTTGTGTATTTTTGTGCAAAATATGAAGGAAATTGAGCCAATACTTCATCGTGCGGAAGATTCTGAACTTGTAAAATCCATAAAAAAGAGAGAAAAAAGAAATAGGAAACAGAAAGAAATAGAGTGCTACAGAAAGAGCTTTGAAATTCTAAATGGCATCTCTGGCGTAGTGTAGAACAACATGTAAAATATTTTTACTGTTAACAATTGACACCAAATACAGATTATTAAACGATGTGATTCGTTCTTAATAATAATTATATAAATACAAAAATTTTGATAATTTGTACGATTTTGTTTGATTTTCACTTATCTACACCTACATAAGTTGTGACCGTCCATTTATGTGTTGTAGACTGGGTTGTGGGTTGCTAATTCTATAATCGTGACGTAACAGAGGTACCTGTCTCAATATATTACAGCATGTGATAGAATTCGGGAAAGCGCGAGTTTTTATCCTCCTCACATACTGGTAGAAGCAATATATCGAGGCCTGCCACCGACAACAAAATTGTTATATAGTTTGAGGTCCAATAACCACCAGTAATATTTCTATTTTATATTTGGCGAAGAAATCCGAATAAACGGAAATATTCTTGAACGCCCATGAAGCAAGGCGACAAGTGCATGAATAACGGATCAGGATATAAAAACAGGTTATTTTCTCACCAAACATATCCTTGGGTAGATCGACACAGGAAATGGGGGCACGTGCTAACGAGCTGCAAAACAAGCAAAGCTGTTTACATACCATATTATTGCAGGCCAGCAAATACAATATCAACCAAAGAGAAAATGCTCAGTCACCGTCAATGTCAAAAGAAGCTCCACAGAACAAGTAACAACGAACTGTGTCCATGTTATTTGATCTTAAGGGTAGTCACATACTTACACAACGCTCAGAAAGATAATGGTACTTGCTCTCATGTGATCATAATTCTTCTCAAATTAAGCCTAAGGTACATTTTCTTAAATGTTCACAGCTACAAGTGAAAACCAGTGATTTATTGCTAGAGGGAGATTATGCAATACATAACTGAAACTTAGTACAGCAGAAGTCCGAAATAACGCAGCTGTTGTTGGACATCCTTTACCTCCGCGTTATAACGTCACCGCGGTATACAGAGATGTAGCGCTAAAAGGAACAATCATTCGCATATGGACGGAAGGAGGGAAGAAGAGAAATATGTATGCAATAATAAATTACAGTACAAAATTAAACTCTCGTATATAAGGCAAATATTGCAGTACTTTTAAATTTATTCACCGCTTTTGCTGGAGGATGTAATCCTTCCTGTAATCAATCTTGATTTGTATTCCACTGCACATATTTTACACCAACCTAATTTTTCCTGGTTAAAAAGATCATTAAGTTTTACTTGACGCATTGATGCACTGTGCTTTTTCTCCGCGTGGTGTTTGATTGCAGTAAGATGGAAGAGAATCCCAATTCTCTCACTATTCTGTATAGGGACGATTTACTGACCTGAATATTAACGCTTTCTCTTAAAATAATAAGTAATTTAGCTAATGTAGGAGAATCTTTTTCCTGAGCATGAACATTTTGAACCCTTTTAACTACACACTTTTCGAAGTCAGCCAGATCTATTACTCGTTTCGAACCCTGTACTTTTTACCTGGAATTCTGAGAATGTGCTATGATGTACAGTTTGTTTGTATTCTTTAACAAATTTTACTGTTCTTTCTGATACTCCCGTGTATTTTATATGTACTTAAGCTTTTGCAATCTTTTTGAAAAAAAAGTATTTGCTTTTAGCTTGTTTCTCCATGTATGCTCATTAATTTGAAACAATTTCTCTACTCTGACTGTGTATTGTTTTGGCTTATGATTAACAAAGTACAATGATGGTATAATTAATTAATGCAATTATTAATGTGTGAAAAGGAAACTGTTGATTTGAAAGGACTGTGCCTCAGATGAAGGTGACATCACTACCTTCACCATTCCCTCCCAACCTGCAGGGCGTTATTTCATTCAGCAGTATTATACAAATCATTTACTTTCCTGTAATGCAGCGGTCAATGTCAATGAACATGGATAGTGGTGAAACTTATACTGCAGAAGTTGTGTTTGCGGAATATTTTTATAGCAATTTTTGAAATAAAAAAGTTAAATCATTAACTACAATATTTTTTAACGGGGACATACTTTTACCCACGTTAAATCCGAATACGTGGTATTTCGAATCTCACTATGTCGGGCTTCTACTGTATAAGTTTTTCTGACACGGAAGATAAACTTCCTAAGAATATTTCCTTCATGCTCTTGAAATCGTTTATCTGTATTAGACAGGGTACAAACGATGTAGGTAGCCATAGCTTAGGGGGTGATTTCACATGTAAAATTAACATTGTAGGAACACAATAAAGTGTTGCTATTTTGGAATTCTATGATCTCTTTCGAGATCAGAAGGCTCTCGAAGCTATAGTTTAAAATAAACCTAATCGACTTTTCCTTACGTGCTTTCGCTGTATAAAATGTATGAGTTTTATAAAATTTCCAAGTGATATTTCCGCACAGTTGCAATTTGCGTGACTATATATATCTGACAGTGACACAGTCAACTCACTCGTGTTGCACCACAATGTGAACTTATTTATGCATGTCCGCTGTAACCTTGCTAATAAGCGAGCTGCATCAGCAAGTTGCAGTGAGGAGATGGCAACTGCCGATAAAACGCAGCATAAAGGAGTGTACTATTCAAGTCTTTACAAACTGAAAGTAGCTGAACATTATTTTAATTTACTAGTAAATATAATGCAGCGCTAAAGACGCAATTGGAGCTTATCAAGCTGTGTTTTCTAGCAAATAATTTCTGAATCGTTGAAGCAGAATACTTGATTCAGAGAGAGAGTGTGTGTGTGAGAGAGAGAGAGAGAGAGAGAGAGAGAGAGAGAGAGAGAGAGAGAGAGAGAGAGAGAGAGAGAGAGAGAGAGAGAGAGAGAGAGAGAGAGAGAGAGAGAGATTGAGGGAGAAATCGCGATCATGTAATGATTCAAAGGTTCTTGAAGCAGGATAAAGGTAAAGGGTAGACAACAACGGAGGACACCTCGTCTACTGCAACCTCTACACAGATATATTGTGGCTAACTTCCCCTAGGAGGTAGAGATGAAGTGAGGAAATCTCATCAGGCCACAGGGTCGCAAGGACGCGCAAGTCCGTAACCAGAGGTTTTCATCCCGCTGCGCGGTTATCAACACTCCGAATCCGATGTCAACAGGCATCTCCTGCCCACGTAAGTACACCGACCACACAACCCCTCTTAATACCGAGAATAGCATTTACAATGCTCAGTAGTCCGCGCCATGTGTCCGGCACCACCATGTAACTTGAGTCTGAAAGCACACGTGAAAAATAAGGAAAGGAAGGAAAATGGTGAAAGGGAAATCATGGTATGAAAGTAAGCACCTCAGCACTTGCTTAAGTGACAAATGCGTCAGAAATCCATACTACGACCTCCCGAGTGCTAGTCTCACATGTTATGGCGAAGCCACATCGCTTACTTGGTCCTAGGATTAGGATTACTACGGAGGGGATTCGGCACTGCGATCAGTCTTTATCTATTATAGCATGTCTGCCTCACGTTCAAGAGGTCCCGAGTTCGAATCTCGGTTAGAGTGAGTTACCTGGATAAGGTCTTTTCCGGGGTTTTCCCTAATCCTGATAGGCGAATGTCAGGTAACTCTAAGCTACATGGACCTGGACTCATTTGAGCATCATTTCATTCATCGTCCAATATTACTTACCGTTGGAGGACGTAAGTTACAAAAAAGGGGGAGGGCCAATTAGGGGGATGTAATTAACCCACCTAACATTCGCCTGGCGACCCGGGAAAACTCCCGAAAAAGCCCTGGGTCAGGTACAGTGGCCACGGGAATCGAACCTGAGCCTCCCGAATGCTGGCCGCAGACGAAACCACCTTATTCATCCCGCTCGTTCACTCGGTTGTAAAAGCTTGGTAAAACTATTATATTCCTTTCTCACAAACAGCGTGTATAATGAGAGTCGAATGTGAACTTCAAGCTATGTATAGCACAATTTCAAGAATGACATTTCTAAGCTTTCTCTTACACGCGCTTCTAAAATCTATTTCCTTATGTAAACAAAATTTATTGTTTGCTTTGTATTACCGTACACATTTGGTATAGCCCTTATTAATTTATTCATCAATGTAAGTAAAATGTGCAAACATTTGGCAGTCACAAGCTTTCCTGAACTGAATAAATAAATGAAGCTGTTAAAAATATCCGTGAAAATCACAATATTTTCCATTGTTTTTCTGCTTGCAAGTGCAAAGGTAGTAAAACTTGCCAATATTATAACATTGCTCTTTTTCAGGACGTACCCATCCGTTACCACGCGTTCTGTGCATGTCCTCGTGGTACGGCACTACCAAATACTGAATTATTGTCGTGTTGCTCGAACGGTTACCATGGATTTATCTTTGGTAATCGATACCTCTCAGATAACGCACTGATTATTCTAGTAAGAGTGAGAGGGGAACTGCTGCGCTTCTCGGATAAGTGCTAAACACCAATGAACGCATTACTTTAGCCAATGGAATTCGCAGGAATCACAAATGACAAATAGATGTTCACTCCACGTGGAGTAATCAGTGCGTTATCTGAGAGGTATCTATTACAAAAAATAAATCCATGGCAACGGTTCGAGCAGCGCGAGTATACTAATCGCTTTAATTTAGATTAACTCTTGGAAATAGATTAGCTGCTGTTAATTATTTCATGTTGCTTTTGAGATGATCACCTAGAAATATAACGATTTACATTCATACCCCTTTCTGTTCTATTTATTTGTAAATAAATCGATAAGTATGTTTAATGCTATAACATTTTTAGCTCTATACAGTTATATTTACGAATAGTACTTATTTAACTGTTTTAATTTTCAATTATTGGTACATTTTTATATACCCTTTCCTCGAAAGGTATAAAAACGTATGCCTGTAAATGCATATAGCGACCCTCCATTGTCATTTCATCTCTGTATCAGTAATGAAAACTGTAGTCTTATTAGCTGGAAAGCTTCAATCTTCACTAGTGTGTATCCTGAAGTTAGTAGTCTTGGGCAGAGACTAGTTTCTGCGTTGCTGAGAGCAAAAAAAGAATTGAACATGGCATATACAGGTCGTGGGCAAACCGCGGCCTCAAGAGATGCACCCGCGAATGTGCGAGGTAGCTCATGTTCATTTCCCAGACAGGGGAGAGGGCAACAACTTGAGAGCTGTTACTGGGCCCTAGGGCATAGCGTACAACTTTACCGTAATACTCTCAGCTGACATTCCTTTATAGCGGTTTTAATAACTTTTCCAAGCTGCAGCTTTCCCTCAGTGGACTCGAAGGAGAATAATAACAATATGTCGCATACGAAATATCCCCTCTCATTTTGTTCTAACCAAATCCTTTTTTAAGTGGTATATCGATATTTAAACATTACAAAATCATATAACGATGCGAATTAACATTATTCCACATGAAATTTTATACTCGTATCAACAGATTTAAAATTCGCGAGAGATAAAATACATTTCAGTAATGCTAAATGTGTGTAGCAAATTAGCCTCTTTACATGGCTTTAGGGGAATTGGATTTTTAATCTCCATTTCAGATTTAGCAAATTTTAGATACACCCTTTGAAAAAAGCAGACTCTGAAAGTGTATGAGAATGTTCACACAATGTGTATTGCTTTATGTTTCATGCGTATCCACATAGGAAATCCTTCCTTTTTTCGCACACTGAAATGTGTTCGAAAAATTGAGTCTCATAATTTACTCATAATTGAGTCTCCGTTTCTAAACATGCGCAGATAGCCGAGTGGCTATAGAATAGTATGTAGGAGCTAGACCTACAAAGGTTCTAATCCAAGATATCATTTTTATTGTAGAAATACGCAATGTGTATCATGCACACTGTAATATAACTTCCAATTGCTAAGAATTACTTGATTTTATGGCATTTATGCTCACACCTAAAAACTGAGACACTCTACTCTGTTTTTAAACTAACTGTAATAAATGTTTTATTCCTAGATGTAAAATCAAATAAAAATTGTAATCAACTTAGAATTGGATGTGTAAACCCTCTGTATCTATTGCTGCCCTCATTATGCGGTGCATGGATGAGATAAAATGCCTAGTGACACTTTCGCGAGAGGATACTTAGCATTATATGCCAACGCTATTCATAACAGATGAAGGGCCTGCCTCGGTAGCTTAGATGGTAGCGTGTCTGCCTCACGTTCAAGAGGTCCCGAGTTCGAATCTCGGTCAGGTTGAGTTATATGTATAAGGTTTTTTCCGGGGTTTTCCCTTATCCTTAAAGACGAATGCCAGGTAGCTCTAAGCTCCATGGAGCCCGGTTTCATTTGAACATTATTTCACCAATTTCATTCATCGTCCGATATGACTTAACGTCGGAGGACGTAAATTAAAGAAAAACAGATGAAGAAGCCAGAGTGTTTACACGGCCAATATTAAGGCAATTTATTTAATAAAGTTACATTTATTTTGACAAAGATAAGAATCTGTTATTTGCGTTTTTTGTAAATGAATGTATTTAAAATAATGTTATTTATCTTCTGCAAGAAAAACATAAGGCACTGTTATCAAAGTAACAATAATAAAAAGAAACATGCTAATCAAGGATTCGAATTCAGGCTGGTTCACTTAACGAGACACATGCGTTTTACCGCTCGGCTAACATGCATATGGCCAAGCCGCAAGGCTATCTATCGCCTATCTATCACATAGCTTTGAAATGAAGCCAGAGCGAATCGAAGCAAATATTGGAAAAATTAATTGTTCTTTCACACTAGCCTTGTGTAGGCCAAAGTATAGAAAGGTAAAGTCAGACTGAAAACTTAATGCCATAGCCGGGATTCAAATCATTGAAGCTTTCAGTCTGTCTCTATCTTTCCAAGGCGTATATTGTGAACGGAGCGTCATCGAATGCTTCCGATGTTTTCCGAATCAAACTTTGTTTCTGGCAGCTGCTCATTTTTTTTGTCAAAGGGTGTATGTAAATAATATATGTATCTACTATGGGCAATCTAGAACACTTATATTTTGAATCCTCCCCTTTACATCTTATAATTATAATTTCACGAATTCTATTGTATAGTGGAGCAATATCCGCGAGTGGTTTCGGAAAATGGAATGATAATGTGAGTTTCTCCATTCTTTAAAGAGTGACTTCACCCATCTTTACTGCCATTTCACTAATGTGAACTAGTTGAACTCATTCTGTCAGTCCAATCTTCTTCGTGTCACCACCGCATATTGAAATACTTACGACGCAGCCCCTTCTTCGGTCCGCCTCACTTGCTGGAGTTCAACACCTGGTATCCAAACTCCCTTGCAGTGGCACTACTCATCGCAGACTAAAACAATGAACATAAAGTGGAAACGTAGAGTCAGATTGAACAATTCAATGCCATAGCTGGGATTTGAACCACGGATCTTCTGGTCTTCGTCCAGCCGCTCTAACCATTGAGCTACTATGGCCAACGTGCCGACATGACATTAAATTCTCCAACTGACTCGTATTTTTCCTGGTAAACCACTTGGGAGTTCTCATAAACACATGAGACAACTACCTTAATTTCCATTAATTGTACCTAATAGTGGTCCGAACTATAAAGCCTGGGCCCTAAAGTACTTACAGCATAGTAAGTCGCCATTAAGGTAGTTGTCTCATGTGTTTATGAGAACTCCTAGTGGTTTACCGTGAAAAACACGAGTCAGTTGGAGAACTTAATGTCATGTGAGCACGTTGGCCATAGTAGGGTTGGAGCGGCTGGACGGCAACCAGAAGATCCGTGGTTCAAATCCCAGCTATGGCATTGAATTTTTCAGTCTGACTCTACGTTTCATAGTGCGTCCTAAACGTGGCTAGTGTGAAAGAACAATTAATTTCCAGTCGATTTCTTGTTTGTTACAGAACATTTCAGAAATATATCGTGATATGAGTAGTGGTATTTATAAGAACATTTTGAATTTTGAATTTCTGAAACTTGGACTTTTAATTCTACGAACCCACAAAGTCACAGTATCAACAAGGCTTATGCATTCTTGTTCTAACAGTGCTGAGGTATTAACATTGTACATCTATAGTTTATCTGATTAATTGACATAACAAATGTAAAACATTCTTTTTTGTTTGCTAAAAATAATCAAGATGTCTATGTGAACTTTAAAATGTGCATACAACCGTGGCAAAGCAGTATATTGTAAATTTTCGAAAGATTTAGATAAAAACTGAAATACTTAAGCATTTTAATTACGGGTAACATTAAGTAATTGAGTAGCTGAGATGTCTATGATTGAGCCAGTATAAAGAGGACAGCTTTCATTCGAATTGTGCACGCATGTTTTATTTTTAGCTGCTTGTTTTACTTCCTTTGCTTCTTCCTGAGACGAATCTTACGCCAAAAGTTCCTTTGAAGCCTCTAGCTCCTTGTAATTTGAAGACTAAAACTTGTTTCCGGACTCCTGTAACATTCCTTGCCTCTACACTTTCCTACTTCAGATGTTCTTGTGTCTGAGAAATTATTACTTCAGACTGAAGCACAGGCAGACAACACGACAGGAATAGTGAGTCTTCAGTGATATCGAAATCTCTATATCATTTTATATTTTCTTCCAGATTGAGCATTTTTAACAGATTAATGAGAAAATTAATTAAAAGGTATAGCTTTTCAAAGTTGTATACATATCTACAATGTTTTCTCTCTCATATGTAATATCACACTATTTCATAACGCAATGCATCATTAGCTACAAATTCTGTGCACAGAAGTTGCAAAATAAAATAATTAATCATACAGTTGTTATATTGGTAAAATTACCCTAAGAGTATTAACATTTTTCAAATGTGAGTAATATTTACTTTTGAATTCAAACATATATGATTTATGTGTACTATACTTGTATTAGCTGATAAGCTAATAATTTGGCTGACAGAATAAACTGGTGATTTAATATGTCCAGAATATCCATGTTTAAAATGTTTGTATTATATTTGTTTCTTGTGCTGTTATTATATAATTTTAAATTAAAAATATGTGTCTATTTTTTATAAAACAATTTTAACCTGATATTTTAAAATTCTCACTGCCATACATTTTTTAAAGAGGGCATGCCAGTAGAAATACACAAAAATTATCAAACATTACATTTTAGGCTTTAATTATTAGTATGATCATTTATATAGAAGCTGATACTGAAATTAAGAATTGCAATGTATAAAGAATCATGATGGATATCAAAGGAATGTTGGATCTTTGCTACAACACGTGCAGGTGCATTTGAGTCGAATAGCAATTTGGGTGAATAAGTTGTTTTAACAAAAGAAACGTAAGAACCAGTGTCCTTAGCAGATTTCTAAAGGATAGCACTTGACTTTGAATGGGCTATTCTTCGGACCATTCACAATGGCATGACAAAATAGCCACAAAGGGAATCTTTGGTTGAATAAAGAGGGCTTCCAGAAAGTGAAAATGACACTACACTCACGGGCAGCTGTGACCAGTAGGGACTTACAGTCCATGGCGTGGAGCCGATTAGGGCAGTCCACTATTCCTGTCTTGGTTAAGGACAGACCAGAAGTGATGAGAGAAGATATTTGTCAGTTTATACGTAACTAATTAAGTATTATCGAGTAATAAGCATTCCGCCTTCAGTAACTTTAAACAGTGATATTGGTAATCCTTGGTCGGCAACTTCGATCTTAATGTAATAATAAAAGAAGCAGTCATAAAACCAGTTTGAAACGGGCGTTCCAGTGTCATTAAAACCATCCTTCTCAAACATATCCACGCATACCCTGTGAGAAACCTCATTGCTTTACCCTGAGCTTAACACTATTTGCTTCAAACTGTCACCCCAACGTGGAACTTTGATCGCCAATATATTTGCTTCAAAGCGCTTTCATTTGAATATTTTTGTTACCGTAGCAAAAGTGAGAGAGCTATGTTACGCTTTAATTAGTGCGAAATTAAAGGCATATTTGTGCATTTATGAATTTCTCTGATACTTCTCATATTTATTACAAAATTTCCAGAGGCATTACTGCTCACTTTGCTGCACCAATGTTGAAAATTTTATAAATTACGCGTTATAAATTAAAAAGTTACACTATTTAATAAGAATATATAAAAATATAAATACAGCTAAATAAAACTGGCTATAGAGTTATTAGTAAAAGGCAAATGTGTTCCACCTCCAAATTCACTCAACTTTAATATAAAAATATACAATTCTTGGAAACGAATAGCCGCTAATTAGCAAAGCAATATTTTTTAAAGCAGTTAATTTAACTCTATAATTCTGAGAAAGCTTATTGTATAGTTCAACCAGAACATAAATATTAAGTATATTTTAAAAGTCATGATTATTTCATCGCAAAGAAACTTTTTATAAAGTATGTTTTTGTTTCAAAATGCAGAATCCAGAAACGACTTTACTATACATTAACAACCCTTTATACAAATATAATCTATGGCTATACAATAACCTATAGTAGGAAATTCAAAACATGCAATGAATACGTTGAGGTTTTTAAAATTATACAATTGATGTCCTTAAAATACAGTCCTAATGACTCTTTTGATTCCGAGTTAAAAATAAGTGTTATATGTTTCTTATTAACAATAAAAACTTATATTAATGTGAAAAGCCTATACACAATCGTTGTCTACCCTATATTACAATATTGCAATAAACAGATAATTCCATATCTAAATGAAAAAATATACATTAATGGGACTTTTACTGTACCGGGAAAATATCTCAATACACTAAAACAAACCTGTCACTATTTATCCCGGCAACGTTATGCAAATTTAAAGCAATGTGCGCTCTAGCATCTGTCTTGAGCAAGAGTCCTATCAGAGGGTGTGCGTAGATACATAGGAGTAAGGATGACACTGATGACACTGGAATTCAAGTTTAAGACTTGTTCAGTGACTTCTTCTCGTTTTCATCGTAAATCGCAAGTTGCTGACCAAGGGACACCAGTCTATATTACTGTCCGGAGTTACCGTATGTGAAACGCCTATTACGCGATAACACTTAACTGATTATTTACGCAGGAACAGATACTTTCCCCAGCAACGTCTTCCCTATTTGACAGCCAGTCCAGCTGTGTCCGAGATTCCCCTCACGAAAGCGGCCTTATTCACGTCAAAATTCCTTTTGTTACCATGTAGTCCTTTGCATCTCTTGTTTCGGCGACCAGCCACTAAGAAAAGGTCCGCACTTCTTGTCAGGTGTTTGCCAGATGGACCCCCCTCGACGATGGTTCCTCCAGAATTAACTGCTCAACTAACAGTTGAACATGCCACAAACAACAGGCTGTTCACATTTAACAAATATACCAAATGGTCATATGTAATTTATTACGAGTCTTTATTTATTGAATCCCTAATTTCGGTATCAAATCAAAGCCTACAGGGTTTTCTATCATTCTTTTTCCATTAGAGCTCAGGTGCCCAATTGGCGCTCATATGGGCTAATGACGTCACTGTGTCGTTTTACCCCAACCCCTAAATTCTGTGGTTGTGCCGTACAAGATCCATTTCCCCTCCTCTCAGTCAGTCAGTGACGGTTCTCGCAATGACAGCGAAACGTCCAGCATTCCACAACGAATGGGAGGAAGAATTTCTTGTTGTCGAAGAGGAAAACACGGCGAGATGTCTGAATTGTAAACATCACTTATCATGGGGTAGCCGATTTAACATAAAACGACTATCTATATCATCATTATGACTATGGCAAACACGTTCTATCAGGTAAGCAACGTTTGATGCATAATTTCATGTTATGATTTCAATTCATATTAGCTAAATTGTGCATTGATTAATTAATTAATACATTTCATTTTAAGGTGCTGCAAGACTGCAAAAACTACAAAATATGAGAACGGCGATTCCTGAAGGCCCTCATTCTAAAAGTGTTGGTAAAGTTTCTTATAGAATTGCTGAACTTATTGCTTAAAGTATGAAGGCTTTAAATGAAGGAGAGTTCATAAAATATTGTTTAATTATTGCAGCCGAAGAAGTGTGTCCCAACATATTAGGTACTTTTAAATCAATGAGCCTGTCTCAAAATACAATGACAAGATGTGTGGAAGGATTGGGGAGTGATATTGAGCAACAGTTACAGAAAAAAATAAAATCATAAACTTTCTTTTCACTAGCGTTGGATGAAAGTACAAACATCGATGAGCTGGTTAAAAATAAACTGCGTCAAAAGAATCAGTAACAAAAACGGCGTTCCAGAGGTGTTGGTGACATCATTTACACCAAAAAACAATAGTAGAAGTAACTAGAGTCGCCGCCACTGTTAAGAGCAACGTTAGCAACGTCTGCGACTGGTATCAGTAAAGGCATTACGTCATAGCTGCATGGAGGAGAAGGCGATCCAAGAGATCCGGGTAAGAGAGAGGGAAGCCCGGAAATTTTTGCGAATTCGTCAGCCTTCTATACCTAGGACCGGTACTTATAGTGCAGTTGCAGCTAAGCCGGTACCTAGACGCGAAATCGCAACACAAACCAGCGAAATAAAGGGGGAAGTAATATCTGAAAGACCAATTACACCAAGATCACAGCAAAAGCAACAAACACCAGCACGTACAACAGTGAGTGCCCCGACCAAATCCAGTCCTAAGAAGAAGGATTCAGCCAAGTCACTGCCGAAAGCATCTACTTCAAGAACATGTGAACCGGTAATATTTAATGTATCGCCAAGGAAATTTAAGACCTCTTATGACAGAACGGACTTCCTCAAGGAACATAGTAAGACCAGTGAAAGGAGAGCTAGCCAGCGCAAAAGTCCGCGAACATCTCCGTCCACAACATCTGAGGACTCATCTGAAGAGGACGCCGATCGGCGACTTTCATCTTCGCCGGTCGCAGTTTGCGATCCTGTCGAGAGACTTCCATTGCCGATGTGGAGCGGGTGGATCCTGCCCTCACTGCCCAAACGACAGTGAGGAAAAGGCAGGAAAAACCTGCTGAAAGCTTTAGCCCTGCCCCAAAGAAACACAACAAATTGGTCCGACCACCTCTGGGCAGGTAGCTCTTGTCATGGCAAGCTTTTTATTGAAAGTATTATTTTTATGGCTTTTTTATTTTATGGGAAATTATAGCTTTTGTATTGTTTATTATTATTTATTTGTACCCATTTGGACTTATTTATATTTTAGTCATTTTGTTTTGATCTGTTTTTAAAATTTTGACTAATTTATATCTGGCTATTACCATGAATCAGTTTCTGTAAGGGCGCTGATGACCAAGCAGTTGAGCGCTCTTACATCCATATCATCATCATCATCATCATGCTCGAACTGTGGGTGGAGGTAAAACCACCTTTCCCTTACGCGGTTAGCCCTGGGCACCTCTGCAGTAGAGTAATTGCTTATGATTATTCCCCCCACACAATTAAATAAAATTTTTCTTATTTTCGGCTAGTGATGGTTATTTAATGCTATGGCCTTACTTAATCTTATACTCCCTTATTCTGAAATTTCTGCAGATCCATCGATGCTGATAACCTTCTGGTAATATATTTAGGTTTAACAACTGATTGCTTATGGTTAAAGGGAGCTTTAATGACGAAAATTACTGAAAGAAAAGTTTCCATTCATATTAATCTTTGTGGAATGATTCTCTCTCTCTCGCGCTCTCTCTCTGTCTCTCTGTGTCTGTTATTTTTGTAAGGAAAACCCCTATATTTTAAATATATTTTTCAAAATGGTAATTCATCTGTAATTTTGTAGAATGAGTTTTGCACCACTTCATAGAAAACCACAGCTCCTACGCACTTTGCAGTTGATCATTCTAATTGGTAATGTAACAGATAGTTTAGATCATTCTAATGAGAAGTTTTTCTCTAGAAATGTGTACTATTTTAAGAATATGGCAGCTTCGGTGTGTTCAAGCATGTGATTTACTTCGTAGTATATGGATATTATATGACAATTTTCCACATTTTAGAAACAACAATTTTAGGTGCTGTTCTGGATCTACTTTGATGTTAAGATGGTTATTAAAAAAAAGAATCATGGGGAAAATTGTAATAAAATAATATTACAAACAGAAAATAATTCAAATTGTGTAATAACCAAAGTTATTTCATAGATGTACAGTGCGATCCATATAAACCTGAGCCATTTTGAACCAATGTTAGGACACACTTGCAACTTTGGGAGAATATAATGCACAATTGGGAAATTACATTACATTGTTTACATCTCAGAGAAGATGCTGGAAGAGTCCTCCACCAGCATCTATATATGATACGACTGTAGACACTGAAGTTTATATGGGTATCTTCAAGACATTTGTGGAGCAGCTGGACGATGTCGAATTGAGAGAAGGTTATTTCCGGCAAGATGGAGCAACGTGCCATACATCTAATAACACCAAGGAACGTGTAACCAGTTTCTTTGATAATCGCATAATCTCAAAAGGTCTGTGGTCCTCCAGATCCCCTGACCTAACCTCACCGGTTTTTTTCTTGTGGTGGTATCTAAAATGGAGTGTACAAGAATAGGCCACGGACAATTAATGTTCTCAAGGAATCCATTTGAACCGAAATAAGTAGCATTGGCGAGGATACTCTCTATAAAACTTCGGAGAATATGTTGAGACGAGTGTAAACATGTATAGATGCTGGTGGAGGTCTCTTTCAACATTTTCTCTGAGATGTAGTGTAATGTGATCTCCCAATTTTGTATGATATTCTCCAAAAGTTGCTTGTGTGGACTATTATTGGTTCAAAATTTATGGCCTATTGAAGTGGTTGAGGTTTATATGGATCGCATTATATATCAGTAAACATAGAATGTATGTAACTATATGCAGCCAAATATTCAGTCTGATATCTTAAATAATTTCTGAGATGATAGATCAGAATTTTATAGAATTTAGTATTAGTGAGGTAGAACTTTCAATCTCCCCTTGATTGAAAACAACATGGAACTACAGGTTGGTAGTTCAACCAGCGGTAGGTTGGTCTTTATCCAAGTAGCCGGGCCAGCCCGCGTTTCATTTACTGGTTAAGGTTTTGCTCCTGAGACTTGCAACCTATTACATTTAGAACATCCATGTAATAAGGTTATCTCCATTTCTCAAGACAAAGATCCTGGAGAGCTGGTATGTGAATTCCTGGGTACCCAGTATAAATTATAGCTTGAATAAAATACTGTTCACTTAGTGGCTTATTAAAGCTTTAATTTCAATGAAGAGGGCATCCTTTAGAATATATGCAATTATTTAGTTTTGTGTTTGAGCACCTACAGCTATGGTTCCTAATATCAGATGAAGCTCTTAGTGCGCCCACATAACCTTTTATCTAATTTATAGTGATAGTGTTCGAGAGGACGTGTAATAGTTAAAGAGCAATCAAGAGCATATCCCTCTGCAGACGAACCATTCAACTCCAGTGTCATTAGCAAGGCAGTTATTTGTGAAACGTAATCGGATTTCCACTTGTGAATTTCCTGCGACACCGCAAGAACTCCCCTGGAGTCCCTATTGGTTGTGGCAGGGTGGAGGCATGTTTTGAAGCAGAAAAAGCTTTCATTAAGCAGTATGATAATGACTGATTTTCAACAGGGAGACTATGGCTCCTATCTGACAGGAACAATCTTCTCTCTTCCTTTCTATTATAATTAATAATACTTGCCATTCCGTTTTCCTCCCACTGCGCTGTAATTAACAAACAGATGTTGATATCCGTGTTATCTTATTACACGCCTCTTTCTATTCCACCCAGCTACATTTCTCTGGTCTGCCCCTCTGAGAGCAGGACGAAGAGAATGGGATAATGGAAACTGTCCCAAGACTTAGATAGCGTCAGAAATCTTGAGTGTCATTTGTTTTGTCCTTCTAAGAAGATTGTTTCTACAATTCAGAGAATCTATGATAACCTTTGATGCAGGTGGAGACGATGTTACGTTAACACCAGTTAAGCTGCAGTAATCTGGAAGTTTTCCTTTATTTAGTCTGAAAGAGATAAATGGGCAAGCTGTGCAAAAGAATCTGTGTACAACACTCGCAACTCTCTCACAGGGAGATTCTGAATTTATATCTTCAGTGTTAGCAACAATGGAAGGAAGATACGATTTTTTATCGCCATTTAACTAATAGCAAGATAACTGGTATATTGTTTCATTACATAAATTGACGCACAGTTTGCATTTTTGCAAGCTTGCCTGTATGAATGCAGGTTGCAGGTTGCAGGTTGCAACTTGCCTGTATGCTAGGGTGTTTTGTAATACTTCAAGGTTCTCCACGGTTTGATTTAATGCCAGCCTTTTTATTGCTTTTAATTTGTGCCCAGACTTTCCTAGTATTTCCGGGTGCTTGACGATGGACCTTTAATGTTTCAGAAATTACTATAAGAGTGAATGTAAATGAAAGGCATTGTTATATTTTTCAACCGAATTTCAGATGATTAGGAATACATTCAATTTATTTTAATTTTATTAAGGCATTTAAACTATTGTTTTCTTGTGTGAAATCGAGGCATATCTCTTGTTGGACAAGTGAACTCACAGAAAATGGGTGTAAGGATCACATAACAATGATTGGGGACACGTTTATAATGTGTTAACAAATTTTCGCCGCTGTCCCATGTTCTGTTATGATTGTACTCCACTTCTAACGAGAATAAACAATATAAATATTATGTTATTTCCTTCACGACTGGCAGTTCAATAACGTATACGTTTGACTGCGTTATATCGTTTGGATAGCAAAGTATTGAAATGTTTATCTTCGGTTCCAAAATATTCAGCTGTAATCACAATTCGAATGCCTTTGTCTTTTTAATTACCCATAGTTTTGCAGAATTTTTAAACATACTTGAAATGTGTAGAGTAACTTTCCTCAATCTTCTAAGTGATGCTCCGAATTAAAGCACGCACCGAAACAGAAAATCAAATTAGAATATTTCATTCTATTATAACTCTCATAATTCATTAATTATACTTTTATAAACATATGTCCTTAATACTTTTCAACTTTTTATATATAATCTATGACCAGAGTAAGACAGCTTCGAGAGTTGTGACGTATTTCAGCCAGGAACGAGGCCTGCAGTGCGTGTGACGTCAGGCAAGAGCCGTGTAGCACCAATTTGCCTATATAAATGGCGCTGTGAGTACAGAATCTGAGGGTTCAGGGAGGTGTAGCACACTCAGTGACAACAATGTAGCTGCCACATACCTAATGGAACTGTTACATTTACAAGGTGACGATTTATTGAAGGAAAAATATACACACAAGGAAGAGTTTGCTGATTTTTACAAGAATGTCCCCCAAACCAGATTTCCGAGGTTGTATTCACTTGCCACACGGACATTGTGAGTGTTTGGCTTGACATATGTGTGCGATTTTTTTTTCTGTTATGAAATTAGCTAAGTCCAAGCCCCGAAGCTCCTTGTCGGTTCACAATCTAACACGCAGCCTTCGATTACAAATTTCCCAGACATTAAATCCTGACATTGATAAACTAGTTAAATAAAAAGGAAATCGAAAGTGTCGGAAAATGTCCACGTAATTCTGTTCTGAGTGGGTCTCCTCTAATTTGCATGAGAAAATTACTTTATATTTTATTTTATTTACTTTATAACATGTATGCACTTTAAATAAACTACGAGTTGAAGTTTTATATATAATCTCATAGCACAGAGCCAAAATGTAATTGTTTATAAACTGAGACCAATTGTGTAATTAAAGCATTAATATTAAAACACCCAAGATGTAAGTTGTACATATTATTAATACCCGATACATTTCCTGTCTTTCCTACGCTGTCAGAACCCCAACACATCAAAATATTTCCTTTACATTGGGCAGCAGAAATCAGCGCGGTGACGTCACATGCTAACCTGCAATTCTTTCGGGAGCATATTTGGCGGTTAGAGCTGACGGAGCTGACGTCACACCGCCACTACCTGTCTTCCCGTGATGTTTATAATACACAGTTTCATAATTCCAGTACCTTGTATTATTTTGTTACTTACAGATTGATTATAAGTGCGCTATTACGGCATAGCTCTCGAATGGAGATATGGGTGCAGCGCCTAGAAGATCGTAAATCGACTCTGCCCTCTGCCAATTTAACTTCCTGGACGCTGGGTTTAGAGGTAAGGAAAGGAGAGAGTTACTAGTTCCACATTTTAAACTGACCTGTATTGACTGACAAATATACAGCGGTATACCAGAAAACTTATTACACCTGTGCATCCATAATTGCAGAAAAATTCTAAACAACAACACCAAAAACAGGTTCATCTTGTTTTTCTTCATTATAGGGATTAGGCCTTCGGCCTGTAGCTTCCTCATTCTGCAATTTCTGCCTCAACAGGTACTTAGGCTGCTATTTTCCGCCGATAAAGTGATTTTTCAATGCCTAATTATATGCCTCCCAGATAAATACATAACCTAGTTCATTTCCATACGTCACCCAGATCAAATTCCCAGAATGTTAGTATTAGGGAAGGGAATAACCAATAGAGTTCAAAATGACACTGTATTCACGTTTTTATATTGTATTTGTTTTTATATATGTATTGATACGTTCGGGTTGTATTTTATGCATATTTTCCTCACGGATGTGCCTGTAGTTTGTGTTCTAGTGCACTATTTGACATTTAATAAGAAAGAGTGCTTAAATACTAAACTGCCAATTTTTATCTGATTTTATAAACTCATTTTGTTGATTTTAAGTGGAGAACATATTCCTAAAGAAATTAAGATGATGACGAACTGTGGGAAACCTAACGTTTTAAAATAAATAGCTTTATATCAGTTAGAGTATTAGAGATTTCGTTGAAAAGTTCGGTCGCTTCCACTAATCTTGCATAGTTTTATTTTAGGGTTTATTAAATAATGCCTAGCAGCCACTTGCATTAACTTTTACTCTAAAGCGTATTACTTCAAGAAATGAAATTTTGTTTTATTTATTCGCTGGGACCGTATTATTTTAATGGAGAAGTCTTAATCAAATTTTTGGCAAAGATAATATGATAGTGCAGAGAATTAATATATAAATGTATATATAAAGTCTCTTTTATAATAAGATTGACATCGCAACTTACAGCGCAAGCGAAATCAGCTCCTATCACAAGAGTAACTCCATGTGGGGTAGATGTTCTGATGCCTCTAAATGGCCAAAGTCAGATAACGAATTTCTGCTGGATGTAAACGGGGTAGCAAGAATTATACTCCAACTAATAAAGAATTTGATATGACATCACGTGATAGAAGCAGGTTTCGGTTTACTGTTGTGAATACCTTGTTTGCGATGTCAGTATAATTATAAAAGGAACTATACTGCTGGTGTAGATGTGCTTGTAATAATTAAAATGTAGGATCTCTTAAAACCGGAATGGCTTTGTAGCATGTGGTCGATAACATTTTTCATGAAGGAATGAGAGACTTGCGAAATGAAAAGCCATCTCATCTTTCTACACTTTCCTGTTTGACGCTTGAATTTGTGCAAGATGGATGAATGTTCAGGGAAACGGCATAACGGTTAGAAGAATCCTGACTTAAACGGACATCCTGAATGAAAGATGACAGGTGCTGACTGGACCATAGAGCAGGCGGAAATATGAGCAGGCATTTCATGGATACTTCACTCCCTATTCCCTTCAGAATTGCCCCAGCTTTCCTTCTTCGGTTTCCCCAAGGGACATTTAATATACCTACGTTCTTTGCACGTTTTAGTTCAATGTCTAAACCGTTTTGGATTTCCCTCGACGTGTTTTAGTCGCTTCCTTGCAATTTTCGGTGTTTAAGTTCTAAATAAGGACCCTTAGCAGAACCTTTTGCCATATTTGACGTTTATTTCATTATAGGAATGGTTACTTTTTGTAAAAGGTAAACTTAATGTTTCAATCATTGTAACATAGTCTACCTTGGCTCAACAAGCAAAGTCTAAAGTGAGCGACAGTTTTGAACAATTTCTAACTAAATATGTTTTAGTTTACATTAGCAGTCACCTTTCACGTTCATAAAATGCTAAATAAAATAATGTTTTCTAAGAAACAACTCATTCGTTAAAAACTGTGAAAAATATAAAGACTTTGAACCAGAATTGGTATAAAAGTAACTTGAGATTAATTTTGGAATATTACTACTTCTCTGCATAGTTTATTGATGCAGCGAAAGAAGATATTTTCTGTCTACTTTATATCTTTTTCGATATAAGTCATTGTTTGAAAGACCTATTAATTCATTACCTTAGGTGCATCCATGTTCACAAGTATACTGACAATACCTGCATGACTGTTAATAAAACATGTATCAATTTGGTTGTATTGCCTGTGATGCAACTTTTAAGGAAGAACAGCCGTTTTTTGCTTGTTTATTTTTCAGGAAAGTATATTAAATATTAATTAATGCAGATGGCTACATACCTTGAGGTGTCTAATAGTGGCAGCTAATAGTGGCATTTATAAAAGGAAGACACCAGTGGAAAATTTTAGCAACGACTGCTCCTTATTTATGTAAAAAGCTCCGTGATTTGTGTCATAGAATTATTGATAATCATAATACTAGGATTTCCTTAAAGCGTAAAATTTATTTTCATTTAAACCACCAGGCTAAAATTCTGTTACTGCTTAAAATACCAGTTCTCAGTAAAGTGAAACCTAATGTTTTACACAAACATTTATCTGTCAATATTGAGGAGAGATTTCTGAAATCGTTTCCATTGGCTCTTCGTGCATTGTTTATCATTTGCAAACACTTCTTGGATTTTTCTTGAGCTCTCACCTATTAAAAGTATATATTATAAGATATTAATATTTGTTGTTATTGGTAATCGAAATGTCACTATAGCTATCTCTTTGCAACAATAATGCCTAAATTTCCTCTTCTGTCAGTTGCATTTTGGTTTAATAAAATTGGAATTCTCCCTTTAGAGGCTATTTTAGCTTTTTCTGATTCTCAGTGATAAGCGGCTTAAGCAGCTATTAAGTAATTGGAAAGTACCCACTCCTGATATATAAATGAAACTGAGTAAAAGGCACAAAAGTAGTCTCATGTTTTATTAATAAATAGGAAATAGTTGCCTACTGATATTTTCCTAGATCTCACTCAGGGCTTTGATATTGTAGACCACTGAATTCTTCTGGATAAATTGCATGCAGTTAGTGTCAAAGAAATATGTCATGAATTGTTCAAATCATATCTTGTAAATAAGACGACAATTTGTAAAGCTGGCCTATTAGCAGCAAAGTTGTTCTTATTCAAATTAAAACATGAGATTAAATAGAACTGGAAGGGGTACCTCAGGGCTCGATATTAGGTCCATTTTTGTTTCTCTTATATTTGAATAACACAGTTAAAAGTATGAATACAACAGACTATAACATCAAATTACCTCCCTAGGCAGATGATAACAGTATACTAATGTTTGGTAACAATTCGAAAAATATATCATTCTACAATAGTACCTTCAATGAAAAATTATTAACTGGTTCCATGGAAAAAAGCTAAAAATAAGTAAAGCAAAATCATTACGGCTGGCCGAGTAGCTCAATCGATAGAGCACCTGTCTGCCGTGATAGGGATCCTGGGTTCGATTCTCGCCGGTGGGTTGAGGATTTTTCTCCGACCAAGATAATTCCTCATCTTCCCCAGAGTCTGGAAGTATGAATGGGAGTGTGAATGTGTGCGTAATCTAATGATGAAAATACAAAGTACAAGCAACCCAACGTATACTAGTTAACACCATCGATATGTTCCAAAGGAGAACGGTAGCCGATATGACCACTGCAGTTAAATGAAAAAAAGAAAGAAAGAAACCTGTTGTGATTTAACACAGTAGAACTTACAAACTTGTATTAGGAAATAAATTACTACACTATGTATCAAATACCAAAATTTTAGGAATATAATGAGATGAACATCTAAGGTTCGGCGGGCGCAAATGATCTCGCTGTCGATGGCCCTAAAACACCACACACTCACTCACACACACTCTAAGGTTCGAAAAGCAAATTCATCAGCTCAAACTGAAATTAAGTAGAATTACATTAGTTTGCAAATCGATGAGAGTATGTAAATACAGCAGTATTGAGAATTATGTATATTTTAATTTAATTGATGGAAATTAATAATTTTTTTACACAAGCCGTGTATAGGCTAAGATTTGGAATAGATAGAGTCAACATGAAAAATTCAATGCCATGGCCGGGATTTGAAACACGGGTCTCCTGGTTTCCGTCCAATTGCTCTTATCCATTGAGCTACAATTGTCAACGTGCCGTCATGACATTAAATTCTCCAATTGACTCATATATTTTCCCGGTAAACCACAAGGGGCTGGAGAATTGAATGTCAGGACGGTACGTTGGACATGGTAGCTCCATGGGTAAGAGCGACTGGAAGGAAACCAGAAGATCCGTGGTTCAAATTCCGGTCATGGCATTGAACTTTTAAGTTTTACTCTATCTATGTATATTTTGCTTATTTCCATTCCATAATGTCTAATGGCATACTAAGCTGGGGTAATACTCTGGATGTAACCAAAATATTTGGATTGCAGGAAAGAGTGATACGTTATAATGTAAAAATTCCTTCTTCTACCAGTTGTAAACCATACTACAAAATACTAAAAATACTCACATTACCACTTGCATATACCTATGAGGAACTAGTTCGACAAGAGCTGTGCTTTCACAATTCGGAAAAAATATCACTGGTACATAATTACAATATATCAATTAAAACATATCTTCATAAATCACAATAAAAATTTATTCACACACAGCTTTGAGCATAATGCAGTCTTATTGTATAGAAAGCTGACACAAAGCATTAAAGGTATGCAATCTGAAAAAACGTCCAAACTGGCTCTAAAATAATTTTAATAGAAGGTTAATATAATTCGATAGAAGCACATATAAGACACAGTTCACTTATCAATGCTTTCTAAAGTGGTGACGTTCCTAAATACCTATGCAACAAGTACATGTTACCCCGCCTCGGTAGCGTAGATGGTAGCATGTCTGCCTCACGTTCAAGAGGTCCCGAGTTCGAATCTCGGTCAGGGTGATTTGCCTGGATAAGGTTTTTCCGGGGTTTTCCCTTATCCTGAAAGACGAATGTCAGGTAACTCTAAGCTCTATGGACCGTGGGATCATTTGAGCATCATTTCACCCATTCCATTCATCGTCCGATATGACTTAACGTTGTGGGACGTAAATTACAAAAAAGTACATGTTATATATTTTCATTGAACTATGTAGTAAATACCTATATAATTTCTATGTGATCAGTAATTTTTATATAATCTAATTTATACTACCTAGATTTTAAGTTGATGAAACCTATATCCTTGTACAAGATTTAAATGATGTATAAACCATGACTATGGAAATATATTCTAAACACACTACTTTAAATATTTTTTCTTAATTTTAATGTCACCCAGCCACCTAAAATGTGATGAACTGAGTGTTAAATAGTGAATATGGCATGCTTTATATGGGACAAAGGATTTTAGAATAGTTTCAATACAATTTAGTGGAACAATAGTTCTATGTGAATTTATTATTTTCAGGCTTAACGTGACCCATCTGCAGATAATGTGTAAATATGTTCAATATAACTGGGGACATTCTACTCTTTAAGTCACCAATTCATTAAAAAGATTAAGAAATATCTTGTAAACATATTTTATTATAATTTGGTGTTATATATTATATATACATATATAATTAATAACTATTAATACAAGAGAGCAACATGCCCACAAGTTTATTAATGAAACATTTCTATGCTAGAAAAAAATCTCGTTTAGCAAGTATCCCGTTTGAAACTCAAAAGTTAATTTTATTATTCATAGAAGGAAGCCTTATTGAATTTTTAAATGATGCTGAACAGAAACAGAATACTTTTCAATAAAGCCAAACCAATAGTCTTACCCATTGGGTCTCTCGCCCCGATGAATGTTTCTTTGATGAAGGAAATATTTAAAAAGTTGTGGCCTCCCATATCATCCGACTATATTCAATATCAAAATTATCCTTATTGAATTAAAGGAATTCAAATTCTTCTATGAAGAAGGATACACATCAGGAACTTTACATAACTATACGAGTGTATAATTGCAAACTATCAGAATTGAGTATTCATCGTAGGTGATCCTAGTGGAGATTACATTGGAATGATACAGGAGTTTATTTTCATTGTTTGCTTAAATACGAGTAGTTTAAGAGATACCTTATGGTCATTAAGTATTTGAAAATTGTTCTAGATCTTAGAATGGGTAAATATTACTACAATTTTATGGCAGTCGATATTATTTTTCACTTATAGGAGAATAATCGGAGATTTTCTTATTTGAATTAGTAAGCATCGCCATCGGAGACAAATATCCTTTGTAAAAATCTTTATTTACTTTACGCATGAAAATGTTCTTAGATTACTTGCATTTAGAAGGTCATAATAGCTGCTCAAATCTTAGCGGATCAAATTGGTTGCTTTAAGATTTTGGTTCTAAAGCTCTGCTTGCTCTGAGGATAAGTACACACAGCTTTGAGACAAAAACGGTTCTGTTCGCAGTGGTTCAATTGCTTAGAAAAAGCTTAATTTGGATGCGAGGATATAATCGTTAAAAAAGAAAGACCGACCGGCTAGAGGTTAAGATTTCTCAGCAAAGCCTCACCCCCACCCTCTAGGCCCACACGCAGTTTAAAACGTATAAACAATGACAGAAATGGGGGAAGTGGAAGAATTTCTACACATGGTGCCGGAGCTCATCGTCACCTAGGCCAGATAGACTGGGTTACAATGCTTGATCCGTGCTGAGAATTATCAGAGGAAAGCGTTGTAAGTGGGTTTCTTTAGAGAGGGAAAGAGATAGTGTGAGAATATACCGCCATCAAGAATTCCGTGCAGCATTCAAGCCGAGGCCCGCAGGACTCTGCTGAATTTTCCTATTACCGAAGTGGAACGTGAGGTACATAACGAACCACGTGCACGAATAGGGTGGGGACCGTGCAGCCGGAATCGCAGCAATCCTGTTGTCTGTCTTTCTGTCCGGTAACTATTGGCAAGAACGAGCTGATGATACGGGTTAGATAAAAGGAAGCAGAAGGAAGAGCAACACCGGGTGGAAAGGAATTAAAAACAAAAAGTAGTTTTAGAAGGAAAACAGAAAAGTGTGATATGGAAATAAAATGAAGAATCATCCATGTGACTACATAGGTAGGGTTTAAAATGATTATTACAAACTGAATTTTCTTCCTATAAATGAGATGAATGTTAAATGGCAACCAAACAATACTGTGTGCGATATCTAGGAGAAGGATAATGAAATCATTTGGTAAATCAAATGAACAACATTTTTAGAACTTTAAACGACTTTATTGTGTATGTATGTATGTATTTATTGACTGCAATTGGGTACTACCCGGTGGCAGAGTTAAGAATACAGATCAAATTACATATACTAGATTTACAACAATAATACAGTAACAATACAAACATGATATTATTTTACTTTAGTCACTTAAAACTTATCTAATTACTTCTCTATTTACATATTATATACCATTATAATTCAAAAGTTAAACTATAAACCATCTAGATTTTTTCTAAATTTCTTCAGCGACAGGGGACAGTCCTGAAAGACTGCTACAGGCAATTCATTCCATTCTTCAATGGTTCTATTAACAAAAGAAAATTTTCCTACGTCGGTTCTGTATCTTCTACCCTTAATTTTATACCTATGATCGTTTCGTCCATAATAATCCGGATTATCTAACCTTACACTAATGTCCACCCATGCATTTACACCAGCATTAGCTTTGAATAACGCTACCAACCTATGTTTTTTACGCCTAATCCTTAATTCCTCCCATTTAGTCTCATCTCCTTTTATAGGCCCAAAATACTTGCCTCTTTTTATGAATTTTATTGCCCTCTTCTGTATTTTTTCTAATGGATCGATTTGGTTAGCTCTATACGGGTCCCAGCATGCTACTCCATATTCCATAACCGGCCGCACTAAGGCCTTGTAGGCAATTTCCCTGGACCTAGCGCTCCCCTTTTTCAATATTCTCATTACGAAATGTAATGCCTTCCACGCATTCCTAGTTGTGGAATTTACTTGTTCGTCCCATCCAGCATTACTTGCCAGGTACACTCCCAAGTATTTGCAGCTGTCCACCTGTGGAATTTGCACCCCTCCCATGTGATAGTTAACAACAATTTGGCCCTTAGTTCCACTAAAAACAATGGACTTACTTTTCTTGGCATTAATTGACATTTTGTTAGCCGCAGCCCAATTACAGATTTCATTTAAATCATCCTGAAGAGCGGTTTCATGCACTGTATTCCGAATTTTACTATAAATGATACAATCGTCTGCAAACAACCTTATCTGGCAGTTAATATTAACAGCAATGTCATTAACAAAAATGAGAAACAGTAAAGGCCCTAGTACTGAGCCTTGCGGCACACCCGAACTTATAGTTCCACTATCGGACAGCTCTTTACCTACTTTAACTTTTTGCGTTCTCCCTTTCAAAAAATGTTTAACCCATAATACTACGCGTTTGTCAATTCCTGTATTAGCTAGCTTACAAATAAGTAAACTATGTGGCACTACATCAAAAGCTTTAGAAAAGTCAATTACCACTGCATCAGTTCTTCCCCCTGCATCTACCTCATCTGCCAAATCTTGAAATAATGAAGTAATTTGACTTTCGCACGAATACCCAGGTCTAAATCCATGTTGCGCTTCATTAAACCACTTTTTATTTTCTAACTCCTCTCGTATATATTCTGCAATTAAATGCTCCATTAATTTACATACTACTGAAGTTAGACTAACTGGCCGATAATTATTTATTTCTGTTTTATTACCCCCTTTATAAATCGGAACTATAATAGCTGTTTTCCAGTCTTCCGGTAAGGCACAGTTGTTAATTGACATGTTCAACAAGAACATTAGATAGGGAATCATGGCTTCACCCCCAAGCTTTAATATTTCAGTAGGTATATTATCTGGTCCCCTTGATTTTCGGTTTTGCAGCATCTTAATCCTTTTGCGTAATTTGGGCGCCATTATTTGAAAAATCGTTTCTCCACTCTCCCCAATTTCCTGTTCGAAACTACCGTCAGATGTAAGAAAAACCGATACAAAATGCGAATTTAATATATTAGCTTTGTCCCTATCACTTAATACATCTATCCCATGAACGTTAAAATCTAGTGTGCTCTCTTTGTTTCCCCTGCGTCTTTTTACATAATTGTAAAATGATCTCCAACAATTATTTGTCCCGCTAAGAACGTTATCTAAGAATCGTTCCTGCGCTTGCAACTTTTCGTCTTGTAATTGTTTAGCTAATTCTTTAAATTTGTTAAGATGCCATTCGGATATCTTCCTTTTATTATAAGCGTGCCTAGTCTTTCTTTTAAGTTTCCTAATACATTTTGTATAAAATTCTGGATCCGCTTTATGTTTAATAACTTTAAAAGGTACGTGTTCCTAATTGTTTCCAGGATAAGTGCTTTGAAATTAACCCATGCTTCATTTACACTAGCGGCAGATTTTACAAATATCCCATATTTTTCCTGGAGAAATGTTTGGATAGCCTCCCCGTTCGCCCTATGGAAATCCCAACTAATTACTTGTTCCGTTTCAAACCGGTTTGTCTGCACTTTCCAGTTTAGGTCTAATTGCACACACTGATGGTCACTTATACCTGGCAAGACATCGCATGCAGAAAACAATGACTCAGGTTTGCATAAAAATACGTCCAGTAATGCTGATTGTCGAGAAACAGTTTTCACTACTTGAAATAACCCCTGCTCCCAAACCAGAAAGTTAACGAGCTTTTGAGCTTCACCTCCTATTAACTGTCCGTCCCAGTTTACATTTGGCAGATTTAGATCCCCTGCTAATATAACATTTTTTCCCCTTCGGAAGAGATTTTCTCTACTAGTTTATGAAGTGTAGCATAATCAGTTTCTCCAGGTGGTCTATAGCAAGCTATTATTGTTAAATTACTCCCTTTGGTTGCTTGATCAATAATTTCGATTGCCATAATCTCAACCTCTTCTTCTACCCATAATGCTCTGCTGTTTAGCTCTGATTTAGCGCAAATAAAGATTCCCCCTCCCCTTCCATCCCTGTCCCTCCTAAACACCCTGTAATCTGTTCTGAAAACTTCTGAATCATTAATGTCAATATTCAGCCATGATTCCGTACCTATAATGACACTTGGATTGCATATTTCTACTAAATTCCAAAACTCAACAATTTTATTCATAATACTACGGCAATTTACCTGTAGCAACCTTAAGGAATCAGCCCCTACCTGAAAGTCTACGTTTTCCTGAAGTTGGTGTCATTGCTGCCCTTGCTGCTCGTTGCCGTCAGCCCACTTCGTCACCCTCGCGAACAAAGCTGCCAGCTTTGACGATCCTCTTCGGTTCAAGTGTACTCCATCCCGTCCATAGTCCTAGGCTTCAATCCACGAATTCGGGTCAAGAAACTGAGCACCCAGTCGCTCCGCTACCCATGAAAAAGCTTCATTTACCTGCATCACCTTTCTCCAGCTGGAGTCGCGTCGTCTTAGTACTCCACTGACGACTATTTTTGCTGAAGGAAACAGCTGTTTTGTCCTTTTAACTAAGTCGTACATGTCACCCAACACATAGTTAACACTTCTCCGCAAGTCATTGCTCCCGACATGTAATACGATTGTCCGATAGTTGCCTTCCGTCTCCTCTTGCTTTCTCTCGATTTCCCTCAGCAGACCGTCAACTCTTATGCCAGGATAGCAAACTACCTCCGCCGTTGGATTTCCAGCATGCCTCACAATAGAGTCACCGACTATTAGGCTAGATTTGTCCTCTTCTTTTACTCTTTCTTCCCCCTGCTCCTTAAGTTGACGGTTTTCAGCTTCGAGCCTCCGAATGATATCTTCCGCCTGTTGTAGCTTAATGCGTAGTTCTCGTGCTTCTTCTTGAAGCTGCTCCAGTTTCCTCTGATTTGCGGTGACGGTCTTGGCTCCCCTGCATTCCTTACATTCCCAGGTTTCCTCGATGTTCATGTCCCTCTTCACTTTCTGGCAGCCAACGTGGAACCACTTCGAGCAATTACTGCACATAAGTCCGGTCCTCAGAACTTTAATACAGTTCCCACATCGTTCGTCCGCTACAGGTCCTGGATTAATCTCAATTCCCCCTATCACTAGTAAAGTTACTAACACAAAAATTACAAAATAACTGTGAAGTTTCCGTAGTACCTTCACGCTGACTACCTGCTCCCCGTGAGCGCAGACCCGACCACATTCCGATCCTCGCCCGGTAAACCACCAAGTCAACACCCATTGTCTCAACTCGTTTCTACCTGCCTCTCTACCTGGCACGTCCGATAGTCACCGATAGTCATATTGTTTTCAAAATGTTTCTTTATAATATCAATATATTTTTGCATTCAATGAAACTAGTCTTTAAAGCATTATTGCCAATTTTCTGAGAGATTTCAGAAACCAGGTTTATGTGTCTCACTGCTACATCTAGGCTTCGCCGTGGCTGAGTGGTTAGACCGCTTGGCTCTCAGAAAGGCGGCCCGGGTTCGATCCCAGGCAACCACAAATTGAGATTTATGGTGGACATCACGACACTGAGGCGGATTTCTGCGGGATCTCCTGTTTCCCCCGCCATCTCATTCCACCGGTGCTCCATCTTCAACTCATGTATCAATTAGTGTCACCGCCTGCGGTACCGTATGTGGTAAAGGTAAGCGTTAAACACTACACATATTACTGCTGCATCTGATGGCAAACACCTTATTCCACACATTTTATATTTCATTTTTGAAAACAAAAAGAAATCGTATGTGCTTGGACAAGACTGAATGATGAAGGAATCATGGTGCTGACCTTTAGCAAATTCAGATACTTCGTTGTTACTTTTTCTGCATGCGATGGTTTTTTTTGTCAGAATGTAAGATAGCGAGCCTATCCTTCAGTGGCTGGAGTAGAGTCTGTTACTACCCGTTTCGGAGACATCAGAATGTTTTCCTCGCGGAGGAAATCACATTATATAGCTGGCTCCGCTTTACTGCTGTGAAAACCTTAGTTATGATGTCAGTTTGATTATAAAATGGAGTAGATGGAAAGCTTTATTAGGCTTAAAAATCCAATGCATACTTGGGATTCCACACACGGGTCTTCAGCTTACTCTGTCATTGCTCTTACAGCATCCTTTCGAGATACCTGTATGCACATTAGTTAAATCCTCTCATCTGATCCAAATATCTCTGTACTTATGTTTCAGTCGTGTTAATTCTTCAGGAAAATCAGTTTTACTATCGGTTTTTTGAAACATGACATATGACGCATGTTATAGTGAGAGAAAAAGGAGCGGTTGATCAGGAGTGGAGAAAGCAGAAAGGAAAATACACTAAGAAGGAAGACGTGATAGATAGTGGAATGTGGCGGATAAATACGGAGGGAAAGTGAGGAAAGGATACGAAATCGTGAGAGGCAGAAGAAGAAGAGTGTCTACATTAACGCAATAAGGAGAATAAAACTACAAGCTCTGCTACTTTAATGAATAAAAATTCACCTTCTGCTTGCAGCACTTGTAAATCATGATAATTGTCAAACACATAATAGTGTTATGAAAGATGTATCATTAGTAACGTATAAAAACTCGTAAATATATGAAACAACATTAAATTGTAATGTAATGTAATTGTAAATTATAATTGTAAAGATAAGCGAATACTTTCCCAAAGAGCGACATCGGATACGTGATAGTGGGCCGAGTGGGTCAGTTGCTGGAATATGGTGATGCAAAGGCTGGGTTTGAAACCTCACATTGTTTTGGCTTTCATTTTCTTTCTTCTACTCCATATTGTCTGTATTTGAATTACTAGCTTATTTATTTCTTCTGTTGGTTTTCTTGTGTGCTGAAGACACAACAATTAAAATACGATAATTAGGGATCTACAGGGATTAGCTCACCATATAAGTTGCGCCAGGTTGGAGAGACCTTTTCCCTTCAAAGGGAAACTAGGGTCTATCTTTATTTTAATTAAAAATCATGTTTAGCTTTGTAACCCTTATAATCTGTACCGCATCTGGAGTTATAAAGCATGTTACGTAGTCGGATAAATTTATTTTAGGAACATGTCGACAACATTAAATCTAATACAGAGGTGCCCAGGGCTAACCGCGTAAGGGGAAGGTGTATTTACCTCCACCCACAGTTCGAGCAGCTATGACGTAATGTCTTTACTGATAGCAGTCACAGACCTCCCTAACGCTGGTCTTAATAGTAGTGGTGACCTCAGTCACTTCTACTGTTGCTTTTGGTTTAAATAATATGAACAACACGTCCGGAACGCCGTTTTCGCTACTGACTCTTTTGGCGCAGTTTACTTTTAACCAGCTCATTAATGTTTGTCGCCAAAGATGAACAACAAAATCTTAAAAGATGGACCAAATGGTCGTGCGATATTTTACTACGATACTGACTTTTTATATAATTCATTTTCGAGAACATCTGCTCACAAATGTATATAGAACCAAATATTGACATTAACTTTGCAGCAAACGTTCGCAACCTGGGAAATATTTCATTGGGAGGAGATTTATATGAGTTGTAACGTTTTTCCTGAGAATATTTCAAGGCTGTTGAATTCTGCAAAACAACTAATTCCATTTACAGTGCATGAGGAGCGTCTTTGCATGCAAAATTAAATGGATTATGAAAAAGATCGATTTCCTCCTGTAGTTTTCAGGCCTCGACATTTGGACTCGAAAGTGTCATGCATTTCCTTCAGAATTGTTACATATTTTCCTAACGGATTGAAATTTATGGTAAAAATTTATTCCAAGGACTGAAAATGATATATCACCAATTTCCCTTTGAACTTTGCATAGCGTCAATTGCGCCATACATTTATTCACGGCGTCAACTAACGTAATTGTGCTTTTATCTTTCCCCTGTAAGCTCAGGTTTAGGATATCAAGATGTTGAAGTAGATCGGTCGCAAAAACAAGATCACACAGCCATTCTTCTTCAGTTAGTTCCGGAACTTGATGGCCCTACAATAGTAATAAATAATGTCGATTAGGGAAACTACTTATTTTTACGACAACTTATAATGGATACATAAATATTTTACATTTGCATATGTATTTATTTGTTCTGGAAACAATTTATCTCATTTTTAGCTGGAAGAAACGCTTCATAAGGACATCCCGACTGAGCCACCTGACATAACAATAATATGACAGATTGTCATAATGAGATCCTAGCTCTTCTAGCAACTCCTTACATTGTCCGTGACGAAGGCAACTTTATTTCATAAAGTTCACGCAGTTCACCACAACAGCCATTACATTTTTTAAGGCAATTGATTTTGCACATAAAGCCTCCTTATGAATTATGCAGTGTACGGACAAAAAATCCGGGGGCACATCCATATACCTTAAAAATATCCTTAGTCTGCCGATGAAACCATTTTCTCCCCTTCTCATTGATGGGGGCCCATCGGTCGCAACACTAACTAGTTTGGCCTAAGGGAGTTCCAGTCTACAACCAATATGTTGCAGAGCATTGCAAATATCTTCACCACAAGTATGTGTTTTAAGGGAAACTACATTTAGAAGCTCTTGAGTGACATTGAATTAGGCATCAAGCCCCCTCAAAAACACAGTCAGTTGGGCGTCATCAGTTCTGTCCGAGCTTTCACGCTAGTGAAAAGAAAGCTAATAATTTTATTTTTTCCTGTAACTGTCGCTCAATATCACTCCCCAATAATTGGGGACAAGATTCGTGGAAGAGTGCCAAGTCCCTCATTCTTGTCATGGTAGTTCGAGATAGACTCATTGATTTAAAAGTGCCTATTATATTTTTTAGGCTCCAGTAATTAAACAGTCTTTTATGAACACCCCTTCATTTAAAGCCTTCATATTCTTTGCAATCTGTTTAGCAATTCTGTAAGAAACTTTAACAGCACTTTTAGAATAAGGGCCTTCAGGAAACGCCGTTCTCATATTTTGTAGTTTTTGCAGTCTTGCAGCACCTGCAAATGAAATGTACTAATTTCACAATAAATGCACAATTTGGTTAATATGAACTGAAATAATAACATAAAATTATGCAATCCAAAATTGTTTACCTGATAGAACGTGTTTACCATAGTCATAATAATGGTGCTTATCAAAGTGTCGTTTGATGTTAAATCGGCTAACCCACGATAAGTGATGTTTACAAATCAGACATTTCACCGTGTTTTCTTCTTCTTCTTCTTCTTCTTCTTCTTCTTCTTCTTCTTCTTCTTCTTCTTCTTCTTCTTCTTCTTCTTCTTCTTCTTCTTCTTCTTCTTCTTCTTCTTCTTCTTCTTCTTCTTCTTCTTCTTCTTCTTCTTCTTCTTCTTCTTCTTCTTCTTCTTCTTCTTCTTCTTCTTCTTCTTCTTCTTCTTCTTCTTCTTCTTCTTCTTCTTCTTCTTCTTCTTCTTCTTCTTCTTCTTCTTCTTCTTCTTCTTCTTCTTCTTCTTCTTCTTCTTCTTCTTCTTCTTCTTCTTCTTCTTCTTCTTCTTCTTCTTCTTCTTCTTCTTCTTAAAAAAAACTGTCTTCCTCCCATTCGTCGTGGAATGCTGGACGTTTGGCTGTCATTGCGAGAACCGTCTCTGACTGAGTGAGTGGAGAGGAAATGAGTCTTTTACGGCACAAACACAAAATTTAGGGGTTGGAGTGAAACGATAGCGTAACGTCATTAGCTCATATGAACGCCGTTTGGGCACCTCAGATCTAACAGTTTTGTTTCATGCTTAAATCTTATCTTTCACTTTATATTTGTGAAACGTTTGAAAGTTGGTTGAATGGGCCAAGGACAGTACGCACCATAATAAAATATCTACTACGAACTTTAAACTTATAACAATCTGCCAGTGGAAAACATGGGGATTATTGTATTTTGTAAACATCTACAATTTTATAAAAGTGTTATTTGTACCATAATACTAAATTATAGGCTCCAAGACGTAAAACAAAACGTAATACAACTTTAGAGAGAAGATGAAGGATTTGAACCCAACTTGAAAGGCAGAGAGGTGAAAAAACTTGTATCATACGATTTAACCAACGCTATCTTGCGAGCAAAGGTTCCTATACGAATAAGTAACCGCAGACCTTAGATTTCACCTCAGATATATACACGCGTTTTATAGCTTCATACAGTGTTTAGAGCTCGTTTTATAACGCAAATAAAAAGCTGCATTCGACATTACAATTACTGTATGAGCTAAAACTGCCGTAATTTGTGAAAGAAGCGAAAACAATCTGCTTAATACTTAGCGTTTTTTGACATGGCTGTACAACGAAAACACGTTTTAGCTGAAGATTTCAATCCAATTGGTCCCACCGTGTAGATCTGGCATTTAGTGTTCCAGTGTTATTGCCAACTGTTGCATGTGACAGGGGCGTGTTTAAAGGTGTGTGTGTAAATGTACACTAATAAATAGAAGTTGCAAACTCGCTTAAAATTGCTACTGCAGCTCTCTGTGTGTGAGTATCATATTTTTGGAATCGATATTATATATATATATATATATATAGTGATAACTTTCAGTTCCTACAACACTTATGCACTGAGTTACGACCCCTCTTCTATAAACTGTTCTACATATCATCTATTAGAAGGCATTTAAGAAAGGCGTAAGTTATATATGTCGCTTAGCACGTTGCATACATTCAAAAATAAGTAGGGACAGGTGACTCACCTGATATATTCAACCGGCAGTAGTTTAAATGAAGAATATGATGTGTTACGTTCACATGATCTTCCCTGATTACTGTCATGTATGTTTACATAGTTCACACAAACTATTCTTCGGAAGACGTACACTTCTATCCTTAGACCTGAAGTTTCTTTGCGCATTTTATTTAGGTACAAGTATTCAAATATATAAGCATTTGTTACAATATTCTGGCTATGAAACTCCAAGCTCCTCCCATGACACTGCGAGAAACAGCAGAAGAGCGATAGCACTTCAAAATTACAAAGCACTGATGACTTCAAGCTAATATAAAAAGTATCTCGTAAAATTCCGATATCACAAAGATGTATTTGAAATAAATAGTGTATTCTAAAGAATTGTATATTTTGTTCAGGGCTATTTAATACTCTTATGTTTTAGCACTTGTTCAAAATTCATTCCGAACGAACAGCATCTTGGAGGATATTCACAGAAGGTTCTTAATATACATTTTAATTGTCATGTAAATGTCCTAAATATATGGATTTTGATTAATGTCGTTACAGTCATTTTTGGCAAAATAAAATCATTCGACAAATTTTTCATGTAAAGGGTAGCTTTGTAAGAAGAGATATTCTGAAAGAGTTATTGTTCCACAGCTTAGGAAGGCCCGAACTTAATGCCAATTTTGACATTTTTATCCCATATTTTGTATTTGTATGTATCCCAAATTTGTATGCTGTCCACACACGCATACACAAATAAATGACCTTTCTATAAAAATGTATTTCCCCTTTTTGTTTTATTTAAGGGTTTAAAAGAATTTATTTACGATAAGATTTCTACATCTTACATCCAGTAAAGGCCTCAAATCATATTTCCGGGGAAATCTCAACCTGTAATGTTTGGTCAGGAATGTACTTAGGGAAATCAGTGATGATTAAATGAAAAAGGCACCTTAGAGTCAGTGGATAGACACTTGAAGTCAACTCTACCCAACATCTAAGTGCAAAAGTGTAATATATGCTTGCCAGAAGTGATTTCAGTTCGTTAACTTACGTTACGTGTAGAGCTGTAGCATCACGCAGAAGTTCCTAGTTAACTTCTGCTTCCCTGACTGATTGTGGTTTAGACGTGTTATTGGTTTCAGATCCTGTAACTGTGGTCTTTTACCAAAACTGGCTACGCCAGCACTTTCTCTTTCAGAAAGACCATTATAACCTCCAGCATTTAGGAGGATGTGCAGTGACCACATAATTATAAGCTGTTCAGCCCGCTAAACCCCACAGGTAACAGAAGTGTGAAAATCTGATGTATACACTCACGTAACTTTTTCAACTCATACTTAACAAATATCCTTAAATACACTTATTCATCTATGTACTTCATGTTAATCAAGATAGAAATTTGTGGAAAAGTTTTATTATTAAATATTTCCTTATAGATACAATTAGAATACGCGAATAGAGTGAACGTAGGCAAGAGTAAAATGCTTTAAGAGTTTTCTCTATATAGCGATTCTCATTCTGACTCCACCTATTCAATTTATCGCCTACACACGGCTAGTGTGGAAGAACGATTAATTTCCATCAATTCATCTAATAGTGGTAACTGTGAAGCCTGGGAGTTAAGTACTTGCGGCATAGTAAGTCACCACAAAAGGTGAGTGTCTCACGGTATACGAGAACCCCTAGTGGTTTACCGGGAAAATGCGAGTCAGTTGGAGAATTTAGTGTCATGCTGGCACGTTAGCCATAGTAGCTCAATGGTTAGGAGCAACTTTCGCCCATTCCATTCATCGTCCGATATGACTTACCGTTGGAGGACGACAAATTACCAAAAAAAAAAAAAAAAAAAAAAAAAAGGCGGAGCCCGGTAGATCCGTGGTTCAAATGTCGGCTATGACATTGCATTTTTCAATCTGACTCTACTTGATGAAATAATCGGCTACACATGGCTAGTGTGGATGAATGATTAATTTCCACAAAAAAGTTGTGTTCCTTCTGCATATAATGGTCAAAAAAGGGGTAATAGACCGTAGCCAATGGCAAACCGCAAATTAGTGGCAACAGTCAATCCTGTTTCTAAGGACAGAGCTACGTGAACTTGATTTGACTGTTGCTTGGACGTCAGAGTACTTAGGCTCAACACCAACTTTATTTAGAGTGATCAAAGTCATCCTTCACATGGCACATCTAAATTAATGCCATTATTCGGTGAATAAACTGTTTAACTGTGTCAACTTCATTTTACTCAAATACTTAACTATGATATACCAATCTCTCACATGCAGATAACTGTGATTTCGTTTAGTTTTTTTGGATTGTCGCTTAACTCAGTTTCCATAGAATAAACTAGTTAAAGTTTCTTTAAGAGCTTACTCTGTTACTTCCCTAATTCACGCCGTCATTTCAATTACTACCAGCGGAGCCTGTTGTTCCAAATGGTTCACACAAAGAGTTGAGCACAAAACGTCTCCAATTCCGTGTAGTAACAGCTGTCAGTGTACTTCTATAAAGCTTTAGAACTCATGCAGAGAACAGCGCTTCTCTTTGCACCAGAGTGCACGCTCTCACTCACTCATTCTCTTCCGGAGACTTCGTTGGCCTGACCTCACTGACTTGTCTCGTCAGACTTCACACTTCTTATATCTTTAAGATTGGTTTTAGCTTATACAGTCGTTGTAATTTTCCTAGAACGTTGGTGATGTCAAAACATCCAGAAGGTTCTATTTCTCTGGCGATAGCTTTTATCATGATTACACTGCTTATGATGTTTCTGATTGCCTAGCGCTGGCCCACAGTAAACTCGGGCATAGCCGTTTCATCACAGTACGAAACGGCATCGTAAATATCGATTCCATAATTACCTGTAAGGAGGCAAATGATCTGCTTCCGCTGATGAATACAGTGATAATGACATCAAATACTAGTATGGCACAAATAATGTAGCAGTAATAATTATACAGTTTTGATGCTTCGCTTAGAAAGTACGATTGCCTTCTATTGTCTTGGATCAATCACATTTAATTATGCTGTTGATGTTTTGTTAAAAAAGTAGTGTATATCCACCATTCGTACTACGTAAAGCAGCACTGATTGTGGAAGTTCATTATACATGAAATGATAATTGAAAATGGCAATTTGGCAATAAAAGGTTCAGTGACTAGGTTTAGCGTAGCTAAAGCGCCGAGCGAAACGTCAGTCAGGTAGGATGGTTGTGTTGGTATTTGAATTCAGCCACTCGTGCCAGTTGCTATATTTCTGGCCTATGCAATGCGGTTGTTGCTATCTTATATATTCTAAAGTGCTTTTTAAGTTTTACATAAGATTACCAAAATGCCTTTGAACAAATACACTTTGTAGTATAAAGAGATGAGTATAATATCCTTAAGGTACAGTTGAGCTGCAATTCCAACAAATAACGTACATATGTTTTAAGCAGTGCGTTATGAATTCGATAGATCAAGATTGAATATTGGTGGGGAAGCCTGAAAGGAAGAAATTGGAGTATGCAGCTATCGCTTTTCCCTTATGCATCCTTCGAACTTCTTAAACGAATGTAATTTTATTAGATAAAATTGCTCTTGTTTATTCATTGTTCCCCCAAGTGATCAGCATTGGCTGGATCCAAGTTTAGTTTTAGGCGCCTGGTGGTCGGTATCTATTACTTCTGACGCTAGGCTTATAACAATGGAATGAGAGCACCTACAGTTCTAACAGGGACTCCTAATCAAATTGGGCTTTGATGATTATTAACATGAGCCAGTAAGACTTACATAGAGCCAGATTCGAACGCTCAACTCAGAACTGCGAATCGAATCACAGACCCTCAGCATTGTAGTCGCGAACGAATCCACCGGATATACTGGACCACCTTAAAGTAAAAGTATAAGCTGAACATGTCGAAACGTTCATTAGAGAAAGGTTGCTTTACTGGAAACCATATTAAAAAAAAGTCTACTGGACATAACAAACTGTGGGTACTATCGTTGAAGATATCTTGACATTCATTTTAGTGTGTTTCTACAGAGAATGACTCACATCTTTGTACCTCTTTTGACGAAGCGAACCTCCATCTTCAGAGGACTTACTATCCGCTAGGCATGTAAGTAGAGTTATTGCCTAAAAGAACGCAACCGGCTATACACTCCTGACAACTTATGGTACGGTCGCGAGACATCAGATCCGACTAGCCAAACCAGATGGCAGGAAGGGTACGAGACGGATAGCCTTAAGGCCATTCCTACTCATGTGGCTCGTGGGCACTTGCTGAGGGGGTGGGGAGAAAAGTAACCTGAAGTCACTGGACCGTGTCTTTCCCCTCCTCCTGCTGCCTCGAAAAACCGTGATGCTTCGTTCATAATTGGGAAGCTTCTAGATACTGAAATTGGTGTGTATATAAGTGATGAATTGGGCTAGAGGAGTCAGTCCTCGCCACACTGCAAGACTTTAAACTGGACTGCTGACAGTGCTCCGCCCTCCAGGCAGCAGCAGTAGCATTCAGCACCGCCGGCTAGTTGCCTGCCAGCCTAGAAGCAGCCTTCCACTGGCTACTATAGCTGGAAGCAGTGAGCAGAGGCCCTCTTCTAGCTCCCCGCTCGGCCGCCAATGTGTGCGCCGTGACCCCTTCTGCCTCCCAAGGCAAGCAGTGGGCAGAGGCCCCATTATAAATTGCCGTGTGGCCGCGAGGGTGCCTGCCGACCCCATAAGAGCGTGAGCAAAAAATGAGTGAGACCCCCTTTCTTCATAATACTCTAATTCTGTCAGCTTTCTTTCCTACTGCGACAGACTGACTGACAGACCACGAAACAGCGGGCTAGCAAGACCACAGTGGAGGGTGAGGGCCTCCGGCCCTAAACCTCGAGCCATCATCGCTCGCACAGGCGCCTCCTCACGGAGTGTTAAGTCCTCTGCTAGCAGCAGGATGGTGACCGCACTGACAGCAGATGATGGTCAAATTTCAGGAACGATCGCACCTACCATCTCCCAGGAGAGTCTTGAACCAGCGCCAGTAGTAAAGAGCTGGATCATGCCAAACCGGAAGTCGGTTCATGCCAAACCGGAAGTCAGAAAAAAACGGGAAATTCAAAAACACTGGATCATACAATTTGACGTTAAAGGTCATGCCATTTGACCTTGAAGGTTATGGTGCACCCTCTGGACTGGTTGCATCCCCCGACGCACCACGCGCACCCTGGACTTCCTGCATCCCCTGTGCAACCCTTAACCACCCCGCGCAACCCGACGCACTTGACCCTCTGCATCTGCCACAAACCCCAGGCGCAGCCCCGTGCACCCTTACCCTACTCGCGCACCACCACCCTACCCACGCAACCCGACGCACCCTCTTGATTTCTGTATCCCTTGACGCACTCCCGCGCACCCGATGCACCCTCTTGACTTCCTGCATCCCTCGACGCACCCCCGCGCAACCCGACGCACTCCCAGGTACCGCCAAAAAACCTCTTGAATTTCTGCATCCCCCAGGCACCACGCGCAACCTGGACTTCCTGCATCCCCTGTGCAACCCCTAACCACACCGTCAACCCGACGCACTTGACTCTCTGCATCTGCCACCCAACCCCGGTGCACCCCTATGCACCCTCTTGATTTTCTGCATCCCTGGACGCACTCCCGCGCACCCGATGCACCCTCTTGACTTCCTGCATCCTTCGACGCGCTCCCGTGCACCACCACCCTACCCGCGCAACCCGACGCACCCCCGCGCAACCCGACGCACGCCCGCGCATCCCGACGCACCCCCGCGCACCCTTATTATGACATTGGGCCGGTTAAAGTGCCCAAGTCTTTGTTTTTTAGTCCTTGTGGACAAGGTGCTAGACGCTGGACTACAGCCCATATATACAGTTCGTAGGCTGATTTTCACTGTGGTGAAAGTTGAGCGCCTTCACGTTAAAGAAGGAGCGGTGCAGTTCCATCGATGTATGGGCTTCCACCACCCGAGCACAATGTGCGAGCGTAAGCTTGCGTGTTTGAGGTTTAAAGAGCCTCAGGTGTTGAAGGACTGCCCCAAACCTCCTGAAGAACGCCAGTGTGCGAAGATCGTAAAAAGCCGCACGCTAGTGTGTACAAGAGCTGCCAAGCAAGGCAGCGCATTATCGAGAACCGCCGCCAGGGGCATCCCAAAACGGCCACTGTCCGCCCAGGTATGTCTTTCGCGGCAGCCGTGAAGAAGGCTGAGGGTACTCTGCAGCAAGCAGAAGCTACGGCTGCCGCCCCAGCTGCAGCTCCTACACTACCGCCTCCGACCCAGGAAAAGAAACCTGCTCCCTTAAAAAGCAAGAGGAAAAAGAGCAGGAAGACAACGTCTAAAATGAGCGGGAGAGCCGTAAATCCACCCCCTGCTCGAAGAGCCAACAAACGGTATCAGCCTGAGGCCCCTGCCGCAGCTGATTCTGCACCGCAGCCAGCGCCGTCGGTGGAGCCTGCATCAGCAGCAGCCGTGGCGGCAGCAGCCAGCCCAGCAACACAGCCCGCCATCTATGGGGGCACTGTGTCCCAGGCGGACCTGGACGAGTTTCAGACCCTTTTCCTGTGGTTCGGTGACCTCATACAGAAAAACATTCCTGCCCTATGCAATTGAAAGCTGGAGGTCGGGAAGCCCTCACTCACTCCAATGCAGAAGCACGCCATGGTGCTAAGAACGCTGGAGGAGCTCCCTCACGGTTTCCGCTAAGTAATGGCCTCCAGATTTCTGCGGAGACCATTGCGAGCCACGATTTGGAACGCAAAAGGCATCCGGGGCCCTCACCCCAGCATCCTTGAGTTTGTACAGTCATTCGTTATTGATATTCTGATGATTTGTGAAACCCATCTGGATGCTGCAACTAAATTCTCGCTGCCTATATGTCACCCCTCGGTCTGATCGTGTCGGCCGACGGGGTGGCGGCACCATCATCTTCATCACAAAGCAATAACTCACTCCCCTTTCCCTCTCACCCAACTCCAGCACTTGGAAGTCTGTGCCATTCGGCTTGCCATTGGTGGGCTAGACACGCTGCTGGTGCTGGCCTACGATCCTCCTGATGCACGCTTCTAGGAGGCGGACCTCAACCGTCTTCTCAACCTTCATCCAGTGGTATGCATCGCAGGCGACCTCAACGCGAAAGATGCCCACTGGCATAGCTGTAGTCCAACACCAAGGGGCGCGGGTTCAACCGCCTCATTAGCGGAAGCCCAACCCTTGTCACGCACGGTCCGAGAGGCCCTACCTGCCACGGTCCTGCCAAGGCAGGACGAATGTGCTCCACATCATGATCACTAAAAACTTTCCATTTCATCTAGACCTCTCGGCGGTCAACGAACGGGACTCCGACCAATGATCCTGTCCTGGTGGACTCCAACGTTGATATGCCAGCCCTGTTAAACCCAGACTGCACATGCGAGGGATGCAGCTGTCCTGAAACTGAGCTAGTCCGCAGACCCGTAACCTCGCATCGATTCTATGGATGCGTTGGAAGTGGCAGCCTCGGACTTCTCCCAACACATCCTAAATGTGGTACGTGCTCACACATGCCCTATTTCCACAAACCAGCTCACTCCCACGACTAGTCCAAATGAGCTCCGGGAGCTGCTTAAAGCTAAATTAACTATTCGGAAGCTATGGCAGCGTTTCCCCCACCTCAGGATACAGGCAGTCTACCAGAGGTTCAAATCCCTGGCAAGAAGGCTGCTTCGTGCTCACCGCTCTGCGGCATGGGAGAACATTATGAAGCGTGTGGACCTCACGGAGGAGCACCCCTGGTGGATTATCCGTTCCTTACGGAGGGATAAAAATTATTACCAGTATCCTCTGCATGACACTCGAAGGAGACTCGCCTTTGAGCCTCAAGAGTTAGCCACAAGTTTCGCAGACTATCTAGAGTCTCAGTTCGAGCCACGGGAAAACCCACAGGACGATGAGTTCACCAAGCTCGTGGAGGAGGCGGTAGAATACCTCAATGAGGACCCCGTTCACCACGCGACATGATCCATATTTCCAATGTCACCCCCAGACAGGTGACAGCCCAAATCCGCAGCCTCAAACCCAATAAATCCCCAGGGCATGACGGTGTTACGGCACTCATACTCCGAAACCTTCCTAAAAGAACCGTGATTCATTTGACGCGGATTTACAATGCATGCCTTTACCTCCGCCACTTTCAAACTTGTTGGAAGGAGGCGAGGGTGGTCTGCATTTTAAAGCCCTGCAAGGATCCACTGTTCCCATCTAGCTACCGCTCCATCAGTCTCCTCCCGATGGTCTCAAAAGTTTTTGAGCGATTACTCCTGGCCCGCCTGACTCCTCTCCTACCGGATCACCAGTTCGAGTTCCGTCGGGGCCCTAAAAAACCCTGCAGCTGCTGCGACTGATGGAGAACGCTGCCCTGGGATAAGAGGACAACCTCAAAACCATTGCGGTATTCCTGGATGTGGACAGGGCCTTCGCCACAACGTGGCACCAGGGCTTGCTGTACAAACTCAAGGAAGTACACTTCCCCTCCCCATACCTCACACTGATTAGTAGTTTCCTCCGGGATCAAACCTTCAGGCTGCGGGTCGAAGGTAAACTCTCCTCCGTCAGACCCATAGCGGCTGAAGTCCCGCAATGTACTGTCACCGTTGCTCTTTTCTGCATATATGTCTGACTTCCAAAGAGAACTTCGCTGTCCATGCCAATATTGACGACATCCTCATTTTAGCACAGAACAAAACCGTCCGTTACTGCCTCCCGCCGCTGCAGCGATCACTCCGGGCCATCGGCACGTGAAGTGAAAAGTGGAGGATAGCCATTAGCTCACAGAAGAGATCTGCCCTTATGCTGGTGAGGGTCCTCCGCTGGCACCGGGAAGGAGACTTACGGTTGAGGCGGAGAAGGATCCCTTGGGTTCGATCCGCCAAATACCTGGGTGTCTGACTGGACCGTGGCCTCACCTTCACCTCACATGTCCGTGAAAAAATCAGCCTCGGCCATGCTGCGCCCAGGCATTTGTACCCCATATTCCGGTCAACCATGCCCACTCGCCTCAAACTGCGGGTGTATCGTGCGATCATTCCGCCACTGATCCTGTATGGATGCGAGGTTTGGGGCTCGGTGGCTCGTACCACCATTCGCAGATTGCAAGCCGTGCAGAACAGGGCACTCATGATGATCTACGATACCGAACGTACGTTTCCATCACACATACTACACACCCATTCTGGCACACATTACCCTGAGGACGTTGTGCGTAATCGTTCGCGCACATTGTATGCCAGAATCACACCTCACCCCAACCAAATAGTTGATACACTAAGCCAATATGACCACCACGCACCAAGAAGAAGAAAGCGCTATCGCCTCCCCAAGGACGCCCTTGGGTGGTGAGTTCAGCCTCTCATCCCTTCACTGCCAAACTCCATCTGTCCCGGCCATACTGAGGCTAGATTTGACTTGTCGGCTGACCTCCGCCAGTCGAGTCCGTCCCGTGTAACTTGAGCACGCCTGAACGTAAATTTTCCCCAGCCAACCTCTCGCTCCTGGCCCAGCTACATTATACGGACCCAGCAAGCAGGCCGTTCTTGGCGTGGCGAAATCAGGCACTGGCTTCCTCTCTGGACGCTCATCACGCCGCCAGGAGCAGTAGAAGAGGTCGAATCAGATCCATTATCTCATAAAAACAACAAAGCTTGAGAAAAGACCAATTTTTAAGACAGCACGGGTAAATCCGTGGCGCTCTGTCCACCGCCCGGGAGCACTCGGACGACTTGATCTAGCTCATGGCTCATGAGGAGTCAGTTTACGGCAAGGTACCGTGTACTAAGTGCAGTATGGACCTGCGAAAGACTAACTGGTGGATTGTAACTGTGTGTTACGTAATTCTGCTATGAACTGCAGTGCATTTCAACAGAAATAAGGAAAGTTTTGAATTTCTGCAAGTTGGACTTTTTAATTCTTCGAACCCACAAAGTCACAATTGCAGATAGGAGTGAGACATTACGTAATGGAGGCTACATTGGCACAGATTCTAGAGAAGTTGGAGACGGTAAATAACAACTTGGCCGTGACGAAGACCACGAAGATGGCCGAACTAACCACAAAAATAAAAGCGGCGAACGACAGCCTGGTCACAGGAATGAAGGCTGCGAACGAGGCCCATGCCGCCAAATCTGAGGAACAGTTGGCCGGTGTGATGGAGGACGTCACAGAGCAGGGCGAGCGGATGAGTTAAGTGGACGAGCGCGTGGAAGACCTGGCAAACTGTGCTAGCGTCCTGGAAGGAATGGCCGACAGCAACGCCAAGGCCCTGAACGCCATGGTGGAGGACGTCGTCGGTAGGATATTGAAGGATTTGAAGGCCGATGCGCCGGGATGGCACACAACATCAGAGAGCGTCAAACCTCCTAAATACGTTGGCGCAACAACGGTCGAAGTCTTCCACCGCCAGTTTGAACGGTGGTCAGGTACAACAAGTGGCCACCGGAGGATGAGGCAGCACAGCTAATAGTGAGCCTCCTGGGACGGACCTCAGAAGTCCGTAACGTGATCCAGATAGCGGCGGTGCCCAAGGATATCTGGGAGGCCCTGGAGAACCACTGCCTAGCCGCAGCCTATCGCAGTCAGATGAAGTCAAGGTCGCATCAGCCAGGGGAGACGTTGCAGGAGTTCGCCCTGGCAATTGAGCAGCGGTCTAGCAAAGTTGACCTCCCACCAGAGTTCGTATCCCAGGAAACCGTCTACACCTTGTTGACGGGGTACGAGACACTGAGAAACGTCAGTGCCCAATGCTTGGCGATTACAAAACTATCCATGAGTCTCCAACAGCTGTATTTAGGATGGAGGCGGCCAAGGCGACGGCTAACCCGACGTCGAGAACCAGGAGTATCCGCTACACAGGAAACCGAAGGCCAGCCGAGGGACGCCGGCGAAGACCTAGTGACAAGTGTTGGGGGTGTGGAGAATCGGGACACTTGGAGAGAGACTACCCACACCAGGGAGAGCAGCCGGGGAACAAGTAAGGGCCGTCGTGGCGAGGGGCACCTCGACGCCATCCCCACCATCTGTTCGAGTGACACTGTGCGCCGTCAGGTGGCGGATGGATGACAGCCTCATCACGGACAGTTAGGTAAGAGGGAAGCCATGCCGCGTGCTGGTGGACACCGCGCCAGCCGTGACCGTCATCAGACCAGACATAGACAAGTGTTTGCTGTCCAGGAAACCAAGCCGACTAATCCAGGTTTTGACGGCATCGGGCGACACATTGTCCTGCAGCTTAAAGGAGAAGAGCTCATACTCCGGCAACCTGAAGTGCGCCTTGGAATCTGCAGGGTCGTCTGGAAGGAAGACGTGGTCGTCCCCGCGAGAAGCAAGGTGGTGGTGACGGCACGACTTGAAGGAAGGCGAACCGGGAACATGATGCTGGACCAGAAGAAGGCTGTACACGGGCTATGTGTAGCCAGAACATTATTGCCGTGCTGAGAGTAGGTGCCAGTGAGGCCACTCAACCGATAACTGACACCGATAATGACATCCAGGCTGGGACGGAGTTGGGGACGTTTGAGCTTGTGATCAGTGTGACAGCAATCGAGAAGACCGAGGAGCCGGTGCCGACGCAATACCTGGGGCCCCAGCTGGAAGGCTTAATGGAGAGAGCGGCCGACCACCTGACCGCAGAACAGCTGGAGAAGTTTCGGCAACTGCTGTGACGATACCAGCGCGTCTTCAGCTAAGGTAACCGTGACTTCGGCCGCACGAACAAAGTGCTTCACCGCATTAACACCGGAGACGCCCAACCAATTCGGCAACCATTTAGACGCGTTGCGCTGGCGAAACAAGCTACACTACGAGACATTCTGGAGAACATGAGATCCACGGGAGTGATTGAAGAGTCTGACAGAACTTGGTGTTCCCCCTGTAGTTCTGCTGAAAAGGAAGGGCGGCGAGCTACGCTTCTGCCTGGACTACAGGAAGTTAAACGTTGTCACCCGGAAGGGCTGTTTCCCCTTACGCCGGATTGACGACACTCTGGACACGCTAGCTGGTGCACAGTGGTTCTCGACCCTGAACCTGATATCGGTCTACTGGCAGGTAGCTCTAGACCTAAGAGACAAGGAGAAGACCGCCTTCTCGACAGGCCAAGGGCTCTGTCATTTCACAGTTATGCCCTTTGGTCTGTACAACGCCCCAGCTACCTTCCAACGCCTCATGGAATCAGGGATGATATGGCTGATTTATGACGCCTGTCTGCTATACCTGGACGATATTATCCTCCTCGGCAAGACTTTCAAAGTCCCTCTCGAGAACCTGAGTAAGGTGCTACGGAGACTGCAGGTGACCAACTAGAAGCTGAAAGCGAAGAAGTGCCAGCTCTTCCACAAGTAAGTCAACTACTTGGGCCACATGGTCTCACCAACCACAGACCCGGAAAGACACAGGCCGTGAGAGATTGGCCTCAGCCAAAGGATAAGCGAGAGTTGCGCAATTTCCTATGGCTGTGCAGTTACTATCTCCGATTCATAAAGAGGTTCTCCAACATCGCCAAATCCACCCATCTAACCCCACCTACGTGTGGACGTAGGACGCCGAAGGTTCTTTCCAGCACCTGAAGAAGACGCTGTGCAGTGCTCCTATTTTTGGATTCCCACAACAAGGTGGCGCCTTCATTATGGACACCGACGCTAGCGACCATTGCATTAGAGGCGTCGTATCACAAATCCAGGACGGCCAGGGGCGGGTGAAAGCAAGACGCTATCCAAATCAGAGAAGAACTCTTGCGTCACCCGGTGAGAGTTACTGGCGGTAGTAAAAGCCCAGGAGCACTTTCACAGGTACATGCACGCTCAGCCATTCCACCTGAGGACTGACACTCTGCCCTCATCTGGCTATTGAGCTTTACGAACCTGGAAAGCCAGACAGCACGTTGGGTCCAGAGACTGCAGGAATACACGTCACCTCTGAACATCGTAGAGGGAAGAGCCACGGCAACGCAGACACCATGTCCCTAAGACCCTGCCCGGAAAAGTGCGGCCAGTGCACAAGCGTGGAACAGATAGAGCGTGCCGCAGTTATAAGAGTGGTCACGGCAGTGCCTGCGGACGGCTGGAATAGCGCAGGCATGAGGTGGGAGCAGCTGACTGACGCAGAATTGGGGACAATCTTGAAGGAAATAGAAGCAGGGACAAGAACAAACTGGGAGGATATCGCACCGAGGAGCGCTACATACAAGTCCTACAGGGCCCAACGGGGCTCACTAATAACAAGAGAGGGCGTGCTGTTTTGGGTATGGGAATCACCGGATGGGAAGACGCATAGAGAACAGCTGTACTTACCGATTAAGGTCCCGGAGTACCTGGTGGAAGTGCACGCCGGTACTTCAGGAGTATACCTGGAAGCAAACAGAACAATTGATATCCTCCGACTGGCTGAGGCTCCGCTGAGAAATGGTGCCGTCAAGGTCACCTGTGCGTGGCAAGTCGCGGCCTCCAAACTAGGAGCCGGGGTCGTATGCAGCAGTATAACTTCGGAGCACCATTCGAGCGAATCACCGTCGACATAGCTGGACCATTCCCAGTGTCCGACTGAGGCAACAAGTACCTGATGGTAGTTGTGGACTACTTTACCAAGTGGCCGGACGTATATGACATCCCGACCAGAAGGCAAAGACAATATCAGACTGCCTCGTGCCGTTAGAGCTTCACAGTGACCAGGATATCAATTTTGGTTCCAAGCTGATGCAGGAGGCACCAGAAAGACTTGGGGTTAACAAGATCCGCACAACACCTCTAAATCCCCAGTCGGATGGCATGGTCGAGAGGTGCATTAAGACCTTGGAAGAACACCTGAGGAAAGTCGTGTCCAGCCATCAGCGAGACTGGGACGTCAAGGTGCCACTGTTCTTGCTGGCCTACCACTCGTCAACACACGACACCACTGGGATGACGCCAGCCAGTTTAATGTTCAGCCAAGAGTAGCGCCTACCTTGTGACCTGGGTTTTGGGAGTCCCCCAGAAGCGAAACAACCAGCAACCGAGTATGCGGAGAACCTGGTCGACCGTCTCCAAGACATGTGTGACCTGGCTCGTCAGAACATCCAGAAGGGGAGCTACCACATGAAGACTCGATACGACAGGCAAGCCAACAGACAAGGTTTCCAGAAAGTTGACTTGGTCTGGTTGTATGGCCCTACTTGGACCAAGGGACGCTGTGCGAAGCTTAATTAACCATGACAAGGGCCCTACCGGTTGGTGAAGAGGATTAACGGCGTGGTCTACCGCATCCGGAAGGTGCCCCAAAGAAAGATGTTGGTAGTACACTTGGATCGTCTGGCCCGATACGATGGATCTGTTCGGGACGACCAACCTTGAAGAGGGAGCAATGTCGCGAGACATCAGTTTCGTCTAGCCAAGCCAGGAAGTGTAGGAGACGGATACCGTTCAGACCACGCCTACTCATGTGGCTGGTTGGCACTCGCTGAGGGGGTGGGGAGAAAAGTAACCTGAAGTCACTGGACCGTGTCTTTCCCCTCCTCCTGCCGCCTCGAAAGACCGGAAAGCCTCTTGTAGGTCTTCTCCATTGGGGAGAATTCTCCACAACCACTGACCCACGTATAAATAGCAGTGTGTGCATACAGAGTTTGAGTTTACGGCAAGATGCCGAATAGTGAGTACAGTGTTGTCCTGCAGCAGACGAACTGGTGGATTGCAATTTTGTGTGACGTAATTCTGCTGTGATCTGCAGGTGTACCAAGTGTATTTCTACGGAAATAAAGGACGTTTTGAATTTCCGCGAGTTGCACTTTTTAATTCTTCGAACCCACAAAGTCACAGTACTCATAGAGGTCTCCGAATTAAAAGAAAAGCCTGACTACTTCCACAAGATGAGTGAAGGATAGCCTCAATAGACATGTTGAAAGTCATAGTTGAAGTGCTTATAAGTTAGTGGGAAAACTTTTCTCTGCCCAGTTAGTCCAAATTGAGGCGATAAGGGAATGGAACTCTTGCCTCAGTCAGGCTGGCAATGCTCATTTCGTACATGGACAACCCAAAACAGCCTCGATATTGTGAGCTTAGGGTGTTTATTATAATATCGTTGTCTTTGATATAAGGGTGTTACTTTTGTTGAAACTACGTCTTGACATGCTTCCTTTACTGAGTGAATTTATATCACAATATTATACGTCAATATATTCTAATTTTTGTCTTCCAGAAGGCTATAGTTTTCAATATTATTCGTATATACTGGATAATTGTCATCTTGATGAATGCTTCTTCTTCAGAACAGTAGTAATATCCCTTGACGCCACGCTTCACATTTCACAAAAGGCTTTTGCGCCTCCGACAAGAGAACAATAGGTGTTTAGCATTAGCTGGATGATGAAGTATTTGATTACACATGAAGTTTACCACTTTCTAGGATGTCTTTGCTCTGGCAATAGACATCCGCTACCAACCGCTCCTTTTCAGGTGCACTCATGTGTGTACATCGTTACTTTGATTCAAAACGCGTTATAACAGGCAGTGCTGCATTGTTTGTCCAGAAGCCTCTGGCGATGGGCACACAACAGCTCGATTGATACTACAGTCATCTGACAAAGCAGCGCGGGAGAACAGACGTCGAGAGGAAATCATGAAAAGTTGTACAATGATAACGTTACAGAACAACTGAGGGTTCTCAAGCGTTCATTTTTGTAATAACTGATCTGGCAACTAAACCAGCTAATCTTCCCTTTTTTCTTTTTCAGTCGTATAGAACTAAAAGAAAAGTTACACTTCAGTCCAAAACATTAGTATAATTATCTTAGTGCAGTTATACGTTTTGAGGCCCCAAGTAAAAGTATTTTAAAAATATTCGTTTCTTACTCTGAAAGAAGTGCAACTGTTCAACTGCACAACTGGAGAGAAAAAATCCACACATTTCAACATCGATTTTGAACATTTGTAGTAAAGTATATCTTAGATGCATGTCTTTTACTAGATTGTAGGTTAATACATTGTATAAACCTGATGAACAGTTATTTACAAGCACACAAACGTGCAAATAGCTCTGCTGCTGCATTTCAAGATGGCAACATATATTAAATCCTGGCCATCGTGAAATATAGGCCTGACACAGGTGACAGTTCCGTTGTACTGTCATAACTGCGGTGCAGAAAGTTAGGAACGTTCACGCGATAATGTTGCACACTTTATTATGCAAGTTGTAGCGAGGTTTGGAATCTTGGCTTACCCGCCTCTATAGGTTATAGTGTGTCTGCCTCAGGTTCAGAACGTCTCGAATTCGAATATCGGTCAGAATTAATTATCTTTAAAAAGTATTTTTCTTCCGGGGTATTTTCTGATCCTGAAAGATGGATGCCAGTCAACTCTAAACTGTATGGACCCTGGGCTCATCCATTTCATTCATCGTCCAATGTGACTTAATGTTGGAGGACGTTAATAACAAGGAAAAGAAAAAAAAGCTTGGCCTTTATAAGTAATTTCTAAAACATTGCTTTTCCAAATTGATTATAGTATATGGCAGAATTACATGCAACTATGTGGTAGCATGTGGTTACTGGACACTATCAGTGTAAGTAAGAGGAAGTTCACACGGCAGTGTTTCACACTATATTAGACATATTTTTATTGGAATAAACTGCCAATATTTTTAAGTAATGTTTTACAAAAATGAGCGTATATATCGAAGAGTTACAAGAAAGTCTACCTAAGGTGCCATTGTAGGTTGGGGTATATTCAAGTGGTAGTGTTTTACGCAATAGCAAGCATATTTTACCTGGTTGTCAACATTTTATACGAGGTCTGTTCAAAAAGTAATGCGAATTTGGTGTTCTGTTTCCAAAGGTATTTATTTATTCATGAATATCTAGTTTGTTTCCTTCTAAGTAATCCCCACCAGATATACATTTGTGCCAACGATTTTTCCCATCCTCGAAGCACTTTAAAATAGTTTTTTTGTGATCTTGTTCAGTTCCTCTTTAAAAAAAGAAAACAGGGGGGCCAGGTCTGGGGAGTACGGTGGCTGCGGCATCATAAGTACGTTGTTTTTGGCAAAAAATTTGCGCACAAGCAACTATGTATGAGCAGGGGCGTTATCATGGTGCAAAAACCAATTTTTGTTCTTCCAAATATCCGGGCGTTTATGACGGATTACTTCGCGCAAATTGCACATAAGTTCTCATTGACCGTTCTACCCTGTGGCAAGAACTCATGATGCGCCATGCCCCTACACTCGAAGAAAACTGTAAGCAAAACCTTCACATTTGATCGAACTTGTAGCGCTTTTTTCGGTCTTGGCTCTGAGGCAGCATCCATTGGGATGATTGAGCTTTAGTTTCCACGTCATAACCATAAATCCATGATTCGTCACCAGGTATGGCCATCTGGAGCGCATTTGGGTTATCGCGGACGGAGTTCAACAGCTCCATAGCAACGTTAATGTGATGGTGTGTTTGGTCAAAATTGAACAGCCTTGGTACGAATTTTGCGGCGACCGGTGCCATGCCCATATCACTGGTCAAAATCGAATGGCATGAGCCAATCGATATGTTTAGATCCTCAGCAACTTTTCTAACGGTGATTCGACGATTGGCCATTATTATTTTGTTCACTTCTTCAATGTTTTCGTCTGTTGTTGACGAGCTCGGGCGTCCGGGAGGCTCTTCGTCTTTCACATTTCTCTACTCTCTAATAACCTATTGTACCACCAATAAACTTTACTTTGGTTAAAGATAACTTCACCATATGCCACAGTTTACATTTGGAATGCATCCGAACATTTAATTCTGTTTTTCACATATAATTTGAAACAGATTCTTTGTTCCATTTTTCGGAATAGGCAAAAATTGAGGACGAGCCAAAACACGTCCAAGAAAAATAGCTGTCAACAACTAACTGAACATTAAAAATGGCCGAGCTTGTCAACATAAGTGAAGGCTATGAGTACCAACATAACGCCACCAAACAATCTAAAATCGAATATACGTAGCCCACGAAAATTCAAAATTCGTGATACTTTTTAAACAGACCTCATAGTGTGAGTGAGTCACCTTTAAGTCATGTTTTTGAAAACCGAGTAACCAATTGGAGACTTTTTGTTTTCATATTTCATTCCGCGTAAGTGGTGTGCGACGAGCGCCAAGTGAATCCAACTCTAATAAATCTATTTGCGCTAAGACAAAAAATCAGATTTTGGAAAAAGTGACCCAAAAGGAAGAAGGTTATGTGTCTAACATAACCGGGAAACAGCCTTGTTGTTAGCTCAAATAGTTTTCATGATACAAATAAAAAAGTATCAATATATTATAACAATGCATCGCTACGTTAGCACTGTAATGAACATTATTAGTTGGCATGTATGCGTGTACGTATATTTGTAATTACTCAATTACTCAGGACTGAAATGTAATCGTTTGACATGATATGATAAAGGAATTACTTTGAATAAGCCACAGTGTTTGTTAAATTCGAGAGAAAGCAAACAGTACACTTCCTGCTGGCCTGTAAAATGCTGCACGTGAGTCGTTACATTATATGCTTGTTTTACGAATGGTTTATACTTAATGGATAACGGGACTGCTGACTGGCAGTGACAGAGTGGGAATTGGCTACTGGCTGCTTGTAGGCATTTGTGCAGCGACTAAAAGTGTGTAACTGAATGGTGAATGAGTAGCATGCTCTCTGGTGTCGTGTTTTTCATGATTTTTGCTGGTTGATAGGCGAATACCGGTGTAATTTATCATATGTCATGATTTCATTCCCATAATTGCTTGTTTCTCATGTTTCACACGTTCCTCTACTTTCGAGGCGTCTAGCAGTACCGAACGGATAATGTGGATGTTTGCGCAAAGGGGAGAGTATACTCCCTATGGACATAGAGGGCTATTTATTCAAAGTGTAGCTTCAGCAGCGGGATAGGTCTGAGCCTGGAACATCTATGGACATCCGACGTCTCTGTGGCCTCTCTGTCTCCTACTGTAAGTTCCTTGTAGTTCCTTCACTTCATCCCTTCCTCTTGGGCGTGGTGGCCACAACAAATCTGTGAAGGTGGCAGTGTATAAAGTATCACTCTCTGTTTTCTAACTGTTATTTTACAATTTGGCCCCAGAAGAAAATCAATGTTATCTTTCTGTTTTGTAATGTTATTTAAAGTTTAAAACTATTTAAAGAATGTTTGAAAATATTAGAATTTTTAAAATAGGTTTAGAAAATGAAACTGTAAAAATAAACAAGACATCTATGAAGTTTGCTATGAATGACGTAAATATAAAGAAACACATGGTTGCTATGGGGAAGAAAATCAGTAATCTCTAGAAGGATACTATCAGAATAAGTTTGAAGCTGGATGCTTATGGATTGCTACGAGTAATATTAGAAAGTTAATACTTGGAGAGATCTCAATTTCAATTGTGCTATATTATTTCGTGTTAACTGATCGAGAATTAAATTTAAGCTACTGAAAAAGTAAACTCTCACCAAGGCAGCCCGGATTCGATCTCAAGCGACCGCAAAGCGAGATTTGTGATGGACAAAAGCCCGCTGGGTTTTTGACCCTCCGCGTTCTCCGCTTTCCCCCGCGAGCATTCCAACAATTGCTCCATCATCATCTTTCCTATCATTTCATCTCACCCTCATTGTCATCCACATTCCATACTGTCATACCAGGCATCGGGCTGATCACCCATCCTGGTTTTTCTCTCTCTCACTGATACAGAGATTCCGATCTCAAACCGCATACGGGTTAAGAGGAATAACAATAGCCTCAAACCACGCAGTGGTATAAGAGGGTGGTTAAAGAAGAAGAAGAAGAAGAAGTAAACATATAATATATTTTATTTTAGTAAATAATTTATGAGGTAGAGAAAGACATCGTTACGAGACGACGCCTTGCGCTAGCAATCTTCAAATTCCCGCTGGGAAATCATCGTCCAAATCAATTTAAAACATTTAATAGACCTAGATTGAAAGGTTGCGAAGTCAGTTTCTTACAATCTTTCGACGCTTAATACATTTCTACGAATGACGCCATAACTTGTGGCTATATAATACAATTATGTTTCAAATGGCTCCCCAACGTGGGCAATAATAAAAGTTTCTTCTTCAGAAAACGCCGCAACCGGGGGCGAACTAAAATGCCGTACATTTGAAATTACACTTCACATTACGATGTGGACTACCTCACCTCATTAGAAGAATTGAACCTTCCTTCTCATTAGGAGGCCTTTGCTCTTCAGGAATACGTTAGACTAGTTTTCATTTTTCATTTAAAATAAACGATAACGAGGTGACAAAGTCTGTGATTCTCACTCAGATGTTTAATTCAAATTCTACAGAGGAAGCTCATTCCATTTGTGGAGAACTGAAAAAAAATAATAAACAAACATATGTTTCCAATTTCACAGATGGACTAACTTAGGGTGTGCCTTAGAAGACCGAATGCATTAACCATAACAATTAGTCCAACCGATTGCGTATAGAGGCGTAGAACTACCTCAATATTGTATGGCATTTCTACGGTAGCTTCAATGCGTCTGAAATGAAATGGATGGGTGGGAAGGGATGGTTCAATTCGTCACTGTGCTTGTCACGCCATCTGTGTCAGACTACAGGCCTGCCCCTCCCCTTCACTCTAATTGCTGTCTCTGGAGGATTTTTGTTTTCGGTGTAGTTGAAACGCTGCAAGGCTTTAGTAAAGCCTTCTCGGAGTTAATCTTTATTGGCTGCTATCGTTCTGTTGTACAGATTAATCCTAACCTCCAGCTTTTCCTGTCTGTGCCCTTAGTTTCTGGATGGATGTACTTGCCCACCAAAAACCCCTCTTTTCCTCTTTTTCCAAATACCATGTAAGCCATAAGCGAGATATAACGCCACGGTTTATTTTGAAAATTCAGTCATTTATTCTCAAAACTGCTCATAATTGATACCTTGTTGGGAAAATCAGACTCAAACATGATGTTTTCCTTCTCTACCATGTACACACGCGAGTAAATGTATTCCGATGAATGTAAGACTGACCTACGGGAGGGAGGAGGGTTTCTTATCAGTTAGTTGCGCCAGGACGGTTCAGTTTCTTTATACCTGACCAGCGAGTTCGGCGCACAGGTATTTAAGCCTCAGTGGAAAATAAAAACAATTTTGCCACATGAAACGTAGGTGCTTTTATACAACTCTCTTAGGTATTTATCGATCCTTTTCTTATTGACGTCATTTTCTCTCTCTTCCTCTCTGGCACACACATACCTCAACCATTTGAATCTCCCTTTTTTCTTTTTAAATGCATTTCCAATACTCAAACTTGTAGTTTTATCTGGAACGAAATACTTGTTGTATCTTTCATAGGTTAGCGATAATTAATATAACATTAAACTGCGTGGTACTTAAAATTAAGTGTATGTTGTTCCGAAATTAAATACATTATTCCTTTTGTTACAATTCTCATTAACAGATTATATGGACATACTACTACAATTAATATAGCCACCAGGTTACCAAATGACTTAACGACCAACGAAATAAATAAAAGAATTATTTTATTTGCCAACGACAATTCATATAAAAATCACATTAGCGTCACCGGCATGTCGGAGGTTTCACGAAGGAGTTCTTTAAATGTCAGTAAAACTGATATGATGCATTTCACTTTTAGCCTCATGTAGAAACCATCGAACTAGACCGGATCTGAACTCGCAAAATTGGGACCAGAATGCCAGCACCTAAGTCATCCTGGTCAGCTTTTATCATCACCATCACCTCACCATCACCATCACCTCACCATCACCATCACCATCATCATTATTATACACAGACAAACTTTAGAACGAAATATGTAGTTTGCGAATCACGTTCCTTCAGTGAATTATTTATTTGAAATAGATATTGAACACTACCAGTTATACCAATGAATGTGCAATATATGTATGTATAGATAAATATGTGAGAAATAGATAATTTCATTTTGAATAGTTCGATGCAAATAAACATAGAAGACAAGTATTATTATTATTATTATTATTATTATTATTATTATTATTATTATTATTATTATTATTATTATTATTATTATTATTATTATTATTATTATTATTATTATTATTATTATTATTATTATTATTATTATTATTATTATTATTATTATTATTATTATTATTATTATTATTATTATTATTATTATTATTATTATTATTATTATTATTATTATTATTATTATTATTATTATTATTATTATTATTATTATTATTATTATTATTATTATTATTATTATTATTATTATTATTATTATTATTATTATTATTATTATTATTATTATTATTATTATTATTATTATTATTATGATTATGATTATGATTATGATTATGATTATGATTATGATTATTATTATTATTATTATTATTATTATTATTATTATTATTATTATTATTATTATTATTATTATTATTATTATTATTATTATTATTATTATTATTATTATTATTATTATTATTATTATTATTATTATTATTATTATTATTATTATTATTATTATTATTATTATTTTATTATTATCATTATCAGTATCATTATCATTATCATTATCCTTATCATTATCATTATCATTATCATTATCATTATTATTATTATTATTATTATTATTATTATTATTATTATTATTATTATTATTATTATTATTATTATTATTATTATTATTATTATTATTATTATTATTATTATTATTATTATTATTATTATTATTATTATTATTATTATTATTATTATTATTATTATTATTATTATTATTATTATTATTATTATTATTATTATTATTATTATTATTATTATTATTATTATTATTATTATTATTATTATTATTATTATTATTATTATTATTATTATTATTATTATTATTATTATTATTATTATTATTATTATTATTATTATTATTATTATTATTATTATTATTATTATTATTATTATTATTATTATTATTATTATTATTATTATTATTATTATTATTATTATTATTATTATATTATTATTATTATTATTATTATTATTATTATTATTATTATTATTATTATTATTATTATTATTACCATTGTTACTATCGTTGTTATTATTATTGCTATTGTTATTTTGGTTACTACAGTTGTTGTTGGGTAGATTGCTAGGCAGGATAATTCGGCGTCATTTACCTCCAGTGGTCGGTGGAGGGTAAAATCAGTGTTGATCAGCAGATAAACTTGACCTTTGCTTTCACTAGGCTAAACTAAACGATCATAGAATTTTGTTCCCCTTGCCTCTCCAACCTTCTCGTCCATCGGAAAACATTTGCACGGGTACGTTTACTAAGAAGAATAAATATTCCATTCCACTAAATATTTCAATATCATCCCTTCTCTAGAAATATAAGTTTGAGATTCCTGAATTCCAGAAGGAATTTTTGAGTATTCTTTAAAGAAGGAGTGGGTGTGGTTAAGTCTGTCTGCAATTCTGTGAACTCCAGAACTCAATCACACTACTATTATTTTTTGTATAACTCATACGAGCTATGCCCTTTAAATGTTACTTTTCCATCTGCTTCATATTATGATGCACTTGTTAAATTTGAAAAAAACCTTAAAATGAAGCGTTTTTTCATACTAAATTTATATGAAATCAAATCTTTATGTAAACATATATTTTCTCCACTTAGCGCATTTACCCTACCGATTTATTGGTGCATTAAATGGACAGACACACACTTCCTATCTAATAGGAATGTCCAAACTTAAACCTTGTTTCCTCGAAAGAAATTTTATATACTGAAAATGTTCCAAACGATGCTAAGTTTTGCTGATCTGTTTCAGACTTCTTGTACTCTATTTTTAAAACATAGTAAAGAAAATTACCATGCAATTTACGGAAATAATACTTGGGCTTTGAGTATAAATTATTACATTTTTAAATTTCAGAAATTTTGAAAGGTACAAACCGTAATAATGCTTCTGTAATAATTATATATAAATATAAAACTTATTATTATAAGATATCCTTTTATAAACTTATATATGATGAAACATATGTTTTTGAAATGAATATTTAAAAACATGTCTTGTTCGGAATTTTTATTAGGTGAATGAATTGTTAAAATGAAACATTTATATTTAAATAACCAAATGAGCTAGAAATTAGAAAAAGTGGCAATAAAATTACTAATATCATGTTAACTTAAATGAATTTTAAGAAGACACTTTACAAACTGTAAGTATTTAAAAATTTACAGATGTGCTAGTTTAATAGAAATGTACCTTTGCACAAGGAGTCTCTTTGTACTCTCATTATAACTACAAGGGGATGAAGAAAACAAAATGGATGGTAATATGTTTGAATGTGGGTCTTTATATACTAGCCTTGAACTTCCACACCCTTTCCATGACATTGAGAGAACGAACTGAATAGGAAATGTATTTGACAGCACAGTTTCAAATGCTTTGAAGTATTAAAGGCAATAATAATTGAACGATGCCGTAGAAAGGTTACCTGAAATAAAATCCGTATATAAAACGGTTCTGAATGTTTAATATCACATACTTGTTTATTACGTATACAAAATTATACAAAGTTTTCTCGGTTGAAGATATATAGAAGGTTAAAGGTATAACCCCAATTTGACTTGTAAACATCTGAAACACATAAACTTTTAATTAAAACCGTTAAAGCCTTTCCGAGAAAATGCAAAAGTGTGAAAAATATTTTCACCCGATGTGTAATTTGATGTGGGAGGATTTTTCATTAAATCCTATGTTTGGAAGATGCGAAACATGTATAACGAGCATGTATTTATGGTAACCTTTAACTACGATACTCACACCACACGAGACACCTACAAATCACTCAAAGGATTTTCATAATATTCTCACCTACTTCGCTAATCTATGGGGTGAACGAGATTTCTCCAAGTTTAAAATTGAGACGATTCAAGTTGCAACGTTTCAATACAGTTTCATTAAATTGAAGTAAAACAACATTTATTCTTCTGTGCTGCGAACATGGAGATTTTTAATATATTTCCAGGAATGTTTACCGGCAGCCGCAGCACAAAACACCGCAGACACACCAGCAAACCTCACCAGTGAAGCATCCGATTAGCATTTCGCAAGTCTCGGGACGTGCGCTCCGTATTACTGCTACGGAAACAGTTATTATTGGACGGCAAATCTGGTACATTACACGTTATAATTCAACATCTCCAATCTTGAGTGATAAGATTCAGAAAGAGCTTAATTTTTGCGTCTTAAACAGTCAGCAACATACTTCAAACGTCTTGACGAATGTCGGATAATTCTAAGCTCTTTGGACCCTGGGCTCATTTGAGCATCATTTCACCCATTCCATTCATCGTCCGATATGACCTAACGTTGGAGGATGTAAATTAAAAAAAGAAAGTCAAACAGCTTAATATGGGCCTACATTAAATTGAATTAATGAAGTTAACTGGTGTTGTATATTATGGCACCCTCCCATGCGTACCCTCAAAATCAACACTGGAACGGCTGGCAGCACACTCATAGGATAACAAGACTGAAAAGGGTGTCAAAAGTGATATACACCTTCTATGGGCATCGTGTTAAACAGTTCAGTCATAAAATATTAATTTTTTAAAATGTATTGAGTGCAGCACCTTTAATTTTTTTAAAAACAGTAAAATGAACAATAAAATCTTAACATTTTGGGAAGTAGTGACAAAATATGTATGGGATTTGGTGTATAACGCTCAAAGAAGGAACGCCATCTGTGTCTATCATCAGGTGTAACCTTCGGGGGTGAACGCTTGCGTCTCCACCAGATGTGCAGTCTAGGAGTAGCTCGGGTAGTTACTTACTAACAAGGGAACTATCAATGTGCTTATACCTGTATTCGCTTGAGAGTTTAATAGCATCATCTCTGCTCTATGTGGGCCTGTGCACCAACAATCTGCTGCGGAGTAGAGCCGCAACGCCCAGAACTGATGCTAGAAGAGTGCCGCATGCGACCAACTGCAAGTAGCTGCTGGGCATCCCTCGTCAGCTCTGTGCCAGCGCTCCTTACGTATGTCATGTGTGGACTGCTGCCCGCAGAGGTCAACAATCCCTCTCCTACAATGCTATGCTATTATGCATGTATGTTCCTATGTATTCCGGACTCAATTTCAGGTACTTTCAGCTCTACTCCGCACCTCATTTTTGGCACATAGTCCCCTCATAGAGCAGAGGTGATGCCATCAAACTCTCAAGCGAATACAGGTATGAGTATAGGATAGTTACCTTGTAAGGGTGGCTAGGGATGTAGTGAAGGATGAACCTTAAAAAGTGACATGCGATTCTGTTATAATGTTTGATATACATAGAAAAAGTTAGAAATCTGCGTGACAATCAAAGAAGAATAAAGATTAGTAGTGAAAGACAGTTACTGGTGTTACCTGTACAGAGGTTCCTGGCGTCTCAAGTTCTATCGTCGAAGGTAGCCAAAGAGAGTTTTAAACAGCCGAATGTTGGAAGTTTCCACGTATCGCGTGCGAGAGCCAAACTTTGGGGAGATCGTGTATTACAATACTAGCTGACCAAGTGACTGAATTAAACCTTTGTCACCATGTGTCAGCTAAGCTGATTCCGCGTGTCTGGCGAGAATGCACGATTATCACGGACTCGTTCACCTGTCAATCTGATACGAACTTCCAAGAAATTACTTCATGTATACTAACAGGAATTCTCATGTCTGGACTTCAATAGTTTATCTTCTGAATATCTAAATGTTATAAATATACACTTAAAAACCTAAAAAGTGTTAATTGTCAAAGTATTTCAGCTTAAAGCCTGATTGCTGTATTAGAATTCCCAGATGTGTGTCCTCAACGTTGGTGTGGAAATGTCTTGCTTCATAAATTGTGTACGATAGATAGACAACGAGAATGTCCGCGTAACTGGTGGACACTCTCTATCCAACACAAGAAGGCAAGGCAGAGGAATGCGTAACGTTATCATTTTCACTATTCGCATGATGTTTATGCTCACCGTTCAGATATGATAAGGAAGCTAGATTCATCTAAAAGTTTTGTCACATAACTCACCCTGCACAATACTTATCACTGCAGTTACTGAAACGAGCATTAGATCTGGCAGTATGGGTGACTCATATGCGCTCTCATATACTCATTTCGTAGTACACACATCCATTACCAGAGCACAAAATCAGTTCAAGCCCCCTCTCCCTATTTAGGCCCCGCTTGCCTTCATGTGGTGAATACACGTTGTGTACGTAGTCTAGTGGTTATTTGTCCTGCTACCACCAATCCTAGGAGTGAAGTATGAGGGAAGAGAGTTCAAGGGCGATCAGGTAAGAATGACAACGGGGTCCCTAACGGTTACAGTATGGACGTATCTGACATTACCATTATGGTATGAGTGACAAGCAGGAAACCACGGAACACCTCAATTTAGAGCGTGCAGTCGGCAGGAATCAAAACCACAGCCTCCCGAATAGGAATCACACGTGCGGTGGACTGCGATTTCTCGCCTGGTTTTCGCGACTTTACTCAGGAAGATGCTATTGCCGTCAAATTAACATAGATGTGCAGTAAAATGTTTAAATAAAGCTTATAGTATGAACAAGGTACATAGGTCGAAGGATGTTTGAATGCTGTGATTTGGTGGTCAAAGTTCTATTCGCTCGAAAGCAAAAATATGCAGCAACCAGAAAGAAGAATGAGCAGCGAGGAGATACTTTCTTGTGATGCCACATTATTAATTGTAAGCTTCCTTGTGGAGCTTGTACTCAACTTAATGTCCTATGTATTTGAAATAATAGCTGGTACCAGTGAAAATGCTGCTGACAGTTATAAGAGAAAAAGTGCTGGAGATTCGGGATTACGCAGTCTGCTGCTCGGAGTGCAAAACTTGGGGATGTTTATGGCAAGAGCTCCGGAAAGACAAACTACAAACAAAACGTTAAACCAAATAGTTCTGTTCCCCACAATTTCTGCAGTTTAATAGATATGGGGATGCTTCAGGATGCGGTGTCAGAATCAAGAGGGTACCAAGATTTAGTGCTTAAAATTCTTCTTGAACTCCAAGTTGCAGACTATGAAGGCACAAGCGCTCCAAAGTTAGAGGCAAGTTCACTTTGAATTTCCAACTAAGTAGATCCGCATGCAGCAGAAGGAATAGAGGGAGGAAAAGACATTAGTGAAGATGGTTGGGGAACTAAACTCTAACCTGATCGAGCTCAACTTTCTGGCCCGCCTTAGTGTCTTTTATCTCTTTGAGAAGGAAAGAGTTCCCAACATTTTTGACGAGTATTTGGATCGTGACTTGCTAAAGGTACATCAGTCACGAAATAAAACGTTTAGGAAAATCAATAATATATTTTATTAGCACCATACTAGGAGCAAAATAGAGAGTAGTTGTTTTACTGCTATTCTCAGGAAACCGTATACAATGGTTGCTTCACTAGGGCTATTTATATAAAAAAGATTATTCTTTTCAAAGCATGCCATTCTATGGAACATATTACTATTACTACTGAGTATTAAAAGGATATCAATTAGGACCTCGAATGTATTTTACTGCCCATTTTAGCGTATATTGTATATTGACACTTTTTTCTTACGGCAAGATATGTGACATGTGATTTTAACTGATTTTGGGTCACTGAACACGAGTCCGTTATTCATTTCTACGTATCACGTCAGATTTTCTTGCAATAGCTGCTACAAAATAAGAGATAAATAAATAAAAAGTACTGAATAATTTAAGATAATTTTGGAAATATCATAGAGATACTATAGTGATATTTTATAAACATTCACCAACAGTAGTTGGCCATCATTGGTACATCCCATCTCCCCTGGTACTTTCTTTCTTCCTCCTTAATGTATTGGTTAAATCTCTCTCGCAACTCTTCACTAACAACCGAAAGATTTTCAGGAAAGTGATCGAGATGAGAATGAAGGAAGTGCAGTTTCAGGTTCATTCTGTACCCAACTCTTTCATGTGATCCAACATCAGTGTTACTACTGTTTCGTACTTTTTAGTCTTTCCATTTCCATTTCCATGCCGTCTCTCATTCCATGCAGCAAGTTCCGCAGCTTATTCTAAGTTTTGGACTTTCAACAGTTTTCTAATACAGTGAAAACAGGAGCTGCTTCTGCCCAATGCCTTACCAAACTGCTTCATGATTCCTAGTTTGATTTGTAGCGGTGGAAAGATAACCATTTGTGGGTCAACTAAGGCAGCGTTTGTAACATTTTTATCCCCTGTATGAACACGTGTCCCTTGGGCCAGATATGTGTAGACCAGTACTTCTCTCTAACTCTGCTATCCCATTCACATAAAATGACAAGAGTATTTAGTGCAGTCTACTTGTAGTCCTAACCTAATAGAATACTGCACACCTTCAACTCACTACACACACCCCACCTGTGCTAATGCTATTTGATTTTGTCCAAAATAGTTCGCATTTTAAGATAATTTTCCTTCGTTGAAATAGAATATCCCACAAGTATCTAAGCTAGAATGTTTCCATTTCGAAGTAGTATAGCCTTCAAGCTTATTTTAGAGGAATCCAAAAACAGTTTCCAATCTTCGGATTAGTAATCACTCCCAAGCTGTTGTATCAGTCGTGGAATGTCACAACAGTAGATCAGACATTCTTTCTTCTTGAAATACTTCCTAAACTGCTTATCTCTATGTATGTACCAATAAAAGGTAGTTCAAGAGGCAAACAGATTTATTTTCTTTTAATCGTGATATCGGAAAGTTCAATGAAATGGTGTTGGATTGATAAACACGCACCAGAATAACAAAGCGAAGTACAGCTACACTAACAACAGCTTCACAGCTATCACAAAGCAGTACCTAGCCGCAGTGACTCATTTTAAGACAGTAAACCACGATTAGCGTAAAAGTGAGATGTGACACCAGAAAAACACTGACATTTCTGAAATCAGGAGGCCCAATTTATTCATATTCACTTATAAGATGCCTTACTGCAAAAGTCATGCAAATTAATTGTTCTTTCACACTGGCCATGTGTAGGCTAAAGCATGGAAAGATAGAGTCAGACTGAAAAATTCAATGCAATCGCCGGGATTTGGACCACGGTTCTTCTGGTTGCCGTCCAGCCGCTCTAACCCTAGACCTACTATGGCCAACGTGCCGACATTACATTAAATTCTCCAAGCCCAGGCCTTAAAGTACCTACGTGTTGTAAGTCGGCATTAAGGTAGTTGTCTCATGTGTATATGAGAACTCCTAAGTGGTTTACCGGGAGAAACACGAGTCAGTTGGAGAATTGAATGTCATGTCGACACGTTGGCCATAGTAGGTCTAGGGTTAGAGCGGCTGGACGGCAATCAGAAGATCCGTGGTCCAAATCCCGGCCAATGCATTGAACTTTTCATTCTGACTCTATCTTTCCATAAAAGTCATGCAGCCTAAAATTTGGAGGTAGTTGTGTGATTTTAAAAAGCTAATTAGAAAATCCGTTGCCCTTCAGAGTACAGGTGAAGCAATTGAATTCAGAACCTCAGCATGTCTCCCCTATAAGGGCCCATAGACGGAGTAAATATAGGTATAATTTAACAGATGTTAAGTTAGAGAAACATGGAATGAAAGCGTTATCTGTTAGTGAAATTTAAGTAATTGATTTTAAAGAGTAAATCCAATTGTATCAAAATTACTATCAGAGCAATCATGGTTAGAATTTCTCTTTAGATATTTGGGTTGCAGGAGTTCATGCCCTGGTGAGAGGTTATAAATGATGTAATAAGTGATATATTTGGAACTTTATAAATAATATGCACATTAAAACGCGATCTAGCATAACAAAGCAGTACAACTGTACTACAATACCCAATATATCTTATGCTCAGAAACGTGGATATATATTACCAGATTACCGCAGGCTAAATTAAATATTTTATATGTATTTGGTTGCACTACCTGGATAACGCACAAGAGGTAAGTTCGGCACTCGGTAACTTAAAAATTGTGCGTTAAGAGGTGAGTTATTAATTAAAAGTATACCTTACATCAGCATAGTTATGTTGAGATGTATGCGTGAAATAATCTGCTGCAAAATTAAATAAATAAATAAATAAACAAATAAATAAATAAATAAATAAATAAATAAATAAATAAATAAATAAATAAATAAATAAATAAATAAATAAATAAATAAATAAATAAATAAATAAATAAATAAATAAATAAATAAATAAATAAATAAATAAATAAATAAATAAATAAATAAATAAATAAATAAATAAATAAATAAATAAATAAATAAATAAATAAATAAATAAA
>CM060948.1:73072423-73077734 GCA_030765055.1 Mantis religiosa
GCTCTTAGTAAAATAACTGATGCTTACTCAGTCTAGGCCACTGTGCAGTCGAACTAGTCTAACTCAGAATTCACTATAATATTGGAAAGTACAATTATCGGTAGAGCCCACCTTATCGAAATTTTTGTAAAGCCAGAAAATCAGCTCCAGTGTTACAGATATAACTGTTTTGTTACATGAAGCACATTTTTCTTAACCAAATATTATTACTCTATGTTTCTTCAAGAGTAAGGAAACGTGATTGGATTTGTAATATGCTGGCATTACCTATAGTTCATTTCCTTGTTTTGGCCCGTAGAACTAAATATTGATAAACAAAATGTACTTTAAAGTAAGCATTAATTCGTTTTTGGTGACAAAGAGAAGGCCTTCAGGTTTTATTGGCTCGCTAATTAAGACGTAGATGTAAAATATTTATATTAAAACACAACAAATTATTCAAGGATTAAGAAGTTGTTTTTAAATAAAGGTTAAGTGGAAAATCAACAGATGAAGAGAAACGAGGAAAGGGTAGGAAAGGGAATGAAATGGGAAAGTGTTTACGCACAAAGTTTATGAAAGTTGTACCGGGAGAAAGCAACAGAAGAAATATTCGAGTGCAGCCTCACAAACCCTCATGAGTTTTGTTTTCAGAAGTTCATCTCACAAGAACCCCAGCATACACAAGGGAGACATTAAGGTCCAAGTTGCAAAGGATGCTCATACTCGGTATCTCGGTTCAAAATATTGTTGAAACCTACCGTAGACTTCCTTAATCTGCTTTAAATGTGAACCATTAATGAGGCATTATCTAATGTCCTTGAAGACGGCTCTTTTACGGTAAGACGCTCACATCACTGTAGGAACTTGTTTTAATGTAAGATTAAAGAAATGGAGTTCAGGCATATTGGTCGTTTTGAGCTTATCCACTGCTGTAGCGGAAAACGACTCTTTGGGGAGCAATAGCGTAACCTAGTCGTTGCTATATTCTCGTGTTCACACTCAAAAACAAGAGCACTTCATCTGCTGAATATAGCAGTGTTTTGGGTTTCGAGGTAGTTGTGGTACTCCTACTCTGAAAACCACTCCTATCTAAAACATGTTTATTACGTTTAATTATAACCATAAATGTAATATTGGTGGGACACTTTTACTCTTGTCACTTTAGTCGTACACAAAACAGGCGATAATTTCTTCTGAAAAGTGTAAAATCTAAGAAGAGAAGAAAGCTTTCCTAATATTTTGATTTTCATGATTTACATTTTAATGAAGCAAGTATTATTTACGTCCTCCAACGTTAAGTCATATCGGACGGTGAACGAAGTAAATGAAATAATGCTTATATGAGGCCCGGGTCCGTAGAGCTTAGTCATACGATATTCACGTTTCAGGATAAGGGAAAACTCTGAAAAAAGAACTTATCCATATAACTCACAGGGACCGAGATTCAAACTTGGGACCTGTTCAACATGATTAGGATTACTACGGAGATCATTAGGCACCGAAACCTTTGGTTCATTGTACCTAAGTGCCAAGAGAGGCATCCGCGGGATGAAGGATGAGGCGAAAGGAGAGATGGCGGCCGACCCAAGGTGTCTCAACAGCGCCGAGACATCCGCCGACACTTCTCCTCTGAAAGAGACCAATAGATGAGAGATGATGTGAAATGATAATGAAGATGAATTGGAGACAGGACAGAAAATTTAGGGGACGTAATTAACCTACCCAGCATTCGCCTGGCGACCCGGGTAAAGGCCCGAAAAACCCAGGCGTTAGGTAGGTCGGCCTCGCAAATCGAACCCGAGCCTCCCGAATGCGGGCCACAAGCGAAACCGCCTGAGCCATCCCACTCGGTTCTTGTACCTAAGAGAGACACGCTATCACCTACGCTACAGAGGCGGGTAGCAGATTGTTGCTTAACATCTTTCTGGATGGAACTTACTTAAAGGGAGCATTTGCTAAAATTAAAACAGCTAAGGAAGATAAAACAAGGCCATTTATCTGGAAATTTAACAGCCTCTAAGGTGTCAAATGTTTTACTTATCGCATGGAAGGTTTTAAGCAGGTCTTTACGCTTTATCTAATTATATTTCACTATTCCTGGCATATTTCAACGCCGTTATATCTAGCCAATATGCTATGTTGTGCCTTTGTGCATTTTGGTTTGTAATTCATTTTGGTGCATACACTATTTCCTTTTTTTCTTTTCTTTCAAATAGTACATTTTCATATCACCCATGAGACTACAGGATGGAAGCGTGTCCATTGCTTAAAATTGACTCTACGTAGTGTAGCGAGTGAGCCTTATAACGCATTTTTTTTCTCTGAGCACTAAATGTACCGTAAAACATCAGTGTTAAAATTTCATAATGCTTAAGCTCCTAAGGCCACAAACCATGTAAGACCAATCCAGCACAATTTTCCTCTACAGTTTCCACAGGCTTCACATAGTTTACAATTTGAGATTCCTCACAATGGTTTTCATGGTGTAGTGCATCTGGGATCGAGGCACAAACTTCCAACTCGTAACATAGGCTTAAGAAGACAGAAGCTGCCGTTAAGGTTGTGAAGTTGGTAAGTGAAAGCATTAGTAATTTGCTGTGCGATGAGGATAACAGAGAAAGATGTCACCAGTGTTCACAAAACGGGAGTAACGAAACGATTTTAAGTTTATAGTGTGACTTTGTGGGTTGTGAAAATTAAAAGTCTAATTTGCAGAAATTCAAAATGCTCTTTATTTCAGTAAAACACACTTTTACACCCCTTACAGGCTCTACAAGTGACGTGTCATACGCAAACTCAGTCTCTCGACATAAACAAACAAAAGAATTCACTTGCGGTACACTTCAAGTAGCTGCACACACAATTAACAGCTCAATTCGCGACTGACTCCGCTTTGACAGCCGCGGTGCTTTTATATCTCGAGTCACTGTTTCTAGAAATTAGTGGAACGCTCGGTAACAATCGAGATGGCATCAGAAAAGACGAAACCTCCAGACATCTATCTGTCTTTTTCTTTCTCTCTTTCGGCAAGCGTTCAGAGCTCGCGTAGCTCTCTGTCTCTTTCTTTCGCACGCGCCCGGCAGTAGCACAATAATGCCTCGGCGACAATAGCAGCAGCGATGCAACACTAGAGATGCAATTGAAAATTGATCGAATTACTGGAGGAAACACTCCTGTTCTCAGAATGGCTAAAACATAATACCTTACACCCAGAGAGGAAACGATGAGATACTTTAGAAAATGGATCCAAAATTCTCCATGCAGGGAATAAATTGGGTAGCTAATGGAAAAGAGCAACGAAAAAAATGAGGTAGGAATATTTAGAGATTTTCATTGACTTGTTTTACAGACATTAAATTTTTAAGAATTTGTTTTGAATATACACTTTATCGATGCCCAGTTTTGATTATAAACCATAAACTACGCTTATTCAGAGTAGGTTAAGTGAACCTAATACCCGGTTGGGTGCTAAACCAATCAGGCAATTTGATAAACAAATGTCATTTTAACAACAAAGCAGCTAGTGACATAGATATCTTGGTGTAATAATGAACATGTTCTGATGAAATGAATAGCTAGTTAACTCTACAACAAATTTCTCCTCTTCATTTAAAAACTTCGCCGCGTGATGTGGATATGCAACTTTCAAATATCCTAATTTAGGGACCATTAGGTTTCTGCCACCAGAATGCCAGAACAGAAAAGTACGCCTTGGAATACGATGAGTTAATAGTAAGAAAATATGCTGTTTTTCTAGTGCAATTATCAATAAAGGATAATCTTTGAGAAATACTTCAAAAGCACGCAAACACTTATCATTTATTTCGAAGCAATTATTAATTTATATTTTTAACGTGATTTTTTATTTTTAGATAGTTTGATTTTCGTATTAGAAATGCATAGGTGTCTTTTAGTATATCAACTATTTTTTGTTGTTGAAATTCAGGCATCAAATGAGAAGCTGGTGGCAATCTTTGGGACAAGAGACGTTTCTATATTGGTCTGAATACAGATCAGTCAATATATGAGGTTGTAAAAATAGGTCATTATTACCCGCCTCGGTAGCGTAGATGGCAGCGTGTCTGCCTCATGTTCAAGAGGTCTAGAGTTTGAATCTCGGTCAGGGTGAGTTACCTCGATAAGATTTTTCCGGGGTTTTCCTGTATCCTTAAAGACGAATGTTGGGTAGCTCTAAGCTCCATGGGCCCTGGACACATGTGAGCATCATTTCACCCATTTCATTAATCGTCCGATATGACTTAACATTGGAGGACGTAAAATTTCAAAAAAAGAAAGAAAAAACGAAAGAAAGAAAAATAAGAAAAAAAGAAAAGGAAGGTGATTATTCGTTGAAAGAGGCTCTCTAAATGTGAACATAATTAATTAATTTGTGTATTACTGTACATAAGAGGCCATGAGGAAGCATTATTTCTGTATTCTTTAATGCTTTGAACATATATGTTGACATATTTGTAGAGCGTTATCTCTGCATCTAATAATAATCACTTAATTAACATTCACAGAGGCCCGACATCTGATGACGGAATGTCCCATATATTCAAGAGACAGAATAGTTATATTCAGTCTCCAGACCAGTGGTTTTAAAGACTCATTTCAAGACAGCAAACGTCACAGAATTCCTGAAAAGCATCTTGCGCACACTTCAGTATATATAGCACAACAAATGTAAATATCCATGATATACCTATAGATGAAACACGGGTTGCGAATAATTTGCTTAAAATAAAAATCATCTAAGTATATTTTTGTGTCATAATTTTACCACTGCATCTTTCTTTTCTTTCTTTTCTTTGGTTTTTATACGGATATTCTATGTAAACTAAATTTGAAAATAAGTTGTGTAAGATTTTATAAGCAAATATAACATTCTACGGTAAATAAAATGAGGAAAATTTACTGTATATTGGTTAAATTAAAATAATGAAATTAGGAAACCCATAATAATTTACAAGCCATTTATTCCATAGAATTTACAGCTGTTGTCTCACTCCAGGCAGAAATACTTAAATATAATGAAAAACTTAAGTTTTAGAAAAGTGGGGGGAATGGTCGGTATGCTTAGGTTATTTAATATAAAACTCGTATATTCACCGCAAATCTTACGTGCGTATGTATTTCAGAATGGTTTGTTTGCGTTATAGTTAGATGAGTTCGGAACATTTCAGGACTACATAAAATAAAAAGCTGATATTAATGGCGATTGTTCACTCCTGTACATTATGATTGTAGAACTTTTAACTGCCAATTCACTCAGTTTTTAATGTCACTTAACAACCTAGTGGAATTTTCAATGAGACCGTGTGATTAG
>CM060948.1:73078734-73183734 GCA_030765055.1 Mantis religiosa
AGAGAGAGAGCAAGACAGAGAATTGGAAGCAAAGTAAACGGCATTCTATTTGAATTCCTGAAAATGCAAAGTAGGAAATCTGAAAAGTAGCGTTTCTTTTTTACACTTTAATGCAGGAAACATACGTAATAGTAAATAATTCGCAATTTGAAATGCTAGTCTGCAAGGGTTTCTAAAATTCACCCCGTTTGCGTTTCTAGGCTACATAGAAGGGGAATTGAATGGTGATTGAGCTAGAGAGAATTGCAATCTTGATGCTTAGGGACTGTCCCATTTTCAATGGAAATGTGAAGCAACATCGTTGAATATAAAATCTTTTTTGACCAGCCTGACCATCAGTTCACTATTCACTTGCTGGGTCCTGAAATATGGATGTAATTCTCAACTTGGCTCTAAAAGAAATTGGGAGAGTTAATGGTTTGGAATAACAGGAATCCTTTTCCAATTCCAAGCAGTGAAGCATGCGCCTATAAGAAAGAACACTGGGGAGAGAACGGGAGAGTATGGGTCCTCCACAAAGCTACTTCAGATGCCTGTTCAACTTGAAACAGCTTCAGAGCCACTTTAAGCAATGCAATTCTTATCCAGTAAGGAAATTAATTTTAGCTTTCTGAAGGAGTAAATAGTAATTATAAAAGGTAACTTAATAAGGAATTTGCAGTTTCATCTATTGTAAAAGCATAGAAATGTTGTCGTGCCAAGAGGATCGATATTGTTATACTCATCCTTGTTAGTTTCCTCGGAACCAATTTGTTGGAAAGTAACTGCTCTAGGTCTGTAAGTTTACAAGAGGATAGAAGTTACTTTCTGACTTAGTATGCTTGCTGTGTGTTTGGACTCACCATAACCTGGAGAATAACTAAGGAGCTAATTAGTTTATATTTCGTCTTTCGCATTCTCGAAAAACCTCGCTCAAATTTTGGGAGTGCTCTATTTGCAGCTGGTCATCCCTAACGCCGTCCTTTACAGCGAATGCTTCCGATATTTTCCGAATCAAACTTTGTTTCTGGCAGCTGATAATTTTTTGTCAAAGGATGTATGGAATTTTGGAAGTCTGGCACAGATTAGTCCATGTTCTTCTCAATGAAAAAACTAAAAATTCATAGTTCACATTTTGCCAGTTACAACCTTCCATTGACCACCTCAATGCTAAAACAATCAAAACGTTAAGAGAAATGTCTATTTATACTAATAAGGTCTTAACATTCGAACAAAGAGAACAATAAGAAAGAATGAATTACTAAAGAAGGCAGGGAGAAAACATATAATGCATTCGTAAGAAAAATCAAACTGTAGATTAATGGACGAGTGGAACAGGAAATAAATAACCTTAGCGACAGCAAGGCAACAAAACAACAACCGAACGACAGGACGCGAAGGACAGGGACACAAATATCGTCAGAAAACGAATTGGCGAAGGCAATAAATTGCAAGAATTGTAACGGTACTGCGGTAATACACGTGAAGCAGGAAAGCCTAATGACCTCGATTAGTGACTACACTTCATCATCCAGAAGGAATGACTAGAGAGTGGAGATAGGGGAGAAGCCGCAAAGTGAACGGATGTGAAGGTAAAACTAACATTGTCGTAGAGGAAAAAATTCAGAGATGTCGGTCAGTGGTATGAAAAAGTATATAAGTGGGGCACCTAAGTGTGAAATAATATTCAGGAAGCACATGAAATAGTAAGGAAACAAGCAAATTCAGTAGGGAAAATGTCGAGTAAAGTAAGTGGATTAAGAAAGAAATTAGAACTAGGCGGGAGAAATTTACAAGAAGGGTTTTATCGCCCAAAATATCAATAGGTACATCACAGGAAAATTGCAATTAGAGAGAGGTCGTGACAGGCAGAGGCGACGACACGAGCAAGTGAGATGAAATAAAGAGAAATAGGGTGAAGGATATTAAAAGCGCAAATAAAGTTTAACATCTAATACCAAAAGGGAGAAGTAAAAGTGAGCAATCTCAGAAAATTGGTATTTTAAGAAGAAGATACCTGAGCGAACTGATCATGACAAAGTGTTGAAAGAAGGGTTAAATAATAGACCGTGAAAAACTAAAATTGGGTAAATAGGAATGGATAGAAGACAAAATTAATAAAACTTAGAATGGAGCAAGCATGTAAATGTATTACAAGGCTGCTGTCATGGCAAAATGCCTTGGCCCAGCTGAGAGTAACTCAAGATAAATTCTCTCTAGTAATCAATAAATTATTCATCCTTTCATCTGTCCATCCGTCTGTCCGTCCATCAACATTTTAGTCTCCGCTACCACTAGGGCCTTCTGGGCTTTCCAATATCCTCAACTCGAGGCTTCTGAGGCCACGTAACGATGTTGTTAAATTTGCTGGAGTTAGAATATTTGATCTTCATTGGTAGAAATCTCTTGGTAATGTCTCTTTTGTTGTGTCTGATTATAAACTTCGCCACTTTTCTATACTTTTCTTCCTCTCGGTTTCTATTATTTTGCGTTTGCGTAACTTAACACAGATTATCGGCAAATGATTAACTACTGTTGCTTGTTTGACGAATTTGTTAGCTTTTTCATTTACGAATGTACGAATATTCACTTGTATTTACTGAACATATAATTACCAGTGACTTTTAAAGGAGAATTTAAGAATTTACTCAATATTTGAAATTATGGAGCCATGTATTTCGCTATTTTTCAAGTTTATTGTGATTTTGCTGTCTGTGAGTATATCCATTGTCTGTTCCATAATTGGGATGAAGTTCGTTTCACTTATTGCCTTTTAAGCTTGTAGGATTGCCATTTGCTCTACATTATTATTGGATAATCTGTCGTCTAACTCAGATTCGTGTTCCTGAACATTGTCGTGTTCTGTACCGAGCCAGGTGGCGCCGTGGTAACGTGGGTGACTCGCAATCGGGAGGTAGTGGGTTCGATTTCCATCGACTACTATACTGACGGTTTTCTACGTAGTTTACCCTTGACAGAAGGCCAATGCTGGATGGATTTTCTAATACAGGGATTCCATTTCTGTTTCATTTCAGTCCTATATTCCATTTCATGTTTGATTGTGGGCACGGTTGTTCCCACAGAAGTGGGCAATGGAACTATGTAGGAACTTCTGCGTGACTCTGCGGTTCGGCTGACTGCCCATCCCTTAATCTTGGGTTGATACTGTTGTTGACTCAGGAGAATGCATTTGTCCTTGAATATGCTATTGTGCAGTGAAGTGATGCAATTCTTGGGACTATGCAGGTAAAGTAACACCTGTAGTTTCAATTGACTGTCTACAAAGCAGTTATACTGTAAGAATTGCCGATGGTGCTAAAATATTATATCGTGTTATTTTTGTATGGTCATAATTATATTGCGTTAAAGGTATATAGGTTTACTTATCGAAAGTATGACAACTGTTTTGTTTAACGAGCTAATATAAAGGTATTACTGATGCCACTTCGCAACTATTTCTTGTCTTGGGGGGGGGGGGTTAAGCTACTTTTGAAGCAAGGTGTAAACAATAGAGCAAGAGGAATAAACAATGGGGCGCTATTTAAGGTTCACCTATGTCAACGATAAGGTCACAGCTAAACTCCTAAGAAAATCACAGTGGTAGGCCAGAATGAATACCTACCAGATCGCGGTGGGAGATGATTTCCGCTCCGTTCCTTCTGCCACATCGCATAAATCATATTGTCTTGTTGCTAAACATGACTGGCCCTCCTTCTACTAGCGCATACTTTTTGTTGCCGTCTATAAACACTTCTAAAATGGTCATTCAAATGAAACCCGGTCACTTGTGTAAAGTAATGGCAACGATTTTATTACTTCAAAAATAGGCGCTAAGACTGTTGGCATATTTATCCTATTGCGACACCAACCGGTCGATTCCATCTTTGAAGAAGCTAGTAGGCTGCTGTCAGATACAGGACTGGACCCATTCACATACTTAGTCGTCCATTGTTAAAAGATTCCCATGAATAACTTGTTTTAGAGGTCCATAAACATGAAAGTCACCAGGTGAAAGGTTTTGACTGTACGGTGGATGTTCCAGCGTTACCCATCGAAACTGCTGCAACGTCCTCTTCACCGCATTGGCACTGTGTGGGCGGGGATCATAATGCAGGAGATTGATAGTGGTTCCCCGTTCCAGGAACTCGATAAGCAGTGGGCCCTTGTGGTGAAAAAAAATCCAGACGTTGCCAGAACTGGTGTGCATGGCCTTTGATTTCTTTTGGAGGTGGTGAAGTCGCACGCTTCCACTGCCTGCTGTGGTGCTTGCTTTCCAGTTCAAAATGATGACATTATCTATGTTTCGTCACCAGTGACAATAGTCGAGAGAAAGCTGTATTCCTCCCCATGACTTGCAGATGATTTAAAGACAGCACCATTCGAGTGTTGCGCTGTTCGGCGGTCAGTTGCGCTAAAAATCGAATAATCCTCGTTGTTGCTGCTTAATTTCCTTCATGTTCAGTAGTGGACGATAACTTGTGTGACCACCTTCTCTTCGGCGTGAAACCACACTGTCGCTATGTAACGTCAAACGCAGCGCACGCTGCAGTCGACCTAAGAATAGATTGCGCCACCATACACTGAGTTACGTGGTGCCACCTCAAAGTGTAATGCGAGGTTAGACGCACTGACCGGGTTTTATTTGAATGCCCCTAATATTTTGTATTGATAAGTGGTAGATTTAAAATTTTGTATGACTTCTGCAGATTTATCCATTTGCGTTTCATAATCTGGCGCGTTATATTACAGAGGTTCCTGTAGGAGATCACATGCTGGATTCTTTTCTTCTACTATAATGTTTACTGACGCCACACCGGCCATATTACAAAATGAACGGAATACTAGCAGTCTGAGGACAGCTCAAGGTGGGTCATTCGTGTACCTGTTAAGGCTTAACCATTTAATGAAGGATTGGGGAGTTTGTAGGGTTACGGATATATTTGTAGTTGGGATAAAGTTACAAGGTGCATCATAAGTTAGAGCCTGTAAACTTTTGTTACTTTAATTGTAATCAGTTTTAAAATTCATTGATATTGTTTAATTGCCAAAACTGTTTACCTACCTAAGGTGTTAATTTCTACGAAGTTGATGATTTAAATTAAATTTATTTATTGTGAGATTAATTACATACATTGTGATTCGTATACCAGCATTTTGATCTCAGTTGTGGAATGTTAATGCTCTCTGTTAATTCTAATAATAGTGTTTTAGATCAGACGTGCCTCTTTGTAGCATTTCGTGCTAATGAAACAGAAGCTGTTTGGGATGTAGACAATAAAAGAACAAAACAGAAGAATGGGTTAAACCATATTTGTTCTCCAGTGGCAATCATCTTTTCAGATTATTCATATTGGTTCATAATTCGAGACTTCTAACTACTGTATTTTAATTTTTATGAATGTTAAGGTTACAAATATGTATTTGATCTCATAATTATACATTTTATAAACCTTTTTGTCATCGAAATTATTTATTTGTTGTCAAGTAATAATGACTATTTGATTGGATATTTCTAGAGAAAGACTTGTAACCAGAAGAAGGCCAGCCTACCATATTCCTCGTTGCATTCCGTCTGTAGACTGCAACAAGTTGGGGTTTCATACTGAAGGTATATTCAAGAGCCTAAGAGATATTTCCCTGGATCGCAAGGATGTGAACATAGATATTTGTCGAAGAAGGAGCAATGAATAGCAAAGTTTTGTGTTCCAAAATCTGGGAAATTTTTTATTGCCCGGAGGACACTGTCTAATAATGTCCCAATATGACAACTTAATCTCGGTAAATTCGCTGGAATGATGCAGTAGTCTGGAGGTTAACATCTGGGCACACCAATGATGATAATGCACCCTCCACGTCTCCTAGAATCGAAGAAAATAAGAGGAAATATAACAAGTCAATGTAATAGTTACTAATATTAATGATAATATACCGAGCAGTTAAATTATAATCGAACCCACTCACAGCCTCTCTCTACTGCGCAACATGGCCGGCAATTATCGGAGAACTTACGCAGGTAGAGGCGGGCTAGAATACTTAACTTATTTTATCGTGCTGCCCAAAAGGCTATCCTGACCTTATCTTTATTGACAGAAAGCTCTCAGATAACGCACTGATTACTCTACGCGGACATAATATCCTTCTGTCATTTGTGATTCCTGCGCATTCTACTGGTGGAAGTGATGCGTTCATTGGTGCTTAGCACAAGTACAAGAAGCGCGCTAGTATCTTTACCGAGAGTAATCAATGCGTTACCTGAGAGGTTTATGTTAACAAAGATAAAGCCAAGGTAACCTTTTGAGCAGCACAATTACAATAGACGCTGGAAATGTTGACCCTCTGCTCTCAAATAGGTAGAACATATCGTGTAAACATTCTCGTTCACTCTCCGAAGCTCAGCAGCAGATATTCTTGTGATTCCTTCCCAAAGCTTTCCCTAAGTTTCTGTGGTGTATGAGGATCTTTAAGATACACTTTGTCTTTTAAAGAACTCCATAAATAAAATTCAAAACTCGATAGGTCAGAAGAATGATGGGGTCACAAATCTACACTAATTATTCTGTTATCAAACGTCTCTCTTACTGCATTTAATGATTCGGCAACCCTGTGTGCTGATGCAGTATCTTGCTTGAACCAACCATACGAATTCTCTTCTGCTGTCAAGCGATTGAAAACTGGCCTCTGAATTAACTTCTGCATTTATAGCTCTATCAAAGAAAATATGGGCCCTGTTATATTTCCGCCCTTATCGCACACGCCACTCCAATTTTCTTACCATAACGAGGCGTTTCATCCAGTAGCACAGGCTTTTCAAAGCCTAATATTGATTGTTGAGTTCAAATGTCCAGTTAAATGAAGCCAAGAGTTATCAGTGAAAATCAAAAGTTGTGGCCCAATGAAATCCCATTCTACGGATTGGAAAAGCTAGTTAGAACAATTCACACGTTTAGTGGGATTATTTCGATTTAACCATTGCATACATGTATAGTGATAGGGCTTCAGTTTCAACACATGTGTATCGTCGTAATCTTCATACCCTACAGGAACTTAGGGAAACTGCATTCGGAGAGTTAGTTAGAATATTTACACAAAATATACTGCCTGTTTGAGAACAGAAGCTCAACATTTCCAGCATCTATTATAAACTAAGTATTCCAGTCCACCTCTGCAGGCGTAAGTTCCCTGGCGACTGCCGGTCGTCTAGTGCGGTAGAGAGAGGCTACGAGTGGCTTGGACTGTAATTTAACCACCCTATATTAATAACAACAGCAATTAGACCAAATTTAAATTTAGTTAAGATCAGTGAATAATGGCATCAACGTTGCAACAGTCTATCGTAACATAAATATTATGATTACACTTCGTCAGAAGTTTAGAGAGTAACAATGGAAACAGTGCTGACTTACGTATTTGTGCAATAGGCAAAATGTATTTTTAATCTCAGCCCCTAAAACTACATGAAATGCAGAAAATGAAAGTGTACACTTGTGATAAACCATTCGATAAACAAATAGTTAAGCTGATGCAATCAATGATACCTTAAGTTATATCAGCCATCTGAAGAAAATTGCCATTCTACTATGTTTCAGGTTTGTTCAACAAATGTTATAGTGATCACGGTGTGCAAAAGGATATTAAGTTAACATGAAAGCATCATGTATGATAAAGTATAGAAATTTAATGGGTAACATAGTTAGTCGGTTATTGTATGTGTTAAATAGTTAATAGTGGTGGTGTATTCAACTTGATAAGCATATTCAAATTGAGTTGTTTTCAATTTTCATTCCAGTTTATTTCTAGTCATTTCTACGGTATAACTTTGGTTTAGGTTTTGGCATTACTGCATATCAACAATATCGCATCCTAAAGAAATTGGACTTCTTTGACATTATAAAATTGCTTGTGCAATGCGGAATCAGATGACACAAAGAGAACGGCGTAGTTAGAAACTATCCAGGTTTGAATCTAAACAGCATTTATTTCTAAATGAACAGAAAGAACACCTGCTTGAGTTGTTACGAGAATAAGATATGTTTACTAGAAAAGAATATTATATAAGAGATCGTCGGAGGGAAATGTATTAGGACCAAGAGAAACTGAAGAGACAGATCACCAGACTTGAGAAGACCTAATTCAAGACGCACGACCGATGAATAGAAGACGCCAGTTATGTATATTGGAAGAAAGAGCAGAAGCCACCGAAAGAAGGAGAACCTCACGAAAGCCAGAGGAGGTATATGGAAAGTATCAGAGCAGACAGACACAAATAATTATGTAGAAGAGAAAAGATAATAACCCAGATATCTGGAACTGACGAACCAGCTCCATCTACTGATGCCAGTCGCTTTAGAAGATGGATGCTAGTAGAAGGAAGCCTTGGCTACCAGTTGCAGAAGAGAATATCTAAAATTGTAGGAAACAGTCTTTCGTAGTCTGTTGTAGTAATTAAAGCTGCAATAGAAACTCAGAGTTGAATTATATTGTTGGAGTACAAACAAAGTAGAAGAAATACTGTTTTAGATAGATTGGATGAGTAGATTTGTAAGGTTACTGAAATCCAATAAGCTACAGGCTTAGTTAAATAGTTAAAGTAGCAAATAAATTATATCTGCAAAATTTGTAAAAGATTTTATGTAATTTATTTCGAAAATTGGGTAAAGGTAAAACTAGAGTTTGCATATTGAGGCCTGGTATAGATTACAGAAACCGGGCTATTAGTTATGCAGATATTGTATTATTTTTTATTTGAATAAGGTATATTATGTCCGTAGATAATGGCGTTATTTCTAAAAGAATTCTAAACGTTACATAAAACGTGCTAAATTATTTACGAGAATCACAATATCACAGTATTTCTACATCATGATGATATCTTTATTATCCTTTTAGTAAACCTCCTTTCTAAGCATTACTTGTCATTCAAACCGAAGTTCTTCTCAAGGTTGTAATGATTCTTATATTCCATTGTGGAATAGATGAAAACCTCGTTGAATTTGAAAATGTCTATTATTGCATTTGTCTAATAGGATAGCTATGGCTTCACGTTCCCTGTTTTTTTTTTTAAACCAATGGCCATGCTGTGGAAACTACTCCTTTTGGAGCTCACTTGCTTCCTAAAACATTTCTAGCATTATTGATACTATTTCAATGGATTCTTGTTGGTGAACATTTATATACTCATTACTCTTCTCTGGTTTTATTTTTATTTGCTAATGGCCTAAGATTTCTTTATGAAGTGAAGTTGAATTAGATCATTACACACCTCACATGTGTTCGCCATGGTAATGTACAGCGTAACGAGTCTGCCTCACGTTCAAGACGTCCCGCGTTCGAATCTCGGTCGGGTAAGTTACCTGAATAGCGTTTCTTCCAGAATTTTCCCTTATCCTTAAAGAAGAATGTGAGGTAATTCTAAGCTCCATAGACCCTGGACTCATTTGATCGTCCGATATCATTTAACGTTGGAGGACGTAAATTAAAAAACACTCTCATGTTTAATATTGATTCACACTACTCGTTTTCCATTTCATATTTAGTCAGCATGTTATAAAAGTAACATGGCACTGAACTTTGAAATTTGAAATGTAAGATTAAACTATGTGAGTAGCACCCATTTAGAAAGTTGAAACGTAAGCTGAACGCAATCACTAGTAGTAATAAGTCATAGTCTACTTCGACAGATCGTCATACTGAATATATGTGTTGGTTTACTTTAAAGTACTACATGAATCACTATGGTATCAGTCACACCTGTTCCATATGTATTATTCTATGCTGACAGTATTTCACATAACTGTGTCATCAACACGATTTCAAAATATTCAGTAAAAAAGCAAAAGAGGAAAAAAATGCAAGGAAAGCAACACTAAACAAACATGATGCCTAAAAGAACGCACCGTTTATAGCAGGTTTATATCATGCAGTCTGTACGTCTGCATCTCTCTTACAGAACGTATCATTCCTTAGAAGTATGTATACATTAGTCAGTACTTAAGCAAAGTGCATTACTAAAGAAATTACTAAAATAAAACACTTTTATGAATGGCAGTTATTACAGCAAAGGAAACATTGCAGTATTAGTTTCATGTAATTTTGAGTCACACAAAAAGGAACATGGCATGTTAATTAGCTGGAATCAATATTATGGACGAACTCAACTTAAGTCATACCGGACTATGAATAAAATGGCAGAGCGGGATGGCTCAGGCCATTGTGGCATCGTGACCAACCTTTCTGACCCAGGGGTTTTTCGGGGGGTTTCCCACGTCGCTAGGCGAATGCTGGGTAGGTTAATTACATCCCCCGACTTTCCTGTCCATCCATTTAATCTTCATTATCATTTCATATCATCTCTCATCTGGTGCTCTCTTTCAGGGTAGAAGTGTCGGCGGGTGTCTCGGCAATGCATGGCAGGATGATATGCTCTGAGGAAAACTACCTTTTCCTCCAATAGTTCGGCTGCCGGTCTCCGCTTCTCTGCTGGGACCATTTCGGGACCGCCAGCCAGAGACCTTTGGGGCTCGGATCGCCTGCCTGGAACCTTTAGGGCTCGGCTGCTGGTCTCGTTGCCGTCCCGCTGTAGGGGAGCGAGTTCGTTGTCCTGGCCTGTCGGTGGAGGTCTCTATCCAAGTAAACTGTAAGGACCCTGCCTTCTGTACTGTCGTGGCTCCTTGAGTCGGCCGCCCTCTGTCTCCTTCGCCTCATCCTTCCTCGCGGGAGTGCCCCCACCGGGGGGCGTAGGAACAATGGGTCCAGGATGATGGCCTACGTACCGAATCCCCTCCGTAAACAAATCCTAATCCTAATGAATAAAATATGTGAAATTGTACTCAAATAAGTCCAGAGTCTATGGAGCTTAGAATTAACCAACATTCATCTTTCAGGATAAGAGGAAACCCCGGGAAGAAACCTTAAACGGATAACTCACCCTGACAAGTATTCGAACTCGGGACCTCTCTAATGTGAGTCAGACACGCTAACACCACGCTATAGAAGAGGACGCGGCTGAATTGGAGAACGAAGTTATAACGTAATCTGCTTTTCGTTGACGTTTTATAGGACAGAAAACTAACCTTGTTAATAACGATCTGCAAATGTATGTATGTAATGGAGGTAAGAGTTTCCTTAAATCCTGTTTAATACCGCTGCATTTCCCATAAGAAATGTGAGGACAAGGGGGAGATAGAAAATATAATTGTGGAGTTTTACTGCTACGTAAGAACGGTTGCTGCTGGCAAGATTTGGTGGAGAAGGTTGCTAGAATTTCCTTAATGGGGACATAAATTGTGTTAAATCGCTCGGCAGACCCTCTTGCAGGGCGATTGGGCTGGCTGTGGCCGATAACACGAGAGGGCTCTGGCAACTTCTGGTGGAAGACGCATCAAAAGATAAAGCTATGCCAGGCCCCACATTAATACTGCTACTGGTTAGCTCTCAACATTAACGTTCCTGTGGAAACCAAAATTGGATATTATGGGATGCAGTCCATCAGTGCACTATTGACTTTTTGACACTCGCCTTTGCTGCCATTCTTTAGAGCGCAACCGACACTAGCATTTTACTATGCAGCAGTTCCTGAAAGTTTTGAAGGGGTCCAAAAACAAAAAGGGTAGACTACTTAGCACTGCGAAGTTCCAAAGTAGTTTTGCTACCTGAAATGTGGTCGAACAAAAGACGGGAGCAAAGCTTTGACAGAGATTAAAAATGGCTACTCCGGATGAAGGTTCACAGCTTATTGGGGAGAAGTGCAGCTACATATTTCTGTTATTACAAATATTTGCCACACAGCAGAATCTAAAGAGAACTGGTTTGTAAAATGTATTTTGGGGCTACATTTATTGCATTTAAGAAGTGGCTATATAAAATCTCTAAAATATTTTGGATATCTCGAATATCCAACCGATACGGTGAGGAGATGTGGTCAGCATCTTGGCGCTGCCAACAGGGAAGTTGGCTTTCTAGACCAGGGTTCGCCACCTATCGTAGCTCCTCAATTTCCTCAAGATGCTGAGTGGGCACCGGTCCTATAACTGAGACTTAAAATCCGCACCCCTAAGATTGGGATCGATCCTGGGCGCCTTCAGTGGCAGGGAAATGTGTAGTGTTAAACGCCCGCGTTTACTACATACGGCATCGCAGGCGATGAGACAGATGATACATGAGATGAAGATGGAGCACCGGTGGAATGAGATGGCGGGGGAAACCGGAGAACACGGAGAAAATCCGCCCCAGTGCCGTGTTGTCTCAGTGGCAGGGAACCAAAGCATGACGCCTTAACCCACTACGCCATGGCGCAGGACGCTTGCTTATGAGTGATACTATAAAATGGCAAATTCATGCCCTTCAGTTGTGTAGTGTTTGGCACAACCAATTTTAAGTTTTTGCTTGACGGAAATATTTAAATTCTATCCATATGACTTTATGGCTCCATCCAAATGACCGTAAAGGCATTCATAGTCTTTTCTTGCTCTTTAAACAAATTCACATTAAAAATATTCACCTTCTCGCAACCTTCACAGGCGCTCGGAAAATTATCACATACATGCATGACCGGTCGGGCAACAATGTCAAACTGGCTTACGCCACTTATGCACTGCAGTAGATTTTCATTCTGTTGCTTCACCTCAGTCTTTTGCTGAATGAAGTCCAAGGCATGTGCAATGGTTTCCTGCTCTATGTAATTCCTTGCCAGTTAAGTTTGAAAACGTAAGAGGTAGGTAAATTTGAAAATATGACGCATATCTCTCTATGAAAACACAACGGAACATTTGCCATATAGACTGTGTATTTAGCGTTGCGAGTACGCAAATGTACCATGTCGCTTACTCCAAGTAAGTTAAACGTTAAACAATTTCTGCTTGACAGCTGGGTTTTCAGTCAAGGTCACAATTCGAGATATTTTGCGTCCACTCTAAGTCTAAGCTCTTGGTATCACGGGGTGAATTTAGCGCCATTACAATGATTTCGTTCATTCACCGTTCAATATAATATACCGGTTAAACGATCTTAAACTACGGGCCACAAGTGTACTCTGACAACAGACTCATTCCCTTAAATCGCAAAAATGTTTTTCATCTGTAATATTTTTACTTCCTTAGCATTTTATTCCATTCATTCCTGTTCGATTCTCTATGTCACCGCCCTTAAAAACAATTCAACAAAACATTAACATACATAGAAAAACGACGAAGCAATGAAGAATATTATAACTCATGTGAACTGAAGGATGGTTCAAATACTACCTCCAAGAATGAGGTTTGATGCGATCAGCACATAGACAAATGACTAAACAAATACAACATTAGGCTTTTTAGAGAAAGTGGTGAAGAACTGTTGCATATGTCGTTAAACCAAACATCGGAATTCCCGATAGGACCAGCTGGCAGATAGGGACTAGACGGGAAGCATTCAGCAACGCCTAACCATTTATCTTGTAGCGCTAACGAGGGGGATGGTTGGAAAAACATCACTAGCCATCTCTTTCCCCCTCTCTGACATCTGGAACAGTCGGGAAGATTCACTGAACCGCGAGACTTCCAGAAACGGCGATCTTCCCTATATAAGGTCTGCAGTGGACGAGTTCAGTTCGGTCATTCGGCTCGGCCCTCTCCCCCTCGATTCGATTCGAGGCTGCTCCTTCGACACAGATGAGCACACCTCATCTTAGGGAAACCGGCGACGCAGCAACATGGGGAAGAAGGCGAAGAAGAACTCTGCTGCACCGAAGCGTCAGGCAGTAGAGGCGCTTCCATCGCAGCCTACTCCGGCCGGCTCTCGGGCGCCCACGCCAGCCTCGCAGCCAGCATCGGCGGACGAGAGCGAGTCGCCCGCCAGGCGCATCGACCGATTCTGGGCCAGTCCTTCCCCAAGGACGCCGCACGCATCGCCAGATGCAGTCGCTCAACGACAGCTGACACCGCCACACCTACTCAGCAGCACGCGCGCCACCCAAACGTCCCTCTCGGAGCTCACCTCAGCAGCGACCTACGCCACAGCCGCAGCCCCAGCCACGAGAACCGCAACAGCGCCTACCGCCGAGCCCGCTCGGCCACCTGGGACTGCGACCGTAGTCTTCACAAACGTGCCTCGTGACCTGCCGTGCAGGTTCATTCTCGCAGCCGCCCAGCAGCAGTGGCCCTCGGCCCTGAGGGCCAGTCGCATCAGCATACGAGGCCTCGCCACACCCTTGGTCCGCCTGCAGCTAGAAGACGAAGCCGACATGAGCGCGGCCTTAAGGATGGGCCTGCCCTTGTTAGGGCAGCGTCTCAAAATTGAGGCAAGCCGTTCTGAGCGTCTCGCACCTTGTCGTCGATGCTGCAGGTATGGACATGTAGCCGCCACTTGCACTGCAACCCCACGGTGCCACTACTGTGGTGCCGCGACACTCACAGGGGAATGCCAGCAGCACGATATTCGCCGCCGTCGCCGGTACTGCGCCACCTGCAATGGCTACGACCACTTCACAGGACAGGCGCAGTGCTCCGCCCGTCCACGCCAGGACTCCGGCCTTGCTACACCTCCGTTGGCTCACCCTAGCGGTCCTGCCGATTGGAGCCAAGCGCTGGACTGCCTCAAGGATGGGGTTCAGCAGGCCAACCGCCGGCTACATTCCATCGAGGAGCAACTGGCAAGCGGACCCGTCTCAGCCACCCAAGGGACTCCTAGCACCGACGTACAAGACCTCCACTCTGAGATCTTGAACATTAGCCTACGCCTGGGGAACTTGGATGACTCACTCGCCACCATCAACGCTCGACTTGACGCCACCACCGCCATGCTGACCGAAGTCAAAGACCACCTCTCGACCGCCAAGGATCTTATGACTGACAGCCTGGCAACTCACCAAGAGCGCATCATCTCGTCCCTCAAGGCACTGCACCAGACCACAGGGACCATCTCGCCACAAGTCGCACAACTGCAGGAATCCTTTGGAGCCACCAGCCTACAGGACAGTATAACCCAGAGCTTCAGCGACCTGCAGCACGTCATCAACTGAACACATACGCAGACCTTAGACCAACTTAACCTCACCCCGATGGAAGCTCAGTCTACGGCCGCTCCTCCGCTTCCTGACACGTCACATGCGTACTTCGCCGAAATACTCTCGCGCATAACTGAAGTACAGTCACGCCTAGAACACCTCCGGACCACAGTGCGCCACCTTACCGACGACTCAACCACCACATCGCGCCAACGGCGCCGAATCACTTAATTTTAATTTTCTGCTGTATGCGCCGAGCGACCGGCGCGCCATGGCCGGCGCTAAATTAAGCACCATTGGTGCACAGTGACCCTAAATGAATAAACAATACTAAACATTTAATCCCTCCTTCTATACTCCGGCGATCCATCCAGGACATCTCCGGTAATGGCTGGACCCCCGGACACTACCCTTTCCTGCAACGTGCCCCTCAGGCACCTGCGCCCGTACCACCGTTACTAACGGGGATGCTTCCGTGGGACCCCGCCACTTCTCTCCCTTTACTCTCTCCTAAACCTCGCTTATTAATAAAAAAAAATTCAGTTCAGTTCTTGGCGAGCAGCCGTAGGAGCGCCGTGCTAGTGAACGGACTGGAAGACTGTGTACGTGTATCAGAGGAGTTGTGCGTAATTGTGAGTGTAGGATGGACCTGTGACAGACGAACTGGTCAAATTGTAATTGTGTGCACTACGTAATTCTATGTAATCGGCCCCAGGGAGTACATAGACAACTTCAACTTGTTACGATTAGAAAATTTGGAGATATTTTGGGAGAGATGAAATATCCTTGCAATCAGGTGGCTAGATTTATGCTTAAGGAACAGAAGAGGTGACGCTGACAGAGGGCGGGGTTAGAATTTCAGCAACAAAAGTAATTGGTGTTCTATTGTGGAACACTTTTTAGGCACGTCAGTATTAAAGCAGGTGTCAATAAAGTAATTTAAGACACACTATAAAGGAATTAACAATTTAAAAAGAACCCAAGAAAAATATTTGTGACATTTGTAGCAGGATTTTATGCAAAAGGCGCCTCAGATGGTAAATGATTAATTACTCTTACCTTTGGTGATGATCTTGAAGAATTCTGGTAGATTTATTCGAAATTCCTCAGCTGCTCAGGGATTATCTCCAGGGCGTAGTCGCAGAGGAGATATGCAAGGTGATATGCAAAGAAAACCACGACAACATTTCTTTGCTCTTAAAATTATTTCATTTGTAGATAAATTATTTTTATAACATTCTTTTGAACATTGAACAAATAAATAAATTCATCAACGTTAACATTACTTGTTGTTGCAACTTTGAAAGATGCTTTTACAAAATATCGTGCATCGCAATGTTTCAGCAACCTGCAGATGACACCACACACGTCCGTGCTGTTCAGAATCTCAGTGCAGAGGAAAAATTCAAATCCTTGTTCACTTATCTCTGTAGACATCTTACGTCTACAATATCCAGACTTCTGCTAATCTCATCCCCTCTAGGAACCATTGATATTTTTCACTGTTGCCCTTGACAACCAACTATTTCATTGCATTTATAGCCTGCATTCCATACTATATATTTATCTTCTTTCCCTTTCCATACACTGCTCATACTCTCGCACCTATCTATCACAAAAATGTCCCAATACCTTCAGAACTTGATCATAATGTTCAATAAACAAATCACATAATAAATCTTACAAAATCAATAATTATTTTGTCTGAGGCTTAAATTTATTACACATAATAAGTTTTAAAACACCGTTTCTCATTTATCAAAACCAAAATAATCCTGCACATGTTTTATTTGAATATATAAAATATACATATGTATAGGAAGAGATAAAATAAATATAAAAACAAAAGTTACATAAATATAAGATATCTTTAGAAAGCAAGGGGATTACAGAATATTTGAAGAAACAGTTGAATTAGTGTCCGAAATCGGAATTGAGGAACATGAGGAAGAGAAAGGAGCTCGACATACAAGAAGATAAAGAAGGGCTTAATGAACATAGAAAATAAGTCCGTAATTTTCAGATAGGATTAAGCTACAACAAGAACTACGAGAATATGCAGTACTAAAAGTAATTGAATTGACAGAAGATGAACCAAATTATGATGTGGGAATTTATAATGAACAGCGAGAATAAATAGGACAACTTTTGGACAACAACTGGAAGACAAAACGCAGCAGAGTTCTACCCAAATGATGAATGGGAAATTGGAAAATGATGAAAAGCTGGCCTTTCTACAGACACATCAAAGAAAACATAAGATACCATATGAGAAATGGTGTGGAGAGTAAGATTGATTTTGAGATTTATCAAAGATAGGCTCAACAGCCTTTGCATAATACAAAGTCTGTGAAAAGAACAATAAGAAGTGTGAAATAATGTGATAAATTAATGTAAAACGAAAATATACCTTGAAAGCTGGAAATGTGATAAATAAAATGTATAAGAGGAAAAACTTTTGAGTGCAAACTATTATTGGTAGTTTTAAGTTAACGGGTAGTGGTAAAATGGTTTATGGTTATACTGTAGTAATGAATTTTATATTACTATAGTATATGCATATATAATATTTAGCAAAGAAAAGAAAATGGCAAATGGACAACACTTCCTTGACCTTTATATACCTTCAAGATGCTGAGGAAATGCAGTTTATGTTACATTTTATTCTTAGATTTTAGAGAAACACAGCTCCTTACTCTAAAAAGGGAGTGTTTCGTGTTCTTTTCCAGAGAAGGTTTACAAAAGATGAATTTCTAGAGCCTTAGATACAAGAAGCTATGTTGCCACAGCGTGATGCAGAGCTTTTGGTTTCTAAAGTTTATAGATAAGTACGTGTGGCGACATCGTGGTTATACTGTTCAAGTTGTTTCGAGTGCCATTTTAAGGTTCTTGAACATATTTTGTATCAGAAACTTAGGCGACACTTTAGCTTGTGTTTGTTAAGAGAAAGTTTTTAGTAGTAACAAGTTTTATGAGATGGAGGATCCGGCAAACTGTTCAAACTTCCTCTTTTGCCTTTCTCTTTCAGACAAGCCAGAAGCAGTACTGTAATCGCCTCTTGTGCTGTGGGGTAATTTAGTCAGAAGACGTGGGAAACTTGGCGATGCCTCCTTGGGGCCTAATAACGGTGAACGAAGGTAACCTGGCCTGTTGACGTCTTCCTTACGGCGCCATACCCAATTCAGATTTCTTAAGCCTTAATAGCATTTGCATATACTTAATCCAGTCCCTTTGCACACAGGTACTTCGCCGATGTCCTAGATCAATTCCATTTATTTTTGTGGGTTTTGGTAGCATTGAAATGGTAACACTAAAGCTTAAAATAAAATCCAGTATAAACGCGAAAGTGCAAAGAAATCACAGAACTTTCACTTTTTAGTTCTTGTTTATTTAAGAAAACATACTTTTGAAACTTTCTTAAATATATCGATTTTAGGAGTTTTGTAAATTAATAAATACTGAGTCTTGTGGACTAATATGAGCTTATTTTCAGCTACTTATATTTTAAACGCCAATTAATCATGTAACCATTTAAATGTCGGTTTTAGAGATAAAGTCCTGCATTCACTTAATTCTTTTCATGATACATTTCTCCATCGTATGTAACAGTTCAAAATGCTCCTTGTGGTGCGTATTTGAATCAGTTAGACTTTTACACCAAAGATCCTCAAGATCTTAATAAAGAAAACGTATCCGCGGAATTTTAAACAAGTAAAATTGATTACGTATATTAAGAGTAATCCCTACCCACCGAGCGGGATGGTTCAGGCGGTTTCGTATGTAGCACGCATTCGGAAGGTCCGGGTTCGATTCCAGTGGCCGACCTCCATGAACCACAGGCTTATCGGGGGTTTTCCCGGGTCGCCAGGTGAATGCTGGGTAGGTTCATTACATCCCCCGAATTTCCTGCCCCTCTATTTCATCTCCATTGTCATTTCATATCATGCCTCATCTGGGGTCTCTTTCGGGTAGAAGTGTTGGCGGGTGTCTCGGCGTTGCATGGCAGGATGCTGTACTCTTAGTAAAACTTTCTCTTTCGGTAGGACGATCTCCGCTCTTCGAACCCGGTCTGATGGGGCCGTTTCCAGACCACAATAGGTTTGGATGCTGGTTGTACTGGCCAGCCGGGAAGTTTCCAACTGGTAAATGTAACCACCCTAATCCTTACCTCATTTAAAACATAAACCAGCAAATATTTTTAATAGAGTTTCTGGGCTATAAAGCGGACTTTTTTGTTACAAGGGCATTCTTGTGCGCAATTAAAATTAAAAAATAAATATTTCATGCATTTGTCCATAAATGTTATATTAGTTTTGTATAATTGTAGCAGTATTTGGTAAAATGAAGTTATTTGCGTAACAATTATAGTAATTGACTTATTTACAGGTTGGTCCCGTTAACATGCAGTATAACTTTTATAAATTGGGCAGTCTTCACCTGAAGTTCAGGTTGCTATTAATCTTCCAATGATATTTTCATCTAGCCAATTTCTGCTTGTATTAGTCGAACAACAGTAACTACACGTAGAGCCAACGTGTTACGGGGTTTGGAATGGATACTGAGTATCTACCTCTGAACTCTGCGTCTGTTTTGATGTATCGGAAACTTTAAGATATTCAAAATAAGTCCAACCTTTTTCTGCACATAATATGAACTTCCTTTCTATTTTCTCTTGCATGGTCCAGTGCAACATTACAACTGATATAGTTGCTTTATTGTCCAAAATATATTGGTGAGAGGATTTCTACTAAGGAGCAATTATTGGAAAATATAATTTGCTATACCACAGACTGGAATAACATTCAGAGATCTCGGGATGGCCCTTGTAATGGTTTAAGCAGTTCAGTCCCTTAACCTGAATACCTCCACCCTTTCCATATTGCCGTTTATGCGGATTGACTATTTCGTTAAAAGAGTATGTCTTGACGTATACTTAATGGCACGTCGGCAATGGCGCTGGTGTCAGCAGTGATGTCTCTTTGAAATCGTCAGCAACTCTGTCCTTGCTAGCGTGCATTGTCGTCCAGATCTGTTAGTTCTTCGGGTCTTTCTTTTAACCCTTCCTCTGGCTCACTAAAACCAATGAAGCCTAATAAGATGACGTAAGTACGCTGCTGAGCTTCAGTGCTCTGAAGTGCCTCCGTTTTGGCACCTTATCACTTCTACGATAACCGATCCACTGTGGAAAAGAACGCCCTCTTCTCAGTAGCAAAACACACGAAGGGGATATACTTAAACCACTTAGGCCTACTTTATATAGTAACTGTTGGTGCTATTATGGTTAGCCCTATTAATGAAGTCAGAAAATTCTGACTGAGCAACTGGCAAGCGGACCCGTCTCAGCCACCCAAGGGACTCCTAGCACCGACGTACAAGACCTCCACTCTGAGATCTTGAACATTAGCCTACGCCTGGGGAACTTGGATGACTCACTCGCCACCATCAACGCTCGACTTGACGCCACCACCGCCATGCTGACCGAAGTCAAAGACCACCTCTCGACCGCCAAGGATCTTATGACTGACAGCCTGGCAACTCACCAAGAGCGCATCATCTCGTCCCTCAAGGCACTGCACCAGACCACAGGGACCATCTCGCCACAAGTCGCACAACTGCAGGAATCCTTTGGAGCCACCAGCCTACAGGACAGTATAACCCAGAGCTTCAGCGACCTGCAGCACGTCATCAACTGAACACATACGCAGACCTTAGACCAACTTAACCTCACCCCGATGGAAGCTCAGTCTACGGCCGCTCCTCCGCTTCCTGACACGTCACATGCGTACTTCGCCGAAATACTCTCGCGCATAACTGAAGTACAGTCACGCCTAGAACACCTCCGGACCACAGTGCGCCACCTTACCGACGACTCAACCACCACATCGCGCCAACGGCGCCGAATCACTTAATTTTAATTTTCTGCTGTATGCGCCGAGCGACCGGCGCGCCATGGCCGGCGCTAAATTAAGCACCATTGGTGCACAGTGACCCTAAATGAATAAACAATACTAAACATTTAATCCCTCCTTCTATACTCCGGCGATCCATCCAGGACATCTCCGGTAATGGCTGGACCCCCGGACACTACCCTTTCCTGCAACGTGCCCCTCAGGCACCTGCGCCCGTACCACCGTTACTAACGGGGATGCTTCCGTGGGACCCCGCCACTTCTCTCCCTTTACTCTCTCCTAAACCTCGCTTATTAATAAAAAAAAATTCAGTTCAGTTCTTGGCGAGCAGCCGTAGGAGCGCCGTGCTAGTGAACGGACTGGAAGACTGTGTACGTGTATCAGAGGAGTTGTGCGTAATTGTGAGTGTAGGATGGACCTGTGACAGACGAACTGGTCAAATTGTAATTGTGTGCACTACGTAATTCTATGTAATCGGCCCCAGGGAGTACATAGACAACTTCAACTTGTTACGATTAGAAAATTTGGAGATATTTTGGGAGAGATGAAATATCCTTGCAATCAGGTGGCTAGATTTATGCTTAAGGAACAGAAGAGGTGACGCTGACAGAGGGCGGGGTTAGAATTTCAGCAACAAAAGTAATTGGTGTTCTATTGTGGAACACTTTTTAGGCACGTCAGTATTAAAGCAGGTGTCAATAAAGTAATTTAAGACACACTATAAAGGAATTAACAATTTAAAAAGAACCCAAGAAAAATATTTGTGACATTTGTAGCAGGATTTTATGCAAAAGGCGCCTCAGATGGTAAATGATTAATTACTCTTACCTTTGGTGATGATCTTGAAGAATTCTGGTAGATTTATTCGAAATTCCTCAGCTGCTCAGGGATTATCTCCAGGGCGTAGTCGCAGAGGAGATATGCAAGGTGATATGCAAAGAAAACCACGACAACATTTCTTTGCTCTTAAAATTATTTCATTTGTAGATAAATTATTTTTATAACATTCTTTTGAACATTGAACAAATAAATAAATTCATCAACGTTAACATTACTTGTTGTTGCAACTTTGAAAGATGCTTTTACAAAATATCGTGCATCGCAATGTTTCAGCAACCTGCAGATGACACCACACACGTATATGCATATATAATATTTAGCAAAGAAAAGAAAATGGCAAATGGACAACACTTCCTTGACCTTTATATACCTTCAAGATGCTGAGGAAATGCAGTTTATGTTACATTTTATTCTTAGATTTTAGAGAAACACAGCTCCTTACTCTAAAAAGGGAGTGTTTCGTGTTCTTTTCCAGAGAAGGTTTACAAAAGATGAATTTCTAGAGCCTTAGATACAAGAAGCTATGTTGCCACAGCGTGATGCAGAGCTTTTGGTTTCTAAAGTTTATAGATAAGTACGTGTGGCGACATCGTGGTTATACTGTTCAAGTTGTTTCGAGTGCCATTTTAAGGTTCTTGAACATATTTTGTATCAGAAACTTAGGCGACACTTTAGCTTGTGTTTGTTAAGAGAAAGTTTTTAGTAGTAACAAGTTTTATGAGATGGAGGATCCGGCAAACTGTTCAAACTTCCTCTTTTGCCTTTCTCTTTCAGACAAGCCAGAAGCAGTACTGTAATCGCCTCTTGTGCTGTGGGGTAATTTAGTCAGAAGACGTGGGAAACTTGGCGATGCCTCCTTGGGGCCTAATAACGGTGAACGAAGGTAACCTGGCCTGTTGACGTCTTCCTTACGGCGCCATACCCAATTCAGATTTCTTAAGCCTTAATAGCATTTGCATATACTTAATCCAGTCCCTTTGCACACAGGTACTTCGCCGATGTCCTAGATCAATTCCATTTATTTTTGTGGGTTTTGGTAGCATTGAAATGGTAACACTAAAGCTTAAAATAAAATCCAGTATAAACGCGAAAGTGCAAAGAAATCACAGAACTTTCACTTTTTAGTTCTTGTTTATTTAAGAAAACATACTTTTGAAACTTTCTTAAATATATCGATTTTAGGAGTTTTGTAAATTAATAAATACTGAGTCTTGTGGACTAATATGAGCTTATTTTCAGCTACTTATATTTTAAACGCCAATTAATCATGTAACCATTTAAATGTCGGTTTTAGAGATAAAGTCCTGCATTCACTTAATTCTTTTCATGATACATTTCTCCATCGTATGTAACAGTTCAAAATGCTCCTTGTGGTGCGTATTTGAATCAGTTAGACTTTTACACCAAAGATCCTCAAGATCTTAATAAAGAAAACGTATCCGCGGAATTTTAAACAAGTAAAATTGATTACGTATATTAAGAGTAATCCCTACCCACCGAGCGGGATGGTTCAGGCGGTTTCGTATGTAGCACGCATTCGGAAGGTCCGGGTTCGATTCCAGTGGCCGACCTCCATGAACCACAGGCTTATCGGGGGTTTTCCCGGGTCGCCAGGTGAATGCTGGGTAGGTTCATTACATCCCCCGAATTTCCTGCCCCTCTATTTCATCTCCATTGTCATTTCATATCATGCCTCATCTGGGGTCTCTTTCGGGTAGAAGTGTTGGCGGGTGTCTCGGCGTTGCATGGCAGGATGCTGTACTCTTAGTAAAACTTTCTCTTTCGGTAGGACGATCTCCGCTCTTCGAACCCGGTCTGATGGGGCCGTTTCCAGACCACAATAGGTTTGGATGCTGGTTGTACTGGCCAGCCGGGAAGTTTCCAACTGGTAAATGTAACCACCCTAATCCTTACCTCATTTAAAACATAAACCAGCAAATATTTTTAATAGAGTTTCTGGGCTATAAAGCGGACTTTTTTGTTACAAGGGCATTCTTGTGCGCAATTAAAATTAAAAAATAAATATTTCATGCATTTGTCCATAAATGTTATATTAGTTTTGTATAATTGTAGCAGTATTTGGTAAAATGAAGTTATTTGCGTAACAATTATAGTAATTGACTTATTTACAGGTTGGTCCCGTTAACATGCAGTATAACTTTTATAAATTGGGCAGTCTTCACCTGAAGTTCAGGTTGCTATTAATCTTCCAATGATATTTTCATCTAGCCAATTTCTGCTTGTATTAGTCGAACAACAGTAACTACACGTAGAGCCAACGTGTTACGGGGTTTGGAATGGATACTGAGTATCTACCTCTGAACTCTGCGTCTGTTTTGATGTATCGGAAACTTTAAGATATTCAAAATAAGTCCAACCTTTTTCTGCACATAATATGAACTTCCTTTCTATTTTCTCTTGCATGGTCCAGTGCAACATTACAACTGATATAGTTGCTTTATTGTCCAAAATATATTGGTGAGAGGATTTCTACTAAGGAGCAATTATTGGAAAATATAATTTGCTATACCACAGACTGGAATAACATTCAGAGATCTCGGGATGGCCCTTGTAATGGTTTAAGCAGTTCAGTCCCTTAACCTGAATACCTCCACCCTTTCCATATTGCCGTTTATGCGGATTGACTATTTCGTTAAAAGAGTATGTCTTGACGTATACTTAATGGCACGTCGGCAATGGCGCTGGTGTCAGCAGTGATGTCTCTTTGAAATCGTCAGCAACTCTGTCCTTGCTAGCGTGCATTGTCGTCCAGATCTGTTAGTTCTTCGGGTCTTTCTTTTAACCCTTCCTCTGGCTCACTAAAACCAATGTAGCCTAATAAGATGACGTAAGTACGCTGCTGAGCTTCAGTGCTCTGAAGTGCCTCCGTTTTGGCACCTTATCACTTCTACGATAACCGATCCACTGTGGAAAAGAACGCCCTCTTCTCAGTAGCAAAACACACGAAGGGGATATACTTAAACCACTTAGGCCTACTTTATATAGTAACTGTTGGTGCTATTATGGTTAGCCCTATTAATGAAGTCAGAAAATTCTGCAGTCTAACTCACTGCCGACTTATTTAGTTTAACTATGAAATTATCCCTTATCAATAAATTAATATAAGAATAGTCTAAATAACAATGCATTGAAAGTCGAAACACTCTTCCACGGGCAGAGTTAGATGAGGGTACATGATTATATAGGTATACAAATATGCACATTGCATTGATAAATTGTTTGTCACTGCATATCTATGTCTAGCTTCTTTTTATTCCAGTTTTACTTTCGTTATTACTGTCATGTCTCTGTTTAATAATTATAAGTTATTAGTTATTATACACTGATCAAACATTAATGTTTGTATATATTATTGCTTCCTCCGCTTCTCTTGGTCTCCGGCTGGTTCCCTAATCTCATCGGCCCCTTTTGGTCTCGGTCTTCCTGGAAGTCGTTGTCCGCTCCTTGAATCCTATGTATGGGAATATCTACCCATCGGTCTTGTTTCATTCGTGGCATGTATCCTACCTGTCTGCATTTCAGTGACCTTGTTTTGGGCAAAGGATCTCTTTTTCAGGTGTTTTTTTCTTATTTCTGTTTTTCTTGTACGGTCTTTAATTGATATTAGTATTTTGCTTTGCATTTTCTTCTGTGGACTTGCATTAGAGACTTATGCCGTCGTGCTAATGTCAAGGTTTGTAAATAAGTGTCACTAATTTCTGAGACATTTACAACAGAAGAAAGCTGAGACCCCAGATTTGTTCCAGTCTTGCGATATTTACTACTTATTTGTTTGTAGGATCTGTTGTGAAATTATATGCTTTGCTCTGGGAATACGTAATCGTTGACATTTTAGAGTGGTTGTTACTATTTATATGCAGGTTTCTGTTTTGTTTTTGTCATAGCTGGCTTTGTCCTCGTTTATTTGTAGCCTGAACATTTGACATGCAGGCATTTGACATTTCACTGAATTTGGAAATAGTGTGGTATCATCTGCAGATCGTAGGTGTGATACTTTTTTCCTATTTATGCGTATTCGTTCACAAGAACATAGACTAAATGGAATGTAATCCTTCATGTTCAGCGGCTGTCAACACCAGGTAGCAGTATGAAACAATTGCTTCTAATGACATTAAAGCAGGGATTCTAAGAATCTGCATAAAAGATTATGATATTACTTTAGTTAAAATATAGTCACTAATTTCGGCAAATTGATGCATTTCTTAGTTATGTAATGTATTTGCATTGCGGGTGAATTATTATTTCTGGTGTGCTGCAGCCGTAAGCATAAAGGGAAACATTTATTATCATTATCACTTTGCCGGACACTATCGCCAGGCTTGATCATATGCTGGTCCGTACCAAAAGAAACCAAAGTATAAAACCCGCGCCATTTTAGATATCATCGTATGTGAGTAATACTGTAACATATTGACCGTGAACAATGCAAGTCTAGGATATGAAATGATCCTTTGTTTTTGCACAGAAAGCCGATTTTAAGTACAGATCCTCGCGGACACATTCTCTCCTGCAAATATGTAATCGGCGCGTATGCGTACTTTCATCGTGGTAACCTAAGCAACAAGAGCCAGTTTCTGGCTGGAATTACGTAATGTCGAGTAATGGTATTAATACTTTAATGCTTTCTGATGCGGCAGAACGGCTACAAGCTCACTGTTCAATCGGCCGAGATGGGACACTATAATTGGAAATGACAAAGAATGATTTTGTTGCATTTTTCAAGAACTTATTAGCTCTTATTTGTACGAGGTACCTCCGTTATGGCACCTTATCACTTCTACGATAACCGATCCACTGTGGAAAAGAACGCCCTCTTCTCAGTAGCAAAACACACGAAGGGGATATACTTAAACCACTTAGGCCTACTATTATATAGTAACTGTTGGTGCTATTATGGTTAGCCCTATTAATGAAGTCAGAAGATTCTGCAGTCTAACTCACTGCCGACTTATTTAGTTTAACTACGAAATTATCCCTTATCAATAAATTAATATATATCATTGCAGACATCGTCTCCAAAATAGGCATTTCCGTGGGATCTGTGCACACAATCCTGCATGAAGATCTTAAAATGCTCAATCGGCGATCCTCCAAAACAAGTTCTCTACACGCTGGATCATATCGTCAGATCGGCTGGTGCGAGGCCGTGACTTTCTTGGTTTTTTTGTCACTCGATGTTCTGCCTTCATTGAACTGTCACACCCAGGAACGCACATTAGACACATCCAAGTACTATCTCCACATGCCTCACTCAACTGGCGATGAATTTCATTAGGTGTCACACCACGAATATTGAGAAAACGAATGATTACACGTTGTTCTTGCAATGAAAATGTCGCTATTTTAAGTATAAAAACAATCCTAACTCCCGTCGCTGCCACTATAGTTCTATGCACTATAAAGTGCTGCCACCTCTGTCACGCATTCACAAAGATTTCGCGTGTAATTTTCTTAAAAAAAAAGAACCAGAAGTTCCTACCTGGTCCCAGACCTGAAAAAAATAGGAGGTGTTACAATTTGAACGCACCGCCTACAGAAGATGTTAATTACAGACACTGCAACTCATATGTGATAAAGAAGAGAACATCATTTAGAGTCACAACTGATCGCTGTGACTCTTCTTTGTTACTCGGTTGCCCTCTAGTATGCAGCCAAGTTGCTGCTGATTACTAGGGAGTGGATTTATAGGCACTAAAAGTGTGTGAAATAGCACTAAAATGGGCAAAATAGGCACTTAAAGAGGCACTAAAATTTGCTAAGTAAACACTTAGAAATACAAAATTTTATTAAAATGACTCTTAAAGTGCACTATAAATACTCTATAACAAAATGGCAATCATCCCAACATATACTGCAACAAATTCGCTAAACACATACTATTTTGCGGTTTGCTATGCGAAATAGTTCTACATTTATTACAAAAATCATAAATGGCTCCACAGCAAGTTAAAGTAACAGATATTGTCGTGCAATTAAAATACGTGTAAATCCACTTCACTAAGTAAGAACCAAAATGTGCAGCAAGTAATTAACTATATCAAAAAACAAAATCATGGATTTTTTAGAGGGCTTAAGGGTGAAAATTGAAATGTCTGAAGGTTTTGTTAGATTTGCTTCAAATTTATACCATTTATTTTTGTGATCGATCAAGAATGGAATAATACCAAGTTCCAGCTTTCTAGTTACAATAGTTTCTGCGGAATTAACAGTTTATATCTAAATTGCAGGCGATTTTCAGAATGTCCCACATATTGTAATTTTAAAAATTAATGCTTGGGGTATAAGTTTCTCACCCATTTAACCTATTAATGACCTGTACCTATATGAAATATTTGTCTTCGCTATATTAACGAAGGGAAAAAATAATCATACCTATTTAACAATTTTTATTTTCCTAAGCGTTTTCAGTATGAAGTAAGCATTATAATCCTTTTCAACACAAATAACAAAAACACAACTAATGTAAAAAGGTACACTTAATATGCGGTTGCCCTTACAGGCATGTTAAGAATTTCATACAGATTAATAGAAAACTGCATCCTGTGGAACATTTTGAAGTTAGGAAAATTGTAGAAAATATGGAATCTGATCTTAAAATTACGTAATAGCAGCTGCGATACAGGTGTAGGGTTATTTAAATAGTCATGTGACGTTTACTGTAATGCCGCTAGAAAATAAACTTTATATTATTGAAGCATGTCTGTATTAATTTTAAGACAAAAAAACTAAATTTGGGGTTGTTGTAAGTTTTGGACCAATTTGCACAGACGTGTCTCCTTAATAGAAACGATTGTTGGAAAGATAAGAAATTCAAAAGTTCATCACAGCAATCTTAATATCACTTAAAATGATGTCACGATGTGTCAGAAAGATACAAAGCACAGAACAAAAATTAATTAAAAGCAAAGCTACAGAATCCTAGTTTTTGTAATAAAAACCCTAAATGCCCCACTGTCGACTAAGAACAAATAATAAAGCATAGCATTTTAGTAAGCGTTTCCCGTTCATTCAAACAGAATTACAGCAATTATGGCATCGTGAAAAGAATTCTCATACCTACTCTTATAAAGGCATTTCTGTAAAATTTTACACAAATCATTAAGATTTATTGATCTACAGTTTCATTTTCAATGTTGAAAACAACACCGGAAATCTCCAAACGATCGATTTAATGATTCCTTGACATACATGTAGAAAAACGTAAGCATTAGAATATCACTTTTTTTCATATATATGAAAAAATGTGATATATATATATATATATATATATAATGTTATTCTGTGTAGATTAGCTAATTAAGCGCTGGCATTACAAGTTTAAGTTGTAACCTGAACGGAGTCCCAGAGTGGTGATTTTAAGATTGGGTAAAACAACAGCTTCGTGTCAGTGGATTTACACACATGCAAAAGAAATCTTACGGGAATAAATTTCTGCTTACCAGCGGTACTGATTGTGATCTGATATGATTGTTAACAATTGACACCAACAATAATTTAATTAAAAATCCGTCCGCAAGTATTACTATTAGCTCAAGAAATAAGCCTTTAAACCAGCACGAAACTATCATGCTACTGCATTGAAACTGCCAAAATATAATAGTCTTAAGAAAATTGTGAAATCTAGTACAATGAGTTTGCAAAGCTATACCTGTAAGTTTCAAATAAATAATATTCTAATGAAGATGAAGTGCATTAGAGGGCGGTTTAACGATTCAGATATGTTTTAAGCCAAATGTTAATGTAAAGTTGTATCATGCGATGAAGAAAGTTTTCACATTAGGCAAATTTGTGCTTTACTTTGGAAAGCTGAAAACATTCAATTTCTCTTTCTTCGGCTCTCCTCAACATACTAATTTGTCTTCGGCATAATATTGCTGCAGGTGCTGATTTTACAAGGTTTTTGAAACTAGGATAGTAATATATTAATACAAACATGAATGATTAATTTCACCTGTTTCACACAAGGCTTACAAAAAATTACTTTCCCATCTGTGCTGAACGATGGATCACCATTTATCCACTGTTTAAGAAGTACACTCCTTTTGCTTTTCTCTTTTGGCATATTTGCGTAGGAATGGGCTTTCCATTCCCCGCATAAAGAGTGGTCATTTGTCAATCCATTGAAATATCATTTAGCTGGTCTTTGCTACTCGCCCTTGAGCGAATTCTAAGATTCTTCCATGACGTCATTAGCGCATTGTGACACGTCTGTAAGGCAGATACCTACCTGGCTAAAACCCTTTTTGTATATCCAATGTGCAGCAGTAGGAAATTTCTCTTCCCCGAAAACTTCACGCTGAAACCAACAAATGCAAAAGCTGTTGTCACAAATTACAAGCAGAAGAAATTGGCTAAAATGGCAGTTTAGGCACTAATAAGTAGAATAGGCAAAAGCGTATGAAATAGGCATTTATAGGCACTATAAAACTAAGACATTATGCTAATAATTGCGGGAAAGTTGCTTATAACTTAAAAGCCTACGTTTCTGAACAAAGGAATAAAATAGACAAATAGGGCAAAATCCGCCCTCTACTGATTACATTGTAGCTAGTTCCACCGCTATAATCCGGTAAGCCATGAATTACTCAACATAAAGGAAATGCACTCTAATTGATAATTTCGATGTTCGAACTACATTCCTTTATACAAGATTTAAAATTTAATAAATATGGTTGTTTATTGATTTCAGAAAAGCCGGTGTACGGTTATGGATGGAAAGCGATTGAGCACACTCCTTTAATTTGTTGTAATCTTAAACTAACGCGCAGACAGTCAACTGTCCTTGGAGCAGACGCCTTCACTTTACTGCACAAAGACCCAAGTTTCAAACATATGATTGTTTACTGCACTATCACACAACTTAATCTAGTTCTCGATTATACATTTATCTTCCTCTTGACGGTAATAACGCAAATAAAAAATACCACATTTGGTCCGTTAATGAGTTTGAAGTTACATATTTTAGTAAGCACTGTCCACTTACAAATATTTCCATTCCGATTTTCCTTTGTTATCAGAATTAGATCGAATGATGTTGCATTTCACCTGGACGGGAGCACTTGAAATAATTTGTACCTACAGTTTGATTAACATTTCTTTTATTTCACGGAATTGATATACAGCATGCACAACTAGATAATTCATATTATGTAAGAAAGTAAATAAATAGTTATATAGTTTGTTAAGTATGGCAAGATTTCGTGTAAAATGCATGCTACAGCTATTTACAAAAATTCTCCAAACTTACAAATTCTTCATCATAACATAGAATACGTGTACATTTAAATGATATTACGTATGCAACTTAAAATATGTTTATACCTATGTTAAATTTATAGCATCGTTTCATTTTGCAATTTGATATAATTTCGGAACTTAGTGATACAGTTATAAGCTTGCTGAAAACATTACTGAGTTATTTTTTATTGGATCACTTGAGAATAGTTACTAAATTTATAAGTAGGCAGAGTGTTTTAAGAATACATTTAGAGAATTTGAAATATGCCAAAAGCAATTACTTTCGGAGACACAGACGGTATTTTAATAATCAGAATTTCTAAAGCTCAACTGCTTCCTCAGCTGCAGCAGAGCAGTTTTCTATCATTATAGCTGGCGGTGTGCAGAAAAAGTCTTAAATAAGTGCGTTAGTGTTACTGTTTATTTTGATGAGTTTACTCTCCGAAAAACTTCATACCTCTGTTCAAGAGACAGAGTTTTAATAACGAGAGTTTCAATAGCTCAATTAGTTCCAAGGGTGCAACAGAGCAGTTGTGCAGAATGTTTGATCTCTCTTTGCTTGCTTGCATCATAGCTGCAAAGCAAATATGCCAGAACAAAGATAGATTGTGTTAATTAAATGCGTTAATGTTGGTATTCACTCTGATGGATATACACTGACAAACTTCATATTTCTTTTGCAAACATCAATAGCCCAAGAAGGATATATCCTATTTTTAGTGTTATATGTAGATTATTTAGGAATGCTGCAGTCACTACACGTGCCATTTTATGAGTACACCCCTGAACATTCTTTGGGGTTATTTTAATTATGCTGAAATTTTTATAATACCCATGGCTGGAAACCTTTCTTTAGAGATACCTTTTCATCTCAGCAAAGTATCCAGTGTGATGAAAACCTCAGGAAAGGGATACCTTTTACTCTGCATTCCATTAATTAATGTATAGTAATATATGACATATAATATACACAGCGACATCGACCTGCAAAATAGAAGAATACTGCATAAAAAGACAGATGATAATCATCTTTACAGATAACAGGCCGCAACAGAAGAGGACGTTTTCAACGTACCTTTATTTTCACTGTTAGCTCATATATGGACTTATGAACATGAAAAGAACAGAAGATGAGATGGAAGACGACATAGAAAAAAGTACCAGGTAGTGAATGTTATATACTATGTGTTGATATAAGGTGATTTAAACAAGAAGAAATAGGTGAAATCGCTATGCAGAATTTTCTGAAACTTCTCAAATAGGTAGAGAGTGATGACAACCTCTCTTGTCTCTCACTAAACCATTTTTAGAATTGTGAATATAAACCGTGCTTAAGAATTTGTTGGGTTCTTTTCAAGTGCCTCAGTCCGAATTGATCTTAATTGAATGAGGTGCTTTACAGCTTTAACAAACAGACAAGTTGTAGTAACCCCATTTGGAAACATGCAGCTCAGTGTTCGGGAGGAGAAGAACTTTTGTGCCGAAATTTTCTGGTGTCTTTTTTCTTGAGTTTCCCTCTAGTATTACGAGTTCCTCGACCCCTACCACGACCAGTAGCCTGATCTATGCCACCTCTTGTCAGCTTATTGAAATCTATTATGGAGAGACTGGGTGGCGGTGGTGGAGGTGGGGGTACTCGTGACCTTAAGGTCATGGCAGATCGAGAAACCATTCCACCTCCCCCGACTTTCCTGCCGATGAGGCTGCGAAAGCTTGCTGAGGGCAGATCGGGACTCGGTGGACTAGGAGGAGGTAGCTGACGACAATGAAGCTGGGCAGTGGAACGCCGACGTGGTAACGATGGAGATCCTTCACTGGAAGAACTGGCTCCCCGTGTTGGCGTGGCGGTCAATTCGTTGAGATGTAGTACTGTCCGTGTGCGAGCTGTCCTGGATCGAGAATGTGGTCTAGAGGCGGGGCTTCGACTGGATCGAGCTCTTCTTCTTGGTTCTGGAGACGAAGATACTGCTACAGGAAGGTTGGCGGGAATTGCCCCAATGGCGCGGTAGTAATCTAGGTAGGTCCGTACGATATTCCGACCTAGTCTGCAGTCTGAAGTTCTTAATAAGGATTAAATATAGTCATAATTAAATCCCATTATATGGTATCATTAAAATGTAGCTGCGGCATTGTGAAATAATATATGGGACATAATTGTCCATACATATTACCACATTTGAAGTTATAGGTTACTAAGAAAGAATATTTGTAAACGACATAAACAGTAGAAATTATAAATTTATACATGCCTACTTTAATACATTAAATACATGCTTTCTATATAATGTTCATAAGGAACTTTCAGTCTATCAGTATTTTAAGGCCTTATAAGATTTAACTACTTAAATCTAGAGAAGTTTAGATGATTTTAAGTGTCATCCATATAATGTGTCCAAAGACAAACCTGCTTCCAGGAGAACATTATCTAGCTGATTCTTGTTTTTACTCTCACTTGGCTATGGTAACCTAATCCACCCTTTAACAAAGCAGAGCCATACCTGAAGTTCCATCTCAATTGAGATATCACTTACATGTGATAAAACATTCAAATGATCTAGCATGTATAGTTTTCTCTAAAAGTCTGTTAAATTCTAATAAAAATTCCATACTGACAAAGTATTTTACGGAGTAAAATACATAACACATTTTAAATAAAATTCCTGTAACATTACCCGTTTCCGAAATTGTTGTTGTTATATGTTTTAAATTCATGTTTTAAGTTCATTTTTACAAACAATTGTGATAATTTAACATCGTTCTTCCTCCGTAAACATATGTAAACAAGTTTAAACGTTGAGCTTAAGAGGATAAGGTTTAGGTAAATAGAAATATGCAGGTTCTTTCAGCATGTTCTAAAATGTCCTTTCAGAATGCCGATAACAGAATCCCCTCTTGAAAGATTTTCCAGAAGTATTCGTGTAGTGAGTCTAGACGTACACTCAAGTATGCGTAGGTTCTCTTGGCAAACAAAATGAGCAATAATATAAAGCTTTTATTTATACTGTGTTTAATTTAATCTTTTAATTACCTGATGTATCGTGCAAACAGCCAGTGCGAGATAACAAATCAACAGGCATACCCTATTATTTCGACGTTGAATAAATGAGATTCCACTATTTTGTTTATATTTGTTGACATGCATAGTTTTAGAAACCTTAATCCCTTTTATTACTATATATACAGTTAGTATATGCAGTTGGTACACTGATGAAACATGTAATGAAATAGCATTTGGAAGGTTACGTTCAGGCTCATGTTTAGGATAACTCTCCGGCATTTGCAGTTATGAAGTTTAGAGAAAACCTGGAAAAGAAAACTCAAGCCAAGAAATACGATTCTGGAGTGACTGTGCAGTAAACAAAAAATACGTAATGTTTGTCTCAACCTAAATTTACAGGATGAAGAGGAATTAATTCAGAAGTAAACACAGTTATTACACATTAACCGAGAGATGCATACGAAATCCAATTTTGCAGAAAGCACTCAAGATGCAGCAAACGAGCTCGACGCGTTTGAGACAGCACGACCTGGCCGCTGAATTTCCGAAGTATGAAGGAGCTTAGACGTTAAATAATGAGCGAGAAAGTTTGAAGAGAGCAGAATAGTCGTTCGTATTGGCGTAGGATTCCTGAGAAGATTAGTGCTACTGACGACAAATCCAGAAGCCTTCATTATCGTTATGTTCATCAGCAGACCAGCTTGCTATTCCGTGACACGCGCCTCATTATTATGCAGCGTTTCTCTCCGTCCTTTTTGAGTTGCCTCATGCTCATGCACCATGGATGAAACGGATTCGTTTATTTTCCGAGTGTGTGTGCTTCGTTGTGACGTTCTCCTTTGAAGTACAAATGAGACTTAGTGCACAAGCGCATCTCTTTTTATATCATAACTTCGGATAAAAAATACCACTGGTCGTTTCTAGCAGTTATCACAATTCTGTGACTCTAAGCAAAGAGAAGGCATATTATATGTTGCATGCAAGAAACATTTTCTTATAATTGGTATCCCATGTAAATGAGCTAGAAATAGCTTGCTAATAACAATAAAATCGAGATCTATCTGGGAGTTGAAACTGTCCCTCCATAACCAGGCAGCTACCAAAGCAGCTCAGTGGCTGTTGACATTAGGGCAATACCTTATGGGTTTAAAAGGCCCACCCCTTGGGGTGGAATTGGATACACCATTTACGCGCGTCAAACTATATGGGCAAACTACTGATAACCTCAGTCGGGCCGCCGTGGTCTAGCACACCAGATACTAGATAAAAGTATTTTGTAACGATTAGGATAGAATATTTTGCAGCGGTGAATGGGACATCCAGAAACCTGTCTGCAGTATGCTGAGAACATGAATTAACGTTAAGTAGCAGGAAGATCTGTTTAATATTTTAAGGCGGTAAACTGCCACTATACAGAGTGTTTCAAAACGACACCGAACGAACATATAGAAGCAGCTACTCAGCTTCCATGTGACAGTTATGGATAGTCTTTACCGCCAATAGAGCCACATAAAAATGCCCTAGAATGAGTGTGGATTTGGCAGTGACAGGAACAACGACGAGTGCCTCACGCTGTCGGAGTTCGCAACTATAGGTCAAACGCCGTGCTGCGTGCTGTAACTGTAAACATTACGACATACTCAGCAGTAGCTTGCTTGTTACTATTGCTTAATTACTGCTTATGAGTATTTAACGTGTTCCAAAATTCCGTTATAGTAATCCATGATAGCAAATAAGTGGTGGACATATGCAACTTACACCTTTTAGAGGGAAGTTAATGTTAGTGATGTTGAGGATGGAAGCATTAAATGATAAACGGAACAGAAAACATCAAAGAATTGTAGATAAATTAACCAAAACTAAATGGCTTATACAGTGAGACGGCATTTTATTTCACGTGTTTGATAATACTAAATAAAGCATTTGTAACTGAAAAGGAAGCTGTTGATATTTACAGTAATTGTTGAAATTATTGTAAAATTAAGATGATATCAAAGTTCTTTGAAGTTAAACAAATAAGTATTATCATTGATGTAACTATTTTTACAATTCCTTTTTTAATGAAACTAAGTTAAACGTGCTTTCGTTGTACTCCCTTCAGCTCTTCCATCCATCAAAACCATATCCGTCATTTCAGCGTTCGTGTAGCGCTCCATAGTGCTTGGATTTGCTATCTAAGTACGCGCAAAATCCTCCCTATTAGGACGGAATGTATAGTTTTACACTGAAGAGCAACCTCACAACTGTCCGAGTATTAGTCGATTTTTGCACAAATAACTGCCTATTGCCCCATTACCTGAAAGGTAGGCTAGGGTTAGATAAAGAGCAAGGGGTAATGTTTTGTTTTCGTGGCCGGTGCGTCCCAATAACAAATTTTGAGGTTCGCACATCAATGGTTCCTGCGCTGAATAATCACAGAATCATGTAGGTAATATTTAATGCTGCATAAAATTATATCTAACGGAACTTCGAAGCTGCGACACCGAAATTCGGACTAGTTAAGTTATAAACTATGCAACGCTTATAATCATTCGGTGTCGTTTTGAAACAACCTGTATATTTTTTTTAGTAAGGTACCCTTCTGCAGTGCCTGAATGGAGTATAACTTAAATTCTCAAGCGCATACGTCAGGCTGCAGCTATTCCAGCAACCTCCTGCTTTACATGCGTGAGATAAACTGGCACATCAAGGAGCAACCGGCTGTAGTCTTGAAGGTATGGTACATAATATTTTGCGCAGCAAGAGACTATAGAACCTTTCAATAAGGTGAAGATATAGCCAACAGGTACTGTGGGTCAGTTACTAATGCTTTTTTTCCAGATAGGATGGACAATAGAAAAACCGTTGCCACACACAGCGGACGTATCTGAAGTTACTGAATGCTAATCCTCAAATTAAAAATCACTTATGCACAAGAATAAGCCAACTGCTATAATAACCTAAGTATTGAAGAGAACTTTAAAATCGTGAAGAGCCAATTAGGGGAATAAGACATCTCAGCCTAGAGTAGAAAGAGGGAGAAAATAGATAAACTTGAGGGTACACTCAACTGGGCACTTCGTGTTACTCGTTTGTGCTGTAAGGACGGGAAATTTATATCTCACTCGGATGCCAGTAAAACTTAAGGAGTTAAATTTAAATGTCTCTGAAATGTAAGGGGAAGAAATCCTAAACATAACTGATAGGGAAATTTCTTTATAGGCGAAACTATGGGTAAGCAACACCAATATGTTCGTTTTGATGGTGGGCTTATTTACGTGCACAGAATCGACCCTTGTGTACAGAGAACGAGGAATTTAATTTGTCTCGACTAGATAAAGATCCTATCTTAGACTAATAACAGCGGCGTTCATAATTCATTTCTCCCTCCTATTCTGAAGAACAAGTGTTTATTCCTCGGAATCACTTCATACATGAGCTGACCTTGGCGGAACTTTCTTCCATTAATGAGTTCTGATACCATACTAACAGACACCCACGAAATAACACATCAAGGTTCCTATCCAAACGGACCCAAAGAGACCCTCTTCTGGGCTGCAAAATATGGAAAAGTTAAAAACTACGCCAGCATTTTGTCTGCCACCACCAGATCTGATCAACCTTTGTAATCTCTCACTTGGGCGTTTATCCGAAGTCACATAAGCACAATAGACTGAAATCCTCATCCATTTCCAGCCTATGCCTGTACTATAATATTACACATCCTTATTTAGTTGGAATAAATATTAAACTCAAACTTTCCAGTGTATTTAGTGCAGTCTCATTGTGAGCTTATCTCTATGTACTTAAAATATTTAAGTAGCTTTGTGTTATACTGAGATTAAAGCTTTGCAGGGATGAGTGAAATTATCTTTAAAATAATATGCTATGAGGTATAGAGAAAATATTCTAAAATAGTGAGAATCCAATTTGAAATAAAAAGGATACAGGCGTCCTCGGTGTAGAGGAAAACTCCTGGACTGTTTGTACGCTGATAGCCATAAAGAGACACCTCCAGTGTGTAGCAGTTGACAGACTCCTTAAGGGCTCCGCAGAAGTAACTGTAAAAAAGACATTTTACTTGATTTAAAAAATATGTGGTATACGTAATAATGTTTACACCTATCAGGGGTGTCACGCAAATAATAATGTGAGCTACAAAACTAACCAGGAGAGCAAAAGGTTTGCAGATCTTAGACAAGAGTATCTCAGTATTAAATTGTGGGACTCTATATTGCGACTGACAACACAAAATTGCACCAAACTCACTTTATTGGCCACTAGAATCCTTAGCCTTATGCTAAGTTACAATCACTTTCACTTTTTACAAATACCTACACAGGGCACTCAAGCTAGTCTAATGTTCCATTATTTTGCTATTGCACTGCTCGAATTTCTGGACGTTCACTGCTCGCAGATCCATTTTCACTTTAACTGCATAACTGCTCCAGCCATCTGTTTCACAGCTCCAATACTTACTGGTCTACTGCTAGCTAGCAACTGAACTGAACTGAACTCAGCTTTTCTCGGCTCTCTTATTTTTAGCCTGCCGGTCACAGAAGAAGTGTTCCGGAAGCCCAAATCTCTCTAATCGAAGGAAGGGAACATTGTCCAATTGGAATCTTCTAGATTTACTGGAATAGAAACGCCGGAAACACCATCACGGGCCATCCGGTGTCTTGAAGTCCGCTAGTGGCTGTCCTTAAATGTCCCGTTTCTGCTTCTCTCGCTGCAAACAACAATGGCGGTGTGATGGAGATTAATCACACTTAATCCTTTTGCGGCAGGCATTCGCTGCCGCCGTGACAGTGTTTTATCAAAACATATGACATATAAATACTTCTATTTTATAGGCATATAAAACCAATGCATTAAACTTAAGCATCCTATTAAAGTTAGTTAACTCGTATTTACAAAGTCAAAGACCAACAAATTTTAACAGGCTTTGGGATTGAGTTTCTAACTGTTTTAATTTCAAGGTATTTATTTAAGCAAAGACACACTTAATCTGGATAAATGCAGCAATTACTGTGGAAAACCTCGAATTTTTTCCCTCTAATTCAAATAAACATCTTTAATTTACGAGAAAAAAAGTGCGCCTCAAATTATTGTATAACATAAAAGTATAACAACTTGGAACGTAGAATCAGAACTGCATAATGAATGTCATAGCCAGGATTTGAACCACGGGGAAGTATCATACTGTTATTTTATGGCTAGTTCGATACAGTGAAAATACTGCAAGCATTTGGTTGAGGTTAATGTTACTAATTAAAGATAAACACACTTTTGTTCTAAAGAAGCTTTTGGTGTTAAAGTTGTCATTGTTTAGTTAGTGTAAAGTAATTCTTTGTGAGCCAGTGGAGAAATGAATCACAGAATGTATGCATAGTTGTCTTACGTATGCAAATAAGAGAAAATGTAAAATTTAATAAATTAATTGCATCTGCGAAATGTAAAACTGAGTTAAGAAACGTATACAGAAAAGTTCTACCGCGGCTAAAAGAGAGACCGTTGAGTGATTTAAATATTACGGACGCCAAAATAACTTTGAACGAAGTTATCCATAGACGTTTATGAAACCAAAATGTCACTTTGATAGAAAGCCAGTCTCAGTGTCTCACACTAGATGGTCGAGATGCAAGTGTAAATTATGTCACCTGTGGCAAAAACAAATCATTATTTTCCATCTCACTGAGTAAGATAAATACACAAACATATGACAAAGGCAAAAAGATCCACGTTAGATTTCATTGTCGACATTTGCTTACCTAAGGGATATTTGCATATTGGATATAATAGGAATGTAAAGCTGTATTGTTAGAAATATAACGCTATAACACGTGTATAAATATTTGGGTGTATATGTTATATTTTTAATGAATCTTTTAACTGATCATTGGTCGCACTATGAATCTATATTGAAAATAGCTTGGTAAATTTATTAAAAGGAATTCCAAGTGGAAATATAATTTTCTTTGCCTTAAACTTCAATTTTGGCGTTCTGAGCTGAACGCGCATATATTGTGGGAGTCTCCCTCTAATTGTTTCACATAAAGATAAGGATAATAATTACTGTACAGACAACTATTTCTGTGCGAAGTTTCACATGTTTATATGTAATTGGTTAGTATAAAATACTGAATTTTTGGACTATATATTGGAAGAAAGATATCAAAGGTATTTAGTAACTTTTTCTCAGAAATTATCTAAAAAACCATTTATAATGTATAAACAGGTCCATGCCACTTACTTAAAATAATGTAACTGTTGATGATATCAATCCTGTAAATAATTCTTTCTCTCTGAAGAAATGTAGTTGCAAATTTTTCTTGCAGTTTTAACATAAAAAGTTCACCACTTTGTTGTTATATTACCAAAACAGGTAGCTCTAGTTCAGAATGTTTACATAATATTATATAGGGGCTGAAATATCTTTCTTTGTAGTTTTTGAGTTATTGAGAATAGGGCAAACACATTTAGCAAAAGTTTAGCCTTGGGATCGAAAATGAGCTTGAGAATATTGGCCTGCGTGGGCTTTGACGGTCGGTGCCATTAAAGTCATAGACATTGAAAGCTGCTTTCAATGCTATTAGCCCTAGCCCAGCTTACGCAACAACCGAAGCGGACAGGAAAGAAGAAACTGTCTGGAGTACTTCTGCCCACGCAGAATATGCATATAAAGCCCTATGAGATCAAAAGGCTCGCTTATGCCCACACCACCGAACAATGTCGATGCAGCATCCGACGAAAGGTCTGGAAGAAGTACTTCAACTAGTTTATGGCCCATAAGCCCGGATGATCATTTCCTATGTAATAATGATCTGCTTTATACTTTCCACAGAATATTAATTAGTTCTGTTTTCATCTGGTATTCTAATGTATATAGTGAAGTTTGAAACCAGCTATATTAACTTTAAGTGTTTACTAAGATGCAACTTCTAGACAGAGAATTCCAATAGAAAGAAAGTGACCAGCCAAGTTTTAAAGAGTTATGGTTATAGTTATACTCGCAAGGAAGTGTAGGGAGTTTCCGGTATCTAAGTCCACATTCCCCTATTGTGATTATAGGGAAGGTCCAGGAAACAGCACTCCCGAGGTGTCAAGTTATATCCAAGGTTCCTCTCTCTTCGTGACCACCAAAGCGGAGAACGGTTCACATTGCGTACATATACGTGATAGTAGCTATTGCAGGTAAGGAAGGGACCAGCTACTCTATCCACACCTTCGAAGTACTCTTCTCCAGTCCTATCATAAGGGGTGGAGTTGAGGCGAAGATCACAAAGGTCAACAAGAGCCTCGGATACAGATCCTAACGTCTCCAGATATTTATTTCCAACTGGACAGATACTCTCCGTAGGATATATGTGCGTTTGAGGATCACACACATATGTAAGGCCAGGGCAGACAGATCTACAAAAACACCCAACAACATGCCTCTTCCGCCATCTACTCGCCGATCCTTCCGTTCTGAAATGTGATAAGGAAATGAAATGACAGGAAATTAGGAAGCTAATTCTGAGCATTGAACTTTATGGATATGTTAAGCACTATGTTTGTGAGTCTCATAACTATGGTATGTTTTCAAAAATATTTTAGGTACAATTTATGGCTTAAAAGTGCATACTGAAATATGTCTTTCTTGATATCTGGCAATATTTAATTTGCTGCCACGTACCAAACAGAATAGACAAATTCAAATGTGCAACATGAATTTAATATTACCTTATCTGTTGCAAAACCCAATGACAATGTTGCTTTTGTTTTCTATATTTGTATTTCTTTACCATTGGACGAGGTGTATGTTACTGATGTAGATTCTATTGTACACTTGTATTTCACCGAAAGCTTATAGAGAGAGATTTCTGCGGAAAGACATGCTTTGAGGATCCCTGAATCCAACAAAATATATTTGGAGAAGGGTTCGCGTGCAAGTGTGTCTGTGTATGTCCATTCTGCTTTGAGCATAACTACAAAACGAGAAGTCTGATAAACACTAGTCTTTGTATATAATTTCGGTATTTCCCAAACGTGTGACGCCTAGATAAATAGAGGAAAATAAACCTTCTCTTCAAACTAGACTTGGCACAACTTTTCGATAGCTTTTTATTTTTGCAGAAACATTATAACGTTTTTTATTGATATACCACGTATTTTTATACATGAAAAGATAGAAAGCTTTATGTTCCTGAGAGTACCATGGGTATAATTAGTTAACTGTAAAATATATATTATAAGTTAACTGTAGGAAAATGTAGATATCCTAGAAAGTTTGGAATAAATATCAGCATATCGGATATATACTTTACTATGTATTGCCTTCAACTTTCCAATACTTTTTCACTTCTTGAAGTGCTGGATCTATTCAGTCGCTTGTTTTAATGTTATGGGAAAGGTATGGACTTTCAATGCCAAGTTATAGAGGTCGTTTTTAAACACTTGACAATCCCTTCGGCTTCTTGTATCCTTTATACTTACAAAATATGTAATTGAACTATTTTTGAAAGGGCTTATCTAGATTCATATGAATTATATAGAAAAATAAGCCTGTGTTATACTTGCCTTTAGAAGTTGTATGCAAATAAGCGACACTGGGTAGAAAAAGTATAAATTTAACATCTTAGATTGTTCGGTAGAGGGATATGGGACTCAGTTATATCACTAGGTTACATGCAGGAATTCAGACATTCAAATTCGTTATGTTGTAAATTCTCTAGCTAAACTAAATATAATTTATTTACTCAGCTTAAAGACATCTATCATCTCTCTCTTTTTGTTGTTGTAATTAACGTCCACCAACATTTAGTCATATCGGACGATGAATGAAATGGGTGAAATGATGTCCAATGCGTCCGGGGTCCATGGAGCTTAGAGTTACCCGAAATTCGTCTTTCAGGATAAGAAAAAAGCCCGGAAAAACCTTATCCAGGTAACTCACCCTGGCCGAGATTTGAACTCGGGACCTCTTGGACGTGAGGCAGACATGCTACCATCTACGCTACCGAGGCGGGCACATCTGTCTCTGGATACAAAATAGTGTTTACGAAACATGAGAAACTACAAATTCAAGAAAACCCCGAATAGGAAATTACGATGGGCGTATACGTAAACTACTAATTGCTTACGCGTCAACTGAATTATTCCATAAAAATAAATTTCCAATTAAGCTACCTATATATTGCAGGAAGCAGCTTCAGCCATCTGTGTAACGCAAATGAGTGATGCATTTTGAAACCCAAAAGCGGAATTGACGCAAGTAGTTTTTGTAAACATGTTTACATGCACAGAGGTTCACTGTCCCTCATTCCCACAATTTCTCGCACCTATATAAATAAACTAATGCGGACAAATAGGTGTCACGTTTATATCATGTAAGTAAAGCAGTTTGAACAGATGAATTAACCTGTTTCTCATGTGTGACTGTTGTTTAGACATTGTTGGGCACAATATCCTTTTCTTTAAATTCTATTTTAAGTAAAGTATATGCGTACGTATTAATTTTTAATTTAAAACACGGTAAGTCAAAGTGACGTAAATCATTAGAAAACGAATGCGCAGCGTCTTGTACTAGAATAAATAAATAAATAAATAAAAAACGAATGAATAAATAAATAAATAAATAAAAAACGAATGAATAAATAAATAAATAAATAAATAAATAAATAAAAAACGAATGAATAAATAAATAAATAAATAAATAAAAAACGAATGAATAAATAAATAAATAAATAAATAAATAAATAAATAAATAAATAAATAAATAAATAAATAAATAAATAAATAAATAAATAAATAAATAAATAAATAAATAAATAAATAAATAAATAAATAAATAAATAAATAAATAAATAAATAAATAAATAAATAAATAAATAAATAAATAAATAAATAAATAAATAAATAAATAAATAAATAAATAAATAAATAAATAAATAAATAAATAAATAAATAAATAAATAAATAAATAAATAAATAAATAAATAAATAAATAAATAAATAAATAAATAAATAAATAAATAAATAAATAAATAAATAAATAAATAAATAAATAAATAAATAAATAAATAAATAAATAAATAAATAAATAAATAAATAAATAAATAAATAAATAAATAAATAAATAAATAAATAAATAAATAAATAAATAAATAAATAAATAAATAAATAAATAAATAAATAAATAAATAAATAAATAAATAAATAAATAAATAAATAAATAAATAAATAAATAAATAAATAAATAAATAAATAAATAAATAAATAAATAAATAAATAAATAAATAAATAAATAAATAAATAAATAAATAGATAAATAGATAAATAGATAAATAGATAAATAAATAGATAAATAGATAAATAAACAAATAAATAAATAAACAAATAAATAAATAAATAAATAAATAAATAAATAAATAAATAAATAAATAAATAAATAAATAAATAAATAAATAAATAAATAAATAAATAAATAAATAAATAAATAAATAAATAAATAAATAAATAAATAAATAAATAAATAAATAAATAAATAAATAAATAAATAAATAAATAAATAAATAAATAAATAAATAAATAAATAAATAAATAAATAAATAAATAAATAAATAAATAAATAAATAAATAAATAAATAAATAAACAAACAAACAAACAAACAAACAAACAAACAAACAAACAAACAAACAAACAAACAAATAAATAAATAAATAAATAAATAAAAAATAAATAAATAAATAAATAAATAAATAAATAAATAAATAAATAAATAAATAAATAAATAAATAAATAAATAAATAAATAAATAAATAAATAAATAAATAAATAAATCAATAAATAAATAAATAAATCAATAATGAATGAATGAATGAATGAATGAATGAATGAATAAATAAATAAATAAATAAATAAATAAATAAATAAATAAATAAATAAATAAATAAATAAATAAATAAATAAATAAATAAATAAATAAATAAATAAATAAATAAATAAATAAATAAATAAATAAATAAATAAATAAATAAATAAATAAATAAATAAATAAATAAATAAATAAATAAATAAATAAATAAATAAATAAATAAATAAATAAATAAATAAATAAATAAATAAATAAATAAATAAATAAATAAATAAATAAATAAATAAATAAATAAATAAATAAATAAATAAATAAATAAATAAATAAATAAATAAATAAATAAATAAATAAATAAATAAATAAATAAATAAATAAATAAATAAATAAATAAATAAATAAATAAATAAATAAATAAATAAATAAATAAATAAATAAATAAATAAATAAATAAATAAATAAATAAATAAATAAATAAATGATTTAGTTAATTGATGGAAAGTAATCATTTCTCCACACAAGCCATATATAGGCTAATGTATTTGATGGATAGAGTCAACATGAAAAATGCAATGCCATGGCCGGGATTTGAACCACGGATCTCCTGGTTTCCGTCTAGTCGCTCTTAAGCTTTGAGCTACCATGGTCAACGTGCCGTCCTGACATTAAATTCTCCAGTTGACTCATATGTTTCCCCGGTAGACCACTAGGGGTTCTCGCATCCGAGATACACCGTTTGTGTCGACTTACTATTGTAAGTACTTAAGTCCCAGGCTTCATCATTTAACTCTTATTATGTTAGTTAGTCGTTGGAAATTAATCTTTTCTCCACACTAGCCAAATATAGGCTAAGGTATTTGATGGATAAAGTCAACATGAAAAATTCAATGCCATGGCCGGAATTTGAACCACGGATCTCCTGGTTTCCGTCCAGTCGCTCTTAACCTTTGAGCTACCATGGTCAACGTGCCGTCCAGACATTAAATTCTCCAGTTGACTCATATGTTTCCCCGGTAGACCACTAGGGGCTCTCGCATCCTAGATGTTATTGTAAGATAGGAGATCCGTGGTTCAAATCCCGGCCATAGCATTGAATTTTTCATGTTGACTCTATCCATCAAATAAATGTTTGTTGCAAGACATGCATAATTTTGCAAAATATGATTTTTTTTCCTAGTTGAATTTTAAACATCATTTTAAGGCAGAAGTAAGAAGAAATGTTTAATACATCTCTTTTTTCATTATATGCTAAGTACGTATATTAGCACTTCAGTGAGATGGCTGCGCGATCATCCATGGGCTCAATTCCCGTCGATCGCTCACTGTGGCCTTGACGTTTTGGTGGTTCTCACTGATTGGTATGCGAATTCAGAGGTGCTTTCTTATCTGTGTGATATCATATCCTTGTCATTTCGCGTATTTGGTATATTTCAGGTGTGCTTCTAGATTTTGTAGCGTTTGGCAGTGTTGGAAGGATGGCACAAATGCTGACTTAAAGGAAAGAACATTCCTCGAGGACACTAGATGTCTGTTTTTTGACAGGTCATTCATCTCCCGCTTTGGGTAGTTCTAGAAGTACGACAGTTCTTCGAGCCAGGAAGATGCGGAAGATGCGGCTTGCAGCCTGTAGCCTCCATGATTCGTTCACTCGGTATATCCTCCTGTGGACGATGTTAAACGCAATAGATATCCGTAAGGTTGAAGGGCACGATGTGTCCCCCTGTACTATATACCGCATATTATACCTATAGTATTTAGTAAATAAGTTGTATTTTATCAAAAAATATCTATATCGAGATTTCATCACAAATATAGCTTTGGAATCTTCAAAGTCGGTCCATATTGATCAGCAACAGATGTTCGCAAGAGGCTTCCTCGGCCGAAAACTACACTTAACGGACAAGTTTTAAATAACTTTTTATTTTCTCAAAATAGACTCTAACGATTGGATTGAAGATATGACATGTTGGTACGATCAATAAAACAATTATCCTGAATTTTCGGCGAATTTCCCGTGTAGTTCTCTTTAATTGATGCATTTTGTATGAAAAATAAACAGTATAAGAGATTTACTTGTATATGAAAATTTAACGGTTTTCAAATTATTCTATTTGGCGGTTTAGACGCTTCTCCACCGATCATTCAGGATATACTTGACTGCGATTTTTGCATTTTTTATTTCTCCTTTAATTAGTTTCCATCACAAAAGACTGTTAACACGAATAAACATTTAAATACTGTTTTTCAATGTCACAACTCGCTGCTTTATTTTAAGTAATTCCTAAGAAAACATGGGGGAAAATTGCTTTTTGCAGGAAAACATGAATTCATCCATTCTGCATAACGTTGTGACCCCATCACTCAGCTTTATTTGAGGGTGGGGCGGGGGTTTATTGTTATAAACTCACAGACAAACCCTGTGAGGAATATTTTATAACGAAATCTTGCATAGTAGAATGATTAGTTAAAGTTTGTTATTTGAGACATATACTGATGCTACGGTTTGCTGAGCTTCGCATTTATTTATATTGCCATAGAAGCATAAAATTATTAATTATGGATTAATTCGCAATTCAAAACTCAGCTCTCTTGGACACATTAAGTATCCCGAAATGTGCAGGAGTTTGTTTTTAAAACAAGTATACCTGTGTGACTTGATAAGCTGGTACTTCAAAGCTGGAAGCATACTATGGCTATTGGATGAGATGGGCCCAGTTTAAATAAATGGTGGTGCGACATGCCTGAAGATTAGGGAAAAGAAACGTTCAAGTAAGACTTTTATACATTTTCCATTTGTCTCATCCCATTTTTCACAATTCGTTTTCCCCAATTAACATTTTAAGCTTAGATGTATTACTTTCGCAGTTTATCAAATATAGTCTAATGGAAACACATAAAACTCTCAAGCGAATATCAGTAATTGTTTGAGATTCATGATATTAAACGTTTGTCTATAGCTGCTTTATTAGGGTAATAGATATATTGCAATAGGATAAGCTAAATCAAAGGAACAGAAATGCAATAATCTGTAAATTATGAACATGAAGTACTAAAATATGTAATTGTCCACATAGAGAAAAAAGGTGAATTAAATGCGAGGGTGTACGTTTTACTTTGTTAAGAAGTATATTTTTAAAAATAGTATTCTTAAAATTTACATTAACAAATTGCAATATGGAAATTTTATTCACTAGAAATGGTAGTGTTCTTGAAAAAACATCCAAATGTATAGGTCCATTGTACATTCTTTAGTAAACAGTTTGGCGGAAAAATATTTCTACAAGACTTTCTAAATAAAATTGTGTCCTTATACCGATCGCAAAAGTTAAGGGCATGTGAACGCTGATCAATGCTCAAGCGGAGCGCTGTTGCCAAGCGTAGAGTGCGTGTACCGCAGAGGTTCTATACCTAAGAGCACTTGACCCGCCAGCAAAGGCTCGGCCTATTTTTTCCCGTAATTAAACAACACTTTAAATATTCCTAAAACATTGAAATCTTACCTTGACACATGTCACAGCAGTGGAACAGCAAGCACGGTTTCCAATCCAGTAACTCGCTTTCCAACTTTGAGGGTCTATCCCGGAGATTGATATTGTCACCTAATTATCGGAAGGCACGGCCAGGTAACAGCTAGGTGGGCGACAGGAGGCATTCAGGCCACGCGTTCAGTGGCGTTCAGTGAAGGGGATGGTGAGGAAAGTGTCACTGGTCGCTGGCCGCCTCTTTGCCCTGCCCCTGACGTCTGGAACAGTCGGGATATTTCATCTAACCCGGAACCTTCTAGATAGGTCAGTTGATCTTATATAAGCGATGCGCCGGGCTGGAGGAGAGTTCAGTTCAGTCCTTGGCAAGCAGCCGTGAGGAGCACCGTGCTAGCGAACGGACTGGAAGACTGTATACGTGTATCAGAGGAGTTGTACGTAATTGTGAGTGTGGAGTGGACCTGTGACAGACGAACTGGTGAATTGTAATTGTGTGAGCTGCGTAATTCTATGTAATCGGCAAGTGTTCCAACTGTAATTCGGTGGAAATAAAGAACATTTTGAGTTTGTGCAATTGGACTTTTAATTTCACGAACCCACAAAGTCATAATATACAGGCACGATCCCTTTTCCTAAGGTTGAAACTGCTTCATTACAAATTCGTGACACTGTACCTGTAGTACCTACACCACAAGATTCCACATTTAATTCCTGGATTTTTTAAAAATCTACAGTTGCCATATATTCTGGATTGGAGAGCTTTCTGCCCTGAGAATGAATCACTTCACGTTTGTTAATCGAAAAATCACTTGTCCCAGTTTCGAGGGACATATTCTCGTACTCGGATCACAAACACTGGAAAACAGATATGTGTATAATAATAATTTAATGTAATATTAACAATATTTCAGTTCGAGTTCAACACACGACTTAACGTTGCCATTCACTTTAACAAAATAACACACCTATACTCTGAAAACGAACTGAAAATTAACTCTGTTTCAAACTGAGTGACTTCTGTTTTCGTAGTAGGTGCATTATTTATTTATGCTGGAGATATTGTGAGGAAAAATTATTGTTGTTTTTCAGGCTTGATTGGATGGATGTTGAGTAACCATAACCACGTGAAGATAAAACGTGCATCGCTCGCGTTCAAGTATCGTAGGGACAGGATTTTTGCACGGTCATGACCACAAAATAGAATTCTTTCTTATTATAAGATTGGCATCAGTAATTTTCCAACATTTATCCGAGTGTAAGCAATTAAGAAAATTTTCTCAGTTAAGGCGCGTGAGATGCGTGTGCCACATTCGGCAGCGCTGACAGGAGGAGCAAGCTTAGGATTGGCTTGAGTCTGCATTACGGCCCGCTTCCATATGCCTTTAACTTTTGCGAAGATTATAGTATCATCCTCCTGAAGCTATACACACATGTATCAATTACTACATTTCTTGGCACTGTGAAATACACACATTCGCCTTGCACTATACTCCTTTGCTTTCTCATCTCTTGTTTTCTTGTTACTTCACAGCTATGTTGTATATATTGATATAATAAAGAGAGAAAATATTTATGATTCTGTTAAAATTTAAGAATTGATAAGTCCTAGCATTTTGACGGGCATAAGCTAAAAAACGTCTTATAGCTTCAGTTTAATAAAGTATTAAAATGTTAAAACGCGTTAAAAAGTATTCGTTAAGAATACCATACATTAGAATACAGCTGTTGTACTCCACAGAGAGTGAATGGGGAAACTAAAGCTCGTTGTAGTCCTCAGAGCGGGTATGTATGAATGAAGATGGCCGCATTTTATTCCAAGCAAATACATAGATGACCATGATGTAACTTAAGAGCAAACGTTTCAGTAGTTATAAAGCGTCAATCAATCCTGTTTACAATGATACCAATTTCATGCCATGTTTATTTGACTCAATTTAAAAATACCGTGTGTGTAGCAGCGTCTCAAAATTTCTTAAAAATTTTTGTTCACTTTTTCTGGATCTATCACTGACATTTAGGGATGCACAGAACTTAAACATCCTTATATTAGTAATTTGAATATTTTTTTAATTTATGGTGTAATGTGGTTAGTGTGATATGACAAATAACTGTATATAATGAGAAAGTTGATAACATTAGACATTGGTGAAGTGATATGTTATATTAACAACTGCGAATATTTCTAGATAATTATAGACTCTGCCGCTTTTTTTTAAAGAGAGTAGTCTGGTGGCCTGCACTAATATTGTTGCATTTGCAAAGGGTTTCTGCTTTGTATGGAAACCATGCATCTTTCATGTTGTTAAAAGCTCTGGGATCAAAGATGAGGCGCCAATTTTAAAAATGGCACCCCTATAGTTATTTAAACATTATTCGACCACTCCGATCGACGAGTGTTCCACCTCCAAAGGTTACGTTTAGGCTACGTAGTATTGCCAGACTTTTGTCAGACTGTTGGGGTTGGGAGGATTTGGAAATCAGATGCTCTGCCAATCTGTGTCCTGTTTGGTGCACCAAATAAAGTTCTCAAGGAATGAGACGCAGGAGGGTTGGAGAAGGTTCCATCATTCTGCCTCGGCATGTTTGTGACACTTGGGCCAGTTCAGATACAGATCATTCAATAACATTCTGACGTCTTCTACTTTTGTGAATAAATGTTATCGGTTTTAGTGCACTGTATGAATAGGGCTCACGCCTTTTAACGGTGCTGCTCCTTGTGTAATATGTGTTCTCTCTAAACACATTCCCTGTCCTTGTTGCACTGTGTAAGGGTAGCACATTCCTGTCAGTAACTTTCTTTGCGTTTGTGGACAGTAGTGTTTAACGCCCGCTTTTACTACATACAGCAACGCAGGAAGTGAAAATGATGATACATGACATGAAGATGGAGCATCGGTAGAATGAGATGGTGGGGGAAACCGGAGATCCGGAGAAATGAAATGTGTAGTGTTTAACGCCCGCTTTTACTACATACGGCACCGCAGGCGATGACACTGATGATACATGAGATGAAGATGGAGCACCGGCGGAATGAGATGGCGGGGGAAACCGGAAATCCCGGAGAAAACCCGCCCCAGCGCCGTGTTGTCCACCACAAATCTCACATTACGGTCGCTGGGATCGAACCCGGGCCGCCTTGGTGAGAGCCAAGTGGTCTAACCACTGAGCCACGGCGCGGCCAGGAGATCTCGGAGAAAATCCACCCCAACGTCACGTTTTCCGCCAAAAATCTCACTTTACGGTTGCCTAGGATTGAACCCAGGTGGCCTTGGTGAGTGCTGAGCGGCCTAGCCACCCAGCCTCAGCGCGACTAGATGCTCTGCCAAAGTTTCATATACGTAGGCGAGAATGTTAGGATGTTTCATTATGTTATGACTCATAACTTATGAGGAATATCTGTAACTGCATTAAATTACAGGTAAAACGTAACCCATGTCGTAATAGCCCGAAGTTGGCAGAGCCTGCCAACCCGCCTGCTGGCCTCACGCCCACATACGCAAGGCAGAGGTGTACAATGTTGCAACCGATTCGGGGAGAAGATTAGGTCAGCATCTCGGCAACCCCAGCCAGAATGTTGTCTCGAGATTAGGGTTCACTACCCAGTGTAGCTTCTCACTTTCCTCACCGGAACTTAAATTCTGCATCCGTCCAGGGCTGGGATCGATCCTGGGCGCATTCCGAACGCAGGGAACCAAAGCACACGCAATAGCCCACTACATCACGGCGCAGGACTGAAATTACAGTTATAAAATTCTAAAGGGAAAGTTCCAGTTTTAAATTCTCCTACGTCATTGTGGAATAAATATATAAAGACTGAAGTGAGCAAAATAAAATAAATTAAATGACCGTATAAAAATGTAATCGTGTAAAACTGTTAAATTATACAGTCTTTGAATAAGAATTCTGTATTTTACTTGCGCCTTCTTTCTGCCTTTTTGTTTTTTGTTTGCTTGTTTGTTTTTCTGCATTTGTTTTAAAGACAACGATCTTGCAGAGATTCCTTTATTTGCACATTATTCCATAACATGAAATGTCCATTGTCTATATTCAGAAATAGACTGTGCATAGTCAGTTTGGTGATCAAATGCCGTGAAAGCGGTGAACTCATTTTAGACGACTCAGAGTGGCTCTGGCCACTTGCCTGATCTGAGTGAGTACGGTTCACTGGGCCTTTGAGTTGATATATTTGGGAGTAGTGGAATGCGTGTGCATACCAGATTTGGTTGGGACAGTTTGGCGAAGCGAATATGTTGGGCGAGGAGCGAGTTTAATTACGAGGCATGTAGTGGTCTTATGTAGGATATGAAGAAAGGGATGCAATCAACTCCAGCACATTCTTACTGGTATTGCCGACATAGTCTGACCCCTAACATCCACTTAACCGTACAATTATCATACTCTGCTCTTGAACCACAAACAATTCATAGAAATTCTACGAATGTTTATCATTCACATATTGTTATACAAAGAGAAACCTAAGGCCAGGAATGCGCCTAATTGTTTTCCATTGTTCTAAACTTTACAGTTAATTAAAACATTTAACTAGACCGCCCAAATTTAATCTTGTGAACGGCCAAAAGAGACACTAATCACAGCGAGCACGTAAGAAGCATTATTAACAACGATTTGATCCAATTTAGTAGACACTAAACGACAGAAATAACAAAAAAGTTTTATGCACAATAAATTCGGTTCTATCTTCAGTTATATATTATAATTTTAGGCATATTTAATGTATTTTAATACGTTCACTGAATCTTGCGGTTTGTGCTATGAATTCACCACTTCACAGTTTGGGGCAGGGATATAAACTTTACTCCATATTTTAGGGCAGGTTTGGTTCTAGAAATTGGTGCTACTGCAATGGTGTGTGCGCAAACCGTGCGATATATTTTTTATAAATGTGTCCTAATGTTTTGCTCATGTATTAGCTTTGAACAACTTAGGGCCACTCCGTGGCCGAGTGGTTAGACCGCTTGTCTCTCACCAAGGGACCCGTGTTCGATACTGCAAAGTGAGATTTGTGTTAGACAACACGGTGCTGGGGCTGGTTTTATCCGTGATAACCGGTTTCCCCCGCCATCTCATTCCACCGGTGCATCATTTTTATTTCATGTATCAAGTGTATCATCAGCCTGCGGTGCCGCATTTAGTAAAAGGGGCGTTATACACTACATATTCATTCGTTGAACAACTTTTTCTTTGAATGACGTTTTATGAAATATGCGACACAGTTTCTCAAATATTAAAGGGACCTAAATTAAGTTCTATGAGATGACACCTCCTGTCATTTATTTTAGAAATTTACTTAGGTATTAATAACACAGTTGGCTGTTTGTTTAAATAATTATAATTAATGATAAATCCTAACAAAACGATGGTTTAATTAAAAATAATCATCTGTTCCATGACGAACAAACTTTCTGGAAACCTAGGCCAGCATATTTAGAATATATATGGTAAATATTTCAACCTGATGTTTTAAAAATTTCTGACATAATGGGTCATAAGTTTAGCAGATTTAACTATAGCGGAAGGGGCTTTTTAATCTGTCCTTAATAATACCTTTAGAATGAATAAATAAAATATTATTTTTTGCTCAAGAATTAATATATTCAATGAAAGTTATAAACCTTGTGTTATTTGGCAATCCATATCTTGCTGTTAGCTATAATATAGAGGGTGTATAACCTCCAATATTCAAGAAATGCCGAAAAGAAAACCGCATATCTGAATACCTCTAAATTCTGTATGTATATACATATATTTATGCTTATATTTCTTAATTAAAGTTTTAATATTTCTACTCATTAGTATACAAAATATTTCTCAGTATACCTCTACTAGTTATTGATAGTTAATAGTGCTTACTTAGAGTATTTGCTTTAATGTTAAGAATCCTTTTTGTATGATTAACATATATTTTAATAACTTAGATCAACGAGATAATGAAAGAAATGGATAGAATGATGCTCAAAGGAGACTGGGGTTGTCACCGAGCAGGAAAAGTCCTTAACCAATAACTTACCTTAACCGCGATTAAACTTTAGGTCCCCCTTATTGGTAGGTAGACATTTTACTTATAGCACGGAGCTAAACAGATAAGAGCAGCCAGTTTTCTGTTAAAATGTATTAAAATTACAACCAGGTGGCCCAACTACCCCGACTTTCACGGAAGCAGATATTCCTTCGTATGTTACGAATTGCAGAACGAAACGGGATAGTTCCTGTTAAACACACGACATTGGCATGAACGAAATTGGTTCTGCTCCGAACGACAAGAGGTAGTTCCAAAAACTGAACTAGCCTGTGTAGTCCGATCAAACGACTGCCGTGCGATTAACTGGAAATTTCCCGTGGCCTTCTGCAACTGTTTTAACGCACGAAGGGATATCTGCTTATGCGAAGGACAGAGCAATTAGGCCACCTGTTATGTATACATGTCTAGAATGCTACCCAAGTAGTTACTAATGTATTAGGGCCCTCGTAGCCGTGGTCGCTGGAGCGTCTCTTTGTTGCATGTTCGAATCCTTGCTGGGACATATATAATTTTTTAATGTTCAAACGTTAAGACATATCGCATGCTTAATGAAATTGGAGCAGCGATGCTGATATGAGTCCGGGGTCCATAGAGCTCAGTTATCCAGCATTCATTTATCAGGGTAAGAAAAACCGCCTGAAAAGACCTTATCCAGGTAGCTCAACCTGACCGAGTTTCTAGCTCGTGACCCCTTGAACGCGAGGCAAACATACTATGACCTACGCTACAAAGAAGGGAATGGGCATGACTATGTGTATTGCACATGTGCGTAAAAACAAGGGAAACCATAGAAGCATAAAAAGTTAGGAAAATCAAAATAATATAAATAAAATAATTTAGTGGATTTAGGAACTTCTGCTCAAATGAACATTAATGAATAGCATTGAGAGAGTTACAATGATTAAAGGTTCCTGCTTAAACTTTGTAAGGAGACTGATTATTTTGTAGCTGAATGAACATAATATGAGACTGAGAGGGATGGGAAGCAGTAATTCGAATTTTCGGCGGGTAGCCGGACCAGCCCGCAGGGTGTTATAGGAGCAACGACAAGTGCGTAAAGCTAATTTCCGGAGTAACATCCCTTGGTCCCTTGCGTAGTTGTTACAATTAACACTTACATATCAGAGGCTCGAACTCTCCCGGCTTTCACGTAAGCAGATATCCCTGCAGAATGCAACAGGACAAATCCAGTAAAGAGCACGGCAGTGGCCTGAGCGAATTTGGTTCTGCTAGCTTCAACTAGCGTGTGTACTCTGTGATAACAGAAACGAACGTGTAAACAACCTAAAGGCTGTTACAGTGTTTTCCATTTGGATCAAGGTCTTTATTTCCGACACAGTAGACTTACCTTTTAGATAGGAAATTAACTGAGAAAATCTCTACTGCCTGCTTACAGTTAGTACAGATAGTATTGTACTCCACCTAAAAATTCAGTTCTGAGAATTCAGTAGAAAATCAGCAGAAGTATACGTACTCTTTTTGTGTGAAAGATTGAGCAACACCAGCAATTTGGTCACTGGTATTTTCGTATAAAGCAATGAATGAGGAATTGTTCTGCTTTCATTGAATTAAGACCTTTAATGATGTGTTGGACTGAGGTGTGAGAGAGATAGGTTTAATCATTGGATTCATAACGCATATCCGCACTCCGTTACCGAATATCAAATGCCTTTAAGGTACATAAGAGACATGTTTGGAAATCCAAAGCTCATCAGTAATGAAGTGACCACCAAGATACATAGGTGTATCTTCAAATCACATTGAATGAGTGAAAGCATGTGGGGTCGAACAAAGTTTAGATAATGTTGTTTCCATAAAAAGGCCTAGAGCTATGAACTCAGGCGCAATATTTTCCTTCATATTTGATTTATCTTCAGCTAATGGCGCAGATCTGGCGCTAACGATTAGATTTACTTTAAAAGGCGGATAGTGATTTGCAATAATTTCTTTGATAACGACTCTACTACCACGACCACCACCACCACCACCACTACTACTACTACTACTACTACTACTACTACTACTACTACTACTACTACTACTACTACTACTACTATTACTACTACTACTATTACTACTACTACTATCACCACCACCACCACCACCACTACTACTACAACCACCACCACCACCACCACCACCACCACTGATGATGATGATGATGATGATGATGATGATGATGACTTTTTGTAACTTATGTCCTCCAACGTTAAGTCATATCGGACGATGAATGAAATTGGTCAAATAAGTCCGGGGTCCTTGGAGCTTAGAGCTACCTGACATTCGTCTTTAAGGATAAGGGAAAACCCCGGAAAAACCTTATCCAGGTAACTCACCCTGACCGAGATTCGAACTCGGGAACTCTTGAACGTGAGGCAGACACGCTACCATCTACGCTACCGAGGCGGGCTTGTTGATCATGATGTTGATCATCCGTAGCTGTGGATTTTGTATAAGTTGATAAGATAGTTGGTTTCTTAAAAGGCATTCAAGTTTGAAGCTGCTGTCAACTGTACAGTGTTAGATCTATATGTACTGCAATATATGTATTCATTTATGTACAGCGATAGCAGAGTTCCTGTAACATAATTAAAGCCGCGCCCTTCCTTGCTATATTTTAAGGAAGAGTGATTGTAAATATGTGCTAACCTTAAACATTTATAAGGCGTAAAACATATACATAGCAATACTAATAGGCAAAGTGTAAAACCTTGGCTACAAGCTTGTTTTGCAGTCGCTTATACCTTAAAAATCTCATTTGTTTTCTTAAACATTCCGTATTATAAATAATAGTTTGGCCTATAATTCGTGGCATTTTTCTTAAGCGAACATTTGCATGCAAAATACAACGTATTGGCAATGTGTTTTATGTTATTAGAGAATTTGTGCTCAAAAGTTTTAGTATGATACTACCTTTCTATGACTGTGGCTGTAAAATGTATCTTAAAAGTTAAACACACACATAAACACACACATATATAATGCCTAAGTAAGCTTTAAGTAAGTAATTTGTGTGGATTCAATAGAAGAAAAAGAGTAGGTTAAGTAAGCAGAGTGGTAATACCATGGAATCCTTAGGACTATTACTTAGAATGTATTCTAAATATCAGAATGGAAAATTTTGCCAATTTTCTAAAATGTAAAGCCATATAAACATTTTCTTTGTTCTTATATGGCTACTTAATTCAGCTAATTAATGCACGTATATAGTGATGGAAAGCTACTTGTTGAAAGCAAATGTGCATTAAGTTATATTTCGTGTGTAAACTTGGTTACTGAAGAAAGTGCAGCCAAGCGTACTTGCAAAAGAAAATTTATAGCACTTACTCTAAACTCAAATACTTTAGACAAAATATAAGGATACATGATGACTTTAAAGAACGGCGCGATTAATGCCCTACAATAGGGAATGTGCACAAAAGTAGTGTTTGTTAATGAATCAGGGCTGGTCCTCATTGCAATTTTCATATTAGCGAGGAAATAATGATGTACCCTCATGATGAACAGAATTTGCTAATTCCTTTACAGCGCTGAAACGTGCAGGTAGCTTGCCAAGCAATGAAAATCGCATAATAATGTAATTCGCAATGCACAGGTTGATAAAGTCATCATTACTCTCTATACGAGTAATTAATAATTTTCAATGAAATAGTAGGAAAAGTGTTAAATAATTGTGTGTAAAGAGATGAGTTCCCTATGTTAAGAACAATGGAAAGTCTAGCAAGCATTAACTAGCCATTAGATGGGAAATTCTTGATTTGAAGGTAAAACATATATACAAGCCAGTGTAGCTAAGGCAATTAGAGTTCTAGTGAAATCATATCCATAAGAAAACATTAGCCCAAGGCGTACCTGAATTATTCTTTTAGCCCGCCTCTGTAGCGTAGGTGGTAGCGTTTCTGCCTCACATACAAGAGGATCCGATTTCGAATCTCAATCAGAGTGGATTATCTGGATACGACATTTTCCGGAGTTTTTTTATTACATTGAGGGATGAATGAATGGTAACTCTAAGCTTTATGGACCCTGAGATCATTTGAGTATCACTTTACCCATTTCATTCGTCATCCCTAAAGGACTTAACGTTGGAGGATGTAGCAAAAAACAGAAAAATCAGTTACTTTCAGAGGGAAATACTGAGAGATTAAAGGAGCCCAGTCTATAAAATTAGAAAATTTGGTGAATTACGGAGTGTCAAGTTGTGTTTCACGGGTCAATGAGAAACCTTTAACTTCGCAACATAAGTAGGAATGTTGATGAGGAGTGATAACGTAGGCTTTACTTAAGTTGATAAAACAACTTGTATTTATATAATTAGCGTCATTTCGTTTATGCTTTTCAATTTAACAGAAGTATTTACTGTGATCGTTTACAGGCAGTCCGCAGCGTCTGAAGACAGCGTTGGGATATGCATACTTAGCCGTCATTTAATATTTCAGGGACCCACGACAACTTACGGTTCTCAATATTTATATAGGTTTCAGTAATTATAATCCTTAAGGTATTTTACGTCAGACGTTAGGACATTTAATACTTCAACCGTCAATTTCTCGTGTTAAGATTCAGGAACATTTAATACTATGTTCTCAAACATAGTACATACCTCGCTTGATGTATCTCATAATTATCACCTATGGAATTTATAATTCAACTTAACCTGTGTTGTTTATTCTCACACCTGCCCCGGATACATTGAAGAAAAGATCTTGTGGTTCACACTGGAGCAGCTGGCAGCAGACTCGTTGAAAGACGAGATATTGAAGACATGAAAGGTGACGCATAAAATGTCATAAATAGAATAGTGGCAAATCTCTTTATTATTTTGCAAATCTCACACACACACAAAAAAGAAAAAGATTAAGGTGTATATTATGATAGAAACCTTTTTTCCCTTCTTGATCAAATTTGTGAATAAAAAATTACACTACAGTGAAAATCGTTATACAATGTGAGGTTTTAATTATTCAGCCAATATTACTATAGGTGGGCTGAATTCTGAAACATTGAAGTATACTCACCTATAGTTTGCGTCTTAAAGCGCTTCTACCACTGACGCCAGTATTTGAGCTATTCCACTTCAGTTTTGGGATGGAATGCCCTTTTCCTTAGACAGAGTTTACCCCATAGGTTTCAGTCAAAGAATTATTTGCCTTTATTCTAAAGGGTGAGGAGCGAATTGAGATTCCATATCGGATGAATAAAATCGGTGTATTGCAATCCATACCAGCACTAACGATCACAGAATACCACGACAATAGAACTAAAAAGCTATGCCTTGCTCAGGATAATCTATCTCCTTTGGGATTGGCCTCAGTAACTCGCAAAGGTAGACTTATAAAGCTATCGTCTAAGTTATTTCTTTCGGGAACCAGTATACCAATATACTGCCGCGAGGCGCTTATTTGGCGAGAGAGAGAGAGAGAGCGAGAGAGAGAGAGAGAAGCGGAGAGTGAAAGAAACAGATAGCGCCGAAGCCAGGCACATGGAGTCGATGAGCGCTTAGGCACTTGCTGAGAGAGAGCAACAGAGGGAGAAAGAGAGAGACAGATGTCTGGATAATTCTCCCCTTGTCTTGCTACGCCACGAAAAATCGTGTGGTTTCGGCAACTTTCGAGAATCTATGGTTCGGTTATAAAAGCCGAGAGACAGCAGTCGCGAGTTGACTTGGCTTATAGCAGCCGACCAGAGTGGACGTCTCTTCGAAAGCTTCTCCTTTGAGCGTCAGCTTTAGCGAATTGCCACCATCGGGAACGACCTTAGGGCAGCTCCCGTCAATTTCGCTATCTACAGCAGCAGCAACAGCGTGCCTCGAGGCCAACCTAAAAGAGAACACCGGCCGTCCATCGACATCAGCCAGGTGAAACACAAGACCATAGCCAACGCTTAAAAGGCGGTTGACAAGGCGCTTTCGAGGTTGTTCCTCTGTGTTTCACGCTTTTTAGCAACCTGTGCTGACTGGTGAGTATTTTAGCCAAGGTTAGCTGCGCACTGCACTTCGGTGCAGGGCAAAAATGCCCAACTTACACATCCCAACTGAACCATCCCCCTCAACCAGCCTTCTAGAAATGGAAGTTATTCCCAGTACCAGCACTGGAATCACCGACCCTGCAGACAGTGCTCCAACCCAGAATGCAGGAAACAAACGGCCGCGCCGAAAGCTTGAATAGAGCGCAAATGGGAAGGCCAATCGATTAGCTGTAGCCAAACAGCAAACTAACAAGGACCCTTCCCGCGAGGCACCAGAGCGGGTAGGCAAAGTTTCCGAGAGCGAGCTCTCAGAAAACTGCTCTGACTCAGAGGCACAACACTCCAGCGACAGAACTGTGATTCAAGCAAATTCGTCCTCAAGGATGGATCTTGCCGAGGAGGAACTCAGCTCGTCGCACATCTCAACAGATGTCGATAAGGCTGAGTTTCAAACCGTAACCAACCGGCGCAGGGAAAGAAAAGCCGGTCCCTTGCAGACAACTGGCGCGCCCAGTCGCGCTTGGCCAACTAGGAGGCACATTGCCCCAATGATCGTGGACGACTTCCGGGGCTTGGAAGGCTTCCTAAAGGAGGTAATGCCGACCCTATCGGTGTCGTGCAAGGTAACCAGGAGAACGAGCCGCTTTGTCTTCCAAGCGAGCAATGCCGAAGACTACCAGATGATCTTTAGGGCACTGGACATACTGCACCTTCGGCCTAGATTAGAGCCGCGATATTAAGAGGGTCATCAGAGGGTTACCAGTGGACACACGGTGGATGATATTGTCGATGACCTTAACCGCCTGGGCATCCAGACCCGTCTAGTCAGGCAACTGACCATGCCAGCTCCGCAGGGCAAACCTATCCTTGTCCCCATTCCCCTATTTCTAGCAATAGTGGAGCGGGCCAATGATCCGGAGTGGAAGCAAAATGGTGTCACAGCCATCTGCTATCTTCAATTAAGGATAGAGCCAGTTAGAAGGTCTAGCGGTCCCCCCAGTGCCATAGATGTCTGGGATTCAACAATTCCAGCCAAGTCTGCAGGAGGAATCCCCGCTGCTTGAGGTGTAGTGGACCTCACGAGAAAGAGGCCTGTCCCAGGTTACCCACAGATGTGCCCACATTCGCAAACTATAAGGGTGAGCACGTGGCCTGCTATGGTGGCTGTCCTGCCCGAAAGACAGTTAGTTATAGCTGCAAACAGATCAAGCCCTACAGCCAGACAACAGCAGTAGACTTCATCAGCCAGGGCGGAGCAAAGAGCGCTCCCCTCAACAAACACCAGCGACCGGCCCAAGCATCGGCGGAAACAACAGGAAAGTGAGAGACCGTCCTACACACAGGTAGCACAAGGGGCCTCTGATGGACCAATAATGGCCCAGGAGACACATAATGCTCCCACACAGCCACGCAAACAAAAGCGGGCCTCGTTTGCAGCCTTCATTTCTGTGGCTAGGCTGTCGTTCACCGCTTTCATTTCTGTGGTTAATTTGGCGTTCATTGTAGTCATCGTCGCGGCCAGGTTGTTATTTGCCGTTTCCGTTTTCGTTGTTAATTCGGCCTTCATTTCCTCCATGTAAAATCCTTTCCAACGCAGCGTTCCACTTTCTGACACCAATTGTGACTTTGTGCGTTCGTAGAATTAAAAGTCCAATTTGCAGAAATTCAAAATGTTCTCTATTTCCTTAGAAATACACTTTAGTCCACCCTTACAGTAGCAGAATTACGGCACATACACAATTACAATATTCCAGTTCGTCTCCCACACCCACAAATAAAGAACTCACTTTAAAAATATAGCTGCACGATTATCAAGTTCTATTTCGACTCTCTCATTACGTCTGTCCGATAAACTAGCCACGGCTTCTTTAATACGACCATTCATGATTCCAGACGGTTGTAGAATGTTCTCTATCACTGAATATGTCACTAGAACTTTCTAGTTATCTCTCTTTATTTGCTTCGGCAAGCTTTTTATCTTCGAGCTATCTTCATCTGTTTCGGAAAGCTCTTTATCTCCGTGTTGCACTATCTGTCCCTTATCTCTCCGCGCCGAACCCTTTGTGCGCGTACGTCACCAGTCGCGACAAAATATTTGATTTATCTACGAAGTCCCAAACAGGATTTTAGGTAAATTAATCCGATTTATTTAAAACAAAACAATGAGTGTATTAAATGTGTTTAGCAACTTCTGCAGGAGAAAGAACGCAGTAAGAACTTTATCAATCTCACAAATGCAAAGCATAATGAATGAAATAGGCTCTTCGTTAAACAGATTGGCAGAACTTAATTAAACAAGAATGTCAGACAAGAATGTCGAATTTTCAAAGGGATACTTATGAGAAAGTTCAGAGGGATGAGTAAATGTTTCATGAAGGAATCTTAGCTCGGAAAATTATAATGAAGCATTTTAAAAAGCCATAATGGGAGACATACAGTTGCGAAAACACAATGCGATGAAAATTATAACAGTCAGTGCCAAGTTAAGCATTTCGAAGTTAGGAGAATAGCCATTTCATATTTAATGAATATATTAAATATGCAGTATAGTAGAAACCCTCCAAGAACATAGCATAAATCTGAGTTTATGAAACGTTTTCATTTGTCGTTCAAAATTATATGTGATTCACAGGAGACGTGGTACGTGCTGTCTCAACTAATGTGTACTGGTACATAATGAGAAACTAACCCTTACATGTGCATAGTACTGCAAGTTTTGTACTGTGCAGAGAATAATGACAATGTGCACCAAAATAGAAATGTATCACATTCTCAAATATTATTGTAATTTAATAAGATATACATGTTACAATTGCCTATGCAAATTAACTCGATATCAAAGAACGTACCATAGTCGTCAGATACTTAGTTGGAATGCAGGATCATCTGAAACCACATTGAAGTAAAGGAAAATAACATAAGATGACTGACACTAAATTATCAGTATGTAGTGCACGAAACTGAGGTAATAGTGAGAGCCAGCATTGTGTCACAAACTTTCAGATACGTTCCGCAGCAGAGAGAATATACTGAGGTGTTTCTTTAATCCAGGATTATTTCCAGAAAGAAAGAGGGAGATAATCTAGCTCCATGAGAAATCCGACAAAGCTTGAGGTGGAGAATCTTCCCTAAAGGTATGACAGTTTATATGATGCGAAATGCTTCACAATACAATGAAACACTTACACTACAGCATTGTAACCTTTTCTTCTGTCCTTTTTATTTTCAGATTAGAAATCACTCCATCCAGGAATTAGCAAACAAGGCATAAACTATTATAAAAATAAATCTCACAGAAGCTGTTGCTTTTAATGACAGTTTTATTTCCCTCCCAATGTGGCCTTGTGTGCTGGCTGATTAAAAACGAAAAATAATGTCTGTCCCAATCTAAAACACCAGTCCTAATTCCCCTGGTATGCTCTGTGTTTAAACAGCGTAACCAATTTTCGGTGCCTCATTTTAAACACATTTATAAATATCAGAGTGTATTCCAATGGAATAGAGGGTTGGAGGAATGAATATATCTGGCAACATATTTGCGGTAACTTTGTTGTACGTTTAATAAATAAAACACAAGAATATTATATGTGCTCGCTTCTGTAAACATGTAACTCTATGGCAAAATATTTCTATTTACCTTTAGTGCAGTATTTCCTTGATGTTGCTGTTTGCATCTGTTTCGTACTGGACTTAATTATTCCAAGGATTTTTTAAACAGGATTATTATACCATCAAAATTGTTAATAACGTTTTTGTGCCAAAACCAAATAGTAAAATTAAAATTGAAAGACACTAAATAAATAAACTGTGTGATATTGTACTTTCTACGCATTATTCTTAGATCAAGGTTGGCAAAAATTCCTCTCTTCGGCGTGGCACAAATACGAAACGTGCGCTATCCTACTTGTTTTCTTTTTCCCCTGTCTGCTTTATTCATATTCAAATAAAACCTGTCATCACAATTTAACACAAAAACTGCGAAAGTACTTTTTATAGTCCAAAGACAAAATAGTAAGATAAAATTCAAAATGCTACTTACAGTAAGAAATAATTCAAAAAGAGAAAGATAACAAAATTGACTGGCGTCAAAGCAGGTTAAATACAGTATATACAGTGAAACGATAAAGTTCAACAATTTTTACATAGACCTTGTACAGTTCACCCTATTTTGCTAATGAAAGGCTTAGAGTGTTGTGTTTTCAGATAAACAATATCGTACGAAATTGCCACCTAATCATAAGGAATGATGAAGCACATCTTACACCATTGGTTAATATTCATACACACTACTTATATCTAGAATTGGGCATCAAATCTAATCAAAGAAGAATATCAGTGGTGTAGTATTGCATCCGTTATTTCTTCATCTGAAAAATAAATGGTCAGGCAGCCAAGAGTTAGCGGCACTCCGGAGGCCATAAGATTTATGAGTCCCATTGTCGATATCCCAGACTTACAGAATGTCCAATGTTTGGTAATTTCTGTGACAATTTTACTGTGCTCCTGATCTATGCCTTGTAATACATATTTTTAAAATGTTCTTAACATTTTTATAAACCAGTAAATGTTTATATGGAGTGGTCTGAATAAAATTTTTATATCAATAACATCTGATGTATTTAAAAATATGGATATTTCCGTATAACTTCTATCAATTGAATGGGTCACAGATCACGTGGATATAATTTCAATCACTTTCATAATCACTTCTGTACACCGGAGCAGTTGTAAGTGATGTTTATCAATTCAAAGGAAAACAGCGCGAAAAAAAATCCCTCGTACTTTGTTATTTAATTCTGTTTATTTGATTCTGCTGTATGATCAGTCATGCAGTGACATACACTAATAAAACAGCGTGTAACTCGAAAATATGCTGGGAGATATGTTTTATTACCCTATCACTATGACCGAGATGTTTATCGTAGCATGTAACTCAAATATCACTACCATTGCAAATAATACTCAAGGAAATTATGGGAACAAATGCATACTTTTCACAAATTCACTTTAAGAAGCACCACATTTTCCAACATTACGATTCGCATAAAGATTTGGTAGGTAGAATGCTCGAGGCAAACTTTCAGTTACACATTCGACATCTTCCTTCTCCGCACCAAAATATAGCACCATTGTGATTAATATTGTGACTGCGAGGGTTACGAAGATACGAAAATCTGGTTTGCAGAAATTTAGAGCAGCTTTAGCTGCAGTGAAAAGACGTGAAATTGAAGGAAAAAAAAGAAAAAAAAACTGTCTTCGAGGCTGACTCGGTGTTTTTCTGCACGAAAACAAATGAAATAAATCACTGTGGTACACTTCAGTCGTCGACTGTCGCAATAACCAACAAACAACTGCCGCTCCTAACACCTTGCGGGTATTTATACCTCCCCAGCCATTGTTTCTAGAAAGCCGCAGAACTTTCGAGAACGTTAGCTGCAGCAACAATGGACAGAACGTTCTGGGGCCCTTCTCTGTCTTTTTCTCTCCTGCCCACGCCACCCGGCTCCGGCCTTTGCCAGCAGCACAACAATGCCACACTGTGACGATATCAACAGTACACATTGCAATGTGGGAACGCCTTTGTTACTGCCTGAAAAATACTAAAATAAGTGGATATGCAAACTGGTCACATCTGCTTAAGTTAAAAGCGCTCGCGGACTCGTGTATTGAAAAGTTAAACAAGAAAAGTACATCAAAATCAACGATCATACTATATGAGTGTTACAGTAATAAATAAAATATTTCTCTATATTAAAGTCACATAATAATCTAAGTTTTATTACCAACTTTAAATGCAATAATTAGAATTAAATTTTTGTGGATGTTTTTTTAAAACGGCTGCCGTTTGGGTGTTGATCAGCGAAACATGATACCTAATTTATTGATCCAGGCCACTAAACTCGTCATGGAAACCTTCAAATGCGTGATAAAACAAAATGCAGATAGCAGTAAGGAAGTCTTCTGTGTCTTTGACGTTTTAGTTAAATAAGTCAGTACCATATCTTCGTTTACAAGAAAAGCCCTGCTTACCTTGCGCTACTGTTTAAATGCAATTTTTTCATATTGCTGCTGAAGTAGCTCCAGTTCCAGCTTATATTGATATTTCCGGGACTTTCACTCATACCTTGTCACATTCTGGTCATTTAGAAACGATTGCTCAGAACAATAATTATTATCTATATTTGCATCCTATATTGTTAGGTCAACGTCTTCAAGTACGCCTCCTAGCATAGAATTCAAATAGATGGAATATATCCACAAATCATTGACTATGCTTTTTATATCTACACACTAGTTTTATTACATTTATTTATTAGTTTTATTGGTCGCAATGAACTTTTCTATTAACCTTTAAACTGTTATTCTTATTTTTAGTTTCTCCTGCATTGTGAATTTTCATTTGTTTGGAGATGCAATAAGTCGGTCAATAAATCAGAAATCAAGCCAGAATTGGCAGTAGATGACATCATATTCTGCTACGGCGAACGAAAGTTTTGGAGCGTCATTTCTTCCATGCTACACTTAAGGGAATTGACATACTCTTCTGACACAGCGGAGAAGAAAAAGCTTTAAAACTAAGTCAGTCCTTCCTTGATGTGCACTAGGGAATTTAATTTCTGTCCAATAAACCTCAGAAAATTCCTTACGCGAAACAATAAAACCGAAAACAAAAACAAATAAAGTTCAGCGTGAGGACGTAGAAGAAATCACTTCGTCAATAACAGCAAATATAGAGACAGCGCAAAATAAACCAGGGGGGATTGAAAACATAAATATTTTCTTCATCTTTAAGGAATCTCTCTTTAACTGTGATTGGTAATTAACTTTTTTAAACATTCCCAGTGTTTGTTGCAATATAAGCTATTCTTTGTTCATATTAAAGATGGTAAAATATTACCACAGTAGTTTCGATTTGAAACACGTCTTATACCTTTAGATAGTTATTCCATATATCTCTGTACCTATTTCTCCATTTTAAGATTTTGAACTGCTTTTACAGTGTTGGTGGCTGTTTCTTTTAGTTTATTTTTATAAGACGAGTATCGAGTAATGGTGCTAAAAGTCAGTACCGAGCATGGTGCAACTCCTGGTTCACCTGAAGCAATTTTTAAATTATAATTCGCTATTTTCCAAACGAATACAAAATAATGCAATCTGAAGCTCCTACAAGGCATATGATCTATAATCTTGACCTGAAATAAAAGTATCCACATAGGAAACCTTAATCTTTGTATTTTAACTTAAAGCCTGTTTATAATAAACGTTCGTTTTAATGTGTAATTCTGAACTACCTTTATCAGTGATAAAGATGACCAAGGTCATTAAGCCGACAGAAGTAAAAGTGATCGCTAAGTTATTTACCAAGGAATGGAAGGTTCACTCCCCAACAGCACGATCCTCGCTGACAAAGCTATTCCAGATTTTCCTGAATTCTTGTAACAGCCAAATGTTGGGGAAGCACATACTCGTAGTCTCTTAAGCTAAGTCCTGGAACATTCCCTTCCCAAATATCCTTTCCTAATTATGTCGTGTTATATCAGGTGAATCAGCAGTATGAGCAACCCGTAGCGTGTGCACTATTACATTCACTTCCTCCACTTCTATCGTTTATTGATGGGTATACACATTATTGTTCAGAAAACTTACATTTTGTCCACTTCATTTTAATCGAGCTACATCTTTGCAGACAAAGCTGTATTTCACATTTCGATATTCAAACGTTAGAAGCTATTTCCTAGTTTTAAGATTCCGCATCTTTCCATGCAGTTGCGGAAAACAATTGAAAATTGACAGAACCTTGAACAATTCTAACCATTATCTTGGATACCAACCATGCTTCAGAAATGCTTTTATAAATAAATCACGTTTTAAAGGTATACCTATACCATTTTTTAAAATCGTTTCCGTCTAGCATTTAATTTGCTACATATACAATTTATAAAAGGTTTGTTCTGAATACAGAGAACATCTGCTACCAGAAAATTCAAGAAATACATTTTATGTGTCACATAATATCTTCGATATGTGATATTTTAATGAAAACCGTTAGAGTCAATTTTGAGATACGGAAAGGTTCCAAAGAACGTTGAATGAAAGGTATAGTTCCTGAAGGGGGATATAGTTTTGTAAATCTTTATGGGCCGTATTCATAGTTAGACTTGGTCCATACCAACTTGCTACTTCCAGTGGACGAATGGTAGACCATCGATTTTCTTATTCATAAACCGAGATTAGCAATAGTCCGGGGACCAAACACGTTGGTCCGGTTCAAATTTTGGTCCGCCTCCGAGGGGTAGATTAAAGGCGGATTATCTTTGCAGCATGGACGACAATGAAGTGATGTATGTAGCTGTAGAATTCGTGAAATAAGACGACGGAGGAAAACTTATCTACCAAAAATAGAAATTATTGCGAAGTACGACGACCTAAACTTGAAAAGCAGATAAAGGTTTAGTAAAGCGAATGCCAGAAAGCTGATAGAAATGATTCATTCTACCCTGTACGTCAGGGACGATAACCGAGGCCTGAGTATCTCAATTGTTCAAATCCTAACAACACTTTGGTGTTATGCAAGAGGAGGATATCAAGGCAACACTGCTGACCTGCACGATATAATCAGGCATCAGTAAGCCGCTTTATCAGCAAGCTCGTTATAAATTTCCCTCTATGCCTCCTCCTTAATCATATTTGTATTCGTCGACACGGACTTATTTCCTATAATGTTAATTCTTTATTGACTAGAGGAAACATTGGTCTTCCTCTGACCAATTGATACCACGCTTCTTCATATTATACATGTTGCCAGCACACGCAGCGCACCAAACTTTTTTTTTTCCTTTAGGGAAATCACCAAACTTTGTTACCGAATCTCAAACAGCAGCAGCAACCGTAAGAATGATTAAGAAACAGCTGTACAACTACCACAGAGATTTATGAACTTGTAGGTACACTGTGGTTTATTTAGCACTCTATGGGACTCGCTCATGCACAGAAGAACCGTTCTACGTCGTGTAGCAGTTGCTCCGTGCTGGTCCACGCTTTTACTAGGTTCGAGGCTTTTAATCGTCTACGAATACCAAAAAGTTAGACCGTCTTTGGTCCTGACCAAGTTAGTCGGAAGATAGCCTAGACCAAAGTGATAACTATGAATACGGTCCTGTATATTTCAAAGATACTGATCTTAAATACCAGTTTGGTGTTCGTACAATTTTTACTGCTTTGTTTATAATATTTAAAAGTTCTTACAAATACATTGACATCTTTCTAAAAAGAAACTTTTGGGTTTGAGGGGCCTTAGCTTTCATACATTTTCGTTGAAATATCGGGATTACGTCTTTTGGAGGGAATTCAGTGCCTTCTATACTTACTAGTACTTCTGTGGTGGAGAAGTAAAAGTAGATGTTTTTAATCACGGTTGCCTTTGTGGGAGATACGCTGGACGGTTCTCGCCAACACTTTCTCCCTGACTGAGGTTGAGTGCTTTCCTTAGTTCTCACAATTGCTTAAGTGCATTGTAGCCACCTAAACCAGTCTTAGTTCTTCTGTCCTATTATATACCTTCATTTGACGTATAATCAGTGTATACTGTTCTAGTCCATGCTGTTAGAAGTGATCTTAAACGCTTTTTAAAAACTCCGATCTAACAATCTTCTTTACTTAAAGGAGAATATTTCATGATAATGTAACAGTACTGTAGTTTGTTGTTCAGAAGTGAACAAATTTCTATGGTTAATTCAGTATGTATAAGAAATTTCCCAGAATGTGGTAGTGCGGTGTTTCTCAAGGTATGGTCCGCGAATCCCCGGGGGTCTGCGAGCGGTCCCATAACTCAAGTTATAATTTTGAATTAAAACTATAGAAAACGTAGAATTTTATTTACTGAATCACTTATCTGCTCGGTACCGAGCTACATACGTTTTACTTAACATTTTTATGCAGCTATGTCGTAACAGTGTAACGCAGCTGTTAGGTGCTCTCAACGTAACAGCCGGGAGCGTGTAGTGCAATGTTATGATAGCAAAAAGGCAACAGTACTGAGCATGAGCGGTTAGCTGCGGTGCGGGTGAAGTCAGCCTAGCCTGCGCGCGGAGGCCTGAGTCAGCGCTGTCACTGCTACCTGCTGCACGTACGCACGCACAACAAACCTGTTGTCCTCGCTGCGTTGAAGCCAAGGCTGATAGTGTTTCATTGTCCTGACAGTTTGTAATTGTGAATCGTAAGAATTCATTCGCGTCGTTCAATAGGAATCGTTGGTTACATACTGGATCAATTAAACGTAAGCCTACCATAACTGGCGATCAAGAGGCAAGTTGTAATAATAAGCCTACTAGTGTAACTAGTTGCTGTTCTGCCGATCTTCGAAAAGAAAATTGGCGAAAATACACCAAATAATATTTAAGCTTCGGATTTGTTCGAGCTGGAACTGAAGATCAACAAAAACCTCAATGTGTTTTGTGTTATGTTGTACTGTCCAATGACGCAATGAAGCCTGCTAAGCTGTGAATATATTTAGAAACGAAACATTCGGATTGCATTGGTAAGACACTTGATTATTTTAAAATAAAAAGAAGAGCGATGAAAGTGAGTAAATCTAGAATAGAAAAAGTTTCTACTGGAACCAGAAGTGAAAATGCAACACTGGCTTCCTATGAAGTAGCGCTACTCGTTGCTAAACGTGGCAAGCCTTATAACATTGCAGAGGAACTGATATTGCCAGCAGCTAAAAAGATGTGTAGCATCATGATTGGTGACTCTGCCGCCAAAGAGCTGAACACAGTCCTACTATCAAATGATTCAGTTAAACGTAGAATTGTTGATACGTCTCAAAATGTCCCGGACCAGCTATTTATAAGGTTAAAGTCAACAACAATGTATGCTTTTACTACTTGACGAAAACCCTGATTTCACTGACAAGTCTCATTTGTTTGCTTCTGTACGTTACGAACACGAGAAAGAGCTTGCTGAAGACCTATTTTTTGTACTAAAAACTTATATAACACTGATAAGGATGTTTCGATGGATGGATTTATTTCAGAGCAAGGTCTTGAGAGGAAAGTTTGTGTAGGCGTAAGCACCGACGAGTCATAGCGTTGTCTGGACACAACACTGGATTGGAAGCTCGATTTCAAGCTGTCAACCCTGAGATTAAGTAGACGCATTGCTCTATACATAGAGAGGCATTGGCTATAAAAAGATTCCGCCAGATTTGTGGGAGATATTAGAAGAGTTGGTTAAAATTGTGAACTACATTAAAGCCCGTCCTCTTAACACACGGATATTCAAAAAATGATGTGAAGAATTGCAAAGCAAACATAAACAACTGTTCTTGCACATTGACGTTCGCTGGCTTTCTTATGGAAATGTTCTTTCGCGATATTTTGAATTATATGATGAAGTGAAGCTATATTTTGAAGACAGCAAGCACAAACAGTTTCCGTCAGCGAACGACTGTGTGACTTTGAATGGCTGTGCAAAGTGGCATATCTAGCTAGTATCTTCTCACATTTAAATGAACAAAACCGAAAATTACAAGGATCAAAAGCAGATGTTTTCACGGTTCATGAGAAAATTGAAGCAATGATAGGAAAACCTTAGAAATCCTTAGACTTCTTTCCTATTTTGGAACAATTTCTAACTTCATCAGAAGAAACTTTGCCCAAAAATATTGAGAAGCCATAGTAGAACACCTGAATGACCTATTAAAAACTTTGAGGAAGTACTTTCCAGCCCCGTTACATGATCAGAATGAGTGGATAAGTTATCCTTTACAGAAAAAGAGACATAGGAAGCATTGATAGCCTTTCGGAAAAAGAACAGGACCAAGTAATAGAGTTATGTAACAGCAAAGGATGAAAGCTTGTATACCAGGAAAATGAATTTGCAAAATTTTGTTTTCTGGCGCGGAGTGAATTTAAGAACTTGTTACCAAAGCACTTAAGTATATTGTGCCCTTTCCAACCACTTACATGTGCGAGCAAACATTTTCAGTTTTGTGCAACATCAAACCATTGAAGAGAAACAGAGTTGCCAATGTAAAAACTGACTTAGGAGTAAAAATCACCAACATTAAGCCCAACTTAAATGAACTTATTCAATCAAAACAAAGAGTTACATTGTTCACATTAATGCATTCCAATGAACAAAGTTTCAAGCTTTTCTACATAAACTGGTTTTTAGTAACCCAATACTAACTTTGTTGAAATGGTCAAACGGTGGATTCAGAACATTATGAATATCTCTTTTATATGTGTAAAATGGTTTCTTTATATAGAAAGTAAGTTCATTTTATAACATGCTGTGCCTAATGTTATTAATCCTTGGATAATCCAAGGAGTGCGGTATTTCAAATTTTTACTGCTGTAAGACTAAAGTTAAATAAAAGCCTAATTAGGCAAACTTGTATAAAATTTATTTCAAAGTGAAAAACATTAAATTATACAATCACAAAATTTAAATTTATATAATTTTTTATTTAAAGTACATTTTATACACACGCAATTTGTATAGCTTAACTTTAATTTTTATTTTGTTGTTAATTAAATTTGAAACTAAATATACATGAAAATATCTTAAATTATACATACAGTAATTATTTAAATTCCAATTATAAAATTCAACCAAAAGTCGAATCGTTCATATAAATTGAGTTACCAAATTATGGGGGTCCGCGAGCGGGTTGTTAGATAATAAGGGGGTCCTTGATAGTGAAGAGTTGAGAAACACTGAGTTAGTGAATGAATGAATTAGTGAACCTCTACTTTACCAACTTTCCATAACCTAATCAGTTACAAACTTTATTTATTGTCCCAACGGCGATTGCGGGAGCTGTTCAGGGAATTAATTTGGCTTCCAAGGACAGCTGCTAGGCGACGTCACATTGCGGGACTATATAAAAGGCGAAACGAGACCTAGCATTGTGTATTGCTTGGTGTTTAAAGTAAGTATGTGTTTCAGTCTTCGAGTTACGTAAGTCGACGTGTGCGGCTACGTGGTGAGGAGTCGGCAAGGTGAGGCATTTTACGAATCCGCTGTCAATTGAGAAGTGTGGTGGGTTCCAAGCTCCGTGGTGATGAGTCGGCAGGCCGTGGAACGGTTCAGGAATCAGTTGATAATGTCAATAAGTGTGACTCTGTTAAGAGGATTCGGTGGGCAGTGGAACAGGCAGTAACGCAGTTCACGAGTGAATTTCGGAGTTGTGTTCAGAGTCCGGGTGCAGCTTCGTGTGAGACATGAACTGTTGTGTACGTCAGAGAGATTACTATCAGCACAAGTAGGTGCGTTTCGAATTTGTGTACTTATGTAAAAGAGAACGTAACTATGTATTAGAACTGCGCTAACGATTTTGATGAAAATCAAGACGTTGGTGGTGAACTTTCGTGTTTGGCGTTTATTTCACATTATTTAAACTGTTGCTAATCCAGCATTAAATTTCTTCTTTTGTCTTTTTCATTCACAGGTTGCATTCTTACTTTCGCCATTTCTGTTAACATTAGGTTGTACACATAAATGGGTCTATAATTATATTAAATCCCGAAAGGCTTGGATATCCTCCAATGTCCTATGCTAACCTTATACAGTGTAATGTTCCAAGTTTATTTATATATTTCTCCGTTCTTTAATACAAAATTCTTCTACTTAGCTATTCTAAATAATAGCAATGTTTTGGAAATGTTAATTTATTTTATAACTCATAGGGTATACAGCATTGAGGTACGCGTTGCGCATTTTACAGTTTAACTTAACCTGGAGGAAGGAACGAAGTGAAAGAACCACAGGAGGCTACAATATGCAGGCAGTTAGGCCACAATACTTCTAGGTTGGTACTTCCGATAAACTACTGGAGCTACCCAGAGAGTGTTATGAACAACCCGTTCAACCAAGCAGCCCTTTATGTGTCCTAGGGGGATACTCTTTCTGCTTCATTTGTCCTGCACCAGCTCACAGTGTTTACATACCGATAAACGAAAACCATGAAAACGCAGAATCAGAGAGGGCGGTCGTCAGCAATCGAATCTTTGACCCAAAAAGTGTGAACTTTACGGGTTATCATGAAACCAATTCACTCGGTTAATTTATTGTAGAGTATACGTTTATAAATGCAGTAGAAGCCCGAAATCGTGTGGCCAAAAGTACCGCGGATTCAGATTTATCTTGGGTAAAAATATGTCCCCGTTATAAAATATTGTAGTTTATCTTATTTGTCATTTTATTTCGAAAGCTGAGATGATTATTATCATTATTATTAATTATTATTAATTATTATTAATTATTATTAATTATTATCATCATTATTATTATTAATTATTATTATCATTATGATTATCATTAATTATTATTATTATTATTATTATTATTATTATTATTATTATTATTATTATTATTATTATTATTATTATTATTATTATTATTATTATTATTATTATTATTATTATTATTATTATTATTATTATTATTATTATTATTATTATTATTATTATTATTATTATTATTATTATTATTATTATTATTATTATTATTATTATTATTATTATTATTATTATTATTATTATTATTATTATTATTATTATTATTATTATTACTATTATTATTATTAATTATTATTATTAATTATTATTATCATTATTATTATTAATTATTATTAATTATTATTATTATCATTATGATCATTATTATTAATTATTATTATTATTATTATTATTATTATTATTATTATTATTATTATTATTATTATTATTATTATTATTATTATTATTATTATTATTATTATTATTATTATTATTATTATTATTATTATTATTATTATTATTATTATTATTATTATTATTATTATTATTATTATTATTATTATTATTATTATTATTATTATTATTATTATTACCATTATTATTATTACTCACTTACATTGCTTTATGTTCCTTTCTTTCATGTAATGTGGAGGTTAATAATATTAGCCGTACAGTCGGTAGCCCCTCATTTCTTATGACATACAATCTTGCATGTGTACAAGTTGTTAGCGGTATATGTGTAGATATTTGTACTGTTAATTGAAGGCTGTATAATGATCAATATTTTCTTAATTTGCGGACTTATAATTTGGCTTACTAAGATTAAAAGTTTTCAGATTGGTTAGTACCAATAAGTAGGCGAGACCATACAAGTTATGCGTGCTTGCTTTACGCGAGTTGATAGAGCGTGAGACGTAACGCACAGTGATACGGCCTCGCAATTGAGAAGATTGTATTAAAATGGAAAAGTGTAGTGTTTAACGCCCGCTCTACTACATGCGGCACTGCAGACTGTGACACTATTCATACATGAGGTGAAGACAAAGCACCGCTGGAATGATATGGTGGGGGAAATCCGAGATCCGGAAATGAAATGAAATGTGTAGTGTTTAACGCCCGCTTTTACTACATACGGCACCGCAGGCGATGACACTGATGGTATATGAGATGAAGATGGAGCACCGGTGGAATGAGATGGCGGGGGAAACGGGAGATCCCGGAGAAAACCCACCCCAGTGCCGTGTTGTCCATCACAAATCTCACTTTGCGGTCGCCTGGGATCGAACCCGGGCCGCCTTGGTGAGAGCCAAGCGGTCTAACCACTGAGCCACGGCGCGGTCTTGCAAGATCCGGAGAAAACCCACCCCAGCGCCCTGTTTTCCACCACAAATCTCACTTTGCGGTCGCCTGGGATCGAACCCGGGCCGCCTTGGTGAGAGCCAAGCGTTCTAACTACTGAGCCACGGCGCGGTCTTCCAAGATCCGGAGAAAACCCGCCCCAGCGCCCTGTTTTCCACCACAAATCTCATTTTGCGGTCGCCTGGGATTGAACCCGGGCTGCCTTGGTGAGATTCGAGCGGTCTAACCACTCAGCAATTGCACTGCCCATGAGAACATTGTATTGGAACTGAGTTCCATTGCATTCTGCAGGGACAATGATTGCAAGCTGCTTATGTTAGCTGGAGGAATGAATTAGTGGAAGCTAAACGGATAGGTAATACTGAAGGACGTTATTCCTTATACGGCGCTGTTACGATATGTGGTTCATTTGCAGGAAATCTATTAGATGTAGAGTAAAAGCAAACATACAAACGTGAATACACATTATATACAATTTATCAAAGTATCTATGACTGTACTCCTATATGTAATTTAATACATCGGTATTTCCATGTTGGAACTTTCCCATAAAAGCACAGAACGGAGCACAGTATATTTCGTAGCCGCACATGCTTCCTCCTGCGTTAGAGATTTGTGATCCTACGTGCTTGAAGGAGTGGGAAGAGAGAACGCGAAAAAGAAGTGGTGTATATGAGAGAGACAAAGACAATTTGCGAAGAGAGACGACTATACGAGCCTGTTGAAGATTCTGGCCATTAATTTGAATGTCAGTAATACGATGGGATCCGCTGCCTATGATCCGGGAACCGAATGTGGCAAACCGGATCGATTGTCATTTTATTACCCACCATGCGAAAAGGCACCAAGGTGCGCTTAACATCAGTTCTGGTTTTGGCTGATTTACAGCTCTTCTTTTTTCCTCTGCGAGTGTGCACATGCGCAGTCCATGAATTTGCCTGGCCAGACTCTGCATTTACTTTGCGGGACCGATTCTCTTTGTTTCTGTTTTTATTAATTGACTTTTATAGTATCGATTTGTTTAATAATAGAAAACTATCCGTCTTAACGGCTCAGTTGTTTAGTGCTTGTCTACCGATTCCATCTTCGCGGGTTCGAACCACACCTACAGCGATGCTCTTTAAGAGTGCTTAAAAGTGACAGCCTCATATCACTAGAAGTACAGGCATGTAAAATATCTCCTAGCACACTAGTGGCGCTGATATGATCCTGGCAATTGACAGGGACGTTAAGAAACAAAACATTACATAATGCTTGAGTACCAAAGGATAGTATTTATTTTACTCTAACTCTAGCCTTTGTGCGTCTTTTTGGTGTAATGTTACTGAACACGAGGTCTGTCAGATAGCAAAAGGCAAATATATAAAACAAGGAAATGAACTAGAAACAGTTTGTACAGGGTGTAGTTAAGTGTACTTGCTTCTAAGTTATAAGGAAAAGGCTTTCACTTTATTACAGAATAATTAATAGTTTTAAATATAAACAAATGCCACTTCTAAAGGCACTGTATATAATTGGGATCGAATTCAATTAGTCACCATTAAGTGTTTTAATTCCGAACTGATTTTTAATTTACAATTGTTGCATGAATCAGATGGTCAACGAGGGGTATTTTCTGAATAATCAGGCCTATTTAAGTGAGTAATCTGCATTTTAGCTTACCTAATTTTTCACAATATCACAACCACAACAATTTACTTATCCTACTACTGCACATTTTTAATATAAGAACTTTACAATTGCTTTATCACTGTTAAATATAAGGCTCCATACGTGAATATTACTTTGTACGAATGTACATTCCGAATTTAAGTCTGATAATCTCAGAACTGTCATGTTTTGTGCTGCACTTCTGCTTCTTCCTATTGAAGTAACAACTTTTATGCTCGACCATGTCAAACTTTAGTATTTATGAGACTGGTTGTAGTACTTTTATGTGCCTCATTAAAGTATACCTGTTCATTAAAGTATTGATATTCCACCAATCAGAAGTGGCCGCGTAATATTGTGAAACTGCAAGTATCGATTTTTCTCGTTTTGATCGGTAGCAGCGCCAGTTTAGAAAAAAGTCAAAATGTCTGACACTAGTAACAGAGATATTGAACTTATACCTCCAGAAATTACGGCAAAAACACTCAATGTTACCAACAACTTGTTGCCAAAAGAGTTCAAGAAATATGTATGAAATATTCTATTCATTAATGATGGATTGGAGAATATGAAAATATATAAATTCGTTCTTAGAAAATATATTCCTAGTGTATTTTGAAGAATTGTCTCCAAGTATTAAAATCATCGACCTTGTGGACTCACTATTCCATTTTGAAATCAACAGTCAACATTAGGCACCTAATTGACTTATATCGATGGATATATTGAAGAAGCAGTACAAAATAAAATTTAAATTTCAAACACACTACTAGAAACAGTAGAAAAAGAAAACACACAAATTAACATCAATGCACCTTCAACTTCAGCTATTCAACAAAGCTCATTCCCACAAATTCATTAAACTAATTGTACAATAAATAACCTATAGATATCTGAAATAAAGTCAGTTCTGTTAATACTATCATTAGCATTCATTGCAAATGATATTTAAATAAACTAAATTTGTTCCAGTTTGTCTATTCTTTCGTTTAGGTTAAACTGTGTCACATGTCAACAGCTGTTTATAGGGAAGTAATCAATATTTCTGCGGTTGCGCACTTCGTTCTACGTTTCACTTTAAATAAAGGAGTAATGATTGTAACATATTACTCAATGCATAAATAAATATTTTGAAATGAAACCTTTAATTTAGATACATGATCGAGCATAAACAGTCGTATGAAACTTGACTTCAATGGCAATTGAAACGCTCGTATTATAATTATTAACCTCGGTTCGCTGGCTTGGTTAATAATGATACTCGTCTTTTAATTGCTACCATTATATTCTCGTTGCATAATATTCTGTTACTGTTTGCATTAAAATTCATTTTTATTTTTATTTTCTCACCATTCTTTTCATCGTCAGTTTCATTAATTTCATCCGGATTCAGCTTAACATCGCCATTCATTTCAGAAACAAAAACCGCGTCGCCATAAAACGGACTTCTGCTTTATATCCACAATAAAGTACTTTTGTTTTCTTTTCCGAAGATTATTTTTTCAAAAAGTCTTATACAGTACAAAACACACATCAGTAGAGCTAAATGAAGCTGTTATTCACAAAATACGTTTGACAGGAAGTCAAGTGTTTCGCATACTGGGTGATTCCGGAACGCTAGTAAATATAATTATGCCTTTTTACAGCAAAAAGAAGCAGCATAGATTAATGCGTAGCATTTATATAAGCCATGGCAATTCTCGCAATCAAAGATATTAAGATGCTTGTATGCAGATTAAGGAACGCTTCAGATATGAAGCCAGTGCCTCAACAAATACATTAGCGCTTGTTAATTCTACGATTAAGTAATTTTTAACGTGATCGATATTCATTACAGGTTGCCATGGCTCAGGCGGTTTCGTCTGTGGGCCGCGTTCAGGAGGTCCATGTTCACCTCCCATGACCGGCTTGCCTGACCTATGGGCATTTTTAGGGGGGGGGGTTTCCGCGGGTGGCCAGATGAATGCTGAGTTGGTTAATTGCATTTTCCGAATTTCCTGTTCCTCCATTTCATCTCCATTATCATTTCATATCATCTCTCATGTGGTGGATTCTTTCAGCATAGCAGTGTCGGCGGGAGCCTCGGCGCAGCATGGCAGGATGATATGCTCTTGGTAAATACCTTCGTGTTCCTTAGGATGGAGAGCCCACTAAGCCGGTTTCCGAACAGTTTACTGGAGACACTTCGGCGGCGGCGGCGGTGGTGGCGGTGGCGGTGGCGGTGGTGGTGGTGGTGGTTTTAGTAGTCAAAGAGTTAATATTTTAAGGGGAGACTTAAGGCCCAAAATCGCCAATATTAAGTCTGTTAAATTTGTGGTGCACTGTGTGAGAAACTATTTAAGATATCTGAAAGAAATATTTACAGCTCGCATTGTTATGACTTTTGGGTGCATTTGTTTACTAAACTTTGTTTACTCAAAGCATAGTTTCATTTATATAATATTTTGAATAATATGTATTAGAATTTATTTAAAATAATAATAATTGCAGTCATTGACAACAAAATAAATTCTCTTGAGGTCGCGACATTTTATTGTCATAAAATTTAATTCGACTATTTTCAATAGCTTCAGAGGAATTGGCTCATTTATACCAGAAAATTTCGTTCATAGTAAAAGGAATTCTAAACAAGAACGGAAAAAGGAAGATGGCATATATTTTCGGAAAGGAAAGCGCGGTTTTGAGCCTACAGAAGATTTTATGCGCTACAGAAGTATTCATATGTGGGAAAACCGTGCCCTTAACACGGGTTTCAGTTTATTGTACTAATTCCAAGTAGTAGGATTTGTGTTTTTGTATGTGGTCCAGTCCTGCCACTTTTAGAAACGTATTTAAAATACAAGTATTCTGCTTACTACAAAAAAATTTATATATATATATCACTCTCAGTAGGAAATTCAAGTTACTATGGTTGTAAAAATGTTAAAACAACAATTTTTGGAAATCTCTACCATTTAGTCTCCGATTAAGGTCGAGGTTCTACGTCTGGAAAACCAACATACCAGCAACAGTAGCGGCTATGATGGTAGCAGCAGTCTTCCACTGCACGAGGCACCAGAACAAAATGCTTTAGCGAGATCAATATCGACTTCAGTGAAACCCTACTTGTTTATTGGAAATCTTCGTCTACTGTACTTAACTCTTAACTTTCCGGTAAGACTAATAAATAGTATGCCACACGTATTCTTTCAAGTTACAAACTTGAGGTCTTTAAATACATTCCTGGCAAACTAAAATTTTGAGAAGTGGATACGTGACATTATTTGGATATTACGTGCAAGGTCAAGCAATACTATCGTAGGCAAAACTTCTATAGAATTTTAATGCAAGCTACATAGTCGCTTCTTCAGTTAATAACCCCTTCGACGTGGAATAATTCCGGGTAACATAATGCAATTCACTTCCGTTTCTTACACATGCGCAAGCGACGAAGAGGGAACAAAAAGCCTGGCTCTAACATGAAATGGCTGCCATGCTTGTGGTGGGTGCGATGTCACCAGGACTCCTTACTGCTTTCCTCGCCCTCAACTTCAGTCGAAGAAGATGCAATTAAAAGCCTCCATTAATCTTGGAAGAGAACACCAGATGTAGGGGGAACCGCGGGCAACTTTCTTGTCGCTTCCAAACTTCCATTTCCTTTAATTGTAATACTTCTCAACATTTTTTGCTTCCGTCACACATAAAACGTAGCGGGGAATGGAAGTGGAGCTGCACGGAAATTATGTGGACGCTAAGATAGCTAAATATATTACAAAAGGAGGAAATGAGAGTAAAAATATGTATAAAAATACAGTGAAGGATATACATAAGAATTTGCTGATCAATAGAGTGTGCAGCAAATAATTTGGTTGAATTATCTCAAAATAAGTACCAGGAAATGTACAGAGATTCTATTTATGGAGCTGTTTAAAATCGGAAATGTTATGTTCTGTTGGGTGTGAAAAGAGCCTTACAAAGAACCAATTTGAAACAAAATTGAGTATATTATACATAAAATATCCGTTCCTTATAATCAAATGTTCATACATACGGTTGCTTTTTAAAACTAAATTGTACTCCACGACGCCACAGCCCGATGCTGTGCCACAGCTTACCGCCCGATCCCTGCATCCCCCCACTTGTATCCACAATGGGTGTCATGAGTGGGTTACAGTACTGGAGGATGGATGTGATTAGTTCCCATGAACTAATAAGCCATTTAAGAGCAGCTGAATGAGATCTTCGGAACCAGGAAGTACTATATTTCCCTTAAGTATGCCTTCCATTGGTCTCTCGAGTTGCACACCAGACCAGACCAGAACTCCCATTGGAAAAGTGTCCCCAAAACGTTACCGGGAACAGAACCGATGCCTTCCGCTTGAGAGGCAGCCGCGGTGCCTTTGTGCTAAAGAGACGGCTACTGAGCTTCTTACACAGTTCTAACACCTATTTTGCCTTTTTTTTTTTTTAAATTTATGTACTCCAAAGTTAACTCATATCGGACGATGAATGAAATGGGTGAAAGGTTGCCCAAATGAGCCCAGGGCCATAGAGCTTAGAGTTAACCGACATTCATCTTTTAGGATTAGGGAAAACCCCGGAAGAACCTTGTCCTGATAACTCACCCTAAGTGGGATTCAAACTCGGGACCTCTTGAACGTGAGGCAGACACGCTACCATCTACGCTACCGAGGCGGGCCATATTTTGCTTCCTTACAAGATTTCCTTATAGGGTAATATATTATGGGGAAAGGTATGTAAGATGAAATATAATGTACTTTTAATCTACAAAAATTATTGAAATTCCAGCAGCCACAATTCAAACTATCGTATACACTTTCTCTTTCAAACTGCGCTACAGGAATACCTGTATTTTATAGTCTACACAAAGTAGGATTTAACTGATCCGGCAAGGTGACTCACGTGAAAGGCATTTACGAGATCCTGTTCTCAAATCCAGTTGACCTGTCAGACTGAATGGGGTATATTTTGTAGTGAGGCTAAGTGTCAGGTTGAGTGTCACCCGGTCCTAATGATAGGACTCGTTTTAAACGCGTATTTGAAGGAGTGAATGACGCATATTTGTTAAATACAATACATGTTAGATAATAAAAATACTTAAGTACAGTGGTTATCGCCTGCATATTGGATATCATACCTAGGCACCTCGTTGATGAGCATATTTTGGGCTCTGTTAATCAACCTCTTCATCTTCATGCTGGTAACGTTACAAGAAGGAATACTGAACTCCAGAAAAAAATATCAGAAAGAATAAGAGTTAAAGCTGTCATGATAGCACTATAGCTTCATATTTTCTCCGGTTTTCAGCCATGCTTCAAAGCTATTCATTATCATTTTTTAGGGAGCTGGAGTCGAACTCGGACGGCGGTCCTCAAACAGAAGAGTTGTGGGTTGCCTACAGTGCTTAAGTTAGTCAGAACGAAACTTTACGATAAACCTCGGGGAATACCACAAACGGACATGCTGAGGTGCCTATGTTGTAATCGAGCTATGACGGGACTGCTGATGGCTGAGACAGCAGTTGTGAGATGACTGCTGTGGCGGGAGCGACGCGACTGCGGGGAGTATGATAGAGGGCATCGACGGTGATGGATCGGCGACCTGGACGGATGCCGGAGGACCAACGGTGGTTCCTGCAGATGGATTCTGGGTGCGTCGATGTTGCTTCCTTCTCATCACCCCACTAAAATGAAACGTCTGCCAATAGATCGTTGTCTGTGTCGTCGTCACTCGGATTTGGCAGTAGATGTGGGTTTCACATTACTTGTTTTGCCTGCTAGAAAACCGAGAAGAGTTTCATTTACCCCTGATTTACCCGAAAGGAATAAAGAGAGAATTTTAACTCCCTTTCTGCACCTTATGTATAGTATAATTAGCATAGTTCAATAAAGGTTCTCGTCAAACTACCGTGTTGTACCGAGAGTTTAATGAATATGCTTAATTAATTTCTAGATGTGGCATCTGTATGTGTGTCATCAGTGTAGTTCACAGATTATAACTATTCGCCTAAAATTAATTTAAGGAAATAATATAAAGTTACAGTAAAATATGTCCACTTGTGCCCTAGTAAAATGGTGTTCTATGCTATGAAATGGTGAAATCCATTGTGGCATTTTTGTAACTTGGTAGCTATTAGCAAGAGGAACAAAAGGGCCTAAAGTGTCACAGCGCATGTCATATATCCCTGCCCCTATAATGTGATGGTTTTCACAATTTACTATTTCCTGAAAAACTAATGTCTTGACACCATTAAGTTTAATTCTCTTCAAAAGAATTCCTAAGCTTTCTTTCGACTAAAGAAGCTCTGTTTTCCTCTCTTTAATATAAACACTGATTTTCAACAATTTCTAAAAATCTAAGAATGAATAGTAAATTGAGAGTGATGACTTAGGTGTATAACAGGTAAACCATTCTTCCAAATCTCAGTGATGTTTTTCCTTCGTTTTTTTTTCTAGGTTCAGATTACCAATCTCTGAGTTCACCCAACCATTATCAATGATGTATGGGAATGATCTGGAAAACAATTAAGGGACACAAAAGTTAACAATTTAACGGTGTTAATTAATATTTGATGTAAAATTAAGGGTGTTTCGGATTCCACCTCTGTGAATGAACTTCATTACCATGTGTACCAATACCACATATGAGATTCGGATTTCTAGAGCTTCAGTGAAGGAAGTTTCAAGTTATTGCCTCCATCATACGGCAATAAAGCCATTCATATTAAATAAGCAGTAATGTAGCATGAGAATAAACATTTTACGTGTGTTAATAAAGCAAAAAAATAAAACATTCTTCCATTCGTATTTATTCCTACATCCTTATTATAATATTATTTTTGCGCCAAAATTGAATGAGATACTTAGTTTGTATTGTTGTAGTTTGGTAGATCGGCCCTGTGTTATGAGAGAGGTGATGCCTTGGCCAGAATTAAATGTTCATGGAACAGAGGTAGTCACACTTGCGCGTTGTGTGGATAGATTTGCCAGTAACAAAATAAAGAGCTGCGATCAACTATGAGCAACTTTTAAGACAGTATGTATAATAAGGGAAGCTCTATCGTACTGCACGTACCCAACCTCGTCTTCCTAGGTGTCAAGGCGGTCCTCCAGACTTAGGCCTGGATGGTTCAAATGCTCTCGCTTACCCTGAATAATCAGGGTTATTATGTTACAACGCAAACGCATGTGGTTTTGGAGAAAGGACCAACATGACAAGGTACCCAAAATGCCACGTTTTACATATTGTGCTTTGGAGCAGTTAGCACTGGAGAAACTTATTAAAGGACGATACGAAGGCTATTTATGCTCTTCTTCATTGAGCAGTTGCGGTTACCCTGCATGTACAGTTACAATCACTGCTGCCCTGAAGCGCATTTTGAAATGCTTTAACCTTCCGCAACTGAACACGAAATGATTAACTGTCAATATGAAACTGTCAATTAAATTCTTCCAACGGCAATCATCACAGAATAGTAACTGCCAAAGCTTCCATATTTGCTTCGCAGTAGATTCACTTAAACACTGAGTGCTGGAATGTATCTTTTAACAGCTGATGTGGACTTGGGGTTTAGAAACATGTCGTTGTATAGCTTTGGTTGGAATGCGTCACATACTGATACTTCACGTTTTGACTCCACCTAAGGTGAGCTGTCCATTGTATCATGACTTGGTCTGGCTGATGGTGGGTACATTTACGTGGTTACAAACATTGGGCACTCTAGCTTATTGTACGCTGTCAGGTTTAGACAGTTTTTAAGGGCTGAGAGATGGACAACGATCCATTACAGCAAAATGGTACTCTTCAAGCCTTGCATATTTCAATTATAAGACATACAAATATAATGATACCCTTTACAACTTTTTTCACCATCCTGTCCCATTCTTTCGTTCTAAATGATAATATTCCATTCGTCTAAACGATCAAAAGTAAATAAAGATAAAAGATTAATAGAAGTTAAAAATTATAAAAGTCCCAGTAAGTAAACGAACATACATGGGCGAATAGTGGGCGTGGAGGTTTAAAATGTGAAATGGAAGGCACACTTATGATCAGTTTCAAATCCTTTGGATGCGAAATCATGCACACCACCAACCGATCCAAAAGATCCCTGAAGGAGGGATTGGTCCATTACCACGGAGAAAGGCTGCTGTCTCCTTTAAGAAACCTAATCCAAAGAATGAAAGCTTTTTTTTTTCTTTTTCGAATTACATTTTTGAAGGTGCCTACAAACGGAAATGTTTGGTAGGGAAAAACAATCTCAATTAGCTTAAAGATGGGGAGAGGACGAGTAGTCAGGTGGTAAGTTTGTGGTGATTGGGGGAGAATATTAAAGCGACTAATTTATAAACTCGTTTTAAGAGAGTTTAATTCATATTTATTTTTAACTTTTGTTTGAGAGTATCTGTATTTTATTGGAATGTGGAGAGATACTTTGAAAAAACGGGGATGTCTAGCAGCTACAAGCTTTTCGTTTCAGATGGATGGAATAATTTTATTTCTCTTTGAAGAATAAGGTGATGGTTCCTCATAGTAGAATAAGGACTGAATGTTTTAAATGGATCTCAAAAATACTATCACATTAGAAGAATAGCATAAATTTATCTAGTTTTGCATGTTTTCCAATGCCCACTCTTTAGGCGGTAGTAGAGCTGCTACTATCAAGCGGGCCACTCGGGTTTGAATTACGATATGCGCATGCAGATTTTATCACTCTGGATATCTGGTCCAGGTGGACTCAGGCTCGTTGGGTGCTTGAGCTACCGAATTGAGAAGCAGCGGCTCATGATTGCGAAGATTGGATATACCAGTTGGGAGGGAGCGGTGTACTGTTCACGTCGTACCCGAACTGCACTCCACTTATGACGTCTGTGGTGGGCAAAGGTAAAGGACATAGCGGCCGCGTGATAGGCTTCGAACCGGAAAGAACCCCATGGATTACTTTTATATACCTCCCAATACGCTTCTGCGTTCTATTTAAAAATTTATGATAATGTAAGCATATGGAATAGTTTTTATAATATAATATTTACTAATATAACATATTAATAATATATTATAATATAATTGTTTTACTAAAAGAAAGAAACAAACTAAATGTTTTAATGGAAGTATATGAATCTAAAGTAATAAAATGAATGCCTACAATTAACACTCAAATTAAATATACATTATTCAAGAGATAAGCCTTTAGGGATCACAGTAAATAAATTATGGCTTAATGTAAGGTTTCCATAATATTGGATAACAGCTAACATATATATATATTTAATAAACGTAGTTTATTTATAACTTGAGATACCACGAATGCTTGAGCTACGTGTGTACCTAGTCTATTGGACAAATGAATTCTAAAATTTGTCAATGATAACTTCAAATGTGATCTGCAATGTCATGAAATATGTATTTAGTTACCCAAATTAAATGCATTTTACAGGACTAGAGTAGGATTAAATGATTCATTCATCTCTGTGCTTAGGATATCTATACATAGCCCAAATTTGGCCAATATTTTAAAACAGAAAAATTAGTCTTGATGCTTAAACCATTATGTAAATATAGAGCTTGAATTTGTTGCCTTGGTTTTGCTCTCAGAACCTTCTGGAGGCACACATAACAGTATAAATGCCTAAGAACACGACATTCTAGGCCGATATTATGTGGCTGCTATAAACTCTGGTAGTGACCGCGGCGTGGCTGAGTGGTTAGACCGATTGGCTCTCAACTAGGCGACCCAGGTTCGACCGAAAAGTGGGATTTGTGGTGAACAACATGGCACTGCGGTGGCTTCATTCCGGGTCTTCCGGTTTCCCCCACCATCATTCCACCAATTGCTCCATAAGTTATCTCTTCCTCATCCCAGACGTTAGGCCGACACCTCAACCCTGGTATCTCAGGTCAAATGCTTCGGCTCCTTCGCTCTGAGGGAACCCGAACGTCTCTAACACTAGTATTGTTGAGGACGGGAGAACAAAAACAAAATAAGCCCTGGTAGAGCAGCAACTTTAGGAATGATTTGAAAATATTTATATAGAAATTCAGGTTTGGAAACTTTCACCTATAGGCACTTCAAAAACTACCTGCTAAGTGAAAAAACCCACAAAACGTTTGAAACACAAACCACAACACTAACACAAACTATTCGGTTTCACAATAATATAATGAAATAAAATTCCATATATTACATTAGATTATTATTATTATTATTATTATTATTATTATTATTATTATTATTATTATTATTATTATTATTATTATTATTATTATTATTATTATTATTATTATTATTATTATTATTATTATTATTATTATTATTATTATTATTATTATTATTATTATTATTATTATTATTATTATTATTATTATTATTATTATTATTATTATTATTATTATTATTATTATTATTATTATTATTATTATTATTATTATTATTATTATTATTATTATTATTATTATTATTATTATTATTATTATTATTATTATTATTATTATTATTATTATTACTATTATTACTATTATTACTATTATTATTATTATTATTATTATTATTATTATTATTATTATTATTATTATTATTATTATTATTATTATTATTATTATTATTATTATTATTATTATTATTATTATTATTATTATTATTATTATTATTATTATTATTATTATTATTATTATTATTATTATTATTATTATTATTATTATTATTATTATTATTATTATTATTATTATTATTATTATTATTATTATTATTATTATTATTATTATTATTATTATTATTATTATTATTATTATTATTATTATTATTATTATTATTATTATTATTATTATTATTATTATTATTATTATTATTATTATTATTATTATTATTATTATTATTATTATTATTATTATTATTATTATTATTATTATTATTATTATTATTATTATTATTATTATTATTATTATTATTCAAGACAACTTTAGAACTATGGGGCACTAGCAATGGTAATACAGCAGCTTCACTCGTATTTCTCGATACGACTAGAACTTTTAAAATTTACGTTTGGTTTCCGGAACTACAATGGTCGCAAAGACCTTACTGCTTGGAATAAGCGAAACGGACCTCGCCTCTGGGTGAAATGGGTCACTAAAATAAGATCATAGGTTTTAAGTGGTGCCTTGGTTCCAATTACAGCGATTTATGCTAAAACCTAGCGTTTTATCTTTGAAAGAATAAGTGCAGGATTGTCTCTGGCATTTTACGAAAATGTTTTGCATGTCCTGACTCGACTATCTAGAAAAGGTATTTACCATTATCTACTGGGAAGTAAGCTCCTCAATCTAAGCAGTCCATTTTCAAATTAATTTCGTGTGGCAGCTACCGTATTTAGAGCAATAAAGAGAAACCAACTTCTATCAACTGATTCATTCAATGTGGGATAACTATTGTATCTTTAATTAGCTAAAGTGTAAAAGTCCTGTTCAAATTTAAGTCCTGTGCAAATTTAATCCGAAACCTCAGAGGCAAATACTACTTCGCAGCATTGGAGCTACTAAAACGACATCTACATTGGCCCTCCTAATAGTAGCGGGAATTTGGCCTATTGACTATATCATTAGATTAAGGAGTGCAACGTACTGGCTAAAGAAGGAAGAATGTGGGACTGATTTCAAATTTATGGGGTAAAGATCCAGTAATAAGAAAGATGTCAAAAATTATTTATTACAGGAATGGCAAGAAGAGTGGCATAATGCACACGTAGGAAGAAGAGTACATGATTTATTCCCGTACATTAAACAGAGGCTAAAATTGAGACATATAAAACCAAGAAAAGAATTTCTGCACTTTGTTACAGGACATGGTCCATATAATGTATATTTAAAAAGATTGGGAAAGAAGGACCCAGATTTATGTGAGCGAAGTAACTGTTTAGATTCGCCTGAACATGTTATTTTTGAGTGAAATAAATATAGTGAACTAGTAGAAGATGGTCGAAGGAAATTTTAAGGAAAATGTTTATAGAACATCTTGAGAGAAACAGAAGATAATGCAAATTAAAAAAAAAGTGTCGCAGATAATATCCGCTAAAGCGTTAGAGGAATATTTGACCCCCGACAAAAGGCTTCAAGAAAGAAATGTAGGAACATTTCAATCTCCGAGAAAAGAGTATTTCTTAAGAGATCGTCGAAGGGAAATAGGACCAAGAGAAACTGAAGATACACATTACCAGACTTGAAGACAACCGATAAATAGAAAACGCCAGTTATGGATATCGGAAAGAAGATCAGAAACCATAGAAAGAAGAATCCCAGAAGAGTCAGAGGAGATATATGGAGAGTATCAGAGCGGACAGACACAACTGATTATGCAGAATAGGAAAGATGACAACCCGAATATCTGGAATTGTCGAACCAGCTCCATCTACTGATGCCAGTCTCTTTAGGAGATGGATACCAGCAGGAGGAAGCTTTGGAAGCCAGTTGCAGATGAGGCAATTTTCAAATTGTAGGAAACAGTCTTTCGTAGTTTGTGACAGCAATTAAAGCTGTTGTAGAAATTTAGATTTGATTTATCTACAGATAGATGGAATAAAGGCTAATTTAGATAGATTAGATGAGTAGATTTGTAAGGTTACTGGAATCCAGTAATCTGTAGGTTTAGTTAGTAGGTTAAGGTAATAAGTAGATTATATCCGATAAATTTGTAAATTGTTTTGTGTAATTGATTTAAAAATGAATAAAGTTAAAAATGAAATTTGCATAATAAGGCCCGGTATAGATTCCAGAAACCGGGTTAATAGAAATGCAGATTTTATTTTACTTTTTATTAACTAAAGTTATCAGTCGATTTCTACTGAACAAGAGCGAGGTAGCAACGAACTCTACTACAGGCAATGAAGTACGTGGCCGAATCGATCTAGGAGTACAGTGTGTTGCTGCCTCGCTTCATGCATTAGGGGGGTACTCCATCTGATATTTTGAACTCGAATACTTGTGCACCACTTCACAGAATTGTGATAATTCCTGTATACCTGGAATACAGCGTTTGGGTAGCTTCTATGTGCCCAAGCCTCTTGGTTTTTTTAAGTTTATTTCTACATTTTTATTTTTAATAGCTTTTGTCTCAAAATTAAGTGTTTTTTAAAATTGATCAATTTTCTCAGGAACTATTGAAGATATCTAAATAAAAATTTATAATATGAAAAACGTTTATGCTATTTTAGATCTCCTTTAGTCTTAATAAAGTTTTTTACTATATTTAAAATTAATTGCGCATAAATATGGATAAATTATATATTTATTAAAAAGTTCACGCAGCTTTAAATAAAGATATTATTATGTGCAAGTTACCACTAAACTTGCAAGATGTGCATTTACACTGTAAATGGAGTTCGTGAAGTTACCAAATTTAATATTAACGCAATAGAACTTTTAAGTACTCTTGAAAGTTTGCTCTAAAATGGTTCATTAAACGTAGAAATTTTGCAGCTTCTACTGTCAAAAGCAAATAATATATGCCACTAGGGTTACTACCCTATCAATTTATTCAGGGAGCTTATCATGTTTTAAAATGTGCACTTTTGGGAGTAACTTCAAATCTGAAATGAATCTGCAGAAAGTACGTTTAAAGTTTTAAGATTATGTATGATATAAAAGGTTTATGACTCTAGGTGTTAACTATCAGCCGATTTCCTTCCCCTAAAGAATGGAAGAAAAAATAGCGGCAATAAACTTTTTAGTCGTGTCACGTAGTATATTTTGGTAATATACCGGGTATGAAACAAGCTGTATCCTCGTGAACAACGTTTAAGGGCAACAGCGCTGCAATAAATCTGGAAAAATGTTTGCTGCAAGGTGGGATTGTCTTCCCTAATACACCCGAAAGTAATCCAATAAAACCCCCTCACGTACTGCTAACAACAGGCATGGGAGTCCTCTATTTCTAAAGCTGCGATCCAATACGTGATTCTCATTGAGCTGTCCTAAGGTGTTTATCCCGGCCCAGAAAAGACAAACCTCCGTTCCTGTGGTAGGTATACGTTTACTAATCATCTTTGGCAACGTTGTAAAAGGAGAGTTAATTGTTAAGAAACTTAATAAACTATCATATTTTGTTGAGATAGACATACGTCAAAGCAAGTGTTTGTCAGGGTAAAAATTCCAATTTATTAATACATTACTGAAATAGTCTCGCATTATTTTCGATATCTCTCCCATATCCCTGTCGTGGAAACCAATGTGATACCAGTTGCTGCAGTGGTAAATTATTGGATCTTTCTCTCAACGTATGCGTGGTGGGTGTGAGAATGGACAACACCAGTTCATTAGATAATAGATTTAAATGAATTACATCCTTGATCACAAAGCGAAGCTTAATTTGCCAGAAGTCTCTGAAATGCTTAGTGGACCCTGGCGGTTCCCACCCAAATGGGTAGCCTGAGTTCGTTCTTTTAACGCTACGGACTGTGATAATCAGTCACAGTTAAACGCTTCTTTAAGAAATGAAAGACTCGAAGTACAAATTGTAAGCCACGGGTTTTAGAAATACTTCTTCCTTTATGAACATAAATTTCAGAAACATCATGACTACCCCTTCAGGGTTCCTAAGCCGTGCATTGCCAAATCTTCATCTGCCAATTCGAATATAAAGCCCAGTTGTTACTCTATGATTTGTTAAGTTTTAAATACTTTTCCCTTTCTAATTATCAGGAGTGCGTACTTTTGTACGGAATTTTTACTTCTGAACTTACCCCATTATCAATTCCCGAACGTTGAGCTAATGGACTTCTTGCTCGCTCAGTTCACAGAACGTTTAATTGGTTTACTATCCTACTGTTTCTTAACAAACGCTTTCTTTGCTAATGACTTCTTCTCTAAGAAATTTTCAACTACTTGATCTTATGTTATGCAATGATTTTGGAACTGGAAAATAATTTGTTACATTTATTTAACTAAATCGCCCTCATTTCTTTATAAAATTATCAATCTTACCAGTCGGTAATTCCAGTATCACCTCACTGTCTCTGTTCATCTCATTACATGTTATAAACGGCGAGTATAGGTGTTATCATACTACTTTGCACTTTGAGAGCAAATCATGTCATGGGAAGGAGGCAGTGTCCATTTCCTGATCGTTTATGGACGATTTGGAAAGGGCTATCCTGAAATCCGTGCAAGATTGTCTGAATTTCATGTGGACCATCTGAAGAGCACGGCTGTATTCCATGCAGGTAGATATTTTAGCAGCAGTTTTTGTGTATTTTCAGCTTGGAATTATGATTCACGTTTTATATTTTACACCACACACACACGCGCGCGCGCACGCGTATTTCTGAAAGTTTGCCCCTCAAAACAGTTCAAAATATAAATATACCTGGATGTGCTGTACAAAGCACCTTGTTTAGCTTTGAATGGAATGCTTTGCACACATTCGTCCTTATATTAATTGAAGATTCAAATCTCTGTCAAATATTAGGTGAAAAAAGGCCTTTTCCGATTATTAAAATTTCTAATATATATAGTCAGAGAAATTGCGAACGTTGCCTCTTGAGGTCATACTGTCATAAAATCTTCAACGAAACACTCACAAACTTCTTCTAGACTTAAAAATGGTTGACAAAAACACATTTCAAAAACGTGATGACTTCTTTGTCTTCATTGTAATTTCTGGTGGGACACATCGCTGGAGGTTTTCGTCCCCAAATCTGACTACGATGAAACTGCTATCAATAAATTTCAGACTCAGACATATCTTGCACAGCATTCTGAATATCAGTTTCAGTATCTACGAATACTTCCTTCGTCTTAAAGCTTATGCCAAAAGAGACACATTTGCTAATTATGTTTTGCAGCAGTTGCTTTTAAGACTGCTTACTTTTATTTGGGAATAATTAGAACTCAAATGCATGTTAAATTATTTATAACTGTATGCCGACTAAAAAGATGCAAAAAATGTGGTGGACAGCATTTAAGTATTCAATTTCCATAACTCTGTGCGGAAGCACTAAGTTTCGAAGTTACATTTGAAAATTCCAAAATTTTTCTCTTAGTACCATTAAATAAAGAGAATGCTTCACCTGTGTTTTATATTATTTGCATCTTCTAGTTTTCTGTTTGAGTTTTATCGATAGTCTTGGGTAGCTTAGCGTACTGTCACAGTCTGTCCACGGATTTTTTATTAATGCTATATCTGAATATGCTATAGTAGTATATATATATATATATGTGTGTGTGTGTGTGTGTGTGTGTGTGTGTGTGTGTGTGTGTGTGTGTGTGTGTGTAATCCTCAGGTTCGTAAACATAACTTGTCTCGGTCTAAGGGACAATTCTTCATCTGTTCGCAATTTCAAAGATTTTGAGACCTTCTGCCTGTTTAAAAGGTTCTTAGGAGTTTCCTCGTGATTGTGCACAATCACTGGTTCAATTATGGCCATTGTAGGTTATAATTTGATGTAGGATTTACACAGCTTATTAACTCAAGCCCACAGTTTTATTTAATTTTTAAGCTTCTTTTGGAAATAATATTTATGATCATCTACCACATAAAGCAGTCTTCCATCCACCGTTAACCATTTCCATTCCTTGCAGAAGGTGGTCCTTTTTAAACGACGTATGGGAGGCCGGGGCAAGTTGACGAGCCGGCAAGATGACGAACGAGGTAGTTTAATTTCGTATTAGGAGATAGCACAACCTTACGGATACTACTAGCGCTCCACATTGCTAGGCACTAATAACTTGTACAGTGAGACCGCTGCTGCATTTTGTGGTCTGTTAGATGTAGTTTGTGTTTATTCTCTGACGTGTTTTAAAACCATCGCCATAAGCTCTCGTCGTCTTACAGCTAAGATATCCGGTTATTCTTTGCTATTCATTACTATCTTATATAATACGCTTTTTGCAGTCACTATTTATTAATACGTATTTCCTGTTAGTCCTAACATATTAATCAAAGATTTCTATAGTTCACTATCGGGGCAAGTTAACTGGGGCAAGTTAACAATCTCGTCATCTTGCCCATAGAGTTTTTAGTGCTTTCTTGTCGTGTTTTAATGTATTTCTCATTTTGTTTTGTTATTTTCATACTACATGATTCCCAAACTTTTGCTTACATCGCATCAGTGAAAAAACTCAAGAGTCACAGGCAATTTGCAAACGTCTTAACAATCTCACCTATGAAAGAAATGTTGATTCAGAAGGAAGCACTAAAGGTGACAGAAGAACAACTAAAGCAACATAAACGAGATGATCGAATTTCAGAAAAATGGGTTGTTAAAAAAAAGAAATTTGATTCCTGTACAAAAAGGATGAAGCTCGAGCTTCCGACACTCATGTCGCCAGCTCAGACTTCCAAAGAAGGTACAGTGCAGTGTCCTCTTGTAATGAGAACTTTATTGATCCTCCATTAAAGGACTGGATACAGTGTGGCAAATGTCAAGCATGGTGGCACTCTTCAAACATTGAAGCTACTGATTTTGAGTTGTACTAATTTATTATCACAATTTCCTACAGTATAAACATTTACTCACTATTATTTAATTTAAAATACGTAAAAATGTATAAAATAATTACTGTACAGTGTTATTATTTCTAAGTATAACAATATATTCAAATTTTATCAGAACGGGCGCCGGGGTAGCGCAGTGGTTTTATTCGCGTCTCCTGTGCAAAGGGTCCCGAGTCCGATACCCGGCTCTGGGGTTGGCGACTTTAAGTCTGCCCTATTCATCTGTCTAGCATATGTGACGTGTCCCCTATGCCTAACGTGGTTCGGAGTTCACCGAATAAGCTGTAGGTCCTCTCGCGTCACCGTCATCTTCACTATTACCCTATCATTGGAGGTAATGGGGCCGCCCTCTAGGTGCCTACTGACAAATGGGTCCGGATATTACGTGGTGTGGCGAGGTTACCCCGAAGGCCAAGGCTGCCATGTGGGGAGTGTTGGTAACCAACCAACCACTTTTATCAGAACTGTCATGTTGCCCCATGATCAAAGTCATCTCGCCCTGGTACCGGAACAAGATGACATTTGTGCATGCGTATTTAAAAATGGGAAAATAATGTTGATAATATTGAAATAAAAATATAGGAGAAACTTTCTTTTGTGCGACGCGAGAATATTACGTCCACGTATACGTGCAAGCAGTCGACCAAGCCGGATCTCGCGTTGCAGCCAAAATGAGAAAGGTACGTAAAACTTGTAGCCAACCTCTGCAAAAATGCCCCAACATGTGACGCAGTCCGTGTGCAGAGGTAAGTTATCGCCCGATCAAGATTTGTTACTCAAGCACTGCTTTGCACATAAACAATCCTACGACATGACGATAATGTAGTGCTGCGTGGGAAATGTATGAGCTTACGGACTGTATCGGACTGGTTTGGCTATTGCCGCGAAGTGTGCATGATGTCAAATGACATCAAGTATACTGCAAGGGGGAAATTGGTGGTCCCGGCCACGTCGTTCAAATCGACGAATGCAAAATGGGAGGGCGCATGTTTCATCGAGGGCGCGTCTTAGAGGGCAACTGGATCTTGGGAATGATCGACGTGGAAACGAATGAGGTGTGGATGACGATATGCCCCAACAACAGCAGGGATGCAAATACGCTCTACAGTCTAATTGAAGTGCCCACGATGAAACTTGCCTCTTTTGCATTCGTCGATTTGAACGACGTGATCGGGACCGCCAATTTTCCCCCTTGTAGTATACTTGGTGTCATTTAATATTATGCACTGAAGCAAAATAGTATGTGGCGAACAAAGAGTTCTACGTTGCGGCGCCAATTTGTAACTAAAATGTTTATGGTTGAGCAAATAAGTCAGCGAGCAATGAGGTTTCTCCCAGGGTATGCGTGGATTGGTGTGAGAAGGAGATTTTCACAACACTGGAATGCCCGTCTCCAAATTATTTATTCACTGCTTCTTTTCAAACATCAAAATGGAAGTTGCCGACCGAGGGTTACCAATCTCGGTTTAGAGTTATTGAATGCAAATTGTTTATTACTCGATAAATTTTGATGACCCGACAACTATTCAAGACAGAACAAGTTGACCGCTCTAATAGGCTTCACGCCTCAGACTCCTCTCATCGGCCTGACACCGAAGACTCCTCTGATCGGCCTCACGCCGAAGACTGTCTATAATGGCTTCCTAGCCGCGAACTAGCAACATCGGCTTCACGCCGAAGAGTGGCCTCAAACCACAGCTGCGCGTGTGTATATATAACTTTCACTCTCAAAATTCCTTTTCAAACAAAGTCCCTTTTGTGGCTGTTTTGGGTGCCATTGTAAATGATCCAAAGAATTCCCTATTCATACACGTCAAGTGACAATTCCTTTAGAAATCTTCTAAGGACACTGCTTCTTACATGGCTTTGTTATACACTTTCCCCAACTCAACTGGCCTTGCCCTGGTCGTAACAAAGAACCAACATTCCTTTGACATCTATCATGATTCTTTGCTTCTGGCAAACCATAATTTCGGTATCAGCACACTTAGCGAGAGTAGCCGCACCAGTCTGATAGAGTCCGTGAAGTCATACATGTATTTCCTACGGAGCACTCCATTATCGTCGTGGCTTAGGATTGTTTATGTGCAAAGCAATGCATGAGTAACAAAATTTGACTGGACGATAGACTGCTAGATAGTGTAATTTTGGGACAATAAGACTGTTGGCAGCATTGCGTTCAGTGGAGAAACAAGCATAGTTTGGCTGCATTGAATTCTTCAATATGGCTATATTACGCAGTAAGCAAATAAACAAAGAATTAATACGGTTAAAAGAATGCCCTTCAACACGAAATTGCACTATAAAGTAAAGAAATTGTATTAAAAATCATGGTTCTATATAAAAGCATCAAAAAGTGTGAAAGAATTAGAAAAAAATCGGCGCGTCGCATATTAGAAAGAAGAGCCAAAATATATTCAAATTGATATAATACAGCAAAAGACCGTTCTAGTGATGCGTGCGAAGAAAACCAAATGACCTCAAAAATGAATTAATTAAAAATGGTTAACTCTTAGCCTCGTCAACTTGCTCCGGTCTCCCCTACTTTATTTTGCTTCACACGTGTGACTAGATAAGGTACCAGTGACTTAGAACTTCGGCCGATATGAGGGTCATCCAGATAGTTCGCATGGAATTATGACGAACCTTTGGTAACATTAGGCTCACATCAGGCTGAATGCACACTTTTAAAATAAGGGCAAAGAGAGGACACGTGCATTACGTCATATCTCTGATAAACAAATAGTCTTGTCTTAGGTACAAAGTGGTCATTTTATATACAATAGCTCTTATAACCGGGTTGAAAATGACGTTAGGACTAATTCTTGATAGGTGTCAGTAGAGTATTCTTTTCGCTTAGACCTAAAATACTAGTGTTTCACGTCTTATGTATGTTGATTCAACGACCGATTTGTAGGTAAGGATAGATGTGAGTAGAGACTCCGCGTTTAGCCATTATTTAATTTTTATGTCCTTTATTTAATTTTTATGTCCTCCACTGCCCCAACTGGTCAATTGATGTAGATTTATTGCAAGTGCGGAAAACCTTGTGGAAGGTAGTACTGAAGTAAAATTTGTTGAAACTGTTAATTATATCTGGAAATACTTTTATTTATCTTTTGGTCCATTGTCCGCAATTATTTAAAATATCTTTAAACCCAGTTCTCTGTATATATGACATGTTGTATTTCAGGAATGATAATATTGATTTAACAGAACTAGTAAACCATGTTGAAAACAATACTGGTTTCCATGAAAAAGTAAAATGAAGAATCTGGATTTGTTTTAAAAGTGACTAAGTAATACATTTGGGTATTCTTGGATATTATTTGTTATTTAAATAAGGCAGTTGTATCATTTTCTACTTTAACGGTTAGGAAACAATGTCTGTGGCAGGAGTAACAAAAATAAGGTGTGAGAGAACAGGAGAAATTTAATACATTCTGAAAGAGAGGGAAAATAATCTGCAATAAACTGTTGTCCTCGACTCGTATCTACCTTAAGCTTAAATATTGATATTCATGTTTAAAGAGAATACAAAAATAATATTTTGGTCCGCGCATTTAATGCGTTTATCTAATGAAAGTTGTTTGTGTGTGACAGTAGTGTCATGGCGGACGCCCTGATGTCACTGATTAGCCTTGGTATTCCAACCCAACTGCATACATATGTATATGTATCTATATGTTGTGTACTGGGGGAGGACACGCTGTGTGACATGTACTCCCCTGATTTATACGTGTTGCTCTGTCTCTGAGAGGAACTCCAAATGAGTTACGAGCAGCTGGAAATGGAATTCAGGATCATCTCCATGGCCGCATTCCTTCTTCAATTTCCGCACTCCCACTCACTACAGTGCTTTTTCCGCTTTAAATGTAATCTACATCTCGAGTTTATTTGTTCTGACGAAATAAAGATAGGTGCAGCATAGTTTGTGCTATCTAGTTCTTACAATAAAGGCAATGTTTATGTAGGCATTAAGATATTACGTGCATCAATAATGGAGACGCACTAAAACCACCCAACAAAATTATTACTCCTGTCTTTACATTCGATTTATTCTATTTAATAATATAATGAATGGATGAGTATGATACTATTTTTAAATAATTTAACTCTTTTGAAAAGGAATAATAAAGTTTGCCATGAAGAATTTAAGCTATTAATTGGAATAAAAAGGAATGCGTTTAACGCCCGCATTTACTATATGGGGCACCGCAGGCGGTGGCAATTATGATACATAAGATCAAGATGGAGCACCGATGAAATGATATTGTGCGGGAAACCGGATATCCCAGAGAAACCCCGTCCTAGCGTGTGTTGTCCACTAAAATTCTCACTTTGAGGTCTCCTGGGTTGCAACCTGGGCCGCCTTGGTGAGAGCCGAGCGGCCTAACCACGGAGCACAAGCGCCGCCATTTAATTGGAAAGTAAAGGGTTAATAAAGGATTAACATTTATCTTTTAATTCTTTTAGAGTCGTCGTAAAAGATAGAATCACACAGAAAATTATATTTCAGGATAGTTTTTGGCTACCATTTATTACTGTAACAATAATAATGCTATAAACCCGTTCTTTTTTCATATCTACACTGTTGTTAAAAATCATAATTTATAACTTATGATTAGGACCGCTACATGCGTCAGAAATAACCAGTAGAATATTGTCTAATGAAGTAATTTTCGGTATCTGGAAGGAAATTATCTATAACCTCCCATATCACCCTGGTTTTTACGGACAAGTATAATGCAGAATATATAGACAAAACAGAAGTATCTCTGATGATTCTTCTTTATTAGCATCCATTAAGTGCACACACTTTTCACTTGATTTGTTAGAACAGATCCTAGACAAAAGAATTTAAAGGAATAAATCCAAAATCAGTTTTAAGCTAATTTTGCAGAAATAATAAACAATTCATTACTGTAGACAAAAGACTTCTAGGAAAGTAGAGAAAAAAACCTACCCGATGGTTAAATCACATTAGTAAGTATCCTTACACTTTACATTAAAATAAAGTTTGTTCCAAATGTGTGATTAATAGAGTCGGAGCTTTAAGCGAATTTCAAATATCGGGAGGAGAGTCTGTGGCGTATCCTTTTTTGAGACTAGTGGCCGGCAGGCGAGACCAGTTGATGAGTCAAAGATGCGGATGTCAGGAAATCAGCAGTAAATATAGTACGGTTTGCCGCATGTATTATTGCCAAGTTGCGTAATATTAACGCGTACAGGTAAAAGAAATTTCTTAGTAAATCAAGCAAGAAGATGACGCGACGGCTTTCTCCTCGTCGTTCCAATATTTGTGGTACATGCTTGAGGAACTGCCTTTTAAACGCTGCAGTTCCTCCGGGAAATGAAGGCAATTTATTAAAAAATTTGATTTTTATTATGTGGATCCCCATAAAAATAAAAATTGAAAGAAGATTAATCAGGAGGATGTGCTTTAAACTGTTAGGGACGTACGCGTGTCTCTGTCGTCTATCAGTCTGCCTCCTATGGTTCCTTCGTGTCATCCCTTTCTCCTGGGGGCATGCCAGATCTATATAGATCGCATCGAGCGAGTTGAAATGACAATCAGTACAAAAGAAACGGCTACGAAATATATCTACAGTTAACAGTATAGCATTTTCAACTAAATGTACTTACAGTTGAAACGTTTCAATAATCTGAACCAAAATTAGCTTTAGGTATATCTGAAAGAGTATTTTACCTAATGAGAAAGGGACATAAAGACTGTGAAGAGAGGAACGGGAAACTTCAGGAGTGCCTTGCTTTTCCACATTCACTGCATTAATTAAATCATAGACTTTGCTTCAGACTTGAACTTAACAAGTTAATGTTGTGCCATTTCAGTATTCCCACGACGTAGAAGTACTCTTGATATAAGCTGCTTGCAATGCAAATGTGGTCAGAGTCGACGGCAACAACAAGGAACTAGTCTTGGCAGTGTTTGCTATGTGTGGGAAAGTTGAGAAGGAACTCCCATGGTTCTACACGCCTTCCTACTTTCGCTGCTGAGTTACTAACAATGGTCATCAAGAGATCTTCATCTGAAGAGGAATTACATGGCTCTAGTGGTTACAATCAACTTTTACTTGCTTTGAAAGTACCTCTGTCACCACCGAATGTTTCAAAAATTCAATTTGCTTGTTTAAAATATCACAAACTAGTACTGAACAATCTACCTAAAGCAACACCGTTAAAAACTCCGTCTAAAATCCTGTAGGCAAATTAAGTCAAGGATATAATTAATAAAATGTAGTTTGTATTATAACTAATAGTTAACGAAATAATTACAGTTTTAGCTAAACAAATCGCCTCGTCGTTATATTTATCTTTTCTTCTCCTCAGTTTTCACTCATTTGTAATTACAAGCAAAATACAGACTCCACCTTAAATTTGTCACCATTGTTTCATCCTGCCATTTGTCCGGAATAAATACATATTTTCTATTTATGTTATATTCCCTGTAGTGATTTTAATCAACTTCTGAGAGGCAGAGGGAGCCAAACTCTGTTCTCCATCTTCTTTTGTTTTGGGCAAAAACAGCAAAATCCAACCACTGTGGTCGAGTGATTAGAATTCTAGGTCTTTGTCCGTCGTACCCCCTTTGATACCTGCCAGAGAATTTTTCTGTAACTGGAATGGGTCCCTAACCTCCGCCTGGTCTGGAATTGAATGTGACGGCTTCATGTTGAATATGAGTTAAATTCTGCAATTCGAAGAGCAATTGTTGCTCTAACAGTTGTGCCTTAATTCAATTAACGAAAGTTTAAAGGGAGCCACTAAAATAAAAGGAATATAAAAAGCAAACATAAAGCAATAAAATAGACCAATAATATAAATTAATTCTAGAAACGTTTGATATTAATATTAAGCTTTTTCTTTTTTGTAATTTTAGAAATAATTTTAATTTGTTGCAGAACATATGCTAATATTGCAAATAACATTTCCATTTAAAATACTCCATCTGTCGTCGTCCAACGGAGGCAAATGATACTAAATAAATGCGTATTAAGAAACAATATATATATATATATATATATATATATATATATATATATATATATATATATATATATATATATATATATATATGATACGAACATTATAAGTAAGTAGGTGAGTTTATAAAATGGAGATATTTTCTGTGTTCAAAGGAGTTTCGTAGGGATATTTAGCAACAAAACGTTATTAATGAATAAAACTGCTATATCATTGTAGAAAAGAACAACTGATAACTCTAAATAGATCTGAAATAAAGTACAGTTCTCTTGGGGATTCGTGTACCACACTGAAGTTGCACCTAAAAGTGATACATGCACATAAAGTTAGCACAATATGAAATTAAAGTAGTAATTAAAGAGGAAAAGAAAGGTATAAGAAAAATTATTGGCGATCGGCAATTATAGGGCCCCAAGCGACAGCATGGGAAGTTAGCGACATTGACTGTGTTAGTTGCATTGGACTAGTAGATTACGCGTAGCTAAGTTGCCGGAACATACACGGACGAGTAAAACATCCCATATTATTGCTAAATTAGCAAAACTACTTTAAGTCTAAAGGCACATGTCTGGTTATTTTGATTGTAGATCTATCTTCCAAACATATGTTTCAGTGTCAGGAAAGGATAACCAAAGCAGTACCTACGTGCACTAAGCTCGTACGGTCAAAATACGAGACATTTCGACAACGAAATCCCTATTATCGTAGTGTTTTTGGAAACCTTTACTCATTTTATGTTCCTGTCGTTATAGTGCCATTTTCAGTATTCTAGATATCATGATAGTAGATACTTAATATTTTAACAAATTCAGAATGGAATAACACCCTGTGCGCGAATAGGCTCTTTGTTTTCAAGAGATGCCTTGTTTGTGACCAGAGTATCACTTCATTTTTTGTTGGTTGCATTATCGAAGTATAAGTTTGATTTGAGCATCACGAACCACAACTAGTATGCTGTTTTAAAGAACAAAGTAGGATTTACAGGTTCACAGCGCCATACAATGCAAAGAAGCATGAATTCAGTCTCATCGAAGTTATAGCCCTAATGACATGAGAAAGATTTACAACACCCACTTTCATTTCATGTATGAACAATTTCTACCATCTAGGGAGTCATATATAGTAAGAATCAGCGTTAGACATTAACAATGTATAAGCTTTTTGATAGATAGAGTCAACATGAAAAATTCAATGCCATGGCTGGGATTTGAACCACGGAACTCCTGGTTTTCATCCAATCGCTCTTATCCATTGAGCTACCATGACCAACGTGCCGTCCTTACATTAAATTCTCCAATGGACTCATATACATATATATTAAAGTCCGATTTGCAGAAATTCAAAATGTTCTTTATTTCCCTAAAAATACAATTTGGTCAACACTTACAGTAGCAGAATTACGTAACATACACAAAAACAATGCTCAAATTCGTTGACCACAAACAAAAGAGTTCACTGAACTTCCAGATCAATTACCACTCTCTCATTCCGACTCTGTTTACAACTCCCGTTACGACTCCGTTTACGGCTACACGCTAGTGTGTTGCGATCTCTTATATATACCTCCATTGATAATTCTAGACCGTTCTGTAACAAACAAGAAATCGAATGTTCTGTAAGACGGCATTAGACGAAACAACAACGTTTCAGACGTCTAATTTTATCTGTGTCGGCAAGCCTTTTATCTCCGTGCTATATTTATCTGCAGGCTCTTTATCTCTGCTCTGCAGTATCTCTTTGTCCGCGTCGCCGCGCTATCGTAAATAATGGGTTCGCGACAACATATGTATATATATTTCCGATCTCACTAGCCTATATATGGCTAGTGTGAAGAAATGATTAATTTCCATTAATTAACTTAAATTTATCAGGCATTAAAACGTACACTCTTGCTACCTTTAGAGGTGAACCTGTATACCTCTGATGGAGGTAAGAAGTAATACCAATGTCATCTTTGTTTTAATTTTAAATATTATTCAATTTAATATTACATGTTTCGAATTTGTTTACATTATATCATATTGTTATTACTACAATATTTTCGCTGTATGCTCTTAAAATAATATCGCTTTTCATATTTATTAAGCGTGTCCTTTTTGGAGGTTCCAAAATTTGGGAAGAGATAGTTTCAGATCTCCGTATTAGTGTGTTTAAGGCAATGAACTTTTCATGCCTAAGGATAAATAAATCATTACTTTAATTATATTGCTTATTTTGATTAAATTGGCACAATTTCTGCTGCTGTTCAGGATTTGAATAGCAAAGTTACTCTAGCGAATTTTCGTAACTTATTTTTCGATGCTGGATATTAAAACCGATTTTTCAACACAAATCTTCAATGCCCAATGCACACTTTATGTGAATATCTGAAAGCGATGTTATTTACAATTACTGGTGTCGGAATGCACACAAGTTTTGATTGCCTTGGCACCCCGTAACAGGCTCGGAGTGCGGTGGAGCCAGGTGATCAGGGCATTTAGGGAAATGAAAATGTCGATCAGTGGAAAATAGTGTAATTAGGTGTTGATCCTAATTCCGTGGTTAGAGTAAGTACACACACACCCAAAACCTCGGTGAAACTTGGTTTAGGGAAACACCAATTCAGCTGGCAAAATTGACCATCCATCATTCTTTCTTTATTTCTCTGAAGATAGAACAGAAGGATTAGAAAAGTAGTAATATTAATTTCGGAACATGATTATTTTAAGAAGCACGTAAATTGACACTTTCAATGTTAAGTTTGTGCAAACAGGATGAGGAAACTCCCTCCATATCCTATTTGATTATCCTTTCCAGGCAAGAATGAGATTTGCTCCTTCTATAACAGTGGTAGACCTAGGCAACGTTGCTATCACCGCAGCCAAAATACCACTTCTTCTTCAGAGAACAGATTGGGGATGGTAATGAAGGCATCTCTTCTACAGGTGTTGCAAAAAA
>CM060948.1:73186234-73223734 GCA_030765055.1 Mantis religiosa
CTATTGAAGAGGCAGACACGCTACCACCACGCTACCAAGGCGGGCGATTAATTCTGGCTTCCTTACTTACAATATTAACCATTCTTTGATAGCACTATTTATCGAGAATATTGATAAATATAGGTCGATACCGATATTCTGCAAAATGAATGTCCAAATAGGAAGAGGAGGCGTTCTATAGACATTTTGATGTATCCATTGAGGCCACACTTACAATAATGTGGATCACTTAGATGAAAGCGTGTTCACGCCTACGATTAACGATTAAGTCTTAGTAATTCCAGTTATGCGGTAAAAATGGCCCTCGGAAAAGGGGAACACTATGGTGCAGCAACAATTTGCTTTTAAGGCGATATATGTGAGAAGCCTCAGCGCAAATATGATACTGCTTTACAGTATTTACGGAAGGGTTTATAGACACGAAATTGAGCTGTTAAGTTTATAGCCTTAATTAAACTTTATTATCACAGTAGGGTTATCAAGTTTGGTCCACGGCTGAACCTTTAACTTCATTAAGTGGAGGCTTTTCAAAATATGTTTCTATAGAACCTACCTAAGGTTCAAGCACAGTGACATAACAATTTATAGCAAGGTCTTTAAAATGTTAACCTGGTCTTCATATCTCAAGATAATAGCATAGCAATATTAAGTTCTCTGCATCTCCTTTCATTCTTTCGTTGCTTTTTATTTAAGAAGAGTATTAATGATCAGATAAAAGAGCGACTGTGGAATACAGAGTGTCCCACAAAGGGGTTTACACTCTTTGAGGACTATTTAAAAAGACTAGATAGTATGTTTTTAAAGTTATGAACATGTTCAAAATATTACTGATGATGTCCTAATGCGAAATAGCTAAAATGTCTTTCATGAATAGCAATATATTCCCTGGAACGCTGTGGAATTTCTGTTATTAATGTCCAAAGACTGTAAATGCCTTTGTAAAACACTGTGTTTAGCAATCATTTTGTGCTTAAGGTAAGCATTTCGGCACTCTCTATGGGAATCGAAGCTCAGAGAACCGATTTCGTTCTATTTCTCCCAACAGTGGTTAACAAGTAACTAGCTATAAATGTTTATTCTATAGCATTCAGCTTATCATTTGTGAAGCTTAGCTTACTGAGGTCTATAATAAACATCAAATATTAATTGAAAGGTATAATCAGACTAAAGGAATTCAATGTCATAACCGGTATTCGAACCATGGATGTTCGTCTTTCGTCTTTCCAAATAATCCACAGCTTTACTGCTAAACTGCAAGGTACCAAAAAATTCATTCTGAGACGACATACCTTAATGGCGACTTACAATCTCATAAGTACTTCAAGCCCCAGAGCTCAAACTCAACCACTATTAGGTCAGGCAATGATAACTGCTTCTATCTAGGCCACAGTTTTTCAGTCGGTTTGGTTTGCCTTCAAGAGTAGGAGTCAATGTTTTGTAGGGAAGGCGAGAACAGTCCAGAAGTCCTTCCTTCCTTTTTCCTTCCTTCCTTCCTTCCTTCCTTCCTTCCTTCCTTCCTTCCTTCCTTCCTTCCTTCCTTCCTTCCTTCTTTCCTTCCTTCCTTCCTTCCTTCCTTCCTTCCTTCCTTTCTTCCTTCCTTCCTTCCTTCCTTCCTCCCTCCTCCCCTCCCGCCACTCCATCCTCTCTCTTTCCTTCCTTTTTCCTCTCATCCCTCCTCCTTTATTCCTTCCTTCTGTAGAATGAATATAGTAGTCATAGCCCAACTATATTGTTGACTTTAAAATTTAAAGACATAGAATAATTCGTATATAGCTTCTACAGAAGAAACACAAATTTGTAGATGATAATGGAAACTACGAAGAAACAGAAAATAATACCGAATATAAACAAATAAGAAAGAAAGGAGGAGGTGATATTATATACAAGATTCGGAAGGGAGACCAAGCAGATCTTTTGCGCCTGTGATCCTAATAGGGCCCTAACAGCGGAAAGGGTGTGGTGAGAGGATACCAAGTGTGGTTGAATCTGACAAAAGACGATAGCTCAAATAGGGCACTTAGCTATAAATTGAAGTTATGCAATGGTGGATCATGCTACCGGCTCCCCACCCCATTCCGGCTTACATATCCGTTGGGGTTGCCAGGAGTCCGAGACATTGCCGGATCCGGAGGACAAGGATTCATAGAGAGCAAACTCCCTGCACTATGCTTCCGACGCAATCAAATGGTAATAGTGGTGCATTTCTCGCGTTTCTTATTTGGCAACTTATATAAAACACTCCAGGCTGAGTTAAACGAATAATTAAATCACGAATACATGGTCAAGGTAAAAAACCAGCCTAAGACAGTATAAATGAACGATAGCACGAGGAAGTTTGATTCTGAAAACTGGGGAGCTTTCGCTGACGTTACGTTCACAATATACGCTTTAAAGCACCACTGCGCTAGAAGATAAATAGAAAGACGCTTTTCGGTAGCTGACTATTGAATACATGTGACTGGGAATTTAAAAAACTTGGGTTCAAATCCTTTGACTATATGCGTTTTAATCTGTGAATTCAATTTGTTAAACGTAGGCTTTGAAAACGTTTCCTTGTCAGTTTCCTCGTTTGAGAGTCCGGTAAGTCATTTGCAGATGACCTTAGGCAATACTATATACTTTCCATGCGTAAGAACTCCATTAATTTTAAGGCATTCATTTGTAAAACATAAATTTCTCCTTTTTTATAATACAAGCACCATATTAATAAGAATTCTAGAGTGAAACACTAAATCGGATATTTACTTGACCTAATATCGGATGTACAAAATTTCTGTCATATTCTTCAGTTACGAATGTCTTGCTTCTGCTTGAAAAGTTATTAATCAAACTGACTTTTGCCATGACTGACGAAGATACATCATTGAACGTTACCTTGTGTCTCAGGCAGCAAGATGCCTAGATATTTACGCCTAAAAGTAGAGTTATTCAGGGATGGATTGTTCGTCGTCGACCTGGACTGTGTTGAAAACATATGCCCAATATTCAGCAGACAGTGCACATCTGGGAAATAAATAACAATCCATTCCAGCAGGTGTCTACAATTAGAAGTAACTTTAATTTCTCTGGGCCGTACCTTACATTCCTTTCCCTAATTTGATTACAGCGGGGTCATTTGCTTCTTCGGTAGCTAAGAAAGAGAGACATATGTTGATCGCAGATTGCCATCTTGAATTTGCAGAAGCAAATGTCGACTATGATTGGAGTACGGCTTTATTCACTAACGAGGTGACATTTTCATCTAAAAATGGCGGGAAAATATACTGTCTCCCAGGAAAATGTTAAGACTCAAAATTCGTGTCAGAAATGGATGGCCAAGTTTGATCTGGTGTTGTGCCCCTTTGGAGTCGGACATCACAAAATGAGCATCCGTGTTTTGGGAGCTTGATCGCATATTAAATAGCCAGCAGAGTAAAGACGTCCTCTAAAATATCGTGGTTTCTTCTGTAAAGACTCGATATCCTAATGGAAAGATTAAATTCCAACAGGATAACCATACTGTTCACACAGCTCAACAAATTTCATAATGTTTCTCGCAAGTCAAGTTAACACAGACATTGTTGGACTTCCTTGTTCTCCTATTTTTAATTCTATTGAAAATTATTGGGAAGATGTGAAGAACAGTTTTCGAGTAAAATTGACCAAGAAGACAACGTAATACAAAAGAGGTTTAATGGATCAATTTCAAGGAGCGTGTGAGAAATTATTCTCTCCTTAAATGCTGACTAGGCTATTGATAGCATCCATGTGCAGTAGAATAAGCGATTAAAAATGGCAGATGATTTACACATTCGATATTAAATTAGTTTTTATTTTCATTTATTTTCCGTTTCAGGAATATAATTACTTATTTCATGATTAGTTTAAAGATCAAAAGCAACGTAGTTCAATTTTAAGTAAGTTTAGGAAATGGAAATTATGAAATGCGTAATAGTCATTACGGTTTTCGTCATTACGGTTATCATCCCCGGAATATAAACCTCGTTATACGTCGTTGCTACGATGCATATAACCGCCCCGTTGTCAGCACATATTCTGAAGCTGGAACTCATTATGGGAGGTGACAATAGAACGGAGCTAAAGGCACGCATCTCGAGACACAATTGTGAACCGACTACGGAAATAGGACTTCGACAAATACACGCTTCCAGAGTCTGGTACACTTTTTGTGTCAGAGAGTACATTGATCCCGACCAATCACACGGATCCACAGACCGTGCGTGCTTTTATAATACAAAGGGTAATAATGAGGATTTAAATTAAACTAGGGATCAATTAGAAAAAACAAAATACCACTGTAGGAAAACGGCACTGCACGGAAAATGAGTTAGATAGACATATCCAAATACAGTGGCTTAGATGTAAACCACCCACTAAAGAGTGTAATTTATATCACCATGAATAATTATCCTGTGTTACACTAAACAAAGAACACACTTCATAAAGACTGGCTCGCATATTTGGAATTAATCGCGTGACTACCCATACAAGCTGCTCTTTTATACAGGTTATGACAAACAATGCTTCAATATTTATTGCAAAGTAAGTGCACATAAAAGCTCAAATAAAACGAAAATAAACAAAGGAAAATAACATTCAGGTGCCAAAACTAATTTGTTTGGGGATGGGTTACTACTTTCGATAACTTGTGAAGTCTTTGGAAATATTAAAATCATGAGACCATTACAACGATTATTACGACGTATTATTCAGGATGCTCTCTCTTAATCTGTAGTAAGAGGATCTTCAATCGTAATAAATAAAATTCCTATTGCTTTATTTTTTAATTTGCGTCCTCTAACGTTGAGTCATATCGGGGGATGGCTACAATGGGCGAAGTGATGCTCGAATGAGTCCATGGACCATAGAGCTTAAAGTTAACCGAGTTTCATCTTTCAGAATACTTGGAAAAACTTATTCTGATAACTCATGCTGAACGAGATTCTAAATCGGGACCTCTTTTAACGAGAGGCAGACACTATCAACTACGCTACAGAGGCGGGCAATTACGGTTCAGAAAGCACGATGTATTATTAATATACGAATTAAAAAGCTTTTTTCTAACTTCGAAAGCATTCACACATGAAATAAAGGATTTAACTTCATTAAGACAACTCCATTATGTAAGTTTACCAATCAAAAACCTCTAAAAATTGTGTTTTATTTATTCTTGTTCATTGAAAACTGACGGCTAAATTTATATATAACTCTTATTTATTTTCGCTGTTTTTATTATTATATTTCTATTTTTCAATCTAAGTTGCAAATATTAAAATGTTAGCGAACTGATAGAAAAAGTGAAAACTTCGGTACTCTGTAACTCCCATTTTATTAGCAATATCTGACTCAAATTTATGGTGCACATTTAGAGTACATTTGGTAGCTCTGAATCAGCAGGGAGTCTCTTGGTATGCATTGCTTTGATTCAAGCACAGTCTACAACATTCTGTTGTTTATCTGTGGTAATATGATGTCTTTCTTTTTGTGTTATTTTTTATACAATAATAGGCCAAGAAGCAATAAACTGTTTAAGAAGAGAACATATGTATATGAGCTAAAATCTATGAATCCAACAGTTCAGAATACCTAACCTAACCTGAATTCAAATAAAGTTTTAGACATAGCTCGTCCCATAACTTACTGACATCATTATTAGAGCAATATGAAATAATAAAATAAGATGAATGCAGCGTTTTTCAGTATGAAATAGTAAATATGTCTTTATTGTGCCCGCCTCGGTAGCGTGGTGGTAGCGAGTCTGCCTCACGTTCAAAAGGTCCCGAGTTCGAATCGCGGTCAGGGTGAGTTACCTGGATAAGGTCTTTTCCATGGTTCTCCCTTGTCCTGAAAGTTAATGTTGGGTAACTCTAAGCTCTATGGACCCTGGGTTCATTTGAGCATCATTTCATCCATTCCACTCATCGTCCGATATGACTTAAAGTTGGAGGACGTAAATTGAAAAAAAAGTCTTTATTGCAAGTTGCACTAAGTGAATTTTCTTGTATGGTCCCATTACTATATCTGATAAGAATGTTGGTTTGGTCAGTTACACGTCCTTCAGTTGTAATATGTGTGAAGCAAAATATGACTTCATAAGCTCAGAAGCACAGAATACTACAATAAATACTTACCTAGCACTGATACCCTACGATATTACACTTGGTTTAAGGTTTAAACTATTGCCAATGGTCAAACAGCTGCAAAAATTTGCCATAAAATAATGAAATAATCAAATTATGTAAACGTTTGTGGATCTGTTATTGAATATGTACTTATGCAAAGTATGAAGGAGGTTATTCAAGAAGCAGTGAAATATAACACAGGGGAAAGAGACATGATTATTGCTGTATACGATAGGCACATACTAAAAGCGTGGATTATTTCTTTTTTTCACAGAGAGTAGCTTCTTTCTGCAGATCTTGCTATAAATTACAAGTTCTGCAAGTTCAAGAAAATGCATACGTACTATACAGGATTGCATTTTCAGTTACCAAGGAATAAGTGGTGGGTTTGAAGTTGAGGATGTCAAGGATATTTTAAAGTGCTCAGAGGCACAGTACAATGTGAGATGTACTGGATATTAAGGAGATGGAGACACAAAACATTGCAAAGCTGTTCAGAATGAGCAACCTCACGGAATGAGCATACAAATTGATAAGTTAGAGTGCATGGATATGTACATAAAAATGGGGAGTTAAGAATAAGAAAGTTAAACATAAATTTACGGGTCAAATTCTAATTGGTGGCATTTGCTGGAGCAAAGTGAGTTACTGACATCATAATCTGAGAATTAAAAAGTATTTCGGATTGGCAATCAGAAGAAATATGAAAAATCATGCGGAAAGATGTCTCATCTGTTTATTTTCATCTACTTCCAACAAACGAAAATGTTTTTGGGATGTCATCTGGTGCAAATTTTTAATAGCAAAGAAAGATGGAAAAGAATAGAATTATAGAGAACGTTTTTATCTTCTTTCTCCCTGCATGTTTGAGATGAAATCAATATTCACAAATTTAGCTCATCCAGAACTTTTGTCTTGAACTCAAAATCCCTCTAAATCGCTACATATAATGCTCTGGTCAGGCCTTCCAAAAATGTATTTATTGGGATAAGCAGGCTATATTTTGGGGTTTAGGAGGCAGCAGCTTCCTCCAAATAAAAATATCATAATCTTGAAGCCGCAGGGAATGAAAATTGGTTATAATTGTGTCCCTGGAATGACAAGTTTAGACCAAATTAGAGTCAACAGAGGAGAGAATATGTTAGAAGAAATCAATAGAAGGACCAGGCAATCAACACCCCGAGCAAAGAAGAACTTGTTGGATCCGTACCAGCACGAGGAGTAGCCAGATGATCAAACTTATACTCCTATATGGGTGTTTTAATATTGTACTTATTAATAATTCTAGTTGTTTAATAAACAAACAAACAAGTTTAGTAAGGAATGTTATGTTATTTTATAAATAACTACTTTTATAACATGACAAATAAATAGCAGAGAAAATCCTTTTAAACTGTTAAAAGTTAAAGGTTTACAAAAACATTTTAAAAAATGTGACAAAACTTTCAGCTACCTGCACTTAGCAGTTATTGAAAAAAGTAACTTGTACACGGTCACTTTTAACACTGTCGAGATAAACTAAGTTAATTAAGTAAACTGCCCGATACAGCAAATAAAAACGGTTTCTCAGGAATAGCAAGCCTGTGGAAGGAATTTGCTGATTATATTGTTAACATATTACAAATTATATGCTGCAATAATGTTTAAAAGTGTAGTAATACATAAGTTTCGAACGATTGTATAGTTACCTTTTCTCTAAAAGTTTTCGCAGTAGAAGATCTATTGTTTCTGCAGTGATGATAAACGTTGACTTGTATCAACGAAGATATTGTTACATTACAGGAATTTACGTTTATTGTTTCGATAGATACAACACCATAAAAATGTTGGAGCCTAGAACCTTATGCATATTCCGCTTCTTTTAAGACAGTTTTTAGGTTGTAGAAAGTTCTAATATACGGAATTCAGAGTGAATTTTCTTAAGCGACTTTAGAAATTTTTGGCAATCTTTGCGATTCTTCAGGTTTTGTTTTCTTCCCATCAAAATAGGTAACCTCCAGCGGCTGCTGGCGCAAAAGTCTAATAGCACTGCGACTCCGTTCATACAAATACAATTAAGCATTTACGCAGTTAGTTAATTGCAATGATTATGGTTATTAGAATGCGAAGGAACATGTCAGCACTTCAGCGGAAATAAAAACTGATGATCTCGAGGAGGAAGGGTGGATGTAAGTGACCAGAATCAAGAGAGTGGATTCAAACTGAGGCTGGGTCTCCAAAATCTACTAGCCGCCGTCCATTCGCCTGATACTTCAATCTGAAGAATCATCAGGAAATGAAATAATTAAAAATGGGGGAGAGAAAGACTTGCTACATTGTATAAGCCACCGTAGCATTAATCCAGCACAAAGGAAAACGCCTAAAAGTGCCCCAAGTCATAATGGCTGGCTCAATTGAATCCGGCACTTTGTAAATGCTAGCCTCAAACTTCACCGCAGAGCCATTTCGCTCGGTTGATAGATGTGGTAAATTTGAATTGACGGAGTTCTTTATGTATTTTATATTTCTTAAATTGAAAAATAATACTGCTCAATACGCAAGTATTTTAATGTTTGTTTTATGTTTTTATTTTTTAAATCACTGAGAAGTCCTTACTTAACAAAGTTAGTCAGAATCCCACAATTGAGGCTTTAAAGCTGGTTTTACATTTGCTTTAAATTATTGTAGAGTTCAAACTAGTTCACAAAAATTAACGTGAAACGTTTTCTGATTTGCATTAAGAACTTGTCAAACAATGACCTAATCTTTAATGTATATGATGACCTTTGGCTAAATTTGCATTTTCATCTGTTAGATAAATTGCGGGCCAAAGTACAATAATTAACGGATAGGAATTCAATAAAAATGTCAATATTTTGCTGCTCAATAAGCACTCTTTCTGTATTTTAGATTTAGCATTTTAACTCAATCTGCTAACTACAATATTTTAAAATCTATTTTTCATTATAAAATAAAATGATATTTATATGGATAAATATTCTTGCAAAGAAGATCGAAATTGTATAAACTTAGTCATTTAAGAGGATCAAGTTTTCAACTTGCCAAGAATTCTTGAAGGTATCAAGATTAAAACTCCGCACATTAATAAACTTCTATTATTATAGATCAATATGCCAAATTTTTGTTCAAGTAATTTGGGATTAAATGCTTATTGCGTGACCATTTAAATGACTGTTTTAAAGTTGTATACTCATTAGTCAAGCAATAGTTTTTCTGATAGTACACTTTTCCAACACATGAAAATGTTGAGAACGCTTCTTATATTCCTTAACATTATAACTAACGACTTAGGAAAACTAAGGACAAATTGTTTTAGAAAATGTGTAGCAAACTGAATAAAATGCGGAAAATGGTAATAAGGTTTAAAATTTAATAATGAATGTCTTATATTTCCCCATTATATATACAACAGATTGTTGTATATAAGGGAAAGAAATAAAAATTTAGCAATTCGAGGACTTAATAACATTTGTGAAAATCATATGTAACGTTTAAGGAAGATAATGATTAATTCATTCTTTCGATCATACTAATTAAAGGTTAAGGTGGACTTTTGATTATTATTCTTTCGTTGAAAGTAAAGAATAATAATTAACTAATGTTCTTGTCCGGCAGCAACACTTGATTCGTTTATAAACCATTCGTAACTTTTTAAACCAGTATTCCTGAAATGTAAATGTGAAGGTTGGTTGTGCCATTCCTAAAGCAACATGACATGGAATTATCTGTGTAGCATAGTTAAAAAGTTTAAAGCAATGTTTTCCTTCAAAGATATTTGATGCATTTGTTTAAACATTGGTGAATATGTTACATATGAGGATAGTAGTGGTAGTACAAATGAAGTTATTTGCTTAAGAAATATAACATTTGGAAATTTTATAGGTTGGTCCCTTTAGGAATGAGGTGTAAGCAGATAGAGAAGCGTCCAATTACTAGAACACAAAACTGCACGTAGACCATTGTGAGGCATTGTGGGGGCAACGTTTACCAGAATGGAGCGACGATGTGCGCTAGCAAGGACGGTATTCCAATCGATTCCAATACGTGTCCAGTCCTGACGCTGGCCAGCGGTACCTTAGCCACCCGCAACTTTAAGTGCTGGGAATGGACGAGGTACTCCCAGGAAGAAAATTCCAGCAGTTCAGACATGCGCCAGGGAGAAAGTTTTCCAGATAGCAAATTATACCTTTCTGCCGTAACACAATCTACTGTTGTCGTCTGGACCAGTTATATTGAAACAGATGAAAGCAAATGCTGGACAGAAACTCGTGGTTGAAGGAGAACCAACCTAGTATTCCCGTGTCAACACAGGAAAACCACAAAAAGGGCATACCCAGATCTGACCGAACAGACGGGAGTCAATTTCGAGACCTCCCAAATACGAACTTCACGGTTTACTGCAGAACATCTGGCTCGGTGTTAATCCCTTTAATGTTCCAATAGATATGGTTGTTATGTAATATGATTTAATCTTCCTTTAAGCAAAATCGGTTAATGTGAAAATTCTAGCGTTTTTATATTTGATTATAAACACAGAACTCTTGATTCGCTATTTTCATTCATGGAAAGAAATGTTTCAATTGAAAAATTCAGAGAATTCCGGAAAACATACCAATATAGTTATTGTATAACCTGCTCTGAAATGAATTTTCCCCAGCTGAATTCTGAATTTTCGAAATGGGACTTGAAACTTTGCATAAGGAAGGAAGAAATGGCAACGGCAGGATTATATCGTTCTACACGGATCTTGGGGACTGGCTGGAACAGATTATCTGGAAAGGGTTTCGTTTTACCCCTCTTGGTCTTCCTTCTCTTTCTAATAGCTGGTTTCTAAAGTTAAGACAATTTCTCTTAAGAGTGCCTGAGAACGGGAGCTTCAAACTTAGTGATTAAGTGCAACATACCCACTTTCCGAGAAGTTATTTGTGATCATTCAGTCTTCGTGCCTTTCAGATTCTTCACAAAAGGAAACCATTGCACGTTTTAAAAATCTGACGTGTTGTTTTCCCAAAACTTTCTCTGATCACTTATCTATGCCTATTCTTTATTATACCTTCTGCCGTTAATCAAGTTGAACTTTCGGTTGACATTTACATATTTCGTTTTAAGTTAAAGTAGGAAAAGCGACGAGGAACTATTTACTGAAATTTCATCAACATTGAAATGTAATTCTTGTAACGTTAATCCTAATTTCTATTTCGCTCAGAATCTAAGAAATTTAGTCAACACATTGACAATTTTAGTGATATTTAACAGATTTAAAAAGGTGTAAGGGCACCGTCTTATCGTTTTAACGTCCAATTTCAAACGGACATGTATGTGTTATTTTGTGACACAAATTGGCCAAAAAGATATAATTACGCTTTTCAGTGTATTGAATTGTATGTGATATTTCGTTAACCACCCCCACAACATAGTGTTTATTTATCATATGATACGGCATATATTATTTTCCTCTTTCAAAGTGTCAAAAATGCTTATAAACATTATAAGTCGAACTCCCGCACACGCATTTTCCTAAGATTCAGTGATGCGTCGACCGAAAAATTGCAGCCTGAGGGGCGAACGAGCGAGACAAACAATTCACTAGGATGAATCAGTCTAAGTGGCTCTTTGTGTAGGCACTAACGGAGGTTCAAACCTGGCTGTGATGAATAGTTTTTGAATGTGCTTATAAGCAACAGATCCTAGTCAGTAGCTGTATTGGCATGTAAAGAAACTCCTTCAGGACAATATTCCCCCACTGCAGTGGCGCTGATATGATTCTGACAATTTACAGCAACATTAAGATACAAATAAATTGTTTATTTTACCGTGGGAGGAGAGTTATTACACTAAATGGGCTTAATCCCTTGAAAAAACGATAGGGTTTTCAGGCTGATTGGTGAAATTTAGGGAATGAATGGATGTAGCAAAATTGTGTCCAACGGATGCTGGTCTGGGTGCAGCAGTTCGTGTTATGTAATTATGATAGTTCCATTATGAGTGATGGCTAGGAAGAACTCTTGGATGGATTGTGGAAAAACTCAGCTTTAGCTACTCTTTGGGGTTACTTCTGTCTTACTATAGGTACCTGCGTGTTATTAAGAAACCCGGTGTGGCCTTCGTCTACGCTGTTGTAGGTTTAACTGTTGTCTGCCGCAAGACAGCCTTGAAGTGTGTCAAGTATAATAGAGCTTCTTACTATATCTCATTAATGAATATAGATGGGCTGAGTGCAAGTAAATAAATAGTGGTAAGCACACCTGGGTAACGGCTGGGCAGGTTTAACACTTCTGTAATGTCTGATATGGACGTTGTTGAAGCATTTTTTATTAACTTTCTAAGTTATATTATGTATAGCTTTAAACACGTTTTCTGAAAGTAAACATGTTTCATTCGCTTTCCACAGAAAGATATCTAAATTCTTGAACGTATTTAGGTTGTTCCACCAAGAAGCAGTGTTAGTTTAAATCTTTATTTTTGTTTTAGAGTTGTTGGAAATTTCATCCTGATTGTGACATTAAAATTTGCAACTTTGTCATGGAAAAGTCGCCAAATGGAACCATATATTAATATTCTTAAATTATGCTAGTAACAAGTAAGGACACTGTTTCTGACACACACACACACACACACACACACACACACACACACACACACACACACACACACACACACACACATACACACATTTATTTAAGACCCAAAGCAGAACGTTACACTTAGCTCCAACAATACAAGCGAATTGTGATTAACAAGCGTGCGTTTTCAAATAAGTATCTATCTTGCCCGATATCATTTCTAAAGGTACTTCTCGGTATTTTAAGAACGAAGAAATCTGAAATCTGGAGTCTACATGCCAGGAAACCCTCAGTTTCAACCCTGTAAAGCATATCGATATTGCATGTCCTATTCCTAGTGTTAAAATTGAAAGATAATGCAATGAAATATCTCATAAGAATCTAATAATTTAAGAGAATGCACTATGAGTGCATCAGGACGGATAACATCTTATGTGGTTATGCACAAAGCTCTTAATCATAACCCGCTTCAATGGAGCTAGCTTGCGCAACATCATCAATATGCATCTTTGTGCTCGATAGACTATACATCTCATGCCACTCCAAAGTCCTTTACCTGAAAGCTGCGATATGAAAGCCAGTGTGACAGTATTCAGCAAATGATACTGGGTAAACAACTCCGTTTTCTCAGAACGTGTATTCTTGGAAACTCAATTTGCTTCCCATGATGAGACAATACCCCAAGGGCACGATTATCCATGATGCGTTTAAGTTCCTTCCCTGATTCACCGGAAATATTCGGCTGATAATATCTAAAAATTTTCACATACTTAAGAGATGACATATAACATGGATGACAAGTACATTGACGATATATGCCTATTATTTAATTTGTTTTCCTGTTTATTTATGTTGTAACTGCTAAATACTAGTTCTGCGTGGGCGGTGAAAGGCTCTGCTATTGCGTAACAACAATAGGTTGGAGTTTAAAATAATGAAGTAATTTTTAAATTTTTATCGTGATTATTCATTGGAAGCTATTTTGTACATAACCTATATACCTAATGCTTTCCAGATTTTTCAAGTCAGCTAGAGTTTGTTACCAAATTAAAGTTAATCTTCATCATATATTTGGAGAATTCCCTAAATTCACCAAGAAAAAATGCAGTAACTAGCGAGTAACAAACCTTCAGCATGAAAGAGGTATTTAAACTACTTTTTCTTGCAAGTGTTTCATTATAACATAAAGTACGCATAAAGTACGCTTTATACAGATTTATTGTTTGTTGCAGTTTTATACTTAATTGTCAATTTGAGTTACACAGTCCACGCATTTGAAAAATACAAATACTTCCAGCAAAAGCTACGTCTGTCATATGCATAGTTTATTGCGATACAGCTGCAGTACCTTTGCAGGAAGAGGAAGTTATTTTCCGAGTTCCTACAAAGGACTTAAGGCATGAGTTTTACTTCTAATATGTTTTCGACGATAGTTAATAATATAAATATTTATGTGAAAATAAAGTTCATAAATGTCAGGCGTTAAAAAGCAGCATTAAGGACGATCGTCCTAGCCTCTATACACTGGTGATCGATTAGTCACGCCTCCTGGCTTGACTAAGCCGGTCAACAAACGAAGGCGCTTGCACCGAAAGGGTTATATTTAAATTCACGATAGCATAATCAGGAAGTGCATTCAACAAACAGTATTGTCCACAAATGCTTATTTGCTCTAGGGATACATAAGGTTACTTTGTTTATATTGATACTGGATTAAATAAAACGATTATAAAGTAAAACGTGCAAGCCGGTAAAGTTTGAAAGCATAGATAAGATGACGGGGAAGAAATGCACTTGTTGAGCAGGGATGGGAAGAAATGAAAATATAAGAACCATAGCGTATGGAGGGATGAAGAAGATGAACGGCGAATAGAAGAGGGATGTGATATTAGATTATATAAGGAAACAAAGGACGATAAGAACTCTTAAGAAACATGATGTGTGACAAAAAAAGCAAATGGGGTAAGAGGATGTGGTGAAAATGGTATAGAATAACGTGGGGCGATGAGTAATAAAATGAATAACGGTTTACCTTGATTGGGAAGAAAAGTGGGAAAGGCAAAAAGGGAAAATGTAAGTTTAAAAACACAAAGAAATTGTTGAAAAAATTAAGCATTAAACAGAAGTTAATAGAAGGGGAAGAATGAAAAATATAAAAATGAAAAATGAATGAAAGAATGAGAAATGGAAGAAAAAGGGGTAAATGTAGGTTTAAAAATACAAAGAAACCGTTGAACAAATTAAGCATTAAACAGAAGTTAGTAGAAGAGTGAGTTAGAAATAATAGTGTAATATTAGGTAAGAAACTGAATTAGGGAAAGATGACTTTTTAGTAACTAGAGAAAAACTGGTGCAAGAAACACAATAAATTGTGAAGTAATAACAGGAAGCAGTGGAGATAAATTGAGGAGGAAAGGTGTATAACGGGACGAACAAAAATATAAATCAAAAGGTAGAGGGGAATAGGTAAATTAAATAAAATTTTGGAAATAAACACGCCCAAAAAGAAACCGGAAAGGGAGAAAGGTCGGCATACACTATGTTACAAAGGTGTTTGGCTGTATAGAGACCTAAGACGAATTTAAAGTACTCCAATTAAAGGAAAATTGTAATATGAGTAAATGTAATCAAACGTAGTTAACAGCCATTCATTAATTCAAGAGAAAACTTAAACAAGGGAAGATGAAAGTTTGGTACTACTATAAGGGGTTATTTTCTGGTTTATTTGCGTCAGAGACGTGCTACTGATCCAACCTTTGTTTTCCTATTTGCGTTTTGCAGTCTAAGACAAACAAAACGTGCCGGAAGTTATTATATGCAACGAACCAACTTTAATAGGTATGTCACAACTCGTTCTCCACCCCCTTTCTGAAACAGCATCTCCATCTTCGCAACACCTAGAACCTCATTACCCTGAAGCTACTTCACTAGAAAATACTCTTGCCTGCAAAGTTATTTACTGAAGTATTTGGGCAGTTTTGTAATTATTATCTGTTTTCATGAACACACAAGTTTAAATACATTGAATTAAAACTATGGGGATTAGTTTATCTCTTCCTGGATCAGTTATGCACTGTTTCAGTGTTTCTCTCTCTAGTCTGGCTCTATCTTCTTTGCTTCCTCTGTCATCTCACAGAGCACCTGTGCTCCCCCTCCTTCTCCTCTTCCTTCTCTGTCTCTTTCTTTTGCAACATTGATATCACGTGCTAATTTTAAATATCGTAGTGAAACTCGTTTTTGGAGATGTGGATAAGAATAAAACACATTGTAAATGGTTCAGTAGTAGATAACATGTACGTCTATCTTTATGTCTAATATATCATCGGGAATAAGCATACAGATAGAAGTAAATGAAGATTTCACAAAGTACCTACCAAATTTCCAGGAGGGCAGTATTTGTCAGTAGGAATCTTGGCGTTGAATGGCAGGGAAACAATGTTCTACGTAAATCTTCATTCTCCGGATCGGTTACGATATCCGAATTCTTCATCCCCAAGTAGGAAGTGTAACCACTGCCCTTTGCTGTCATGTCCGGCTTTCCTCTCTCTCTCTCTCTCTCTCTCTCTCTCTCTCTCTCTCTCTCTCTCTCTCTCTCTCTCTCTCTCTCTCTCTCTCTCCTCTCACTCCACCCCTTCCTTGGGAGGTACACGTACAAAAGTTCTTATTTAGGTGGAACGTAAGGTCCCCTTTCCGAAACTGATCATCTCTCACATTTCAATCATCAATGAAAAGATGTCCAGACATCTTTTATCTGCAATTACCGCGACTAACTTCTTCATTAGACGACATATGCAGTTACCGATCGTCGGCGCTGCACGTCATCTTTGTATCGGAGCTTTCACCGTACCGAAACTAGGCTTTGGGTTGTTGCCGGGGTAATTTTGTTTTTGTGTGTACTTATAGATTGCGTTTGATGATGGCGGTACGTTCGAAGTTGAGATGCCAGGAAATTTATTGGTTATTTGCATATAACCAATATGATGAGCAGCAGGTCACGGAGTGCCTGAATAAAGCTTTAAATTCCACCAAGTTAGCCAATATACCTAGCAGGTTGTTTACAGACCAGAACAAGTCACCCGGTGGCTATTCACAACTGTGATAGCTGTGGTGGTGAAGTAACATGTTTTATAAGTACATATTACACTATTGAGTGATGCAGTATTGTAAAATGCGTTTTGGTATTATATGGTACTTTTACAACCCTAGACGAAGCCCCCCTACCCTTAAAATATTATTGTCCGCATGCAAACATGTCCTTTATCTACTTTATTTTAACCATGATTTCAGATAATGAATTAAATTCAGTCCTCCTCTGTTATATGTAAGATATGGGAACGACAGACTTGTTAACAGTAGCGCATCAAATGTTAAAAGAATGGGGTTTTATTATTTTGAAAATTTCGAGACTATATCTGTGACCTCGAGGTCCTGGGGTAAATAAATAATCATCATGCTTGTTGTATGTTAAAATCATTCCGAAATGGATACCATGTCATAGAATACTGTACAAAGAATATTCTGAACAAAACTACATTTGTTTTAGTTTTGCAGTTTAATACGAGTATGTATTAAACATGTTCTAAACATAACTATATTAAGCTTCTGTTTCTCTCCTATGTTTACCATTAACGTAAATTGAATAAAAAGGAAAATGGATTTCGCAGGTAATAATAAAAACTTTTAAGGTACATACTTTATGCATATCAGTATTTTAATGAACGTGTTTAAAACCAATTTATAGAATTTGTTCATTAACACGATTTTCAAAGCAAATGACTTGATTTGGCGCAATTAACGAACAGCCGCCATGCATCATTGAACGATGCTGACATATATACGAAGACAGATATTCAGTCTATATTTTTTGAGTTTTCATGCTCCCACACACAAACCCAGGCACAGAGGCACCTAGTTCTAAAACTGTCATTTTGCGCTCAATGAATTTTAAAATCACATTATCGTTGTAACCTCCGTTAAGGCTTTTTTAATGCAATACAATACTTCGTTTACATACCGTAGATACTTAACAGCGTAAATACAAAGCTCCTGAATAAATAAAATATTTTCACAGATTTAATTTTCTACCTTGTTATGATTCTCTTTTGGGCAGTAGTTATAATGCAACATAGTCCAATATCTGAATTACAGCTAAACGAAATTATGTAATGTTTAATAATAATTGAGCTTAATATTTTAAATTATAATATAATTATAATACGTATAATATTCGTAATTATAGAGCAACATTCAATTAGACAGGACTTTTATCCCCTTAACTTTAATCAATTATCCAAAGCTGTAATTCTCGCATAAAACAGATGTTTCAGATTGCCAATTTCAGATTGGTTGCAGTTCTTACTAACGTATATCCCTTACAGCTGTTCTCAAGAACCTTTGCATTTTAATTAGCATTAACGCCATTTTTCTAGCAATATTGCTGTCTAGAATTTTAAAAATACTGTATTTAGGAAAAAAGGGTTGTTAATAGACCTGATGATTCCTAATACTGAATCTCTAATCTTTATGTTACTCAGTACGTAAAGTCGTTATCTGGAACATATATCTCTGCAGCATTATTTATAGCTTTATAAACGTTTATGATTTCAACTATGTACCAGAGACAGCTTTGTGGAGGTCCATAACGTATACCATAGCAGGATCTCTTATTGTGAAAATAGTACTTGGTCCTTTCCCTCACAGATGTTGACCTAATATTTTTCCTCAGTTTCTCCCTCCGAGTGTGCCTGGCATCTTGAATTTTGTTGCCTTCCCTTTCTTCTAAATGTAACAGGACTTCTTAATGGAACTCAAAAGGCCATCCAGAGGTTAGGATATTTCAAATGAGATTTTCAAGTTATACCAGTTGGCCTTTCTGCAGTGGAAGTTGTGAAATTTCATTCGTTATTATAACACATTTTCCTAGAATATCTTAGATTATTTACCATACTTTAATATCAACAAAAATTCTCAGTTTTTGAAGAACAAAAAACTTAGGACGACATAAATCTGCAAAAGAGGAACATATATGCTCCGATGTTCCATTCTTATAGTAAACTTTTAGTTGTTGGCCAAGGAGATGGTTTTAAAAAGTCATTTTAAAGCCCAAAGAAAAATCACAATATTCAATGTATATGAAACGCAATCTAAACTGCAGACTCGGATGTTTTACGTCTTTCACTAATCTTTAAACTGGTTTTCATGAAATTACTGCATTAATTTGATTGTGAATTATTAACCATGAATCCGTTTTATCCTATTGACAACAAAAGATCAGTTTGTTTTCGAGTGGAAATAAACAATTTTCCATCCACAGAGATTATATAAAGTGAGTTAAATAAAATTAAAAATTCACGGCGAGCACCTTTCGTTCTTAAATAACCACTTATCCTGTTAGGGGAAACAAATTAGACAATATTGTCGCGGCTGCGGCGACGCACACATAAGGCTCGGCGCAGAAAGGTAAGGGAGTGATGGTACTGGGCGGAGATAAACAGCTTGCCTAAGCAGATAAAGATAGCGCGTAGATAAAAGACATGACAAAACAGATAAAGAGAGGTAAATGGAACATTCTAGTGACATCTTGATGATAGAGAACAGTCGATTTCTTGTTTGTTACAGAATATTCCAGAAATGTCTAGTGATATGAGTGAGTGGTATATATAAGAGGCGACACGTCAGCTTAGTAATCGTAAACAGAATTGTAAACAGCGTCCTAAAGAGAGTTGTAATTGAAGATGGTGTGTGATGACAGTGAGCGCTTTTGCTTGTTGTCAACAACCTTGGTAGATTGTAATTGAAGAATTAAACAGAATGTATTTCTGCGGAAATAAAGAACATTTAGAATTTCTGCAAATTGGACTTTTAATTCTACGAACCCACAAATTCACAATTGGTCTCAGGAGTGAGACATACCAAGGTAGACGCGGCATTGGGAAAGATCTTATAGAAAATGAAACAAATGAAGATGGCTAATGACAACCTCGCCGCAGAGTTGAAAGAAATAAAGACGACAAATGACACCTTCGCTGCGAAGACGGAAGCTGCAAACAACAACTTGGCCGCGACAATGACCGCGAAGAAGACCGAATTGACAACAGAAATGACAGCAGCGAATGAGGCCCTCGCCGCAAAGTATCAAGAGCAGTTGACCGGCGTGGAGGAAGACGTCACGGAGCTGGGCAAGCGGATGGGTGAAGTGGACAAGCGCGTCGAAGACCTGGCAAAACGTGTTAACGACCTGGAGGGATAGGCCGACAGCAACACTAAGTCTCCGCACGCCAAGGTGGGGGACGTCTTCGGCAGGATGTTGAATGATTTAAAGGTCGACGCGCCGGGACGCAACACATTTGCGCGCGTCAAACCGCCGAAGTACGATGGCACAGCAACTTTCGAAGCCTTCCGTCGTCAAATCGACACAGTGGCCAAGCACAGCAGGTGGTCACCAGAAGAAAAGGTCGCTCAGCTAATAGCTAGCCTCCAGGGATGTGCCATGGTCCAGACAGCGGCTGCGTCCAATGAAATCCGGGAAGCCCTGGAAAACCGCTTTGGAAACCACCGCTTAGGCGCAGCCTACCGCAGCCAATTGAAATCAAGGTCGCAGCAGCCAGAGGAGACACTGCAGGAGTTCGCCCTGGCAATCGAACAGCTGGCCATAAAAGCATTAGTGGACCTCCCACCAGAGTTCGTATCCCGGGAAGCCGCCTACAACTTTATTGACGGGGTACGAGTCACGGAGGTTCGTCAGCGCCTAATGCTCGGCTATTACAAAACTATCCACGAGGCGCTAACGGCAGCATTAAGGATGGAGGCGGCCAAGGTGACAGCTAGCCCGAATTCCACAACAAGAAATATCAGCTACACGGTAGACCGAAGGCCAGCCTAGGGACGCCGAAGAAGAACTAGTGGCGTGTGTTGGGAGTGGGGAGAGCCGGGACACCTGAAGAGACACTGCCCATACCAGGGAGAGCAACTGGAAAACGAGTAAGGGCCATCGTGACAAGCGGCACGTCGGCGCCATCACCACCAACCATTCGAGTGAAACTGCGCGCCGTTAGCCGGCGTATGGATGACAGACTCTTCGTGGACGGTTGGCTGAGGGGGAAGCCTTGCCGCGTGCTCGTAGACACTGGGGCAGCCGTGACCGTCATCAGACCTGACATAGCCAGGGGTTTGCAAACGAGGAAGCCGAGCCGACCATACCAGGTTATGACGGCATCGGGCGACACCTTGCCTGTGGAGAAGGAGGCCTTGCTGAAGTTGACCTTGGGACGGAGTGCCGTGCGTCAGTTGGTATTCGTCGCGAAGGTGGCTGAGGAGGTGATACTGCGATTCAATGTCCTCAGGAGCCAGGAGGCGACGGTTGACGTCAACAGGAAGGTCCTGTGGCTTAATGGAGAGCAGGTGATACTCCGGCAACCCGAAGAGTGCCTTAAAATCTGCAGAGTCATCTTGAAGGAAGACGAAATTGTCCCCGCGAGGAGCGAGGTGGTGGTGACGGCGCGACTGGTAGGCCAAAGAACGAAAAGACGATGCTGGAACAGAAGACGCCGGCGCACGAAATCTGTGTAGCCAGGACATTGTTGCCATGCCGAGAAGAGGTGAGGCTGCTCAACATGGCAGACAACGATAACGACATCCAGGCCGGGACGGAGTTGGTGATGTTTGAGCCCGTAGTCAGCGTGACAGCAATCGACAAAACAGAGGAGCTGGTGCCGACGTAACACCTGCGACCCCGACTGGAAGGCTTATTGGAGAGGACGGCCTACCACCTGACCGCAGAACAGCCCGTCAAGGTTTGACAGCTGGATACCAGCGCGTCTTCAGAAAAGGCGACAGCGAGTACGGCAGCACGGACCAAGTGCTCCACCACATCGAAACCGGAGACGCCCAGCGCATTCGACAACCACCTAGACGCGTTCTGCTGGCAAAATTGTGGTGGTACGTGACATGCTAGAGGACATGAAATCTAAGGGAGTGATTGAAGAGTCTGACAGCCCTTTGTGTTCCCCTGTAGTTCTGGTGACAACGAAGAACGGCGAGCAACGCTTCTGCGTGGACTATAGGAAGCTGAACGCTGTCAGCCGGTAGGACTGTTTCCCCTTACCCCGGATTGACGACACCCTAGACACGCTAGCTAGTGCACAGTGGTTCTCGATCCTGAACCTGAAATCGGGTTACTGGCAGGTAGTTCTAGACCATAAAGACAAAGAGAAAACCGCATTCTCGGAACGTCAAGGGCTCTGGCAGTTCACAGTTATGCCCTTCGACCTCTGCAACGCACCAAATACCTTCCAACGCCTCATGGAATCAGTGATGAGAGGACTGACTTATAACGCCTGCCTGCTATAGCTGGACTACATCATCATCGTCGGTAAGACATCCGAAGACCATCCCGACAACCTGAGTAAGGTACTACAGAGGCTGCAGGCGACTAACCTGAAGCCAACGAAAAGAAGAACCAGGTCTGCCACAAGAAAGTCAGCTACTTGAGCCATATAATCTCACCAACCGGAATGGCCACAGACCCGGAGAAGACACAGGCTGTGAGAGATTGGCATCGTCAAAGGAATAAGCGAGAGTGGCGCAGTTGTTGGGGCTGTGCAGTTATTACCGCCGCTTCATAAATGGCTTCTCCGACATCGCAAAGCCCCTTACCCGCCTGGCAGGGCAACACTGACCTTATGTGTGGACGGAGGACGCCGAAGGCGCTTTCCAGCAACCGAAGAAGACACTTTGCAGTGCTGATATTCTGCGATTCCTACAAACAGGTGGCGCATATATTGTGTACACCGACGCTAGCGACAATTGCATTGGAGGCCTCCCATCTGAAATCCAGGACGGCCAGTTGTGGGTGACAGCTTATTAAAGCAAGACACTATATAAGGCAGAGAAGAACTACTGTGTCACCCGGTGATAGATACTGGTGGTGGTAAAGACCTTAGAGTACTTGCACAAGAACCTGTACGGTCAGCCATTCCACCTGAGGACTGGCCATTCCGCTCTAATCTGGCTGCTCAGCTTTAGGAACCTGGAAGGCCAGAGAGCACGTTGGGTCCAGAGGCTGCAGGAGTACGACTTCAACTCTAGAGGGAAGAGGGAAGAGCCACGGCAACGCAGACACCAAGTCCCGGAGACTCTGCCCAGAAGAGTGCGGCCAGTGCACAAGAGTGGAAGAGAAGGAGCGTGCCGCAGCAGTCAGAGTGATCATGGCAGTGAACTAGGAGCCGGAATCGCATGCAGCAGTACAAAGTCAGAGCACCATTCGAATGGATCGCCGTCGATATAGCTGGACCATTCCCCAGTCTGATGACATGGTCGAAAGGACTTCAAGACCTTAGAAGAACACCTGAGGAAGGTCATGGACAGCCGTCAGCTAGACTGGGACGTCAAAGTGCCACTGTTCTTTCTGGCCTACCACTCGTTAATACACGACACCACTGGGATGACCCTAGCTAGCTTAATGTTCGGCCGAGAGCTACGCCTCCCTTTTGACCTGCTTTTGTGGGCCACCGGAACGCAAAACAGCCAGCAACCGAGAATGTGGAGAACCTGGTGGACCATCTCCACGACATGTATGAGATCGCTCGTCAGAACATCCAGAAGACAAGCGACCGCATGAAGACCCGATACGACAGGCAAGCCAACAGAAGGGGTTCCAGCAAGATGACCTAGTCTGGTTGTAACGCCCTACCCAGATCAAGGAACGATGCCCGAAACATCAACAACCATGGCAAGGACCGTACCGGTTGGTGAAGAGGATTAACGACGTGGTCTACCGCATCCAGAAGGTGCCCGAACGAAAGATATTGGTGGTACACCTGGATCGTCTGGCCCGCTACGATAGTGCTGTTCGGGACGTCCAGCCTTGAGTAGGGAGCAATGTCACGGCTGCGGCGACGAACACAAACGGTTCGGCGCAGAGAGATAAGTGACTGATAGTACTTGGTGGAGATAAACAGCTTGCCTAAGCAGATAAAGATAGCGCGTAGATAAAAGGAATGACAAAACAGATAACGTGAGGTAAATGGAACATTCTAGTCACCTCTTGATTGATAGAGAACAGTCGAGTTCTTGTTTGTTACAGAATATTTCTGAAGTGTCTAGTGATATGAGTAAGTGGTATAGATAAGAGGCGACAGGTCAACGTAGTAGTCGTAAACAGAGTTGTAAACAGTGTCGTTACGAGAGTTGTGATTGAAGCTGGTGCGTGTGTGTGTGTGTTTGTGTGTGTTTGTGTGTGTGTGTGTGATGAAACTGAGCGCTTTTGGTTGTGGTCAACGACCTTGGTAGATTGTAAATGTGTATGTGACGTATTCTGATACTGTAAGAATTAAACAGTGTATTTCTACGGAAATAAAGAACATTTAGGATTTCTGCAAATTGGACTTTTAATTCTACGAACCCACAAAGTCACAATATGCATAAAGTCGGAATATTTTCAGACACTGTTTGAATAGGCTTCCAATTTTATTGTTTCTGTAGTAATTTTCTCCAACTACTTAAAATACTCCATATTTGACATAGTATACTGAACGGCTCCTGTGATTTTGGTATTACCCCAGAAACTTTTCTTAGTGTACCTGTTAGTTCTAAAATACTATTTGCAACTCTTCATATATTTTCACACACCTAAGTTGTTCGAAGTATGGTAATTAATTTTCTTCTCATTGCAGCCTAAAGTTCAAGTTCGAGTGACAACTTTAATTTCCTTTCTTATTTACACAGAAAGATTTCAATTCTGTCACTTTTGATTCGTTTATCAGACTGACCAAACTCCTTTCAAACTGGTAGTTTCAGATGAGAGATTACTAAAGTTTAATACCGAATAGACCGATTAGATTCCTGAAACCCTTTATAGTGTTTCACATATCTGACCGCAGCGCCATTGTGATTAAATGAATTCACTTAAGGAATATAATAAATACATTTGGTTTCCTGTGAACTTTTTTACTTTGGAGGGGCATTTACTACAATTATTTCTACAGAAACGCTTACACGAACCCTCCGGTTAAGTGATACTCTATATCCAAAAAAGCACATCCAAGAGTTTCAGTGTCTTTGTAAAGCAACTCCATAAAGCAAACTCAAACTGAGAGTCTACACCACAGACTGAGTTTCTTGGTTATAGAAATTATGGATTCAGTAAATTAAGATTTATAATAGATATTTTGTTGTAATTTACGTCCTCCAACGTTAAGTCGTATCGGACGATGTGTGAAATGGGTGAAATGATGCTCAAATGAGCCCAGCGTCCATATAGCTTAGAGTTACCCAACATTCATAATTCAGGATAAGGGAAAACCCCGGAGAAAACCTTATTCAGGTAACTCGCCCTGACCGAGGTTCGAACTCGGGACCTCTTGCATGTGAGGCAGACCCACTAACATCTACGCCACCGAAGTGGGCATAATAGATTAGATATGAACATTGGAAATATTCGTTAAATGTAAAACAGGATGTTCTTTGGGTTAGCAGTGCACCGGTATGTATGCTATCTCCGCACGTGGTCCATCTAGCAAACACTTGACCAGAAGTACAGACCCTTCCTTAGTAGCTGGTCACTGAAACAAAAGATACAAAGGAACCAAAGGCATTTTGGTGACAATAAAACAGTATTCGTGAGGGCACTCTCGGGACACAGCTGGACTAACCGTCAAAAATAAAAGACGTGGCTGGGCAACGTATCTGCTCCTACGTAAATAACGAATTAAGTGTTATCGAGTAATATGCGTTTCACATACGGTAACTTCGGGCAGTAATATAGACTGGTGTCTCTTGGTCGGCAACTTCGCAATTTACGTGACGATTAAGAGAAGCATTCATTAAACAAGTCTTACGCTTGGATTCCAGTGTCATCAGTGTCATCCTTACTCCTATATACTCGTATATACTCACGCAGACTCTAAGAGAAAACTCTTGCAAGAGACTGAGGCTAGACCGCATATTACTTCAAATTTGCATAACGTTACCGGAAATGTGGTGATAAAGATTTCAATGCTACCTTTATTTCAAAATATGATGTGTAGTACTCTCAGACAAATAGTTATATTGTGACAGTCAGTTCACAGACGTCCGCGGACTTCAGATTCTCCCTTCATGTTAATTTCCATTAATCTTCTTTTGCATTGAGTTCTGTAATGGATAGAACCCAGGTTATCAAATTTAATTTGAGGATCGACTGAATTATTGCTAGAGACCTCTGGGCTAGTAAATGGTTTTGAAGCTTGCATAACAATCGCAGATAGGCGAAGAGCTGAAAATTTTCATTGAAGTTTACCCAGAGTGAAAGTGGTATGATTAAATGCAACAGTATTACATCAAATGCACAAAAGCTTTCCAGCTTCAGAAGCTTATCTAGAGAAATAAACCTGCTCATGCCCAAGTAAATTCAAACATCATTTAATACAACATATACTTAAAAACAACTTTCAATTGAATATGGTATCTTATAAAGCTCATCACAGTGCTTAATGAAAACAGTTTATAATATTTACAGGTGTAATCATTCTCAGACACTGATATGAGCAGTTATTTCATTAAGTATTGAATCCTGACATAAGCCACTGACTTTACCGTACTTGAGTGACATTGAATGCTGTAATCAATAAAGCTACCTTTTTAAGTGATAATACTGGCTCCTAAGGGTTCCTTGTGGTCTCAGGAGGAAGTAATACTACGAGAAACAAAAGGATGTCCAGTATTTTTTTTTCACATTATGGGTTCGCATTTATTCAACACTGCTCATTCGAGCTACAGCTGAGCTATAATAATAAAGAACGGACAAGCTTACCAACAAGTGTTGATATTATAAGGTGCAAGACGTTTGAGTTATTTTAGTGAACAGCATTCGAGTGGAGCGTTTTGAATATCTTAACAGTGTGTATTGAATTCCACAATGTAATGTTTATTTATTTTGGGGAGAAAGAGGAAATTTTCGGTAGGGAATAACACGATCAGGAGAAAAATAAATATGTTCTTTATTAACGACGCTGTCAATTTCCAGCGCCATCCGTGAGCTGCAATTTCGTTCGGCAGATATGTTTTTACATTCCAGTATATCCACGGACATGGGATACACTTAGAAGTAATCGATTTGAGCCTGATTTGAACTCGTGGCCTTGGGATCAGTAGATCAGACCCAATCATCTGGGCAACCCAGACCAACACCGAAGGTAAGGGGTTCCTAATCAGTTACAGGAGAAAAATTCGAGCACTGTTGAAGTTATTCTGATATATCGAACGTTCCCTAGGAGGCACAAGCTAGGGAGGAAGCGTTTTCTCAAAGATCATTTCTCCTGCACACACATGCTGTTGGTTATTTTGCCTGACCCTACACTTCACAGTGAGGTATATTTCTCGAATTGTTGACACTGAACTGACACTTGCGTATATTCACAGCATCTCTGCTGCTCTAGTGCTATAGCGAACAGGAATTGAGTTGTAATTGCCTGAAACTGTATTTACTTTTCAGTAAAATTTGTGAAATACCATAAAGATGTACTTATATATCTTATGTCAAAAGAAACGTAAGATACATTAGACTCAAGATAAGCAAATATAAGACCGTTCAATGTGCCCTAGTAGTGTGTTATATGGCTAATGTAATGCCATAAAATTGGCATATACAATATAAATATGTATTATGAAAAATAATGCTTACTCTGTTATGTATTGATTGTAACATAGACAAATTATTAATTTCAGTTTATCTGTTTATCTATCACTTGTTTATTAAAATTAATCTTATCCGCCAATAATTTCAATATCAGGGTTTCGGTTTTAGATTTATAAGACCGAAAACTTAGAGTTTGTTATAAACGCACCTGTTAATCCTGTGTAACAAAACTTATGGTATCAGAGTTACTACACACTACTGGTGATATTAAATGTGCTATTACTTGTGATTGTTGGTTATAGCATAAGTATATCCTTGTATTCCGCCAGTTTTAAACATAACTTTTATATAGGTTTAGACGTGCACACTAATTGTGATATTATCAGCACGCAATATAATCTGGGAGTCCAAATGGCATAGACCTATGTGACTAATGGATAAATAAATTAATAAATACTTACTAAAAGGTCCAAAAGATATCAGCAATTCTAATTTTATCACTAACTTCCCCTTCATTGTTTAGTTCTGAATTCTTTACACGACCAATAAAATGCCAGCACCAAGATGGCCGTCCTAACGACATTTGTCAACATATCAAAGTTACCTGAAGAATTAACATATTTGGTTGCTCTTGTCTGTAGCTTATGGCTTCGTCGAAACATTACGGTGCTCCTAATGCTCGTGCGAATCATTTTAGTTATTCATGATTGGACAGAAATAAACTCCTTACGAGAAATTGAGCGATGGCGTTTACACGGGAATTTAGTATGTCTGCGCAGCCGTATTACGGAGAATGCTTACCCTGCACTGCATCGTTCCTACCGATGCTCAGTATCCCTTCAGCTTCCCTCCTCGCAGTGTGTTGGCTAATCTTAAATCCTTGCGGTGTACAGATCAAGGGTATCATTGTTATAATGTATTAGTGATGCTATAATAACTAAAAGTCTATCACACTTTTTACCTTTCCCAGAGAAGAAAGGAAAAGATTTATAGACAAACCCTGCTGTTTGAGCAGCTCACAGAAAAACGATTCGTGGTTTTGTGAAAACGTTTGGGAAAACGGGATCTGTAACTGAAAAATGCCGAAAGAGAATCGCCAGGTTCTAGAGAGATAAAAATTGAATCACGTCTAAGGGCTCAGTACATTAGAAACGTCCCTGAAGCCGAAAGTTACTTTCACATTGAATTCTGGAAATCTACTCTTAGAGGTTTTATTTAATGTGAAAGATGTTTATGCGCTCTCACAAGCTTAAGTTTAAATTTAAGAGTATACACAGCAGTAGTACTAAGCAATGTCATCGAGTGAAAATCTAGTGTTACTATCCTGTAAATGGAAATATTGTAGTTTAGATATTACTTTATATAAAGGTAAGCAATAGTGGCCTTTCGTCGTTCTTCTACCTTATAAGCGCATGTGCATTCTTTGATTCCTTGATATTTATTTCAAATCAATCACAAAAAAAAAGATAGAAGTTAAAGGACTGAAGATCTTCACAGTTTCTTCTGGGTTTACATCTTGTCTGGTATAACACCATTTGTCGAAAGGAAATTCATTAGAAAGGGGAAAAGTCCATCCCTTCACTATGCCACGGAAATGCACTGGAATATTGCTAGAGCTATTTACAACCGTGCTTTTATTGAAATCAGTTTACAGATACATAAATGAATTTCATTCTTGAGTATATTAAGCTACATCCATATCCTTGTCTACACACACACTCACACACATACACACATACACACAACGCGTTAGGATTAAAAGTGCGCAGACTTCAAGAGCAACTTCCTGACGGTAAGCTTAAATATAAGTTCCAGTACCATGTCCTATAGTGCATGGCTGCATAAATAAAAAGTTTCCATAGTCGATCAATGTTTTGAATGCAAATGTTAATACACCTTTATCATTTATTTTTGTAATTAGGATAAGGAGGTAGTGCTATAAAAGATAGGTTATTTGCGTCTTTACCATATATTACTAAAATGATTCGTTTAGCCACAAAATGATGTGAAAGGACTGACTTCCCGGATGTCTGTTGCAATAATGTTGCAGGATTATGCTTGGCAACCATGCAACATTGGCGTAAGTGTAGAACGGAAGGCCGGGAACGTAAACTCCAAACCTACCTGCGAGACATTTGGCACAACAGCAGGTTTTCTTAGCGTTTCAGATATGTCTAATATATTTCGAAATATGGCAGCCTTTGAAAATCATGAGTATGCTTCTTGCTTATGGCAAAGCCGACTGCAACACACATTAAGCGCAACACCTGAAATAAGATACCAAATAGGAGAATTCCAAACGCAAGGACCATAGCAAATGGTCAAATGGAGCGTACTTTGAGCATCTCTGTAAATGGATATCATGTTGATGTTGCAGTTATTAATCATTAATAAATTTCCTATTTATCGAATATGTGGCTTTGATTTAATTTTACGCGATACACTTGAGTTAGGTATTTTCGTAATTAATAGTTGAATTTGGTATCCTTGATCAAATTATGCGTAGCTTTTACGCAGCCTTTAGTTTAGGTTCGTGTATACAATTGCATAGCTTAGAAGAAAAACACGCCGCACATTGCGGCCAGTAGCTGATTAACACACTGGTATCTGGCGAACTGGCTTTCAAGTGCTGGATATCCTGAAATGAATCCACTCTGCATAAAAATACTGTTAAGTTGTTTATGTTCTGAGGTGTGAATTTGGAGGGAATATTGAGTGACACTCAAGTGAGTTAAGCTCTGTCACCTAGGAGATATCTCTATACTGTAAGACAGCGGCTAAAGTCAAATTTTTCGAAAGATCGACGTCGAGCCGTAGGAGAGGTAAACGTAGGGCAGTAGACGGGGCAGAGCTACCTTCCATCGTAAACCCAAAAGCTCTATGGAGGAATGACCAGAACCTTCTGGAAGATTCCTTTGTCCCCTCTTCCAGAGCTATGGGGCTTATGTGGAATTTTCCAATGGTATATAAGTGAGTATTCTCCGTGTGATTGAGACGTAAAATGCAGGGTACAAAGTAACTGATAAAGAAGCAACTATTCCTCCTTGAGGCGCATCAGCCCTTTCCAGGCCAAGGTTCAATTGTAGCAGACACAGTTCTTCTATACCTTATATTCTAGGTTTCTAGGTAGTATTGAATGAATATTTTGCAGGTTTTCTAAATGGATATTCTCTTCTTACACAGTACATTACAGGTAGTCATCGGTATGTTGCTTTAGTTCCTCGGTTGCTCAAAGCAAAGGTTCAAGAACATCTAAGTTCAACAGAAAAACCGACAAGAGTGGAATGCTTCAGCTCTTCCCTTCATAAAGGTCCTCACTTAGGAATAAATACCTTCAATAAAACAAAAGATGATAGTGCGGAAAGAATATGCTAGATCTAAAGAAGATGTGGCTATTCAAGGGGAAAAGCGTTCTTCCATAGACATCATATTACTGAAAAACGAACGGCCTGTACTTTAAATTGAAAACTTAAATTACCTTTAATTCAGTAAGGTCTATAATCTCAAACGAAAAAAATACATTGGTCTGCTTTAAATTGTAATAAATATCCGGGTCCAGTAAAGCAGTCGTCCAATGTGGCTGTCAGTTACTTCTTCTGACACATTTACATACGGGTTATATTTTGGTACACTCATCAGTCACGTATGGTGCCTGTAGAAGCTCTTCTGTACAGAACTGTACATCGACTCTGCATAAGTACCCTTTGATCAGTCCATCGTTGAAGAATGGTTTCGAATAAAGAAGGGGGTTCCTTAGTCAAAACCACATTTTTCAATGATGCCCCCGGATATATATATGTATATATATATGTGTATATATATATACCAAGAACTCACTTAAAAGAAGGAGAGGTAAATATTTGATTGGAAATGGTTTTATCTACAGTATTTCTAGATATGTGCCCCTATTGAAAATCTTACCTTATCAGCAAACTCAAGGAGTGGATAATGCAGAATGTCAATAAAAGAAGCCCGCCTCGGTAGCATAGACGGTAGTGTGTCTGCCTCACATTCAAGAGGTCCCGAGTTCGAGCCTCGATCAGGGTGAGTTACCTGGATAAGTTTTTTTCCGGAGTTTTACCTTATCCTTAAAGACGAATGTCAGGTAGCTCTGAGCTCCATGGGCCCCGAATTCATTCATTTGAGCATAGTTTCACCAATTCCATTCATCGTCACGATATGACTTAACGTTGGAGGACGTAAATTACCAAAAGAAGGTCAATAAAAGAAGTTTTATCAATAATAAAAGTACCGCAAGTAACGTTTAAATTGCGCATAAATATTAATACTATAGAGCTGATTAAATTTTAACACTACCTTTAATCGTACATTGGTGAACAAGACTACTCATGTTACAATATCATCGCAATCCTAATAATTGTTCCGGAAATTTAATATTAAGGATTTCGGAGCTTCCCAATGTAACACAGCAATTATGAAGTGCCAAGGATTACACTCTGTAGAAATATTAGTAAGAATGAAAGTATTTGACTCCTTTAATTTTGTACAGAGTATTAATACATTTAAATTCATATTACAAAATCTGTATTATAATTAGGTGTTATATAGATTTTAACAGAAATCAATCTATCACTGAAACGGAAAAATGAGCAAAACCCTATGCTCCTATATGTATGAGCTTACACAGTGTTTGTGATTAATAATCAAACAATGGCTCGGTTTCAAACTTAAAAGCTTTAGAATACCCTGAGATATGAATGTATACTTAAAATGGATGGATAGATGGATGGATGGATGGATGGATGGATGGATGGGCGGGCGGACGGATGGATGGACGGACCAAATGCTAATCAAATGTAAATTATAGATTTTATGTACAATTTTAAGCTATAAATAATTAGAATTACAGACAATTCTACATGTATGAATTTTAAAATGTGCCATTTTTCTGCTGCAGTGGTTTTTAAGTTTCATTCCAGCATTTAAACTGTTCTTAAAATTAGACTTTATACTAACACAGAGACGTTTCAACAGAAGTCTTCCAATAAATAATATTTAAATTCACTCTTGAGGTATTAACGTACAATACAAGTGCTATGCCAGCAAAATCGCCAAATTATGGTACGACTATGTGAGATCCTTACAAAATTACTTTAAAAATGGATTAGCTTTTCGTTTCCAATCAGTTTTTAAATGAATAAGAAAGATAAAGCTAATTGTTGCTTAAACATTTGCAAAACAGCTACGTAGATAGACTTAGACTATGGTAAAATGTAGAAAATATCCGGCTTAGTGGTGTAGATTTCGAGAGCTTCAGAAATTGGATTAATACCTTAAAAATTGTAAAAGCTATTAGGTTAAAAAGATTAAATAGCTGTTGTTCTTTGATCTATTAATTTTAGTTGAAAATGGAGTTGCCGATACTGATGCAACAGGACAGGATCTTACAGCTGAGATTTTCTTCCTTTACAAGCTACCAGAAGAAATACATTGTCTCCCCCATCCTAGCCTTCAGGGAGTACTTAATTTTTAAGGCGGCGCAGAAGTGAAAGCGTTTCGTGTATCCCTTACCACCTTTCACACGTACACACTCAACAGCTTCAAGTAAAGTATAGGAGCACGTCTTTGAGATAAGGCTTAACAACCACTCAAGGAAAATCGGTAACCCTTGCAACACCTTTCAAATAATATCACTCAATTTAGGCAAACATATAGTTAACATTTTGATGGAATGTAAACCAAAACGTAACGAAACCAGGTCTTAAACACGCTAGAGTCTGGATATAAAGGAAAGAAACTGATATCTATTCAGTTTACTGGATATATAGTTATTACAAAGGGAACGTGTAGGAAATATGGAAATTAAAATACTTGTCACCTTATAATAAAGATATATCGATGTACAGGTTCAAACATTGATATATTTAAAGTTGTGTCACATTTTATCTAAAGCCTCAAAAGTATTAAGTGGATCGTAAATTTCGTAAGTTGACAAAAAATTTGTATTTCAGGTTTTTAATACAGTCTTATAAATTGGAACTTTTCGTTTTAGTATTAATTTTAACATATATTTTAAATATACTGCTCAAGTGACACTGGACCTATCATTCTTCATTTGAAGCGTGAACCACTTCACAGAAAAAGTAAACATTTTCTTTTTGGAATGGATTGATAAACTTTAGCCCGTCTTTCAGGATGTGTTTCACTATAAAACTGGCTAGTACACAATGTTAACCATTGAGTAAGGTGGCTTCTTCATGCACAAGTAATTTGTCTTTCTTTCCGACTAAATGTAAATTTATTTCCTGAGGTATTGATTTCAGCAGTTTTCTCTATGAATAACGTTTTCTAGTATAACAGACCGCTATTTACAGAAATTATTTAGGATGATAAAGGCAACTGGTGTGGAAAGTAGTGATTTTTATTTTGTGTTAATAAGATTTTTGCAAATAAATTCTGTTACATTTTAATTAAAATATTATATTCCTAAGGAGAAACCCAATATATATATATATAAATGTATGTAATAAGGAGGATACTTAGTATGCGTTTTAAAATTTAGGTCTAATTTCACAAGTAATTTCTAAGACAATAATTTCATGAATTTAGCAGATCCAACTTCGGAGAAGTTGGATTTTTAACCTTCCCTTAGTTAAAATACTCATAAAAGACACCCTGCATAAAGTACTCTTCAATATGAACCAATACTTGACCGATAGAAAACATGGAGGCTTCTTTGAAAGATCATGGATGTCATTCATGTCATCGCTTTCTCCTTGGGGGTGATAGCCACATTAAATCTATGTAGGTCGCTGTGCGCGAGGTATCTCGCTGCATTGCATTAATTATAATCCAAGTCACCACCTCCACATTCAAACATTATTTATTATTATTATTATTATTATTATTATTATTATTATTATTATTATTATTATTATTATTATTATTATTATTATTATTATTATTATTATTATTATTATTATTATTATTATTATTATTATTATTATTATTATTATTATTATTATTATTATTATTATTATTATTATTATTATTATTATTATTATTATTATTATTATTATTATTATTATTATTATTATTATTATTATTATTATTATTATTATTATTATTATTATTATTATTATTATTATTATTATTATTATTATTATTATTATTATTATTATTATTATTATTATTATTATTATTATTATTATTATTATTATTATTATTATTATTATTATTATTATTATTATTATTATTATTATTATTATTATTATTATTATTATTATTATTATTATTATTATTATTATTATTACTATTACTATTACTATTACTATTACTATTACTATTACTATTACTATTACTATTACTATTACTATTACTATTACTATTACTATTACTATTACTATTACTATTACTATTACTATTACTATTACTATTACTATTACTATTACTATTACTATTACTATTACTATTACTATTACTATTACTATTACTATTACTATTACTATTACTATTACTATTACTATTATTATTATTATTATTATTATTATTATTATTATTATTATTATTATTATTATTATTATTATTATTATTATTATTATTATTATTATTATTATTATTATTATTATTATTATTATTATTATTATTATTATTATTATTATTATTATTATTATTATTATTATTATTATTATTATTATTATTATTATTATTATTATTATTATTATTATTATTATTATTATTATTTATATTAAAAAAGATTATCTGCAAACTAAGCAATGACATCCAGAATACGCCGGAGAGTTATTTACAAAGAAAAGAAATTTTTATTCATTTTTGTAGTCCGGACATTGACTGTAGATCATGTAGGAGGTTTAGCTGGTTAGCTAAATAGGCATCTATAAACAATGGCTTCAGGAGAAAGATATCGACATTACTTGAAGCTTTATCTGCTCTTTCTAGAAATAAGGTGTAAAAATGCAAGTCTATTTCTGTGACTGAACATTGTTCTAACGAAATCTCACGATGCAATGTGTACTTTAGAGGTAGTGCTGTTACCTCGCCAACCCAAAGAGTCAGTTTTGCATTTTACTTATCTGTAATATAATCGATTGTAATACTTTTAGTACTTACCTGAAATTAAATGGCATTTATAGTGGAAACTATACGGGCCTGAATTTATGGCATATTCCTGGCATTTGTCAATCATGAGGACATTAAAACTAGTCAAAGAGGACAGTCCTATGGAATTTGAACTACCATTTACCTCCAGCTCACGTGTCTTGCCTTAATAACCTCGGTTACTCCTATCGGTGATAGTTCTGTGGCCTTCTGTATTTGATACATTGCGAAATTTTACTGTAAAACTGCCTTAACTCTTTATATATTAATTGTAGATTAAACTACGCATTCAAATATTTTTATTTCATTTATATTTTTTATTTATTGCTATCTGCAAAGGTTTCCAGAGCCAAAGCTGATGCTAGGGAACAGTGCAAAAATATACAAAATAATGGCAGGCAACAGCCCTTAAAAATATTTATTTTATATTTTTATGGTAGGAATGAATTACCATACAAAAATATCATATGTAAAACACAAATATATTCACTATAACTGGAGAAAGAATAAGAGCAGGGAACATTGTAAGAAACTGCAAATTCTACTAGACATCGACACATATTAAATTTTAACCAGGTCAGCTAATCAATCTATAAATGAGCGTCAGTTTGTCAGATATCAAAACATGCCTTAAGTAAATTTTCAGCGTTTCTTTTTAAAACCTTTTATGTTCCTGCAGCTTTTCCGTATCAGTGGTAGTGCATTGTATAAGGTGATAATGTGGCCATAAGTAGAAGTGCTCCCAGTTAGTTTTATTAACTTTCCTTTATTTCTTGTAATTATATATATATATATATATATATATATATATATATATATATATATATATGCGTGTGTGTGTGTTTGTATGTATGTATGTGTGCGTGTGTGAGGAGCTTTCAAATGTTAGATAAGGTTTTAGAAGATCCTATTTTATGAAGATATATTGTCAAGGACAACTCTATCCTTACTTTTAATTGTAAAATGTTAGTTACATGGTAGAGTGTTTTTGTGTTTGTACTAAAGGGCAGATTGTAGATTATTTTTAAGGCACAGTTTTGAAGTACTTCGAGGTCATTTAATTAAATACTTAGCAGAATTACCCCACAAGATGTTTAAGTAGTCAAAATGGGATTGAATTAAAGCTTGGTATATACATCGTAAATTCTTTATACTGAATCCTTTGAATTTCAACCTGTGAATTACAGCTAACACAGGCAGAATCTTACGTTTTACATGCATAATGTGATCCTTCCATGTAAGGGTACTATCTAGAATCAATCCAACATATGTAACTTTTGTTACTCTTTCAATTACTGCTTTATCAACATGTACATTGTTATCTAGTACTGGTACATATAATATTTTATGGAACAACATATATTTTGTTTTAGACACATTTAATCGTAACGTATTAAACTTAAGCAGTTATTCAATGCATTCAAGTCATGCTGTATATTGTGACTTTGTGGGTTCGTAAAATTAAAAGCCTAGTTTTCAGAAATTCAAAATGCCCTTTATTTCCTTAGAGAGGAATTTGCAGAACTCTGATATCAGCAGAATGACGTAACACATCTTCAAGTCTGTCGGCCACTCGTCCACACTGCACCATTAACAGCTCTCGACTGACGAGACGAAAGCTACCGAACTAACACGATCTTTCGTAAAGTAGCGAGGACACCATGGAACATTCTCTGTCTCTTTCTCCCTCTGTTGCTCTCTCTCTCTCTGGGCGTGGCTTAGGCGCTGTCTCTTTAACTCCCCGCTTCTCTCTCTCTCTCTCGGCGTTCGCTTACGAGCGGCAGACAATGCCTCGTGACAATATCAAATAACATCTGGTGCTCAGAATTATCTATGTATAACAAACATACATCAACAGCAAACATAGTTAATTTATCTTTTAGTCTTAAACATCCTATGTCATTTATAAAACTTAGGAATAATATAGGACCTAATACAGAACCTCTGGAACACCATGATTAAACTTATTAGTTTCAATATGGAATCACTGCCTTTATGTCGCCCATAGGCACCATGTATTGGCTTATTACAGCATTTATTATTAGAATCAAGTAAAAATATGTAATTTACGGAAAGGTATAGCTCAAGGTACACGTCCAATAATATGCTTAGTTAAAAGCAT
>CM060948.1:73228734-73263734 GCA_030765055.1 Mantis religiosa
ATATCTGTATTCCCTTGAGAGTAAGATGACATCATCTCTGCTCTTTATGGGGTCTGTGCATCAAAAATCCGCTGTAGAGGAGAAACTCAACGCCCAAAACTGAAGCCAGAAAAGTGCCGCATGTGACCACTTGGAAGAAGCTGCTGGTCATCTTTCGTGAGCTCTGTGCCGGAGCACCTTAATATGTCATGTGTAGAACGCTGTCCGTACAATGCTCTGTTATTATATCTGTATATTCCTACGTATTCCGGACTCATTTTCGGGAACTTCCAGCTACACTCCGCAACTTATTTTTTGGCACATAGGCTCCAGATAGAGCAGAGCTGATGCCTTTAAACTCTCAGGCGAATACAGGTATGAGTATAATGACAGTTACCTTGTGAGGCAACTGGAAATGCATTGATACGTACACATCCTAACGCGCAATTTTGGTTAGCGCGATTATTGGGTGCTTTGAGTTACACAGAATTGCTTTGAATCGTTCGTATGAACACGCAGTGAACAACAAAATGTAGACCGGACGATTTTACCTGGCTTTACTAGACAAGACCGGTCTTCTGGAATATGAGACACCTAGAATGTGGCCCACCTCGGTAGCGTAGATGGTAGCATGTCTGCCTGACGTTCAAGAGGTCCCGAGTTGGAATCTCGGTAACGGTGAGTTACCTGGATAAGGTTTTTTTCGGAGTTTTCCCTTATCCTTCAAGACGAATGTCAGGTAACTCTAAGCTCCTAGGACCCTGCACTCATTTGAGCATCATTTCACCGTCTGATATTACTTAACGTTGGAGTAGGTAAATTACAAAAAAAAAAAAAAAAAAAAAAAAAAAAAAAAAAAAAAAAAAAACACCTAGAATATAAAAGTAGCATTCAAGAAGGGTAAAGAATTATGAATGCGACATTAGTCATTTTATTCTTCAGTGAGTTGTGGTTTCGAAAAATCTGAAAAAATGTTTATTTGTTTAAAACTTTAATATACATATGAAGGATTATTTTGATATATCATTGATAAGAAATGTTTTATGAGCTGCCCTAATACATTGGAAAGAGCATACACATTGTGACTCATCTTGTGGGTATAGTTGGAAATGATGTTGAAAGTTTAGCTAAACATGTGCTAAGCTTTTAATTTGCCACTTATAGTTTGTAGAATCACTTAAAAGGGAATCTAGGAGACAGAGGTACGTAGAGATAAACCATCATGTAGAAACACTTACAAAGAAACACTTTTTTAGTTTTCGGTAAACCCAATGTTTAATACTTAAATGCATATCGCCTCAGCAAATATTAGAGATAGAAGATGGAATTTGGGTTTAGGATTAGGATTACTACGGAGGGACTTGGCACTGCGACCAGTCTTGATCTATTGTATCTTATGCTTCTAAGTGGGGCATCCCTGTGAGGAAGGATGAGGCGAAGGAAACAGAGGGAGGCCATTCCGAGCCACGATAGTGCAAAGGGCAGGATCACTGCATTTTACTAGATGGAGATCTGCCCCGGTAAACCAGGACAGTGGAAGTTGTTGAACTATGTTTCGGAAGTTGTTCCAGCAGCCGGTTCGGAGACCTGCAACCGACCTACTGGAGGAGAAAGTGGTTCACTTGGAGCATATCATACTGTCATGCACCGCCGAGACTCCGCCAACACTTCTACCCTGAAAGAGATCACCAGATGAGAGATGATGTGAAATGATAATGGAGATGAAATTTAGGGTCAGGAAATTTAGCGCGATGTAATTAACCTACCCAGCATTAGTCCGACGGCCCGGGTAAGCCCCGAAAAAATCATATGGGTCAGGTAGTTCAGCCACGGAATCGAAGTCGGGTCTCCCAAATGTGACTCAAAGATGAGACCATCTGAGCCATCCTGCTCGGTAAGTTGGAACTTAGATCAATTATTGTTACTAGAAACAAAATAACTTTAGCATGCATGCTATTATATATTTTAATTTTTTAAAGTTATAGAAAAATGTAATAAATAAATATATTAAAACGGTACCTGTTAACTTGTTCACAGTTAAATAAAAGAGTACTAGATGAATTAACTGTTTAGAAGAGGTATGTATAATTTACCAAGCATTGTTAGTATAGCCAGAACTGAATGGTTTTAAGAAAGGTTTCACAGATTATTTTCTCTGCACCCATGAAGACGTTTATACCGACGATACATGTTACCTCTTCAGCTTTCAATACCTAGAGTGTGTCAAGCCCTCGCATGAATACGGTCGATTGCATTCGCCAACGCCTGATTAATGCGGTGGCAATTACCTCATGTGGACAAGACCTTCAACTTGCTTGAGTCAATTGCGGTCTATAAGATCATACGTCTCAGTGGTGTTTATCACAGAAGCCTCTGGTGTTGATTAATTAGTTTGCTCAGAAAGCCATGATAAATAAATCAATATATATAGAGTGGTAGTAAAATAGCATGTCGCCAAAAATGGGGTTAGTGAAAAAACGCCGTCAGTCCTAGAACAGCCAGCCATACAAAGGGGAATAAGGTGGGTTTAGAAGTTTCAATATGTGAAATAAAAAGTTCATCCTATTTATCTCAAATTCACTGGAATAGGTTAGCTCTTTATTGTATACCTAAAAACAGCTTTACTCCTTCAGTTTAGCGCCCATTACGCATTTAGTTGGTAAAATTATGTATTATCAATTATTTAGGACCGTGGGATTTACATGAGGTTATTACTTTTTCAGAATTATCTTTAAGAATTCTACTCCCAAATTCCCTTCTTCGCCTGATATATAAGCTCCTTTACCTCTACATAAGCGTCATCGAGTGATCCAAAATGATGTCCTGATGCTGTCAAAATATCATTACTCTTTCTTATTACTCTCCCGCCACATTTCAATTAGTTATATGTTATAAGACTGTATATGTTTCACATGCACTTTCGATATGTGTAACCACTGTGAAGGGCACATGACTTCTCCAATCACTTTCATCTCAATCACTCAATCGGTCTCACTGAAACCGAAGCAGACAAGAATTGTGTGGTCAAAACCATGATGATATATGATTTCGTACATGTGCTACCTGACACTTAGTGTGCTATACCTGATCACTCTTATCTGTCTATCCGTTCGTCCTGCTGCTAACTGGCTTTACACAGCCCGAAATATCTTTTTCAGTGTGCCAACTGCTAAAAGGATTTTTATTCAATTAGGATTTTCTAGGCTGCGTTATGCTATTGTGTAGAAAGAGGCGTATGTGGTAGCTGTTTCACTTCTCTAAGAAGACAACGGGATGGAAAACCAGGTGGACATGGTTTAGTTACATTTAATTTCAGTTAGTTGAGAAGTAATTTGAAGACAAATCAGATTTTGGTTAGAATCAGCCTTATCACAACCAATAATTTCTTAAATCCAAACGATTTTACTCAGGTATCAAGCTATCCCGTGCCCGCTTAGTTCGCAACATTTCTTTTGATATTTTACTTCGCTGACAGTTTCGTGAAATGATGTACTTCTGTCAAACATTATCCAGGTTTTTATCTGATTTTATATTTTAATACATTGTGATTTGTTGAAAAATTACATTTTTGATGAAGTTCTTTATGATTTGATTCATTAAATTGCGATCACACTCTGATTCCTTATAACGGAACAGTAGAGAAAATTAAAGTCTCTGTGTGGTATAAATTGACAAAGAGTTGGTGAATATCTATAATAATATGGAAAGAGATATCGCACAAAGTTATCCACTATTTCCAATATTGAATATATTTTCAGTTATATAAACTAATTTTTCTAAGTTTATATTGAAAATGCAGCATGATGAGAGGAACCGATAGGTACGGTCTTCAGAACCCATGACTAAAGTAACAGAAGCGATAAGAGAGAAGACAGTAAGATGATAAAAGACAGTAAAACATTTAAGGCACAAAGAAAAAAAGTTATATGTGCTCATGCAGAGAAAACGAATATTGGAGTCATGCAGAAGCTTCCAAAACAAATGGTGGAGGTCCCGTCATTCTAACCGCAGAGTTGGAGGAACAACTGATGAAACATTGTTAATGATGGTATCTGTATTTTGTAGCCAATTTGTTCAGATTGGGCACTATGACATTTAAAATAACTGAACCTAACAGCATTGACCAATCCCTTTCCCAAACAAAATAAAGTTTCAAGGAAATTGCTTTCCTCGCTGCTTAGAAAGCACGAGAAAACTTTGTCAGTGTTCCAACCAACAGAAACTTCATTCCCTAGAACCATTTTGTTTAGTTGTAAAAACATAATATTTATTTTGACCTCCCTTCAGCCTTTGAGAGGCAAGACGACAAACTAGACAGGATATATCATGTAGACGCATATAGCCTGACAGTGTTTCAAAGTAAAGTCTAAAATTAATTGGTTTAATGCATAAGACTGTCTCCTAAGTAATCATAATATCCACGTAGAATTATAACGGAAACTAGGACCTTTCGTTGGTATAAAAACGCTTCTCCAGCAATTAAATTTGATGTTTTCCCAGATGTATCTCATTCCAAAGTAGATTAGACAAATTCTGAAAACTGCAAAACACTAGAAGTGGCCACCCATCTTCTTCATCCTGAATGACGACTGCAGCCGAAAGGCAACATCAGTATTATTTAATTTGCACGAGAAAGCCATATCACGTTAACTTCCCTATCCTAAAATAATGTGTAGAAATGTGTAGTGTTTAACGTCCGCTTTTACTACATACGGAACCGCAGGTGATGACGCTAATGATACATGAGATGAACATGGAGCAACGGTGGAATGAGATGGCGGGGGAAACCGGAGATCCCGGAGAAAACCCGCCCCAGCGCCGTGTTGTCCACAACAAATCTCACTTAGCGGTCGCCTGGGATTGAAGACGGGCCGCCTTGGTGAGAGCCAAGCGGTCTAACCACTGAGCCACGGCACGACCTATCCTCAAATAAAAGGCAGCGTGCGAGAAAGATATTTATGTCACTTCCAGAAACCTATAATAGCTTATGTACTCCTTAGTGTCCCTCTGGGGTCTATTATGCTCATATAACGTCTAGACATGTTCACAATGGATAAATTAGATACCAGAGGGTATATAGTAGGCTCAATACATTCCGACCAATTGGTCCATGTCAAATAAACAGGGATAATTGCTTACTTTAGTATTGAAGGACAGAGAAAAGATGATGCTATGGTATATGGTATCAGTGGTATGACATGGAAGTGGAAGATTTCATCGGTAATTCCAAGTAAACCCCCACCATTTGATCTTGAGTTGCACATAACGTAAAATCATTCTACGTAATCTGTACACGCTACCTTAAGTTCTAGATCTTCCACATCTGCTACTTCCTCAGAATCTAATATAGCCTTGCCTTGCCAACCCTCTGCCTCTCCCATTACCATCGTATCTCCCACGCATCAGTGGTCAATGAAATATAGAACTTTCAACACAGGCTCCTTTCAAATCCTTCCTGTGTTAAAACTCAAGAAAAAATCTACTACAAGCGACCAAAGATCCCGCTCTGCTGCTTCAATCTCGTCATCTACCCACAAGAAGCCGTTAGAGGAATACACAGAGTAAAGAAAAGGAAGGGGAAGAAGCAGAGGAGGAGGATGAGGAAAAGGAGGTAGAAACGGTAGAAGAAAGGGAATTGTCGGAAGGAAGGCATGCGTAAGAAGAATTACTTCATTGGAGATAAATAATAGTATTTTTAAACTCACATTCTTAAAATACAGGCTTTGGTAATCAACCAAATGAAAACGATGCTATTTGCATGTTTAGTTGCCAGAAAACGGTTGTCCAATCTTCGTACAGAATTGAGGATGAAATGCAATCAGTGCAGTGCCTGGGCTCACGGAGGTTATTCAGGAGCGGAAGTAAATATATGCTACTAATTTCTGCAAATAGTTTTTCTTTCTCATTCGACTAAATAAAAACAGGGCGTTCCTGAAAGTGCAAGTATGTTTTAAATAAATATTCATATGCAATATTTTGCTCCATGGTCTATCCCTAACTAATATTGTATATCTGAATGGCATATAAATTAAGGATTTCATCTTTGGCGCATGTTTACCTTACCATTTAGACAGCCTTTCTTGACTAGTAAGTGTTCCTTAAAACCATGTTTGGTTAAGAATCTTAGAATTAAATAATAAATGAGACTTAAAATAACTAATGTCAATCTGGTTTTAAAGAAAACTATGGTGTAACAAGGAATTGTGGTTACGAGTTTGGAGGAGAAGTTTTACGCAGTAACTGGCTACTGTTTCTATTACAGTAGTTCTCATAAAAGTAATTTTTCTAAGGCAAAATTCATATTCATTTCCTTCCATGAGCATCGATTAGAGTTATTGAATTTTTCTACCCTGTAAGAAGTAGGTAGAAGAAATATTGCATTCCTCAAAAATTGATATATAGATTTCACTGGAGTACATGATTTGAGAACGCCTAAATCTCCCCAAAAACTCATTTTTTAAGGAAAATGTCCGTGTGTATGTGTGTGTGTGTGTGTGTGTGTGTGTGTGTGTGTGTGTGTGTGTGTGTGTGTGTGTGTGTGTGTGTGTGTGTGTGTGCAGGAGCACAAATGTAACTACAGATTATCTCTCAGGAAACAGATGTCAGCAATAGACATTTACAACAAAATTTCACTACAGCAAACAACACTTTAAGTGGAAAATTTTCACTGCTTTTCTTATTTTCCCAAAATAACCGAGAAAATTTAGATTAAAATACTTTTAATTATAAATAAAATATACAGGGAACTTTAATTGTGCAAATAGCTTGTGAAGAAGCTGCAGATCTGTTTCAAACACAGAATTTACTTGAAATAAACCTTTTGTGGCATCAGCCATTTACGAGTTATCCCATTGCTGTTGGTTTGACTTCTTCAATATCTTATCATTTTTAAATGCTGTCAACAGTTATTTGTTTCTTGGCGATGTCATGGAAATATGATATGCCAGGAACTACATTTAAATATCGCTTCGGTTTGCTCTATTATTCCTCTTTTTTCTCTGATAGGAAATATGTAATGAAATTACTTAGTAATGATTAGCCCTAAATATTAAGATTAATTTAGAGAAACTATATAAAATAAATTATAACGAGTAGCGAATGTCATATGGATATAAGAAATCATAGTTTTCTTTAACGTTCATCATAGTTCCAAGACGTGCAACAGAAAATAATTACATCCTTTCCAGATTTATTCCCTGTGTCAGAATTGAAACTATATGCTGTTACAGATCATATAAGTTCTTACACTTAGTTTTACTGCAGTTTACTCGCATCTTTCACCGCCGGATTCATCTACATCAAATTTAAAACTCATACCTTAATCGGATGAATTATGACGAAAACTGAAATGTTAAAATATATCACAGAGTGAGAATACCTTTTGCAGCACATATCGATTTCTTTTATCAATAAGTAAATATCTGTTATTTACCATGTTTTATACTACCGTAAGCTGCTTTGACAAAAAGTAAACCCATAGATATATGAAAACTTGAATCTCTCACTTAGGAATTCAAATAGCACTTGTGAAAAGAACTATTAAAACACGCGAAAAAATTAATTACGGTGAACTTACATTATTACCAAAATTCCGTTCTTAATGTAAGAAACATATTTGTTATGTAGTAAAATCAAATAATGCAATTACTACAGGTTTTAAATATTTATTTCCCGGAAAATTAGAAAGATATAAAATACTCTTCATTTGTTGATGAAGGTGACAATTCTTTAGACCATAAAATAATCTTACACCATTGGGTAAAAATATAAAGGCAAATACTTCACTGATTTCAAATATTCCATATAATGCGATTTTAGTGACAGTCCCTATTTCTTACTGACTCTGTCTTGCTGACAGTTGGGAGTGTACCTCATGGAAGAAAATCAATTAACCCTTCAAGTCAATTTATGTCAGCACTAGTCAAAGCAATGAAACATAATGCACGGTGTTAAATTTGGCTTAAGATTTCACATCAATAGTTAAAAATAATAAAAGTAAGATACGTTTCAGATTGGCAAATAATATAGAAATTCATATTTGACTTGTCCGTATCCCCCAAATCTAATTTTACTTTCTCTGCTAGGTGCTTACTATTGGTAGGGAAAATATCGCATTCCACCCTGTGGCGGGATACTTCTGAGGTTAATTGTGACACCAGACGGTCGTACCTGCAGGATGGCTCGGCAAGTCGGTGTCTCTGATTCGAATTACGTTCTCGGCTTTTCTTCTGGTCCGGATGGCTGTCTCAGTAGATTGGCGTTCGCTATTCTTATTATATGTACCCCGTCTAGGATTACCTCCGTGGAGAGACAAGGATCTCTTCGTATGGCAGTTAAGCGGTAACGAAGATCTGAGGCAGAGAATATAGACACTGGTAAAAATGCCGCAAAACTTGCTGATGTCGAATGAATGAATTAATGAATGAATGAATTCCTGTATTTTCTTTAAGTGGAACATAGGGCCTTCTGAACCGCGCAACCTCGAGGGCCTTAGGCAACGGGTTGAAGATCAGAGGTTTCCTGATCAGAGAGATTCCGGGATAAGTGATCAGCCCAATGCCGGAAGTGAAAGTACAAGAGAGATGGAGAGGTAGGTAAGATGATAATGGGGAAATCGGTGGAATGCTTGCGGGGGAAACTGGAGTGCCCGGAGGAAACCCGCCCAGCGCTATATTGTCCGCCACAAATCTCATTTTTCGGTCGCCTGGAATCGAGCCAGGGCCGCCTTGGTGAGAGCCAAGCGGTCTAACCACTCAGACATGGCGCAGCCTTGCTTATATTACTGCTATTGTATTTCTTTGTTTCACTTTCATTTAGCACGCACACCGAAGCTAAAGGTATTCCTGTCGAATCAGCGGAACGTTCACACTTGCACTCCGATTTCGGGGAGTTGAAATGACCTTGGTTGGCCCCATAGCTCAGTCGGTAGAACATCTGCCTGCTGTGCAAGGGGTCCCGGATACGACTCCCGTCTGGGGGTTGAGAATTTTCTCCAACCCAGATGGTTGCCCATCTTCTCCAGAGTCTAGAATAATGAAAGAGAGTGTGAATGTGTGCTTGACCTAGTGATGAAAATGCAAAGTACAAGCAACCCAACGTATACGAGTTAAGGCCATCAACATGTTCCAAAGGAGAACGGCCGCCGATATGACCACTGGTAAAAACTTTGTATATGTGGCACGTCTAAACTTATTAAGCACAACAATTTTCTGTATTTTCGTGATTTCCATGAACGGTAGCTGGAATTAACCTTCGGAACATGAGTGTTTCAGGGAATACTTTTATTACATTTGTGCACAAATATAAGTCTTACAGTAACGTTGGTTTCCGTAACTCTTATTGGTAATGACTGAATGCGACTGGCGACAGCGACTGGCTTTTACGATTTTCCGTGGCTGTGGAAAGTGATATAAGTGATCGATTTCTCAGGAACGTTTGGAAAAATTTTATGATAGTAAAAGGAAACACATATCTAATTTTGTGTAGATAACATGGTTAGTTACCCTACAAATAATTTCTGATAAGTGTTAATCAACCACTGGTATAATAATCGTAACGTACTTTGCAAACAAACCTATGGGATAAAATAGATCAGTGAATTTAAGAGATCTACAACCTGTGCACATTATAATTTCTAAGATAGTATGGCATGATTTAGTGGATTTATCATTGGCAGAATAGCAGTTTTGATCTCCGTTTAGTAGATTTAACGATGGAATACATCTCTCAGAGCAGTAATTAGTTTAAACTACTTCTTATTTTATTATGTATATATGATGAAGGATTCTACATAATCGTGCGCAATTAAACGATATAAAACTAAACGATTTCATATGAGAATTGTGACGGTTATTTCATACTTTTTTCAAATATTTAAAAAATTTTTCTCAATGTTCTAGGAAATATGATTTGTATAAAATAGGATGTGAAATAGGGTATGCCACAGAATGATATAACTTATGTAATAGTGTATAAATGTAAATGTGAGTAGCTGGCATGCTTAATTTGTAAGATTACTCTCTCAGACTGCTCGATGTTCACCATTTCCTCCAAAAGCACTTTTCGGTCTTTGCTCCAGACCATCTTCAGTGGATTCTGCTCCAGCTACTGCCTGAGGACATTCGTCTGACTCTCCAAGAAAGTTAAGGCTCCTCCCATTGAAGATCCCCTGATTTTTAATGCCAACTTTTGGAACTGGAATATTGGGACTGAACACAGATGATTGGTTGTCACCTGTGATATTAGCAGGTTGGAGTTGCTTCGTCTCTGGATGTGAAGAAGTTAAACTCTTGGTTGTTTGTTGTGGCAAATATATTTCCTCTTCTATCTCAGTTTCTGGAACAATACCCTGATTACCAGTTTTCTGTTGAAGTAGATATACTTTCTCTTCCATCTGTTTCATGCGTAACCTAGATTGGTTGAAATCTGGATTAAATTTAACTTGATCTATATTTTTTATAATAGTGGGTTGAGCTACATCGGTGTTGGCTTTATTGACTTGTTGATGAATTTTAGAACACTATTAAATGCTGGGGTATAAAAATTAAAAATATTTTCTTTTTCACTATTTAGAATATAAATTTCTTTTCCCAAATATTCAGTTCATTAACAGCTTGTACATGTTTTAATAGTTGTATACTTTGACCAATTTCATGGTTGTATTTCCAGAAGTGATTTCCAGCAGTGATTGTAATTTCTGGTTTGTTTAAAGTAGTAATTGATTTTATGTGATTTTTGTATATATGCTCATTAATAATTTTAAGTATGGTTGATTTCTTGAAACCATTGATTTCAGCAACATGTAAAATAGTTGGTTCCTATTGGTTATTACAATAATTTTGTGAAGTGAACCATTAGGATAGAAGTAATTTAGATGTTCTAGAAACATTGTGTACAGAGAATCCAAAGTATACAGATAATTTGGTGCCATTCTACACAAGATCATCGTCTGCAGAAACTTATAGCTCAACGATGCAAAAATAATCACTTTTGAAAGGACAGAATCTATGAAAGCTAAAATTGTAATAGATTATATTAATGGTTTTGAGGAATAAATTCCAAGGTATTTAAACGACAGGAATTGTTGTTATTTTCAACTATAACAGCATAAAATAATTCTCACTTCGATACTACGGCCGGAGAGAATACTCATTGCTTCAGAGTGCCGAGGCATCTACGAGAATTCTTGCAGATCGTCACCAAAGGTGAGAGTAATTAATTACCTTAATCATTTATACGTCTTTTGCACAAATTAACTGTTGCAGAATTATAGTTAAATATACCAGTAAATATAGAATACCCTTACATCAAACCAAACTATGAAGTAATATAACCGTAGCAAAATTAACACTGGCCGCATCGACCTAGTTGCAGAATTTCTAGGCATTTTTATTTATCCTGTGACAGCAATATTATTAGTTTATGAATAACCGTAAATGTTAGTGAATGACTGTAAACGAATACAGCATGTTTTATGTCAACATTCCGTTAATGAATTGTTAACTTTGTAAAATTTGCATAGTTGCTCTTCATAAGTTGGTTACGACTGACTCTGCTGCGAATAAAACTTCCGTTAATGTTCTCCTCTACAGAAATTCCTATAGCCTATGTGCGGTGCTGTGCTCCAGTGGCTGGAAGCCTCTCCGGCTGACTAATTCTAATCCTTGGAGCTTTTGTTTATAATATAATTATATTACGTCTTGTGTACCAAAGAGTTTCAGGTTCAACAAATATTGAGGTATAGGTATGCTTCTTATGCATATGGTTCAAACCATTAATATTTTACTGTGAGATAAAATAATGTAAATAAGCCGAGAACTAGCTTAAATTTTTAATTCCCAGAATATACTCAGAAAGTACTTATTCTATGCTTTTAAGCTTCAAGTACTGTGCATTCTTAGATTTGTTATAATGAATGTGCAACAAAAAAGCAATATCTGAAAACTAAGGAAAGAATGATCAATATACTAGCAAAGGGCTACAGCTGGTAATTTCAGATATTATTAGAAAAATGATGTAAGGATGACATATGTGCAACATAAGTATGCTACAAGCTTTGAATTTCAAAAATTCTATATTTAAGCATACCCACTTACATAGTTAAAATATTAATTGCAAAAGTAGGCATGTATCGTTCCATGCAGTTTCATTTATCCAAATACCAATTTTGCAAGCCCCTCGAATATTTCAGAGACCATTACCGCGTCAGCCATTCCTGTTGTAGCCGAGCTTCTTGCCGAGTGAAACTGGCTTTTGCCGTTTTTTTTTTTTTTTATCTTTCTAATTTTTGTGTTCCAACGTTTAGCCATATCGAACGATGAATAAAATGATGCTGAAATGAAACTAGGATTCATTGAGAGCTTACAGTTACGCGATATTCATCCTTTTGGATAAGGGAAACCCCCGGGAAAACCTTATTCGAATAACTCAACCTGACCGAGATTCGAACTCGGGAGGCGGTTGGCCCGATATGAAAGAAACATTGTGAAACAGTATTTTGGGGCCCTTAATTCTTACAGAAAGTACTGAAAATGTGTTCCACTGGCTTGAAAATTGCGGTTAAAGTTTTTATTGACCTGGTGTAGTTTGTCTTCAGAACTGTTCAAAGTTAACGGAAGAAACTTTTCAAGAAAGCGCTGGACTGAACAGATGTGAGATCCGAACAGACAAAGAATTAATCCGTGAGAGAAGAAGAAAATGTCTTGATTCAATTTTTTGTTCCTTTTTACATATGTTTTATGTGTACAGTACTATTTTAATGTTACATACAGATAAAATTTATAGCAAATGAGGTGAAAAGCAGAACGATTTTGACTTTTATGTGCGGTAAACTTAACGGAGTGAACGGATCAAAACGTTACATCAAGAATGATTTTAAATTGATTCTCCATGGAGTGGAGACTAATCCAAATCAATGGACATTTTTTCGCAGATGCCCGTATATAAATCGATGGAAATCTGACGAGTACCTTCTCCAAAGCTCAGAAACCATATCTTTCCGAATACATTTTTAATGCGTTCTACCCGTCAAAAATGGTTATCTGAATTATTCATTATTGGGAGCACCTACCACAGTGCTGTATTTTGAACAATTAGAAGGATTTGACGTAGCTTTTATTGTAAATATGTTGTGATAACATGAGTGAAAAGCTGCTAACGATTTTCACTGAGGAAGTTCTAAACTATAGAGGGTACTCCTGCTAGAGCCAATACAAAGGGCGATATACCGAGTAGAATAAGCTTTTAATCAGATTATTATTACGCCAGTGGCACTATTCATTCGTTTCGCCGAGAAATAAGCTAACTTGAGCTCCTTGTAGATAATTAGTTTCGATATCTGATGCTCTAAAGATATGCTACAAAATTATGATATGTTTCGGCTAGTTTGCTTTCCTATCCTTTGCATGTGGGACGCAGCGCTGTAAATGCCTTCCTCCCACACACAAACGATAACTGTAGCAAGAAAGTAAACTAAATGGCATGTTTCTATGTTGGTAGTAAATGTTCTTCTACGTAGCCAAAGCGATATGTCTAGTGCTGCATGAACCTACAGAAACTAAATGAACAAAGGGGTTTTATTAGCCTACTACACTCGAACTGCGGCTAGTAAGGCTGCACAATTTATTTCTCACTACGCAACAAACCTAATGTAATTACTGGAGTCGAAATCGTCGTGGAGGGTCCTGCTTCCCCATTTCCTTCATTCCCTCTTTTCCTTCTCATCCCAAGCTCATTACCACGGCCTGGTGCTACTCCCCTCAAATAGCTTAGTGGAAGCCGCCTTTTCTTCTATGGCAGCGCAGTGGAGCTGAAAAATTGCCTTCTTGTTATTACTTTTATTCCTGTTTCGTGAAGGCAAAAGATGCCGGGACATTTTTCTAAATTATTTTTGTCTACTTTACCAGAAATGTTTCCCACCTGAATGCCACGTTGCCCCCACAGTGTTTTCTGACTTATTTAACATGCAGTGCTATTGTTATTTACTTCAGACACCTTTATTTACTAAATGGATAAATTTATATAAATGGCTTTTAACGAAAGACTTCTAAAACACAGCGGGAGCAAAATTTTTACGCTGAAGTTCTGAAGAAAATGTAACAGATACTTATATAAATTATCTAGGAACAAATTGTTTTGATCATTCAAACAGATCTGTTTAGTAATTTATTATCTAATTGCATTGGTAAGAAGCTTGTAGCAGATAAAACTTCTGGAAGATGTCTTATTTGCGTTTTACTTCGAGTTTCATATAAAGTGTATTTTACAGTTTTCGATTTACTTCTGTTTGTACCGGTTATGAAGCAAACGGCATATTTTGTGCAATGTCCATGTATTTTTCAACTTACACAAATAAGTGTTTATATTATACTCATATTTTGGAGATAATTTTAATTACTTGCCAATACTTGAGAAAATTCACGCAAAAGGCCACTTTCCTTACCTCTGCATAAATCGCAGGTTTGTCAGTCAAAATGTATAAAACTCTACTCATTTATTAAGAAAACAAAATATAAGCGTAATAATAAAACAATAAGCCAAATGAATTTGAAATATTACAGATACATTTTAATAATACTATTATTTAGTACTGTAAGAAACCTCACCAAATAGAGATGCTTTACAGGAATAAAGAAAAGACTGAAGGAGTAAATCTGAATTGAAACGTTGTCAAAATACTAGTGCTGTATACATATAAAACGCAATGATACCAATGCAACCGTAAGCCTTGCATTTGTTAGATCCCAATATCCAGTACCATCGGACCGACCCCTTTGATCCTGGCTTGCTTCGTACTAACTCCGGGTTCGTAAGGAGTGTTGGCGTGGTTCTCCTTCTGTCAAGACTTTCCCCTCCATCATTACATTTCACCTCTTATCTATTTTTATTTGTCTCGAATACTAAGTATCCCGGTAGGCGTGGGGTATAGGCAAAGCTAGGCGGGGCTATACTGACTCCATGTTGAAATCGTTAGGAACCTCACCCTTAATATTGCACTGATCAGATTTGGTCAGCCTTAGGAAACCCCAAAACTAGTAATTTATGAAAGATATAGATTATTCTATTACGTCATTAAAGGCAAAACGTAGCTCTAGTTGATTCCCTGAGATTGTAAGTATTTCGAACATATCGGATTGGGACATCTGTGAAATGGAGGGCATTCAGAGATTTTACTACAGCAAACACTTTTGAGGGTCGCCGGGACAACTCTTTGGTTTTGTTTGTGATTCGCTAAGAATTATTGGCGATTTTAGCTCGCCCATTACCAGTTCCTAACTTCTGATTAACTACTATGGAGAAACCCTAATCAATGTGCTTTGAAGTGCTAGGATAAGGCTATAGATCCCCTCGATCAGCGGTTGCGGATATCCCTTGCTGGGTACCTTCAGCTAATAAATGGGAAAAATATAACTTGGTGGAGCGAGGTTCCGCGGAAGGTTGCAGTAGTAGCCTATGAAAATTCAATGGGATAAAGAGGGGTATGTACAAATATGTAATAAAACAGAGAGAGGATAATACTGGTGAGCTTGGAAACATGAATTTTATGTGAGCAACAGTATGCTGTATGATATAGTGGAAGGAAACATGATCTTGGAGAAAAACAGTATGAACTGATAAGTTACCATTTGGATATAAAATAATTAGTAAAATTATTCATAGGAAAAAATATGTTATGTTATTAAACAATTCAAAATATGTGTTGTTAGAGAAAGAAAAAAATGATGCATAATATCGACCAACGAAGAAACTAAAGACAATTGGCAAAGGTGTGGTACATAGACAAAAATCAAGATTCTGAGGTGCAGATGGGGCATAGGAAACATTGTAGTAAATAACACTAGTCTCAAAACAAAAAGGAATCTACCCATAAGGAATCCTAAATTTAAAATAAAGGAGCTTAGCCGCAAAATCCTATCTTAAAATTTTATGTAGGTGCTTAGCAATAAACTGCCTATTAACTCAATAACACTGCTTAACTTAGCTGTTTCTGCAAATTTATCTCATATCTCACAGGGATGGAGTTATCCAGGATAATAAAGGAATAGGCCACTAATAAGTGGATAATAGTTGTACAGTAATGTTTCAAATTTAATGGGCTCTTGACGAAGAGATTCAGGAACATGCATAAGGCAAAAGGCGACATAAAAATAAAAGTTGAAAAGAATACTATTGACGTCACTGAAGAAATACTTCTTGTAAAATCATTCCAGCTCGTGAAAAGGATTAAAGAGAATATATGGAAAGGGCACCTAAAGTCAGGACGAAAAAGAAAACTCAGTACAGCAATGGTTGGAAGTATTAATTTCATTTTGTGGCTTTCTGTACCGAATTAGTGGAGTATGGGAATTCATGGTAATTAATTGTTCTTTCGAACTAGCCATCTGTAGGAGAAGATAGATTCAGACTGAAAAATTCAATGCCATAGCCGGGATTTGTATCAAGGCTCTTCCGGTCTCTGTCCTGCTGCTCCAACCATTGGGCTATCATAGCAACTTGTCAGCACGACACTAAATTCTCCAGCTAACTCTTATAAAACCACTAGGAGTTCTCACATACAAATTAGACAACTAACTTATTGTCGACTTACTCTGCTTTATAGTTCAGACCACTACTAGGTCAATTAATGTAAAGTAATTGTTCTTTCACACTAGCCTTTTATAGGACAAGGTTTAGAAATTTAGAGTCAGAATGGAAAATTCAATTCCATAGCCAGGATATGAACCACGAACTCTGCCTTTCCAAAACTGAGTAGTTTATGTCCTGTACGGCTGAAATTTTATAACGATAATTAGACATGATAATTTGTTTGTGCAACTTTAATTTTAAGATATTCTTCAAAATAATATCACCGTGTTATATAGTAGCTATAAGTACGTGGTGAAATTTATATTTTAACTTCATTTCAACTTAATACTCATCTTCTAAAGGAATTTATATTTTAATAAATTCATATGAAATGTGATAATGTTCAATAAATTTAAAAACGTGGCATTTGAAACTATTTAGTACCATCTATAATTTGAAGCTTAATATTTAGCCTATTTTTCCTAAAGGTTTACTGAAAAATAGTTTATAATTTCTGTGTTCTAGAACATTATTGTAAAACGTTCAACTTCAGTTTACTATAGAGACTGCCATCATAGAAAAGATATTGCTCTGTAAAGCACTTATTTGGAAACTTTAATTTTGAAATAAATGTAAGCATATCGATTTTGAACAGTAGCTTTCATATGATTTTAACAAAGTTAAAGGGTTTGTCTAAATTTAACAACAGGCTGCATATACAGATGACTTTGTTAGGCAGATTTTCTTTCTATATAAACGTAAACAAGTTCCTGCATTACAAAGGAATAGCATTTCGTAATGCAAACCATCAATGTGCGCTGTCAGCAATTTTAAGAGTATAACTGATTCAGTTTTTGAGTCAAAAACGACCGTCTATTCTTTCTAGTTATCAAAATACTGAGCTTATAAAGCCAGTGACCTATACAGCTGGAGAATTTAATGTCGTGTTGACGTGTTGCAATGGCAGCTCAATGGTTAGAGCAACCGAACGGAGACGGAAAATCCGTGGTTCAAATCCGGCCTATGGCATTAAATTTTTCAGTTTGAATTTACCTTTCCAACCTTACCCTACACACGCCTAATGTGAAGGAACACGCAATATCCATAATCCACTAATTCGGTACAGAAGACACAAAACGCAATTAATACAATCCAACCACTGTTCTGGTGATTTTCCTTTTCTCATCCTGTTCTTAGGTGTCCTTTCCATATTTTCTCCAATAAAATATATCTCGGTTTCACGTTGAAGAAAAATCGAAGTATGAAGTTGTGTTGACGAAGAAGTCCAATGTGCTCATAAACGCGACAGCTTCGTATTGGTAGACCTATTCATATGTAAATCAAGTCCTGAAGCTTCTGGTATATCTCTGCCACTGATATCAATATCGGCACCGTTGATATTGCTGTTGAAGGAACTCTGTCTTTTAACTTCCCGAGTTGGAATTTTGGTAGAAAGATTTTCCCTCACTTGGGTGTTTCCTTTAGGGAACTCTCTATTAATTTTCTCCGGGTCAATGAGGAACGTCCTTTTATAATCGTGTGGTCGACCTTAGCTTAAGCAGAAGTGATTTAGGTCGTTAAGTGGTAAAGAAGCCATTGAGATATGTAACATATTCGTCGCAACCGAATGTTTCACATATTTACGATTTGCACTGAGTGGTAGAATTTTAACAGTCTTTGACGCAGATTTAGATTTCGCTTTCTTCCCTCCCCCCCTTTTTGCCGCTTGCTTTCCTAGCATCGATCTGAGGTGAAGTGAGGTGGTTTCCAATATATCAGTAGCAGAGGAAGGTGCAGGAAGAGAGAACACAACGTAAGAGAATAGGCATAGAACAGAAAAGAGATAAAGAGGGTAGAGAAATATGCGGCGTTAAGGGAATGCTAGCAGTTCACACTTTATTAGTGCAATCCTTTATGGTGACATTTTAATTTTGGAAGGGAATGTAGGCTTTTGTGTCAACGGGATTGGAAGAGAAGAAAAACCAACTCCTGAAGGCATGTTCGCGCCCTAGAGAAAAACACAAATTACAAGAAATGAAAACAGTAAAAAAGAGAAAGGTAGAAAGTTACCATGTAACCTGACATTCCCTCTCGTACTTGGAAAGTCCTCAATAGCCATGCAAACGGCACTCCTGTTGGGGCACAGAAAGTTCCATGTGCCTTTTCTTTGTCCATACACGGAGATAAAAGGCTTTTATTTAGTGCTAGAATAAAGGAACAAATGCAAAGGAAAGATGCTACCCTACTTATAGGGCAATTGCACTTTCTGTTGGTGAACTCTGAGAGGGAGTACACGCTCACTTGAACACTATATATGTATGCTTCTAAAATGTTCAGCTGCACGTTAAAGGTGAAGATACCAAGTTTCAGTTCTTAAATAATTTAGTTTTGTTTTCATTTTAGGTTCCCAATGCTCTGGAGTAAAATTTTATTTCTCCAAATAGCAAAAAAGTCTAAATGTCAATGTGTGTTACCAAACGAGTGGCTAAACTGAAACTTGAGAGGCCCGCATTCAGTTCCCGTAGATCAAGTACTCTAACATGGAACTTTTGTGGCTTTCTCTGCTCGTAAGTCAAATGCTTGGAAGATAACTCTCCTATCATGACATGCTTTGTCTCATTCCTTTTCATTATGCTTCAGATGTGCGTTCAGTTTTCGCGGTGTGCGGCAGTAAGAGAGATGTTGTAGATGCTTTCTTCAAGAAGAGTATTCTCCGGGAATACTACAGGGTTATATGTTGCGTGCGACTACGGAAAAATAGGGTGTACTTACCCTTAGGCACTTGCGTCTTTGTAGTCCGTCTGCAACGGCCTGTAGCTACCTGTGGTTCCTTCAATTCATCCTGTCCTCCTGAGCATCGATAGCCACAATAGGTGCGTGTAGATCGCAGTGCACGAGGTTCTCCCCTCCCTTATATATGATATAAGTATCCTATGCGATATCTGATGAATTAATTAATTCTGACTTTAATAATCATAATAATCATGATGGCTTTGATGATGATGATGATGATGATGATGATGATGATGAGAATGATAATAATCTAAGCCAGTGTTGTTTTAGCGACCAGCTATAAAATAAAATAAATTATCTTACAATGGTAAGGAATTACCCGTATTAAGGTACTCTGTTATTATATTTGTTTATAAATACTTTTAATTTGCGCTTTCATACAATGTAGAACCAAAGAATTGTTTTCTATACTACATTATTTTAATGTCTGTTAAAATACTTTCTTCTTTGTTTCGATATCGATGGGTGTTCAGATATTAATTTCTATGCTAGGTTTGTTTATATTATTATTTGTGATAACAGAATAATTTGTTAAATGTGTGGACGGAAAACCTGAAGCAAACAATGTCCGAATACCAACGTTGCTTTCTATGCTTTTGAGACACATCATGCAGCTATTAAGAAGTATCTCATAAAACAGTTGCTTTGGCAAATATAAATACAAATCGTCTCATACTACTTATAATCTCGTAAATGAATATAAATTGAAGTAATCTAAACACATATTTTTAAACGTTCATTTCAAGCAACTACTTTGAACTTGAAGCAACAGATTCATATAACCACTGACAGGACTTTTTGTTTTTTTAATTTTACGTCTTCCAACGTTAAGTCATATCGGACGATAAATGGAATGGATGAAATGATGCCGGCGTCCATAGAGCTCAGAGTTACCCAAAATTCGTCTTTCAGGATAAGGGGAAACCCTGGAAAAAACCTTATCCAGGTAACCCATCCTGACCGAGATTCGAGTTCAGGAACTCTTGAACGTGAGGCAGACACGCTACCATCAACGCTACCGAGGCGGGCAGTGATAGAATGAGTGTGGTTATGTTTATATTTTGCAAATTTGCAAACTTTTCATAACTTCAGCTGCAAAAGTAATCTCAAATTTTATAACGAATATGATGAGCTTTGTGTTATTCATCCTACTTTCTAAAACTTCTCTTCTTTCTTGATTGAGGTCTTTATAAACAATACAAAACATACATTTGTGTGAACTTGAGTATCGAAGGTTAAAAATTTATGCTTATAATATACGCAACCCTTAAAAACATAAAGAGGGTTTCTGTGTATTAAAGCTGTGGTGGAAGAAACTGAAGTTGAATTTAGTAGATTATAAGTAGGGATATTGTAGGGTAATCACCACCTATTCTTCTTACAGCCTTTAAAATTTTGCGGATATTATTGAAATAGCCTTTTATCTTCATATCAGGGACTTTTGGTCGTTCAGTGGCCGTAATGGTTCGAGCGTTAGTAACCTGCAGCCTAGTAATTGCGGGAGGTTGAAATTCTTAGGTTATGACATTTGTTGTGGGACTACTTCAAGGTGCTGACTAGAAGTCAGAAAAATAACGTAACAATTGTTTTCCAAAATCAAACTCTTCCATAATGCAATAAAATACTGCAGTTGCAAATATGGCAGATTGGTACCACAATCAACACATTAGTATACATATAGTCGGTTTCAGTGTTAATTAAAGATGCTACGTTGCATTTCAAGTTTAATGCAGTCATATAACCTTCCTCCAAAGTCGTCATAGGTGCATCATTTCTGATCCTTATGGTGCTTTCAAATCTCCTTTTACATTTTTGTTACAGTCTATTATTTTTGTAAATGTGAAGTCATTATCCGATAGTATAAATTGGTAGAGCATACACACGTTATGGAAGCAAAAGAATTGGTATTAGGAAGAGGTTATATGTACCGGTGAACTGGAATAAATTCTGAGTTGTAGGTTTGGTGACCTATCGTCTTGTTGTTATGTACTAGGAACCCGAAGATGATGTTCAAAGTAAGATTTGACCCTCTTTGCGCACCACGAACCTTCTCACCCCTTCATGACAGTTGTGTTATTGCTGCAGTTGCTGCGCGAAATCTGTTGATGAGGTGATTTCTGTCATGGGATAGGTAAACACGACAAGTGACGGGATAATCTACACGATGTTGCAAATTTTCCTGTGGCCCATTTCCAGACATTTAATTTTCTTTTATATTTCAAGGACGAGGGCATATATTGAAGAATGGTGGGTAAGCCAATTGAGAATGGAGTTTGCCTTGAGCTACTCTCTACACTGACATTCTGGGTATTACGGAAGCCCAGCTAGACCTTCCCGTCGGGAGAGGCAGGCATGTGTGTTCTGTCCCGGCGGTGTCAGGATGCAATATGCGGGTTATGGATCTCGTCTTCCCCCCCAGACCTAGTCGTTCTATGTCCTTTGCTTTATCCCTTCCTTCTGGAGGTACTAAAATGTAAAATGAGTCTCCAAATGACCTTCAATGCCGAAATGCTCCTTCATTCTTGAACCTATACTTCCCCAATCCCTGAACCACCCTACACTGAAGAACTCTGAAAAAGATGTACTCCTTCCTCATTCCTCAGTCAGTAAATGTAATATCCTTAAAGATGCCCATCGAAGATAAATAGAGAAATTGTGTGTAATTAACTCAAAATTCTTGTTCTGGATATTTATAAAATTCTTACAAAGTCCGAGAAAGTGATTTTAAATTCTGAATGAAAGCGTTAACCCATAGCTGCTCATAGTTCATTCTAATTGCCTATCAGACCTTTACTGATATTGCAGATTGAGCAATGCATAAAAGTATGTTTCCTTATGTGGCAATGGTGTATTACTTATTTTCAGAAGCACATTCACAGTGGATCATATATTTGCATGTAATGGATATTTCTTTAGCCCAAATTGCAGCAGAAGAGCATTTTACAGGCTTTGGTTTGTCAATAGGACGAAGCTCCTTCTAATTTCTGGATGATTACTTGGCAGTACCTGTGCTCGAGGACTAATCAACAATGTCAGAGCCTTATTTTTTCCCTAGTTTCTTAATGTTTTCCTACCTATATCTAGAATGAGCAAGATTTTATGTACAGTGTCTATAAGCACCAGCACTCTTGAATTGCTAGGTTGTTAATAACGCTCTAGTTTGCAGACCTTACTTTCATTTTACACACCATAAATAATTGGAATTTCTTACTAGCATGAACTTCCTACTTATACTGCTATTACGGTAGCATTATACACTTCAGAAGTGACTAAGTTAAGAAGGCACGTTGCAAGGTAAGAACTTCATCGGATTTGATGTCGACTTCAAAGACAACTCATGGTCTCACATGTCAAATTATGTCTTTAAGTTTTTGGCTGAACGGTACCATGTACCATATCCACCTTGTTACCTGATCATACATCCTATGATAGTTTTCACAATTATTAAATGCAAAGCAACGGATCATTGTAAATGGAAGTGGTGCTGGAGAAAGGTGAAGTAATTCCCGAGCACCTCCAGAAGAATTGTTTGAACTATGAATTCGAGGACTGACCGATTTCGTTTCACACTTGTTTATTAGAGCATGATCTTTTTAAAGTAAATGTCTCCTATATTAATGCACTTTTATAGCTCTCTGACAGAAATATGGAATCAATTACTCCGCATATCTTTCGTGTTAATTAATGTGAAACATGCTATACGTGACTAAGGGTATTACAAGTTAATCTGATTTGGTGTTTACTAAACTTTCGTCTCGTCTTCATTAAATTTGCGCTCTCACTTTATGGGGTAGTATGGAGATATATCAACACATAGCAAAGAACAAATTGAGTGTTTTCTTAGTGAGTTTTAAGGACCCTACTTGTCTTGAGCCTTAGGACACTATCTACAACCCTAAGAACAAGGTTTGGGCAGCCTTGCGTCACTGAGAGTTGAATGTAAAACTGAATTAAGGGTTTTATTCAGCCTGGTGATTAGCAAGCCGGACCAATTTTATAAATCTATTTGATAGTTATGCATTTAAATTTTATTATCCATTTGTATAATTTCATAGTGCTAATACCCTGAGTTAATCGATTATCGAAATTTGCGTTATTAGCCACATTCTAAGCCTTTCCGAAGCATCATTAAAGTGTTTGTTCTTCAAATTCTACCACACATTTTAAGCCCAATTGGGAGATTTATTTTAAATCTGAGCAATCTATTTGTCAAAATGAATTTACATTTTGCATCTAGAGATGGTCTGGTATGGTTTTTCAAGCCACAAGCTTTTCATAATTTTCATATATATGTTTTGAATAAAATACTTGTTTGACTGTTTTTGTTTTCCAGCTTAAAGCCGTTCTATGGTTGATTTTCATCTACCACACGAACTAGCAATTCATAATACGTTGAATAAAAGTGACAATGTGGATGAGAACAAAAGTAATGGGACAGTTAGCAAGATGACTTGACAGGGGAAACCAGCAAGCGAGAAACAACTTGCTGTCACTACTTCGCAATCCAGAAATCTCACCTTTGCCCTCTGGGATTGTAATCATATCGCTTAATAGGAAGATTAGCAGCGTTATTTCTCGGTCACGACTCTGCTAATAATTAGATTTAGTACTACATAATAAATCCGTGTGTTTAATAATATAGAATTGAGAATTTATATAATTATGTGTTATTTATTCTCATTTGTTGTTAGCTGTATATGTTAGTGGTGCACCGTTAATGATTCGTTACCAACGTATAACCTGTATTAATGTTTCCTAAAGTGTACAACTACACTGACTAATAATAATTAAACGATATTAGAATTCTAAAAACAAAATTAATTTTCTACAGAACCAATATTACTTATGATTGATATGAATGTTGTATAAACTGAGTTTAATTACACATTTATACTATGGGAATATTGATTTATTTATATTAACATACAAATTATTTCCTGAAATCTTAAAGTTCAAACACAGATGACATACTTATCGACTTCAAAGAGCGAATTCGTCACCGATTCGATTTCACCATAATTGATCCATCATTCAGAAGATAAATTGGTGCAATATCTAGCTCTGTCAATCCTCCACATAACAAGAGGTCCCCAGAAATGGACTGGACTACTCCAGATAGCATAGATGTTTCCTGCAGACACATCTCCAGAGGATTGCCGCTGTTCTGCTTGATATGTTCTATGATAAGGATGCAGTTGGCAGCATTAGCTTCAAGTTTAATTTACTATGCAGTTAACCTTTAGGAAGCAATCTTCAAACCTGAATTAAATTCCAAAACAGTGAGAATTACCTCCAAAAACTGAATAACTTAGAATACCCTTAGTGACGTATAACATGTTTCACAGTAATTAACACGAAAGAGATGCGGAGTAATTGATTCCATATTTTTGATTTGGTGTATACAAAACTTTTGTCTCGTCTTCATTAAATTCGCGCTCTCGCTTTATGGGGTAGTCTGGAGATATATTAACACATAGCAGAAAACAAATATAAGTGTTTTCTTAGTGAGTTTTAAAGATACTACTTGTCTTGAGCCTTAGGAAACTCTGGTGTTAATTTGTAGCATTTAATCTTATTTAGTTTGGGAGAAATTTGGGTTTCTAGAATGCACAAGCAAAAGAGTTGTATTTATAATGCTATGCAAATCGACACTACATCAATGTATATGCTTTGTTTTTAAAGTTATGGAAGTAAATAGCAATAAATCATATCTATTTGAATAAACTAAGAATTCAGGGTACAAGCAAATTAAAGATGCAGAAAATTTCGCCTTTAATAGATAGTCTGACAGATCGATTACACGCGATATATCACGGTCTTCTTCTTCTTTTAATTAACGGCCTTCAGCAGGGTAGGTCATATCAAATGATCCCTGGTCCATAAAAATTAGAGTTACCGGACTTCCTCTTTCAGAATAAGGGAAACCCTCAAAAGAAACCTTATCCAGAAAACCTACCCTAACCCTGACTGAGATTTGACCCCCGAATCTCTTTAATGTTAAACAGTCCCGATACCATCAAGCCTAAGCGGACTTTTCACAGTTATTTTGAGGATTCATAGCTGAAGGATGCTGATGTTCTTCAACAGTGTTTGTGTACTAGATCCACTTAGATACATAGCACAACATACATGTCCCTCATTCCCTATTGGTTAGTTAACCATAACCTCACTTTTCCCTCACCGCATCTCTCCTAATTTTAAACAGTTTCATTTTCAGACACGCGAACAAGAAAAGAGTTTGAAGTGTGAATAGTTTCACAACATTAAGTCGGGGAAGTACACCGTCAAACATTATTAATGAAGTTATAGGAAAGGAAGTGTAGAAGGTAGAACAGTACTGAAGTAATACGGACAAGGACTGAATAATGCGATACTCCATAGTAATTGATCGCTTGTAAGAAATTGCCCCTAAGGGAAGGAATGAGAAAGAAGATGTTACCAGGTGATAAACAAATTGAAGATGCATTGTTCAATTATGCTTGCTGGTTAATTATATGAGTATTTCTATTTGGTCTGCTTGCATTCTGATTGAATTCTTGTCAGCACTCACATAATTTTGTGCTACTGCTTCCCGAGGTGTGAGGTGACAGTGAAAAATGTCTTTGCTCATGTGTGATATTTACACTAATCTTGCTTCAATAAACTAGCAGGAGTTTATTTTTTCTGTCTAATAATGATGTCAAAAAGTCTTACTGCATTCCTCATTAAAATTATGTGGCTAAGATTTATAGAATCAGAAGTGTATCAGAATATAGCTTAAAGTAAATATTTTTGGGGTATAGATAAGAAAATAATACATTTTAACGATTTCATATTTCACATAAGATGTCTGAATCACAGCTATAACTAGGAGAATTTAGGTCATCTCATCAGTGGTGGAATGTAATATAAAAGGAGCTCACATATGATACACTCAGACTTTAATTGCACTCATATTATCTTTCAAATGACAGCTTCATTAACAAACCAAATAAATGTACATTTATGAAAAACTAAAAATAAGACATATTTTATGTGAATGGAATTGGGAAATATTTTTTTGCTCTATATATGCCAGGAATGAAGAAATATAAACATATTTCAGCTCTAATTACATATTTAATAATTCTTTTTAAAATGAATTCAGAAATACCTCTAACGATATGTAAATATGGCCAAATCAAGAAAAGGGAAATTAATTTAATACACTCCTGGAAATGGAAATAAGAACACATTGACGCCGGTATGTCAGACCCACCATACTTGCTCCGGACACTGCGAGAGGGCTGTACAACCAATGATCACACGCACGGCACAGCGGACACACCAGGAACCGCGGTGTTGGCCATTGAATGGCGCTAGCTGCGCAGCGTTTGGGCACCACCACCGTCAGTGTCAGCCAGTTTGCCGTGGCATACGGAGCTCCATCGCAGTCTTTAACACTGTTAGCATGCCGCGACAGCGTGGACGTGAACCGTATGTGCAGTTGACGGACTTTGAGCGAGGGCGTATAGTGGGCATGTGGGAGGCCGGGTGGACGTACCGCCAAATTGCTCAACACGTGGGGTGTGAGGTCTGCCCGGTACATCGATGTTGTCGCCAGTGGTCAGTGGAAGGTGAACGTGCCCGTCGACCTGGGACCGGACCGCAGCGACGCACGGATGCACGCCAAGACCGTCGGATCCTACGCAGTGCCGTAGGGGACCGCACAGCCACTTCCCAGCAAATTAGGGACACTGCTGCTCCTGGGGTATCGGCGAGGACCATTCGCAACCGTCTCCATGAAGCTGGGCTACGGTCCCGCGCACCATTAGGCCGTCTTCCGCTCACGCCCCAACATCATGCAGCCCGGCTCCAGTGGTGTCGCGACAGGCGTGAATGGTGGGACGAATGGAGACGTGTCGTCTTCAGCGACGAGAGTCGCTTCTGCCTTGGTGCCAATGATGGTCGTATGCGTGTTTGGCGCCGTGCAGGTGAGCGTCACAATCAGGACTGCATACGACCGAGGCACTCAGGGCCAATACCCGGTATCATGGTGTGGGGAGCGATCTCCTACACTGGCCGTACACCTCTGGTGATCGTCGAGGGGACACTGAATAGTGCACGGTACATCCAAACCGTCATCGAACCCATCGTTCTACCATTCCTAGACCGGCAAGGGAACTTGCTATTCCAACAGGACAATGCACGTCCGCATGTATCCCGTGTCACCCAATGTGCTCTAGAAGGTGTAAGTCAACTACCCTGGTCAGCAAGATCTCCGGATCTGTCCCCCAATGAGCATGTTTAGGACTGGATGAAACGTCGTCTCACGCGGTCTGCACGTCCAGCACGAACGCTGGTCCAACTGAGGTGCCAGCTGGAAATGGCATGGCAAGCCGTTCCACAGGACTACATCCAGCATCTCTACGATCGTCTCCATGGGAGAATAGCAGCCTGCATTGCTGAGAAAGGTGGATATACACGGTACTAGTGCCGACATTGTGCATGCTCTGTTGCCTATGTCTATGTGCCTATGGTTCTGGCAGTGTGATCATGTGATGTATCTGACCCCAGGAATGTGTCAATAACGTTTCCCCTTCCTGGGACAATGAATTCACGGTGTTCTTATTTCAATTTCCAGGAGTGTATATATCTATCTATAAACAACAAAAACAACATAGTTTCAAAAAGCGTCACATATCACACTCTAAACTAGAAAATCTTAGAGATTTTAAACTATCTACGACCTTCTATAAGGAATAGTAAGTGTTTCATTTTATTAAAGTACAATATCAATTTTTAAATAAGAATGTGCAATTGGAGTATTTCATTAGCTCATCATAAGCTACTGTAAATCATATAAACAAGTTAAAATGTTTCATAAGGAGAATAGGTAATATTTTCATACATTTTAGTAATTCATCATTTATACACAAAAGAGATTCATCCAGTAAGTAACCATTTGCGCATTGGTGCATAGGTTGCTTCCGCGCTACTACACATCATCAAAGAGTCTTCTCGACATTTTTCTCTTGCGCTGTGTAAATTTCTGAAGAAGCAAGTTGTAAGTTTTGTGTCAGTGTTCAACATTAACTATATGTCACCAAGTCCTACCAAATCTCATGCGAACGATATAGGAATCCAGCATATATTTGCTATCATTTTAAGGAAGTGCATGGTAGTACAGTAATGAAGGAAAGACTTGTGATAAATGTTCATCAATGAATCAAAATATGTATATGACGAGTTTCCACCATTCATCAGACATGATTTGAAGAAGAAATTGAGCAGCAAAATTGTACAAGGCAGAAGTATACCTAATTATCGATAAGTTACTGATTTCTCTCTTAAATAATTGTCTTCATTTCTTAGTAAAATTGTGTCCCAGCGTCTTGGTTTAATAGATTGATGACAGCCGACCACAAAACGGAACTCTAAATTCATGGACTGATGTGACAAATGCTTAATGATGTGGGAAATTATGTTAAGAAATAACGCTCCTTCAACAGTAAACAAATTTATATTCAAAATGCAACCATTTTTTTAAATATTAAAGCCAAACGGTTTAGTCTTTCAGATGACGAACGTATATTTATTTTCAATTCTGGGAAACCATGGGCAAATCCCAAAAAAAGATAATGTGCTTTAAGTTTTAGACAACTTCTAGTGAAAGATTGTCTCGTTAGATAAGGACTTCATTGCTTAGTGTGTAGCTAGGCGTTTCTTTTTAAAGAAAATATCAGTTGGGAGCAACAAATGTAGATTACCGTTTATTACACCCTTTACTGATTTCATTCTGTCACAACATACCATTAATGCCAGCAGCATCAAGCTTGTCCAAACCTAGAGGAGGTTTAGAGTCATACAGTATACCCGGCTAAATACACAGGAATCTTTTAAATCGCCAACTCCAAGTTGTGTATCAGTGATTATTTTATATTGATTTAAAGTTACACAAAGCTTCAAAAGAAGTAGCAGTTTGCGAGAGAATTTGAAAGTTACTTTCGTTTAAACTAGGGCTAATAAGTTAAAAGTGATTTTCAGATTTGGTATTTTCAGGGTAAATAACAGGGTAAATAACAGGGTAAATAAATATTTAAAAACTGTTATGTGATAATTTTATTGTATAGGGTATTCAGCACAGGACAATTAACTTCAAATTTAAGGATGGAAACAAGGAAAAAATGTATGGCAATCTAATATTTGATATGGATACGGCAAACTTGAAAACAAATATTCAACCAAATGAGACAAATATATTAGAAAACTATACTTTGTGTGTAACATCTCCTTAAGGAAACGCAACTAAAACTAAATATATCTATACCAATCGGGCCAAACATCTCTATGAAGCAGAGACGTGGAAACATACAGAAAGATAGAAAACTCCTTGAAGCTGAGAGATGATATTTTTAAAATAGATCCAAGGTATTAAATTGACGGAACATATAAGAAATTAGGATATTAAACATAAACTTCATATACAAAATGCAACGGAAAAATTCAAGATCAAAAAAGAAACCATTTTGAAAGAATGGACGAATCCTAGAAAGATCTTTCGACTACTTTCCAAAAGGGAGAAGAAATGTTGATCATTCTGTATTGCGTTGCAAGAGCTATCTACAAAGGGACCAAAACAAGTGTCCCAAGTCCTGATGATGATGATGCTGATGATGATGATGACGACGACGATGGTGATGGTAATAGGAAATAAACAAAATACCAACAAAAAAACTATGAGATTTCTTAGAACTTGAAGCTTTCGAGATTATTTATGTCTTCCAGGCACATCAACTGAATTAAATAAAGTGAACATTTTAGCCGCTTCTAGTGTGACTCATAAGGATCAGTGAAGGAGTGATATAAATAGAATTTTATAAAATTAACACGGATTTCCCCAAGAAACCATACCTAAAAAGTATGTCTTATTTCCAGTATTGTGTGCGAAGACATTTCCTATTAATAAACTCAAACTATCATATTATTCCTGAGTCTTCATCCGACATTTAAATTCGGGCACTAAGAATTAAAGTCAAAAATAATTTTCACAAGGCTATAACACTGCGTGCATTGCTTAACTCTAATCTTTGTTTGATTTTTCCTTCCTGGTTTGTTTTGTGTGCATAATATGCCATAATTACAAAGAGTGGTATTTGATTGCTCATGGTAGGCGGCGAAGAGAAAGTATCGTATTCAATCAAAATATTTGATCTTGATGTTTCCCCAGAAATATACATTTGAGGCCTCAGGAATACGATTTTTTTAGTAAGCTTAAGAACACAAAAGCGAGATGTCCAAAATTTTTACTTGGGTATAGCACCTTAAGTATAGCATCCCCCAAAATGTAACGTGCAAGATTTCTTGGGATTTGGAATTTTGTCAAAATATATTCTAATTATTTTTATTAAATTACTATATACTTAACATATTTACATGAAAAATATATAGGCTAAATTTCCTAGGAATAGCCCGCAAAACCTTTTTCATTTAGAAACAGTTTTTTTTTTCTGATAAAGCACATGAAGTCCCAATATATAAAAGAGGTACTTTCTAATACAGCCTTTGCCATTAGTTGTTTTAAACGCTTTAGAGCGCTGTAGCGTTTCCAATTTTTCCCACGATGCCATGAAAGGATTATTGACTTTCAAGCGCAGTATATAGCGACACGTTATTTAAACATGTAGCTACTGGTTTCCCCTTCATCTTTGTGCCTTTAAATGAAATATGCTATGAAACACTTTCAAGAAAGACTTACCTCAAATAAGATGAAGTAAATAAGTAAGTAAGGGTTCATAAAATTAATTTGTATAAGCTGATGATTGCTTAGTGAAAGACATATATAACACGTAAGTGTTAATTCAGGCATACTTTTGGAGATTCAGGTAATCTCCCATCAGAGCTCTTAAACGGTAATTGGCATATCAAGTTTTCTCAAATTGTTTTAAATATCCCCTTTGCCTTAGGAGCGCAAATCGTATACAAAATGAGAGTAAATCGCTTCAATGTGAGGAAAATCATCTGTGTTACTTATGGCAGAGCTTATCTAAAGTAACTGATGTGCTGCTAGATTTTTACATAGTTTTCTATACTCACTCTTCTGCAAATTATTCTTACAAGTGCTTTTTCGTTTATCTACATAACAATTATCAAAATAGAAATTTAAAGAAATTATCTTGTTGCATACTTACTTGTACATAGATGCAAAGCAATAATGAAATACAGAAGACTTTATACAGCACTGCACAATCTCTTAGAGCTGGCCACTCTACTAGCCTTGAAATTTCCTTCTCTTTATATGCCAAGGGAGATAAGAAGAGGGAACAACGAATTCATCTTTGGGAATTCAATCCAGTATCGAAGAAGACGTCATAAAAGTGTTGTTAAAAGAAAAAAAAATATTTGACAAGCTTTAATGTGCCCTACATTCTTATGTAGTAAGACTTTGTATACTTTTACTGTTTACCCGTTATTCAGAAGGCAGGATAATGGAATGGGTTTAGAGTTATAAATGTTTAATTTAAAACATTAATTAAAATCATTAGAGCCGTTTTTATAAAATACATTTTTTAAAAATTTCTTCTAAAAGGATAATTTGAGGTGGAGGACATTTTTCAAAACCTTCGTGTCACATTCTTAGAAGATATCTTAAATACCAGGTTTGATACTTAGAGGCGGACAGACAAAATTGCGCGCGCGCACACACACGCAAACACTCACACAGAGAGAGACATTTCACCAAAATCGTTTAATCTGGATTCAGCGAGTTTTAAAACGTTCAGTCCTGGTGTAAACGTGGCATTGAATATTCAATACAATATTCACTCTACACCCTTAAAGTGTAGAGAAAGCAATAAATAGCTTCTTTGGAGGTGACAAACCAAATGTTTATTGCTTATGCCAGAGGTTGTCTAAAAATAATTTTGGACAGGTAGAATCAGACTGAAAAATCAAATGCCATAACATGAATTTGAACATGGATCTCCCGATTTACGCTCTGTTGCTCTAACCATTGAGCTACCATGGCCAACGTGCCAGTATGACATTAATTTTCCAAGTGACTTACATTATCCCGGTAAACCACTAGGAAATTCGCATATACAAGGTAGAAAACTCACACGGCTGGTGTGAAAGAACAATTTAATTGGCCGGCCCTCGTAGATATGGTGGTTAGAGCGTATGTCTCTAGCGTACCGTCGCGTAGAGGGTCGTGGGATCGAATCCCGCCTTGGGCATAAATGTATTGTGTATGTGTCTGTTTCTTGTGTGTATGTGTACAACTAGAGAAATCATATCCTTTTGATGGCCAAATGAGTTCTTTCTCAAAGGCAAAGAGAAAAAAAGTCCATTAAAATAATTTGATGGATAAAATCATATTTGGAGTGTTTATTAGCCATATACAGAGTGATTTAAACAGAGCTGACACATTTCTTTCGTTAGTTGTTTCAGAATGAATTGTGCTAGCGAAAACTTACTATACTTAAAATGTAGAGGAATTTTGGGAAATTATTTACCTCTATAGCAAATGTTGAAAATGTCATCCATCCTGCATAAGGAACAACTCACATGCAGTTGCACTTTACTGGCCACTCGTTGGAGGAGTGTTTTCAGTGGCTTGAATCTCCTGTGTGATGTGCTTCAGATCGTCCAATGTCTGGGGCGTGTGGTGTCTTTTAAGTAACCCCATAGAAAGAAGACCGGCAATGTCAAATCCGGAGATCTCGGTGGCCACAGGTTCCTGGAAATTATCCGGTCGTCAAAGAAACTTGCAATTAGTTCCATGGATTCATTTGATGTATGGCATGTAGCGCCATTGCTGAAAATATCCTTGACTCAGCTCTACGTCGTCCAGTTGCTCAACAAACTCCATGAAAATCAGTTGGTACTCTGCAGTGTTCAGTCTGGTTAAAAAGAATTGGCCCCGCTATTCTCTGTGCGGATATTGCGCACCAAACTCCGATTTTAGCCGGGTGCATAGGTGCTTCATGGATGACATGTGGCTTTTCGATGGCCCTATGGCGTGAGTTCTGTTTGTACACATAACCGGATAAATGGAACCATGCTTCATCTGTGAACCATGTGAAGGACAATAAGGCAGGATTTTGCACAGTGAACGTCTGAAACCAACGACAAGAATTCAATCTTTTATACTTATCTGGTTCCTGTAGCTGATGAACAGCCGCAACCTTATATGGCTTTAGGCCCACACTTTACGCAGCTCTCTGACACATTGAGCATGTGTACCCTGTCTCCTGCGACAAACGTCTTAGTGATTTTTTGGGTGACTGCTCCAGTCGTTGTCTTATGCCAACAACAACCGTGGGAAGCCTAGATGAACGATGTTTGCCTTTTTTACTCACCAGAGATCCAGTTGTTTCCAATTTCTTTAGCAGTCCCAGTATTGTTTCTTTTGGGAGGATTGCGAACACCAAATTTTCTCTGGTATGCCCTTTGAGTAGCTGTAATTGATTTCGTAATCCAGTATTGCTTCACAAGGAAGAGTCTTTGATTTAATATGCACTGCATTTTCACGTTGACTAGAACAAAATGTCGAAAACAGCTGCCAGCAATGGCAATTAGGAATAAAACATAAACATTTGCGCATCTTGTGACAATGAATCGAAACTCCAGAACATTCTGCTTAATTTGGTGCTAAAATTGGGTCATTGAACGAATTTCCAATGGAATAATTAAATAAATGTGCCAGCTCTATATAAATCACTCTGTAGCTTCTTTACAAAAATTTGCTGTAATATTTTAACTCTCTTTATTGGTTATTCTGCCATAAATGTTCAGTATTCTGGTAGCTAAGAGATGAATGGTGCTAAACTGAAGATGAACAAGTCAAGTGTTGGCATAAACCAAAGGAAAAATCATGGTCAGTACTGTTTTTATATAGTTTCATAAAATCCTCAATGTGTTCTCTGATACTCTGCGTTATATTAGTCATATAGTACATACATCACCACCGAGGGGGATGCCTCAGGTTGTTTCGTCTGTGGCCCTCATTCGGGAGGACCTGGTTCGATTCCCGTGGCTAACCTACCTGACACATGGGGTTTTTCGGAGGTTTTCCCAAGCTTTTATGCAAATGTTGGGTAGGTTAATCACATCCTCTGAATTTCCTGTCCTACCATTTCATCTACATTATTATTTGACATCATCTCTCCTTGGGTCGGCCTCTGTCGCCTCTCGCCTCGTTCTTCCTCCCAGGGATGCTCCACTTGGGGCAAGGTAGAATAAGACACAGGTTTCGGCACCGAAACCCCTCCGTAGTAATCCTAATCCTACATATATTACCATACTACATTAATTACTGTCGGTACTGGTGACATAGTTGGTCAGGTGCTGGCCTCCTAACACCAAGGTCACCGGTTCAAACTGATATGATCCTCGCATTTGACGTTGTCATGAAAAATTAAGGTATTGAATATTATTTACATTAGCTACGCTAGATAATTTCTGTCATTCTCAGTACTGATTATCCCAAAACTAATTGGATGGCTATGACAGAATGAGTGCTACAGTAAAAGACGCTCATTGTCTTAGACACATAAAATGTCTAAGAAGAAGTTTAATTTTAGTTGAGAAAGCGAGCTTATTACAACGGAACTAGAGTATAACTACAGAAATCGTATACGTAGTCTTGCTTGTTTCGGGTAGTCTGTGAAGTTACGAGCATGTGGTTTGGGAATTGTGGTTGGCCG
>CM060948.1:73268734-73361234 GCA_030765055.1 Mantis religiosa
GTGACCGTTAGCCTCTTTGTTTAAGGAAAGGTTCAATGTCTGAGAACTATAAGCAAAAATGTGTAGGAACAATAAGGTTTTCTAGATGCGGTCAAGCGTAAGACCTAAAAGGATTTACTTTGCTGAGGTGGTAACGATGTATACCGTTACAAAGAGCCCAGGGTAGGCGTGACCCAACTCACGGTGGGATGTAACGACAATGAGTTCGATGAGTTTTGCTAACCAATAAAGAAAATCGAAATAAAATGAGAAACCAATAATAATGTAAGATTTGAGAAATAGGAAGAAGGGTGAGTTATTTTGGTCATGTGATAAGGGTTAGAGTAGGGATCAGAATAAAGTACGAACGGAATCGCAGAGTAGACGAAACTTCACTTCAACAGTCATACTACGAGAGGAAAGACGTGTTAGTGCGCGTGAAGAAGAAGTAGGGAAGATTTCTAAGTCCGAAATGTAGATCACTTCTACAGTCATACTACGAGGGAAAAGACGTGTTAGTGCGCGTGAAGAAGAAGTAGGGAAGATTTCTAAGTCCGAAATGTAGGGAAGTCAAGAATAACGCAACCAGCGTGAGAGAAGCAGCAGAAGAAGTTTATAATAGCAAAGTATTCGCCGTATAAAGAATTAAGAGAATTCTGTTAGAAAGTTTAGTAACAGGTGGTCACCGCTACCAATCAATCTGAATCAACGAATTGAGTAAGAATTAAATCAATTTTTTGCAACGAACCAGTGTATTATTGAGACAACTGAGCAGCCAACAAACAACAAATCCATTTCCTACAACCATTCACCTGAAGAACAAGAGATCTCATAGCTCCAATTAGAACCCAAATCAAAAGTAAACACCAACCAATTTGAAATCTGACATGCGGGTATGCCGCATAATGGCGCCCAACGTGGGGCTTCGAATTGTAGGAAATGAGTGAAATGTAACGACGAAGGACGACTACAAGGAGAAGGGAGAAGAACGACGACGAAGGACGACTACGAGGAGAAGTGAGAAGAACGACGACGAAGGACGACTACGAGGAGAAGTGAGAAGACCGACGACGACAACTACGATGAGGACAGCAGAGACTACGAAGAAGACGGCAAAAACAACTACATAGAATTTTCCCCCAACCAAGAGAGAAGTTCAAGTTCTTTCAACATCAACTGAGCCTACTAGACGACGAGCAGCACGACAAAAATTGGTAAAGGCATCACATAAACACCACAGCCGTACAACAGAACTGTGAGTTACACATACTCAATTTATATTTCTTGTAAATGTAATATCATTCAGTGAAATCAATATCTATGTAATGTCTTAGTAATAAGTATTTTGGAAGGGAAATTAGAAAATTTAAAGGGGAAATTCAATGCTTTTGAGAAATAAGAAGATCGTACAGAATAAATTTAAAATGGAAAATTCTGGGGAACAAATAATTATGGAGACAGAGAAAGAGTTGGAAGTTGTTAATGAAGAGATAGTGGAAAGCAATGTTATAGGATCAGTAGATGAGGGTGTAAATGGTGTAAGTAGCTTAAATGTAAATAGGAGAAGTGACAATCCTGGGGTGATGGAAAATCTACAAGAGATGTTCCAGAAACTCATGGCGCAAATGACTATTCAGAGTCAATCACTAGAGGCTAAATTCGTAGAACAGAATCAATCAATAGAGACTAAATTAGTAGAACAGAACCAATCACTAGAGGCTAAATTAGTAGAACAGAACCAAGCACTAGAAGCTAAATTAGTAGGACAGAACCAAACACTAGAAGCTAAATTAGTAAGTCAAATTACAAGCCAAGGGAAAGAAACAGAAACTAGAATCACTGTCAGAATTCAAGGAATAACAGGGGAAATTCAATCTGTAAAAGAGGCCCTGCAGCGAGAAGTAGGTACTATAAGAAGTGACCTAGAAGCTACCAAATCTCTCGTTGCAGGAGTAGAAAATAGAATAGGGGAGGAAATTAATAAGGAAAGAATAAGATTAGATGAACTGACCACGACACAGGTAACTTTTGTACAAGAGATAAATGACCGGTTTGACACTGTAAACAATAGTATAGCAGCTGACATGGAGAAGTTAAAAGAAAAGGTAGCACGTGTAACAAATATTCAATCAGAGAATACACAAATGTTGAGGGAAACAGTAAGCGAGATATCTCAAATCAGAGATACCGTAACTGGCGTCCAGCTGCGACAGCAAGGGCAGGTACCTGAGAGTTCCAATTGTACTATACATACACACAATGGAGAGAGGCAGAACGAACAGGTTAGCGCCCCTTCTGTCTCTCCTCAAAGCAGCAATAATAGCGAAATAAATATGCAAAACGTAAATATGTATCCAGCAGTGCACATGAATTTTCTAAGCGAATTGCCCCTCCCGAAATTTAATTGTCGCAATGACAACGCAGTACAATTTTTGGCCGACTTAGAAAAGTATTTTGTCATCAGAGGTGTACCCGAGCAATATAAAATGATAATAGTTCAAAGGGCGTTAGAATCTGCCGAACTTAATTGGCTACGAGTAACTGTGGGAGAAGGATGCAGCTACGAGTTGTTCAAAACAGCTTTCCTAGAAAAGTATTGGAACGCCAATGTCCAATACCAAGTAAGGAATCAAATAACAAATGGCCGATACCAAGGTAATAATGGAGAGTCTATTACTGATTATTTCCTGAGATATTCGCAAATGAGTAAATATCTACAACCTCCATTACAGGAAGCCGAACTGATTTCTCTTCTCACGCCCCATCTTCCTGAGAACATTAGAAATCACATGGTGGTAGCAAGACCTCAGACATTGAGAGAGGCAATTACATTGTTAACGGCTTTACAAAGCGTTGGGACGCAAAACTCACAAAATAGACATGAGAATCGAATGCCAGTGAGAAATCCACACAGACCGTGGAATAATAATAATCATGACGGGGAAAGGGCACACAATCCCCGAAATTTTAACACAAACCATATGGCTACTCGTCAAAGATACGATGCCCACGTCCCGAGGGAATTCCCTAACAACAATAGAGGGAGACAGGGACCACCAAATTCAAATTCATATAATTTCCCTATGAGATATGTACATGTAACTAGGAATGGAAATAGGGGTCACCCCCCATTTCTTCGAAGAGGGAATGCAAGACCGACGTTCCGACTACCAGAAGCCAATAGACAGTATCAACCACGTGACGCTGGTAGAGAGAACAATACAGACAGACCTGAAGTAAGACAGAGGAATCAACTTCTCTCAAGAGAATGGGTGCGTTCTCCTCCACCCACACCGAGGGACGCGGCGCCCGAGGTAGATGAAAGGCCAGAGACGACACAGCATACGGGAAACGAATCCAGGGTGCGATAGAAGACGTCCCGCATCGGACCCGGATGAACACGCTAGTTCTTAATTTGAACAGGGACACAGCTCTGAGTAGGGTGGTACAAAATAAAACAGAAACAGAAATAGAAAACGGTACTCAAATAAACAATCACTTAACAGAATTACAAGAAGTGAGAGATGCTCCACGTATTGCTGCAATAATAAACAAAGAAAAATGGCACATTACCATAGATTCAGGATCCTCAGTTTCAGCTATAAGTCAAGCATTCTTTTATCACTTAAAAAACAATGGAATGAAATTGCAAACATTGCCAGTGAAAAGTGCATATTGTACTCTGGCGGTAGGTCGCGCCAAACAAAAGATTAATACACAAATGCTTTTGAAAGTCACCATTGGGGAGGATACAATAGAATTTGTATGTTTTGTTATTAATAGGCTATCTGTAGACATTATTATGGGTAATGACGTGTTGTATGCGCTTCAAGCTAAGTTGAATTATCAAATGGAAGCCTTGGAAATCAAAATTAAAGACGTCATAGTTAAAGTTCCGTTTAGCTCAAGGGAAGCAGAAAATGAGATAAGATTGACAGATGAAGAAAAAGAAATAGATGGAGAAACATTTTTTGTAGAATTTATACGAATAGGAGGGATGGAGCTAGTTAAGATGAATCCATTAGAAGCAGAAGAGATGGGAAACTATGATAAAGAAGTGTACGTAGCGGCAGAAGAAGGGCTTTTAGAGATGACGTCATACGGACTTGGGCAGACAGAAGCATGTGAACAGGAGATAATTACCCTACCAGATGATTTCCAGGTAGTCGAAAATAATGTAAACATGACCTATAGAATAAGAGAAACAGTAGCAAACTCGAACCTACTTAACGACCACAAAAAAGAGATTTTTTATAACATTTTATGTAAACACAGAAATGTATTTTCGGAACACACTGGGACCTATAGTGATTTTGAGTATGAATTCGAGATACATGATGTTCCCCCATTCAAATATAAGTGCAGACCTATTCCATTGGATTTACAGGAGGCAGTGAACCTTAAAATACAGGAAATGTTGGAAGATGGAATTCTGGAGATATCTACATCAAAATTTATAAGTCCCCTATGTATAGTCAGAAAAGCAAATGGAACAGTACGACTGACGATAGATGGACGCCATATAAACCAATATATTGTTCCGGATAATTTTCGAACCCCAGCAATAGAGCAAATTTTGGCCGGTATTGGGGCACAAAGGTATTTTACTTCACTAGATGTGACCAACTCATTTTTGCAAATTAAGTTGAAACCTGAGTTAAGGCAATATACCTCATTTTTGCACGGAGGATATCAGTACCAATTTACAAGAAATTGTTTTGGACTAATTAATTCTGGAAGCGCATTCCTACGGGCGATGCAGAAAATACTCAACACGCAAAGGGAAACATATGTGTCACAGTATGTAGATGATTTATTGATATACAGTAGAACAGTGGAAGATCACCTTACCTATTTGGATTTAGTGCTCGGAAGGCTAGCAAATGCTGGATTAACACTGAATTGGGCCAAATGTAAATTTTTCCAGGAATCAGTTAAATATTTAGGATATATCATAACAGGCGAAAATATAGCTCCTGATCCAGAAAGAGTGGAAGCCATTTTGAAAATACCACGACCTAAGACACCAAAACAAGTAAAACGTTATCTGGGTGTACTTGGGTACCAATCAAGGTTCCTGATAAACTATGCAAAGGAAGCCGCACCGTTGCGAGCACTACTGGAAAAAAATCGAAAATGGCGATGGACTATGGTAGAAGAAAATGCTTTTAAAAGATTACAAGAACTCTTCAGTGAATCCGTATTATTGACATGGCCTGATCCAGATTTACCTTATCTCATATACACGGATGCCTCCATGGTGGCGTTAGGAACTATTTTAGCCCAAGAGACACCGACTGGAGAATTAAAGGTCATAGCCACAGCCTCCCGAGGGTTAACGAAAACCGAAAAAATTGCTTGCATAACAGAACAGGAAATTACGGCTATTTACTACGCCATTTGTAAATTTAGACAATATATATATAATAAAAGGATTGTGATATTCACCGATCATATCAGCCTATCATTTATACGAAATTGCAAATTGACCAGTACAAAAATTGCGAGATATATCCACGAGATCATGGCTTACAACCCAGAGATTAAACATATACAGGGAAGTCTTAACATCTTTAGTGACATGCTTTCACGTATAAAGCCACAGGGGAATCTTCCAGAAAATATCAGTAGTAATGGTACAGAATTACCATTGTTAAAGATGGATGTAACCTTCAGTATAAAATTAACAAAGGAGATGAGAAGATTGTCGGAATTACAACGCCAGGACTGGAAATTAAAACAAATTATGGAAAAGGCATTGCCCATAGAACAAGCAAATTCACAGAAATACGGAGTGCTAAATAACGTATTGTATAAGTTACAGGGTGTTTCCAAACCTGCTTGGAAAGCATATATACCCGCAGCGCTGGAAGAGTTAGTGATTTCTGCTTACCACACAGCTCTTATACATGCTGGCGTTGAGAAGACAATGATTACCATAAGCAACCATTTATACATATTTAGATTAGGCAAGAAAGTTAGGACCTTTATATCTACATGTGACATCTGCCAGAGGGCAAAATCATTAAATTATAAGATAGATCGACCCCCTGTATCCATCACCAGGAAGGAACCATTAGAATTAGTTGCAGCGGATGCATATGGTCCACTCCCTGCAGGAAGAGGAGGATTAAAATATTTATTTGTACTTATCGACGTGATGTCGAAATTTGTGAAAATATACCCGCTCAAGAAATTAACAAGTGCAGCATGCGCGAATAAAATAGTGAAAGACTATATAGTCAAATACGGGAAGATGAAAGCACTATTAGTAGATAACGCGTCCATACACCATGGAAGACGATTCGTGCACACCATTCAGGATGCCGGAATTCGCATCTATAATACAACGTCGTACCATCCGTGCTCTAATCCAAGCGAGCGCGTAATGAAAGACCTAGGTGTTCATCTCCGAGTCCTTTGCTCATTGAAACAGACTACCTGGCCAGACCACATCAACTATATTGAGTTTATATTCAATAATTCAGTCAATTTAACCACAGGATATGCTCCTATCCAATTGCATAGGAATTTAACACCGGAACCAATAATAGAGGGTATTCCGGAAAGTATACAAGTGACAACCGAGACAGATCGAGAACGGATCCAGAATGCTGTTAAAAGAATAATGGAAAAAGTAGAGAAAAGAAACGCAAAGAAAATGCGGTATAAGAAGAATTGGGAACCAAAGGTCGGCGACTTAGTTCTAGTGAAATCGTTCGACAAGTCAGATTTGTTAGGAAAGAAGAATAAAAAGCTATATATGCTATGGAAAGGCCCATACCGGATTGAGAAAATATTTGGTGACAGAGCGTATGCTCTATCACACCCAAGAAATGGTAAACCGATAGGCAGATATAACATCTCCCTAATAAGGCCATATCGTCAGAAAAACGTTGTAAACAGTACAGAGCAGACCCAAGAATCACCTGTGTAAATGTGATTGAAATTATATATACGAAGATGTAAAGAATACCAAGTAAAAGTTATATAATTAGTACGGGTAACGTTTTCGTTTGAAATTCAAACACTGCGTGGGAGTTGCAAGTTCCAAAATTCCTGTGCACAAACAAAATGATAATGTAATAAGAATAACCACAGCTAATGAACATGTTAGAAAGATCTTTAAAAATAATTTGTGAAATGTAAATATAGTATAAGTACTGATGTATTCATGTGCCAAAAGGCTATATTGTTAGTGTAAAGGTCACAGACTTAGGCGTGACAAAGTGAAAGAAAGTTTAGAGTGAAAAGTGAAGTGGAAAGACAGGACAATGAACTGCCAATGTTTACTGTCAGGTAAACGAAACACCTGATTACAGGTAGACAACTGAGTGCAGGTAGAGGTAACCATATTTGGACATCGTTACGCAAAAATATAATAATGTGAGGACGAATGTTCTTACGGTGAAGGACTGAAAGATAAAGAAACGTCCCAATAAGTTAATATAATAATATTAAAAAAAAAATCATTGAATGTAAAATGTAATATTGTAAACTGTAATATAGTAACATTAATGTAGTACTTAAGGAATGTAATAAGGTAAAATCAAGTTGATGTCAAGTGAGACAAGGATAATTCAGTGAAGTGTATATATAGTTGAGGTATCACGAATGTTATTTGTATATAGGGTAATAACCACATATACGACAGTGTACTTGTCTATGTACGTAATGTATCATATCTATAATTCTATGTATATGATGTACCATATTGACCATTCTATGTGTATAAAGTAACACACTGATGAAGATGAGGGAAACGGTGACCACTGAAAAATGTTTCGAGTAGGGAATGAGAAATTATAAGATATAAGGAGGAAATCTCATGACGGGGGTTTGACAAAATTTAAATAATGGGTATTTCATTTTTGTCAAACGGGCATTATGTAACCGCAGTATTAGACAGCGATTAGGAGGCGGCGAATGAACTGAAATCACGAGAATTAAAAAAGAAGATAAATTAATGAAAATGCTTTGCTAAACTAATATAAAATATTGTTATATTAATATGAAATTAGAATGAAATTAGAGTAATGATTAAAATAGCGGTTTAATTAAGAATAAGATGGCAAGAATATAATTTAAGACAACTAACATGCTAGAATCCATGTAAGGGAGAGAAAATATTTCTGTAAAATCTGAACACAAGTCGGGGAGACAGGAAGAGGTGACCGTTAGCCTCTTTGTTTAAGGAAAGGTTCAATGTCTGAGAACTATAAGCAAAAATGTGTAGGAACAATAAGGTTTTCTAGATGCGGTCAAGCGTAAGACCTAAAAGGATTTACTTTGCTGAGGTGGTAACGATGTATACCGTTACAAAGAGCCCAGGGTAGGCGTGACCCAACTCACGGTGGGATGTAACGACAATGAGTTCGATGAGTTTTGCTAACCAATAAAGAAAATCGAAATAAAATGAGAAACCAATAATAATGTAAGATTTGAGAAATAGGAAGAAGGGTGAGTTATTTTGGTCATGTGATAAGGGTTAGAGTAGGGATCAGAATAAAGTACGAACGGAATCGCAGAGTAGACGAAACTTCACTTCAACAGTCATACTACGAGAGGAAAGACGTGTTAGTGCGCGTGAAGAAGAAGTAGGGAAGATTTCTAAGTCCGAAATGTAGATCACTTCTACAGTCATACTACGAGGGAAAAGACGTGTTAGTGCGCGTGAAGAAGAAGTAGGGAAGATTTCTAAGTCCGAAATGTAGGGAAGTCAAGAATAACGCAACCAGCGTGAGAGAAGCAGCAGAAGAAGTTTATAATAGCAAAGTATTCGCCGTATAAAGAATTAAGAGAATTCTGTTAGAAAGTTTAGTAACAGGTGGTCACCGCTACCAATCAATCTGAATCAACGAATTGAGTAAGAATTAAATCAATTTTTTGCAACGAACCAGTGTATTATTGAGACAACTGAGCAGCCAACAAACAACAAATCCATTTCCTACAACCATTCACCTGAAGAACAAGAGATCTCATAGCTCCAATTAGAACCCAAATCAAAAGTAAACACCAACCAATTTGAAATCTGACATGCGGGTATGCCGCAAAGGCCATACGTGATTTTATTTGCAACTCAACTTCCAATTCGCCATCACAGCGATAACGGCAATACAAATCGAAACGTGTAAAAATATCCCAGAACAGCTGCGCAGACAATGGAATAGTACTTTCGTATAATTTTCGGGTGTCATTCAATATTATCCCGTTTAAAATAGTTTAAGAATTTGGGAAAGCCGAGTATATTCTTAGCTCACTGATCATAAAAAATGAAGCGGTGTTTCAGATTTGGTTCCAGGCCGTAATTTGTCGACCATGATGCCAAATCAGGAATAGCAAAATCACTTCAATTTATTTCAGCAGAAAGATGTATCTTCGTGTGCATCTAGTCCTGATTCCAAAAGAGAAGATTTTTTTCTCTATGCCGGATGAGAATTTCAAATGAAGTTCCAGCATGCTGCAGAAGTAGTCACCAAGCCTCAAAGAAGATGTGAGAATATATTTGCAATTAGTATATTTATTTATTATTTTATTTAGTATATTTATGCATAACATTTGCATATCGTGGAACAAAAGTTCAGCTAAATTTTGAATGCAGCATATTGCTTTTCTCAGAAGAATGTGGTAGTGATCGTTCATACAGAACGGAGTTTTGAGGTTCAAATCTTGTTTACACGTGCTCCCTGACTTGAGGACTTTCCCAGCTTTTGTCCAGACTCTATAACTGAGAAATGCTGGAAGGAATCCTAAATCTAAGCCTGGAATATTTGCTTCACAGTTTCATTTCACCTCATGTATCATCAGTGGCCACCGTCTGTGGCGCCACATGTACTAAGAACGGACGTTGAACACTAGCTATTAAAATACTCTGATTTGCATATAAATAACATTTTCATATAAAGAGAAAAATCGCCTCATGAAGGTGTAATTATTTTATGTCTAACTAAGATTAAAAGAGGAAAGTTCCAGACCGGTGTCGGTCTATTCTGGATATATTTTAATATGAAACACTACGGTGCGCTCCTGAACCATCTGCCTGATAATGTCTACTTGATGTGTCAATATGCATCTCATGTCATCGTTATTTACGGGATATGTTTTTCACGAAGCTCAGATATAACAGTCCGCTTGCCGCCCCCTCCCACTAAAAAAAATGTAAATACCTCGAGGCTGACACCGTTATACAAGGTGGAATTCGAAGCGAGTTAAATCACCACCTGAGAACCAGTTCCGTTAATGCTCAGGCTAGAGGAATTTAAAAGCTTTAGCGAAGTTTTAGCGGGCGCTGTATACGCTTTTGTTCCCTTTGGTACACGCCCTTAATATTGTGACCGCTCTCTACCCTGCCACGTTGATTATATGACAAGAAACTGGCACATTTAACGTTTGAAAGACACGCTACATAAATGTCGGTCCACAAAAGAATTATAATAGCTCGTGGATTTTACAGCCGCTTTGTTACAAAGCTGATAATTTCGAGAAAGGAATTGTGTTGGAATCGAATAGGGGCTCGTACGCAGGGGGAGGGGGAGACTGGGTCCAGCAGACTGCGTGGAGTCGCTCCCCTCCATGCCACCAGCTCTGCTGGGTCAATAGAAGAAAATTCTCTATCCCTGCCAACATCCCGCTAGGGGTATCAAATCTCTTCCCCAAAAACCATTCATGCCACATGCAGTTCTCACTCTGGGATTTAAAGTGTGAACGAGTAGGTTTTATAGGTGTTTTAGGCCTCTATCAACAAAGAAAATATGCCAAATACTTACTCACTGATTACAAAAATTATTGTTAGAAAATTAGAATCCCCTATTAAAACAAAATTCATATTTTGCATCAATCATTTGATGTGAACACGAGAAGGATTACAGATTGAGGAAACGATTTTTGAATGCATTCTCTTCAGGATACAAGGCTATAACGTTCTATTTTTCATACCTGTAATAAAGAGGGACATTTTGAATTTATGTCTGTGGGTCTGTGTGTGTTCAAAGTCCCTGTTCATCCAAATGGACATAGATGGCATAATATTTTCACAAATGTTAAACCAGATGATTGACAGTGTTCTAATATTCATGATATCCAATTTTAGTAACATTTCGTTTAATATGCATAGCACAGATATTCTGGCGAGTGCTTGGAATAACGTAAGCAAATAAAGAAAAACTGAATACAATGGATTAAAATTTTTAAAATTGAGTTTTTCAGCCGTGATGGTATATCCTATTCATATGACCAAATTTGGTCATGGTTTTGGTAGAGCATCTATTGAGGAGTGCTTTTATTGGGTCTCAGAATTTCGTGAAATGATAAACTAAATCCATTCTTTTGACTATTACTTATTTTCAATCCTTAATGTACAAATCGATGCTTCTTTATGTATCCAGCTAAAAGCTTCAGCACTTATACACTGTAGTAACCAAAGAAAATTATAGGTTATCTTATATTTCTCATACGTAAACTGGTCAGAGCCTGTTTTCAATCCCTTAACTACAACTATGCAGTTTAAGCCATTTGTCAAAATATTCTACATTTATACATTTGGATCTAGTAAACATCGTAAGCTTTCAAAATTTACCCTTACTCTTTATTTTCAACCCTTCATAGCCACCACTATAATCTTTGATCCCTTAGAGCACACATTTGTGCACTTGAGATGTGATACTTTATGAGAACTTTTACATACACCAAAGCAATTATTTAAATTTAAAAGTACAACTGATATCGTTTGTACCACAGCTAAAGACTATAAAATAATTTATCTTAATACAGACTGCTAATCTTATTGTCCTGAATTGTCCTGAAGATATGTGATTTTAAATCTTTAATAGCTATGAAAGTATATGCCATATTTAAACCGAGATATGCGTGAGGCATGCAAAAGATAATTGAAGCATGAATCGCTCATCTAAGTCATTAACAATTTTATTTCACTGTAAACGATATGAACTGTTGTGTCAGTTTTCCTAACGACAGATACTCGCTATATTCCTTACTTTTCATTTTTTAAATCTTACAAGTATTGACATAGCTACTCAAAATTCTTTAGCAAGAATTATCACGACATTATTTGTGCCGTTGGGAATTTGGATGAGGTTCGAAGAAGTTATTTATTCATTTTTAAAAATGTACTTTAAAATTACTTTAACGTTTAAATATTTAAAACTAAAACAGCTTGTATGTCTGCCTGTTCACTTTGCATAGAGTTCTGAGATATTTTTAATATTTCAAAGGACTTCAGAAGCTATTCAAAGAGAATTCAAAAGACACATTTTATTTGTCATTAAAATGTCCCACACTTATGATATTTTAATAAAAGTTGTTGCAGCTTTTTTTGAGTAAATCAAAAGCTTCAAAAACTTACCGAGCGGGATGGCTCAGGCGGTTTCGTCTGTACCCTGCACTCGGAAGGCCCGGTTCGATTTCCTTGGCTGACCTTACTGACTCATGGATATTTTCGATGTTTTTACCCGGATCTCCAGGCGAATGCTGGGTAGATAAATTGCATTTTCCGAATTTCCTGTCCCTACATTTCATTTCCATTATTATTTCATATCATCTTTCATCTGGTGGTCTCTTTTAGGCTATAAGTGTCGGCGGATGTCTCGGCGGTGCATGATGGAATGATATGCTCTGAGTAAAACCACTTCCTCATTAGGTAGGTCGGTTGCCGGTCTCCGAACCCAGGTGTCGTGGCGGGACTGCTTCCGAACCACAGAAGGGTAGTATGTTCGTTGTCCTGGCCTGCCGGGAGAAGTTTCCATCTAAGTAATATATGGACGCTGTCCTGTGCATTGTCGTGGCTGTCTGAGACGGCCGCCTTCTGTCTCCTCTCGGCTCATCCTTCTCCCGAGGATGCCTCACTTGGCGCATAGGCACAATGAGCCAAGTCTAGTTGCCATGCCGAAACCCTCCGATATAATCCAGTTCGAGTTCAAAAACTTTTTCCATGTAATGGGTAATTTAGAGTGGTGACTTCTCTTTTAAAGCAAGTTAGTATTGCACTACAATTTAAATATTTAAAACTAAAACACCTTGTATGTCTGCCTGTTTATTTTTCATGCAGTTCTGAGCTATGTTTAACATCTCAAATAACTTCAGAAGCTATTCGCACAAAAATTCAAAACATACATTTTATTTGTCAAGAGGATATCCCACATAGAACTAAACCCACACACTGCAAACATAGGCGGGTATTTTAAACGTGACTTTAAGACCAAATACTCTATTCCATACATTAAAGAAAAAATTCAATATATTCAAATTTAATTACGCCCATCTCGGTAGCGTAGATGGTAGCAAGTTTGCCTCACGTTAAAGAGGTACCGAGTTCGAATCTCGGTCAGCGAGAGTTATCTGGATAAGTTTTTTCCCAGGGTTTTCCCTTATCCTGAAAGACGAATGTCGGGTAACTCTAAGCTCTATGGACCCTGGGCACATTTGAGCATCATTTCACGCATTCCATTCATCGTCCAATATGACTTAACGTTGGAGGACGTAAAATACAGAATGCATTATTGTCATCATAAATACAGCTTTTGCTTGCAATAAACAAAGTTTCCCTAAGAAAAATTCCCATATTTATCGACTATGCTACTAAAGCTACTGCAACATTCTTTTATAAGTTAGGCGTGACAGTCATAATCAAGGGCGCAGTCGTACAGAAAACGCGAGGATATAATATCTATGCCATCTCTCACATAAATAGACGAATGAAATTGCTAACAATTTGTATGAACAAAAGATATCCACAACATGGTATACACTGATACATATCCAACAGCTCTTATTTTATTAGAGGTGCACACATATAAAGAGTGAAAGTGGTGGGGTAAAAGTATAAATAACAATGTGTCATATCTGGCACTATCGTGTGCTGTGTTTTGATATTGTTGGTCTGCTTCCAGCGAATACATCACAAGGCAATTTGTGCTATTGTTTTACTGTAAAGCTGTATATTTCATTATTATTGCTAGCTATGTAGATTTATAATTAATATAACTACATTAAATGTAATAAGTTATGCTGTTATTACATGTTAAAAACGGAGCTAAATATAATCAGAAGCGCTTTAAAATTGTGCAGGATGTAAATGAAACACGATTTATCGTTTAAACCAAGCGAAATGGCGCAGGCCGTAGCGTAGAACACTTGCGCTCAGAAGGTCGTAGGTTCAATTACCTCAGCCCAACTTTTTGGCTCATAAATTTTTCGGGAAAATCCCCGGGTCCTTAGAGAAATCTGTGAAATTTATTTACATCCCCCGAATATCCTGTCGCTCCATTTTACCTCTGACTTATTCCGCCTCACATTTTATCTGCTTGATTGCTTCAAGACTGTAACTGTCGTTGGACGCTTCAGCGTTGGATACCATGAAGAAATGATGCCAACGCATCCTTCATTGGCTGGAGTAGAGTTTTCTTCTGCCCCGCTTTCATCCGTAAGAATCTATTTAAATCTAACTTTAGCCAATCAGAGACATCCAAATATGCTTCTAACCTCGAGTAAATCGCTGATAGTTGCACTGTCAGTCTGGTTATAAAATGGACCATTCCTATAACCATGACATTCACTGTCATATTAATGTGCTGAACGTAACCCCAGAGTTTACATGCATTCACTTCTGGTTCTAGAACAGAGATCGGCGTGCATGGTCCATATTAGCCCGTGAAGTACACCGTGTAGTCTTCAACAATTTAACGTCGCCCAGTGCGATACTCACTGAGATAAACCTGTATAGTAATACATGTGTACCTTCTCTACATTTTGTTTTCCTTGTATACGTATATTAATGTCTATTTTTAAGTTGTTAGTCAGCATTAAAAGCTGCTTCGGAACACTTTGTGGCGTTGTAGGACCGGAAAGGATTTAATGCCTGCTCAATGGTAGTCGCCAAATATAGCCACACGTTAAATTTCTATGTCATTTTGTCAGCCAGGGACATATAAAAGCTCCTTGACTGATTTAAACATAATGTTTTTACAACATAATAAAATATCATTGTTTTCAGTCACATATTCCTAAACATTTTACCTCTGTTATTTGTATAGAAAAAGACAAAATAAAGGAAGGCAGCTGCTGAAAGTTACATGTATTTCCTATCTATATTATTTTGCAAAAGAAATATTGCTCTACGTCTTTAGTAAATGGAATGAATCTACGTGATCCTCACCTTAAATAAACCTAGAAGAATATGCATGTTTTCTAAGCGCCATAACACTTAGTAATGAATATTGATAGAAACGTGTAACATATTCTTATTGGTTACTTTTTTCATAAGAATTGGGAACACCTCCTGTCGCTATAGCTCTTCCATAATATAATGTAGTTCAGATATAGCATTTATTCAAAGAAATATTCATATTTTTCATTCTCTGTTCCCTTCCTTTCTATCAGCTGCTTGTGTGTATGTATGTATGTATGTATGTATGTATGTATGTATGTATGTATGTATGTATGTATGTATGTATGTATGTATGTATGTATGTATGTATGTATGTATGTATGTATGTATGTATGTATGTATGTATGTATGTATGTATGTATGTATGTATGTATGTATGTATGTATGTATGTATGTATGTATGTATGTATGTATGTATGTATGTATGTATGTATGTATGTATGTATGTATGTATGTATGTATGTATGTATGTATGTATGTATGTATGTATGTATGTATGTATGTATGTATGTATGTATGTATGTATGTATGTATGTATGTATGTATGTATGTATGTATGTATGTATGTATGTATGTATGTATGTATGTATGTATGTATGTATGTATGTATGTATGTATGTATGTATGTATGTATGTATGTATGTATGTATGTATGTATGTATGTATGTATGTATGTATGTATGTATGTATGTATGTATGTATGTATGTATGTATGTATGTATGTATGTATGTATGTATGTATGTATGTATGTATGTATGTATGTATGTATGTATGTATGTATGTATGTATGTATGTATGTATGTATGTATGTATGTATGTATGTATGTATGTATGTATGTATGTATGTATGTATGTATGTATGTATGTATGTATGTATGTATGTATGTATGTATGTATGTATGTATGTATGTATGTATGTATGTATGTATGTATGTATGTATGTATGTATGTATGTATGTATGTATGTATGTATGTATGTATGTATGTATGTATGTATGTATGTATGTATGTATGTATGTATGTATGTATGTATGTATGTATGTATGTATGTATGTATGTATGTATGTATGTATGTATGTATGTATGTATGTATGTATGTATGTATGTATGTAAGTATGTATGTATGTATGTATGTATGTATGTATGTATGTATGTATGTATGTATGTATGTATGTATGTATGTATGTATGTATGTATGTATGTATGTATGTATGTATGTATGTATGTATGTATGTATGTATGTATGTATGTATGTATGTATGTATGTATGTATGTATGTATGTATGTATGTATGTATGTATGTATGTATGTATGTATGTATGTATGTATGTATGTATGTATGTATGTATGTATGTATGTATGTATGTATGTATGTATGTATGTATGTATGTATGTATGTATGTATGTATGTATGTATGTATGTATGTATGTATGTATGTATGTATGTATGTATGTATGTATGTATGTATGTATGTATGTATGTATGTATGTATGTATGTATGTATGTATGTATGTATGTATGTATGTATGTGTGTGTGTGTGTGTTCAGACTTAGTGTAAGATCTCTAAAAATATATATATGAGCACTTCTACACAGTATTTTAAATGCCTTAAGTATTAATATAGTACGAGTGACTTGCATGTCACTTGTAAGTACCTGGTGGCTAAATTTACTATTTAAAGTTCAAATACCCTTAAAAGAAACGTTTCTAATATTTTCTTCAGAGCTTTTGCAGAAGGGTACTGGTCAACTATGGCTACCTCTCACATCCAATGATAGAGAATCTGGACGGATAGCAAAGAAACGGTCAAGGCAGACTTGCTTTACTTTAGATCTCCCCAGAAAAACCTACACAAAAGTACGGTCAACAATTATAAGTTTTTGTTAAAAAATGCTAGCATTCTTACTCTTTCGGGGTCTAGTCTACTTCTTTTTCTGTTACATACGAGCTCTGCTGTGCTAAAGAGTTTTTTCGGATAAACCTTCTGCAGGTGGAAAACACAAACATTTAGAGTTAATACTATTTAGTTTTGGGATAAGGATTATTGTTTATTAACAAGTAACTTACTGAGTTACATTGAGCCAAAACATTATTATTTTTCTTTGGTAATTTACGTCCTCCAACGTTAAGTCATATAGGACGGTGAATGACTTGGGTGAAATGATGCTCAAATGTGTCCAGGGTCCATGGAGCTTAGAGTTACCCGACATTTGTCTTGAAGGATAAGGGGAAACCCCCGAAAAATCTTATCCAGGTAACTCACCCTTACCGAGATTCGAATTCGGGACCTCTTGAACGTGAGGCAGAGACGATACCATCTACGGGCTGCCAAAATGTTATATTACTCGGCAGAGCGAAGAGGCGTATCGACCTTCAGGTGACCAGCGCTGTGATCGTCTCTTATCAGGTCTTATCTGGTCGATTAGAAGAGTGAAATATTAGTAAGTTGATGTACAGTAAGTTAAGAAACACAAACAGAGCGAATGGAAGCTGCGTGTGTCTATCTGATATGATTTCTCGCACCTGCCGATATACGACACATTGCTGTCCAGAAGCCATGATTATATATGAACAGATTATACATACACTGGACTCACCGTATATGTCCGATAAGATGAGGTAAACATATCTGTGTTGCGAATTTTTCCCGATACGCTTTCTCGCTTTGCCATGTAGTACACAAATGTGCATGTGGATGTATACCAATTCAGTGATATCTGGTTTCTGCTTACAATTCATAGCAGAAACAATGAGTTAAGGAACACTGAGCAGACAGGGAAATCATAATTGATATGTGATCTTGTGCTTACACAAATAACTGTGCAATTGAAATACCAAGGTTGTACCAGAAAAGGTTTTCAATCTCCTGTGTATTTAGACTTTGCAATTTGAATATTTAAGCAAAACAAAAATTAAAAATTTAAGATAAAGTACAATAAAATGTGTAATAGTAAAATAATGTGAATAAACTCCATAACTACAATAACTTTGTACCATTTCCTACAAATATTAATAACAGGGAAGCTGTAAGTGAAAAGTCCGTACAGGATTATTAAGGAAAGGCACAACATATTGAAAGTTGGTTGTTTTCAACAATCTCGTTATATTTTCGAAATTTCAAACATAACAATGTAGGTATTTTCCTTGCTTCTGATCACTGAAAGTCTTTATAATTTCTTTGAATGTTTTTTGTTGTGCACTAACTCCTTGAAATTTATAATAATTTACCAGAGAAACGCAGGGAGAAAATTTGAAATAGAAATTTAGAAAAGGTGTGTCTGAAACTGATATTATGAAGCGAAGCCAAAGATGTCCCCAACGTTCCTGCGTGCGGAGTGGCGAATAAGACGAAAAGTTCACTGTGCCATATGCATAACTGAAGTGCGATACTTGTCCTAGACCTTCCAAGGAAACGTTGGAGCCTGTCCCTCCCGGTGGGGGCGCTATTCAACTGTCAGATCATTTTGCTCCCTCTGCCGGTGCACTGGGCTTCCTAGCGCTGGGCAGCTAAACTTGTAGGTGGCTGAGAGTAACAAGGCCGCATATCCGGAGAACTAACGCGCTGGCGTTATCCAAAATCCAGCACAGCTCGGATGCAGATAGGAGTCGTAGTTACCCAAAGAGCCTGCCTGTGTCGGGTAAGCGTGTACAACCTGAATAAGCTCAGCACATTAAAGTAGATCTCACTGAAACGTATAGAAGTGCAATAATTGGAATAAATCCTGGAGTATCACATTTAAATGAAGCAAACAAAATTATAAAAATTATTTTGCTGTCTTTCTATAACACCGTGCATCTGCTCATTAAATCTTTTCGCACCTTTGCTAACAAAACGAAGTAGAAATGATCCAAAACAAACCGAATGAAGGTGGTTAGAAAAGCCAAAACAATGGGATTTTAAACCGGCTGGACAGCTGAACACTCACATGGAGAGAACTGTCTGTTATGGTAGAACTGTGATTGGAAGAAATAGAATATATTTACTTACATATGCCACTAGCAAGTAAATCTGAATCTACGAATCCTAAATTGGTGAAAACTTAGAGGTCCTTCTGACCATCTAAACAAATGCGCTCAGGACATTTGAACCCCGGCGTCTTCGGATGGATTTCCACATACCATTTTCTAATTCTCATTTTATTGATTCTAGGGAATTATACAGTGAATAGAAGGAAACTGAATTTCGATAATATTAGGACGTATAGACTTCAATGAAGTTGACTCTATAAGTTAAATATTACCTCCATGTGGCTTTCAACCTCAGCTGTTTCTTGAATGAGAAGGGTTCACGTGTGGAGCTTCTTTTCTGAAGGTCCCGGGTTCAAATCTCGGCGAACGCCAACTCTGATCAAGGGTTTTTCGTGGTTCACCCGAATCGGTAGGCGAATACGGGCGGAACCACCACCTTCTACCACGTCCTTTCCGTCTACCTGCACCTCCTGCAGCTACTTTGGTGCAAGCGCTGCGGAACCCTAGTCATTATGGTAGTTCTGACCTTACTAGAAGTTCGCCGATTTTGGCAGACCAGACCATTTTGTAGGGTAGTGTTCTGAATCTTTGGGCTTCGGTGGAGCTAGCACTGTGAGCCCCGAGCACTCCAGGAACTTCTGAAATTACCAGAAGTACTAGAAGTTCACCAGGCCCAACATTGAAGCCCCTGCTATAGTGGATTTTTTCGGATTGGGTTGGTCTCTACGGGAAGTTTGGTTCCCGACATCCATGGGCATTGGTTACGTCCGGCTGGTTTTACCGTCCAAACGGGATTGACGGGAACCTAAAAGTTCCCCGTACTAACCTGTATAGCTAGTAGGATGGTGTGATAGATCACCATCGGGCCAACCAAGGTTATCCGTAGACTTCGCGCACGGGTTTACGCGCGTAAATGGCGTAACCACTTCCACCCGAAAGAGGGACTATTTAGATTCTTGGCATAGCCCAGTGGAAAGACCTACGGGATTTGCTGCGGCGGCTCCGTGGGTTTTTAAGAGGGGGAGTTTCAGCTTCAGGATAGACCTTGATCACACAACTCTCTATTTACACCCACCATTTTCTTCATCAAGATTTGTTAGGGGGTGTTTGGAATGTTGTAATAGAGCGGTAGTGGTGAGCTTTGTGAAGATTGCTCTCTGGGGTCAATTGGACCATTGAGAGACGGCTTCCCTTAAGAGACCCCCAGAGCAGGTACAACATGCGGGCAGGTTTAAATGACATTAGATGCAATCAATGTGGAATTACTGAGCACCATGTTCACGTTTGCGCACCTCATCTTGAAATGAAATGAAATGTGTAGTGTTTAACGCCCGCTTTTACTACATACGGCACCGCAGGCGGTGACACTGATGATGCATGAGATGAAGTTGGAGCACCGGTGGAATGAGATGGCGGGGGAAACCGTAGGTCACGGAGAAAACCCACCCAGCACCGTGTTGTCCACCACAAATCTCACTTGCGGTCTCCTGGGATCAAACCCGGGCCGCCTTGGTGAGAGCCACGGCGCGGCCCCTCATCTCGAGATTCTGTTGACACATCCAATACTTTCTTCATCCCTTCCTCCCTCCCAGTGATCATATTCAAACTATAAAGATTACAGTGCTCTGCGCCTATGGCCCTTGCTGATATGTACCTTTACCTTTTTAATTCCAGGAAGTCCACATTCAAATTCGATAAAAGTAGATAACAAAGAATTAGGAGCATTTACAAGGAAAAAAGACATATTCTGAGGACCCTTGACGAAAGAATGAAGTATCTGAATAGTGGAATATATGCCCTAGAGAAAAGTGAGGAAAATTCGAGGTAAGCTCTAAAAGAGGAAGAGGTGACTGGAAGCATTTCAAGAGTGTAATGAAGAAATGAGTGAATAATGGTCAAATCATATTTCTTATGTGAAGCAAACATTGAAGAAGATTATCATCGACGATTGGAATGAATACTGGTTAAAAGTTATTGTGGTGCTTTGACTAAAGATTTATATTTCCCAACGGTTTCTGAGAGACATAAATGTAAATTCGTCAACCCTAATTACGGTATGGTCTCACTCAATTCTTAACTGGTCATGGCAAATTTTCTGTTTCCTTATTTCGACTCAAAATCAAATCCGCCTCGGATTGTATTTGTGGAAATCGCCTTCAAGGTATCCTTGACATTTCATTTGTTTGCCGCATTTTCTTTTTTGAAAGATATGAACTTCAGTTATTGCTTTAATCCTTAATAATAGACCATGGCGCGACAGACCATAGAGGGCCAAGGCCTGCAAACCGACTGCTGGCCTCACGCCCACATACGCAAGATAGAAGAGGGCGGTCATCCTTACGATACGGGAGGAGATGTGGTCACCATCTCGACACCCCCAGTCGGAAGGTTGGCTTTCTTGACCAGGGCCGCTTACCTATCATAAGCTCCTCAATTTCCTCACGATGCTGAGTGGGCACCGGTCCTATACTCGTAACCTAAAATCCGCACCCCCAGGGGTGAGATCGAACCCGGGTCACTTTCCGTGGCAGGGAACCAAAACAAGTTGCCCTGCTTCAATCCTAAGGTTATATTTTTTCAAAACTACTTACACATATTTTGATGAATTAAAGTACTTATCAATATTTCATGGCCTTCATGAACAAAATATTTCTTAAACTAAATTATTAATTTTTATGTTTTCTATTGCATATATTGTATGTGGTTATATCTCGTAATTTTATTATATTCATTTTATAATTTGGCGGTGCCATGGCTGAGTGCCTATACTACCTGGCTCTCATCAAAAGGGCCCGGGTTCGATCCCAGACGACCGCAAAGTGAGATTTGTGGTGGACAACTGTGCTCTGTGGAGTGTTTTCTCCAGCCCTTCGGTTTCCCCCGCCAGCATTCCACCGATTGCTCCATCATCATCTTTCTTATCACCTCACCTCTGTCGCACTTTCACTTCCGGCGTTGGGCTGACCACTTATCCCGGAACCCCTGTGATCAGGAAACCTCTGATTCTCAACCCGTTGCCTACGGGCCTCGAAGTTTCGCGGTTCAGAAAGTCCTATGCTGTACTTATCGAAATACAGGAATTCAATCATTCGTTCGTTCGTTTATACATTCGTTCATTCGTTCATTCATCCGATCATACGTTCATTCATTCGTTCATTCGCTCATGCATAATTCGTTCATTCATTCGTTCATTCATTCGTCTGTGCGTTCATTCGTTTATTCATTCGTTCATTTTATAGTTTGTAAACTTTGTTCCTAATATACTTTTGGGTAAAATAGGAATTACAAAATTTGATAATAAATAAATAAATGGTGAAATCACTTTTTACACTAAAACGTGTTGAATAGAGAGGAAAGTTTGTTGAAAACAGCTTGAAGGAAGTGTAATTTATTTATTTTGAATAATATGAAGATAAAAGGGTTTTTCTCAATGATAGAAATGTTATTACAATTTTCGGAAACTATCTTTAAGATATAACTGACCAGGTTATTCACAAAAATACGTTTCATCATTGCAATTTGATATTGTTTCATCTTTCTAAAGTGTAATTTACCTACACTCAATGGTTTCTAATAAAAGGGGTCATTAACAAAAAGAGCTGTTCAAAAAAAATTGAGAAAACCAACTTGCCAATAATATGTGCACGCATAGGTATTCCTAAGAAGCTCCAAATGGCTTACTTTACTGAATATGTAAAAAAAGTTATCTGGATAGGAATAAAACATTAAATCAGTTCTACATAAAACTAAAATATAAAAATAAGTATCGGTATAATAATATGAAATGTATACCGTTTAACGCCCGCTTTTACTACATGCGGTACCGCAAGCCCCATAATGATAGTAATCATGGTTAAGAATATGGCATTTCTACTCTATCTGTCTAATAATAACATGTTTTACAGTAGTTTGTTTTATTCTCAAGGATTTTGAGGTTATTAATACTCAACTCTACTTTGGAAAAATTTAGGTATGGAGAATGATATCAAAATATATAATATTTTACCATATACAAAGTTTTGTCAAACTTCATATAATGCAAATGTTTATATACATACAACATTTTAGATATTGAACATTAAATGGTAATGAAGCAGGTAACTGATTCTACAGAGCACCGTACATTTATTTCATAAAAGGTATGAAATAATCTTACAAAATAATCTACATGTTTCACCGTACATAAACACTATTATCATGAATTTATTGATAACATTCAAAGTGCACGTTTTGTAGTTGGGAAGTACATTCATTTTTTTACAATTCTAGTTGAAAGTTGTCTAATATAATAGGATACCTGTTTAAAATTCTTAAGCTTTCGAGAAATCAGTACAGCAGTTTTACCTCGTTAAAATCAGTGTGTGCAAGAAAATGAAATTTGTGGCTGAAATAGACAGACCAATTTAAGAAATTAGTGTATTTACTTTAGACCTGGTATATCTCTCTCTTAAAGTTTAAAATTCTCAAAATCATATATTCGATGCCTTGCCTGAAAAGTTTATTAACTTCCAGAAAAGGTTTACTCGAAAAAGCTACACTACTCTATCAGAAACCAGTTACAGGAACGCAAAGAACTACAAGTGTTACGTCATCATTGGTTTACATGTGTAATTCCTTTGACAGCGAGATGCCACCGACTTCGAGGAACGACACCTCAAGATTAGAGCACGGGGAAAGAAAGCAGTGTAGCACTCCCTTCTGGAGTATGACACATTAAGAATTGGTTTATCCTCATCAAACAGAAAAAGAGGTGAGACTAGAGATAATATTATCTCTCTCTGATGAATGATCAGGAAGAGCAGAGAACGTGGCAGTTGATGTTATAGTAGCTTATTTAAACATTAAAGATATCACCAATCAAATATTGTCTCTAAAAAAGATATAGCTTAAAATGCCAGCTCATGTTATACGCGCTTGAATAAGTTCCCAAATAATGTTTGACAGGTACGCTATTTGGGAAAATGTAAGTATATTGTACTTGATCATGGTTCCTGTAAATAAATGAAAAAATGCAAATAGCATTTCAGCCTATACATGGCCAGTGTGGAAGAATTATTAAATTTCCCTCAATTAACTTAATAGTGGTAACTATAAGGCCTTGGCTTAAGCACTTACAGCATAATTAGTCGCCACAAAAGGTGCGTATCCCATTGTATATGAGAGCCCTTAATATTTACTGGGAAACATGAGAGTCAGTTGGAGAATTTGAAGTCATGCTGGCATGTTGGCCATGATAGATCAATGGTTAAGGGCAACCGGACGGAGAACGGGATCCATTGTTCTCTCTATCCAAATATTTGAACAGTAAGTCATGAGGACTATACAAATAGTTAGCGTATTCGTTCATTTAAAACACAAGGCTCATGTGTAGCAAGTAAGCTAGCGCGTGGATAGATGTACATGAAAGATTTTATATCTTCAAGCTGTATATATTAATGGTGTCCAAGTCCAATAAAGAATATTGCTTCCAAAAGAAGACAATGTCTGCCTTTAACTTATTGTGTCTGTCGAAAAACCTTCCACACGTTTAGTTTACTGCAAATCAATAGTTGAATCTATTAAGAATATCTGTAAGCATTTAAAACATGTATTTTTTCATACAAAATATATTTACTGCAGTAGTTATGTGATAATTATTATAATTATTCTGAAAATACTGAAACATTTCTCTATTTCACCAATCAAATATTAGATGCTAACGAAATACTTGAACTTAGGAGAATACTCATTTTTAATTTTTTGTGCGTGTAGACTGCAGGTAGAAGTAAGCATGCATAAGATGAAATGGCAGTTTCTTTTATTGTAGCCTGCCTTATGTTTCTTCAGAGAAAATAAACTGTAAACATATCTTAGTCATATTCTCTGATGAATATACTGGTTTGTAAAAAGTATACTTTATTCTTGAGAAACGAATGTCAGCTAAAGAATATATCGCTATATCTGACATCACCTTTACTATAATTACGGTTATAAACGTCAATAAAATAAAGCCTAATGCAGGTAAACAAGTCTTTAAGATAGTTTTCAGATATGCGACTGGACGGAAACCAGTAGATCCGTGGTTCAAATCCCGGCCATGGCATTGAATTTTTCATGTTGACTCTATCCATGGAATATCTTAGCCTATATACGGCTAGTGTGGAGAAATGATTAATTTCCATCAATTAACTAAAATAATAAGAGTTAAATGATGAAGCCTGGGACTTAAGTACTTACAATAGTAAGTCGCCACAAACGGTGTATCTCGGATGCGAGAGCCCCTAGTGGTCTACCGGGAAATATATGAGTCAACTGGAGAATTTAATGTCAGGAAGGCACGTTGGCCATGGTAGCTCAAAGGTTAAGAGCGACTGGACGGAAACCAGTAGATCCGTGGTTCAAATCCCGGCCATGGCATTGAATTTTTCATGTTGACTCTATCCATGGAATATCTTAGCCTATATACGGCTAGTGTGGAGAAATGATTAATTTCCATCAATTAACTAAAATAATAAGAGTTAAATGATGAAGCCTGGGACTTAAGTACTTACAATAGTAAGTCGCCACAAACGGTGTATCTCGGATGCGAGAGCCCCTAGTGGTCTACCGGGAAATATATGAGTCAACTGGAGAATTTAATGTCAGGAAGGCACGTTGGCCATGGTAGCTCAAAGGTTAAGAGCGACTGGACGGAAACCAGTAGATCCGTGGTTCAAATCCCGGCCATGGCATTGAATTTTTCATGTTGACTCTATCCATAACATGTCTTTTTTCTGTATGACGAACAATAATATAGGGAAAGCTATATATCTAGCTAATAAATAATAACCATATTTTTAGTATACTCTTGGGAAATATGTGAATTCCGTTATAAGCTGTTCAAAAATGCTTAGCTTCGAAAACGATTGTTTTCTCAAAATAGGTATGGTACAGTTACGCCCTCAAAGAGTTGTACAAAGGTTAGTGGAGCGAAACATGTTTCTTGTTTATGCGGAAATATCCGCAGTCAATAATTAAATAATATGTTTTCTCTTGTTTGCTTTTCGGAGCGCTTGTGTTTGGCTTTTACGTATATACCAAGAACTTTTCACTCCAAATATCCTTCTATTCACAGCTCCCAGCGAGTGTACACATATTTTTCCTTGCCTGTACACCTGCCTGCATTCGTGGTAGGCTTTCGAATAGCCATTTGTAAGCCTACCCGGGAAGTACGACTTGCCGCAAGAAGGCAGTTGAGAAGAAGTCGCCTACGCTAATAGCGAATCTGATTAACCCGTAAAATTAACCATGTGGCAGACTTTTACGTCAAGTTCACGTGTTGCAGCATGATGCTTTTATATGCAATAGATTAATGTACAGTAGAAGATGCGGCGTATGATGAAATTAGACAGTTAATTTTGTTCCCTGTCCTGTTTATTTGTGAAGTTTTTAATATCCAATGATATTATTAGGTGTTAAACGCTCGGTGATCTACCCTTTTATGGACATTCAGCTAAGCCAAACAATAGACCTGTCTACCTTCAACATTTGTAGAATCCTGGAGATAAATAAACTCTCACGTGGTAATGCTCCGGATGTTATAGTCCTTTGTGGCCACATCCTATGTCCGCTCTTAATAGCTTCTTGGTGTCGTGCTATACGTCGGCATCATCTCAGCGTCAAGGAATCATTCATACAAAAACATTCGTTTTGATCATTACCTGAGGGGGGTGGGTGAAAGGGGTGAATAGGGATGACATCTGACATGAACAACTAAAAGGGAGGGTTATAATCCATTTGTGTCCTCGACCCTGTTGATGGAGCAAAAAAGTGGCAGAATGTTAGGTGGGGCTGGGTAGTGAGTCGTATTATCACGGTTCATTAATTGTCGGCATTTCTTTGTCACCTGGAATTGGCATTTGTATACAACTTATGACTTATATTTTGTGTATAATGATTTCAGAGGTTTCGTATTACTTCAGACCCTCAAAGGGCATGCTATTATGTGTGCTATTTCTGGTATTTTGGTACTATTATTACATGTACAAATAAGAGTATTAAAATATAACAATTTTCTTGTGCATAAATCGCTCGAGTATAAGTTTCCTGGACTTTCCCAAACTGACAACCATAAGAGAATAATTTGTGTCCCATGGTTGGATAGCTATAAATAAATGAATTAAATTAACTGATTTGCGTAACTATTGAATTCTGTTTCTTCCAATTATAAAACTAGGCATATGATTCTGAGCTGGATATTATGTTTCCATAAATTGAAGTGCCTTGCTGAGCTGCACTCTATAAAAGATGGACTGAATAATCGATGATATCCTTACCGGTGGACTTCCAGAATTGTATCTATCCCAAATATCACGGAAAGCTTTGATGTTACTTCATTATGGTATTGCGTAAAGTTCTTGGGTTCAATGAAGTTTCTAGAAAGATGACTATGTTGAAAACCACAAGGAATAAGTACAGACGTAATTGAAAGAACTGTCCTAAAGACTTATAACAGTTTGACCTCTGGTTTTGTTAAATGACCGTATGGCAAAATTCTAGACTCATGTCACTTTATTGACATCGGCTTTCCAGTAGAATTGAATGATTTGTAATGTTCAATAACAATAAAGTTCATAATGACGAACTTTTGTGGTATTGTTCCCTTTATCTAGCCTGGTATCGTTAAGGTATAAAGCAATAGAGGAAGTACTAGAAGCTCATCCCATAAAATGCACCCAAAGCTTTGGTTCTTGCATCTTGGTCTTCAGAATTATGATAAAAGGTGATACAAATGACTGCCCATTGCTGCTTCGTCTATTCACGGTGCTTGGAATCTTCGGACACAACATTCCAGTTTAAACATTTAACTCGAAATTCTATACGTATTCGATATAGTGTGATACATAGCCAGATTCCTCTGAAGCCCGCCTTGGTAGAGCAGACGGTAGCATGTCTGCCTCACGTTCGAGAGGTCCCGAGTTCAAATCTCGGTCAGGGTGAGTTACCTGTGTAAGGCTTTTCCCGGGGTTTTTCCTTAACCTGAAAGACCAATGTCAGGTAACTCGAAGCTCCGTGGACCCCGGACTCATCTGAGCATCATTTCACCCTTTTCATTCAACGTTCGATATGACTTAACGTTAGAGGCCATAACATTACAAAAGAAAAAAAAAATCATTTGAAAATATTTGAAAGAACAAGGTATAATGAAAATTAAGGGTTGCAGCTCTGCTTTTCCTATACTACTACTACTACTACTACTACTACTACTACTACTACTACTACTACTACTACTACTACTACTACTACTACTACTACTACTACTACTACTAATAACAATAATAATAAATAGAAGAAGAAGAAGAAGAAGAAGAAGAAGAAGAAGAAGAAGAAGAAGGAGAAGGAGAAGGAGAAGGAGAAGGAGAAGGAGAAGGAGAAGGAGAAGGAGAAGGAGAAGGAGAAGGAGAAGGAGAAGGAGAAGGAGAAGGAGAAGGAGAAGGAGAAGGAGAAGGAGAAGGAGAAGGAGAAGGAGAAGGAGAAGGAGAAGGAGAAGGAGAAGGAGAAGGAGAAGGAGAAGGAGAAGGAGAAGGAGAAGGAGAAGGAGAAGGAGAAGGAGAAGGAGAAGGAGAAGGAGAAGGAGAAGGAGAAGGAGAAGGAGAAGGAGAAGGAGAAGGAGAAGGAGAAGGAGAAGGAGAAGGAGAAGGAGAAGGAGAAGGAGAAGGAGAAGGAGAAGGAGAAGGAGAAGGAGAAGGAGAAGGAGAAGGAGAAGGAGAAGGAGAAGGAGAAGGAGAAGGAGAAGGAGAAGGAGAAGGAGAAGGAGAAGGAGAAGGAGAAGGAGAAGGAGAAGGAGAAGGAGAAGGAGAAGGAGAAGGAGAAGGAGAAGGAGAAGGAGAAGGAGAAGGAGAAGGAGAAGGAGAAGGAGAAGGAGAAGGAGAAGGAGAAGGAGAAGGAGAAGGAGAAGGAGAAGGAGAAGGAGAAGGAGAAGGAGAAGGAGAAGGAGAAGGAGAAGGAGAAGGAGAAGGAGAAGGAGAAGGAGAAGGAGAAGGAGAAGGAGAAGGAGAAGGAGAAGGAGAAGGAGAAGGAGAAGGAGAAGGAGAAGGAGAAGGAGAAGGAGAAGGAGAAGGAGAAGGAGAAGGAGAAGGAGAAGGAGAAGGAGAAGGAGAAGGAGAAGGAGAAGGAGAAGGAGAAGGAGAAGGAGAAGGAGAAGGAGAAGGAGAAGGAGAAGGAGAAGGAACATCCTGTGAAGTGATTTGAAAGTATGTACAAATTTTAATGTACGTTTTATGCATTAACCCTGAATATCATATTACAGTTTAAAATGTAAAGGACTCTTCATTGGGGATTTTGGAAACGTTATAAATGTATAGGCTATTAAATGCAGTAAAAGTCTCTTGCAAACAATATTATATTCTGAAACCTTTGTTGCCTATTACATGGTTATGAATAACCTCTAAACTTTTGACGGGGAGTTGGATTTTTGTTAAATCACCGGTTTACTCTGCATTAGTTTTCCCACAATCTCAACAACAAAAAAGTTTTACAGTTTAACTAATTCAGCTTTACAGTAAATAAAACTTGGCTTATAGTTTTGAACGCTTCATAAGTGTATGCACTTAACAAGAAAAAATTCAAACTGGTCTTTGAATATCTTATTTTCCTGGATTTAGAATTCGTTGTTTCAAACGTACGCTTCAAACATAAATATCCACGCATTTTACACAGGCTTTGACATAGATGTGGAAAAATTATTTATTCTTCATGACAGTTTCGACTGTTCCTATTTCAAAAATAACATTTTTCCAAAATTACAGACCAGTACGTCCAGCTGTACTTTACGTAATTGTAACAGAAATGTTCAATTGGTTGCTTAACTGAATTTGGTTCGCTCACATGAACGCGCGATTATTCGTCTATTAGAAATACTCCCACTAAAACTATATTCTACATGCATGCATGGATTCACAAAGTATTATTAACAACTATACATTTACCGCATTACTTCTAAATACTTACCTTTATTTAGTATTCATTAAATCACATTGAAACAATTCACGTTCATAGTTATAATCATCATCATTGTTGTATAATTTACCATAATGCTAAAACTATATGCTCCAAAACGGAGAATACAGTTTTAGCATCAATTATCATTCACACCTGTATTGGAAAAGCTCAACAGCGGTGTCAAGTCCATAGGAACTTGAAAACTGTGACTTGCCTCATATACTTCCTTTTGGCTGCTGAACTATAGTGCAATATGCTCTCTACGGTCAGACAGCTACAGTTTGAAGTGCTTAAAAATACACGAGTGAGCACGTTAATGGAAAGTTGGTTTCGTGATTATTTTTGCGGAAGCTTCAATATTCAGTACGATGTAAACGCAATGAAAAGTGTGTGAAAATGATGGAACTTTGTCACATCCTGAGAATCAAAGTGCTGGAGAGCTGTTCACCCCTGATTGGCTACGAGCTGAGGGGTCACGTTTCCATCAAACGACCGGCACAGTGCAGTACTTACAAAGGATTTGAGAAACCCTCATCAACCAGAAAACACGTGGGCGCTCTCTGCTTAAAAAACACGCCAAAGTTTCTTGTTTCTCCTAAACCAACCTGTACAGCAAATAACGAGATTCATGGCTAAAGCGTTATTGACAACATGACGTGGTTTAATCAGGGGCACTTTGATCCTTAGGGTCACTCTGTTTCATTTGTATACGGCTCTTCTGAGTTAATAATTTGCACTCTCAAACTATGTAGTTGTATTTAACATTTTCATGTTAGCATATATTTAGTTTTTAATTTCAAAACCACTGAGTTTCTAATGTGCATTAAAATGTCTCAAAATGAAAAATCTGAATTTGTAAACCAGGTATTAGCTTGTAGGATTTATACGCTATATAAAGTTTTATTCTTACTACACAATTTAAAACTTATGGTTGTAGCATATCGGCGGTAAATAAGAACGGGTTACATATTGGCAGGTTGGGCTCAATCTGGTATTCATGGTTCTATAATCAGATTTAGAATAGTGCCTGGACTGTATCCATATGGGAGCAAGCTCACATGTACAGAGACTCTCATAAATAATCGGAAAAAGCAGAGTATAAAGTTTTGAAAGTGAAAATCAGCATTTGATGTGTTATTTTATTGAAATTAATGATAATCGACACTTACATGGTTCGTTCTTGTAAGAAACTAAATGTTATTTCACATAAAAATTATATAATGCGTACTTTTTTAAGAATTAAAAAGAAATATGACACTTTAGCCCTCAAAATTAATCGGACTTAACTTGAGTGTGATACAAAATATGGTTTAGTACTTCGTGACTCTGCCTCTTTTTTTTCACTACTTCTCGCAATCTATTTGGCATGCTGTGAACCAGGTTTTTTAGGTAGGCTGTAGAAAGTTTGCTGCATTCCTCTTGCAACCTCTCCTCCAAGTGTTGCTTGGAGGTGATGGGGTCTTCCGCACGGCCTTCTCCAGTTTATCCCATAATGTCTCTATGGGATTAAGGTCCGCGAACTGAGGGGGTGGATGCAGTACATGAGGACAATTGTAAAGTAACCATATGCTTTGGATCATTATCCTGATAAAGTGAGAAACTGTCCAAAATACCCATCATTTCTGCCCTTTGTTTTAAATTTTGCTGTAATAGTCTCAGATGGACTTTCTTGTTCATGGTTGTATCTATGAACACCAGCTATCCCACTCCCGTTACACTCCCTCCGCCGTGTTTGACTGTGCCTTGTAAATTGCGCTCTTGTAGCTCCGTGTTTGGTTTCCTCCACACAACCACCCTGATATTGGAACCAGCAAGGTTGTATTTGCTTTCGTCACAAAAAATAACTTGGACTCACCAACCGGTTGTCTTGTTAACAAACTTGCTTTCAAATTGTAATCGATCCCTTTCATTCTTTGTGGAAATGTATGGCGTTCTTCTGGCTACGCGACCATTAAAATCTTGTATACGTATGGCCCTTCTGACCCTTTCAGAGTTAACTGGCAGTCCCAGTTCTTCCTGAACCTCAGCACAAATTACCGGAGCACTTATACGCGGATTCCGTTTTACCTTCCACATAATATAAGACTCCTGCCTATCGGTAAGAAGTTTTGGTCATCCTGGCTTTGCTCGAGACTCAATTCGTCTTCATACTTATACCGGTGCATTATGTCAGTAACTGTACCTTTGCTAAGATGCTCAATCTCTGCTATTTCCTGGTATGTCTTATTCTTTTCATAGCGATAGATCACTGTCTCTGTTCAAAGGTACTCTGCTTAACTCTGGGCCCCCTGCTATGCTCTTGGCTTCCTCTAGGTGCACAGTTGACGTACTCATTCTACGATGTTGTTTTGTCTACTGACAGACTTCACCTACTCGTTTCTATTGCATTTCATTTAAGCTGTCCGATTCTTTTTGTGTCGTAAACTCGTGATGCAAATGAATGGGGAAGCTCTCAGTTTAGCCACATTTTCAAGCTCTAAAATGGATATTCATAGCAAATGATTTTTGCTTAACACAAGGAGTACCTTGTGATTGATACACATAATCTGTCTTGCTTTATAGAGTACTCCCTAGTGAAGTGCAAAGTCTGTCCGATTATTTATGGGAGTCAGTGTATATGCGTGGGCGTATATGCCACGGTCTTTCAGACAGATATATTTATTTTAGCTAGTTCTTGGGAGAGTAAGAAGACGCTACTAAAATGGAGAGATTCTTATTATCTCCGACAGCCGGACAGGCCTAAAGACTCTCATAACCACTAATTAGTTTTAAGTTGGTTTTAGCATAGCACAAGTCCTTCATATCACTGGCTATACACAATGCAGTGCAGCTGAGAAGGTTGCCAGGCAGGTGAGAAATTTGGAAAATTATATAACACAGATAAGGCTGCTGAGCCACTGAGCCACCTTTTATTAGCCCTGAACCTGCATTTGGATGGTCATTATACCAGTTAAGCTGGCTAGTAGGTATCAGTTGATTTTAGAACACAGAAATACTAGAATCCATCTGTAGCATTTGTTTTCCATAGACGTCAAAAAGATTATTGGACAGTATTAGAATTAACGAACAGTTCTTGAGATCCTTTTAGCCACGCCGTGTCGAATTAGACCGCTTGACTCTCACCAAGGCGGCCAGATTTCGATCCCAGGTGACCGCAAGGTGAGATTTTAGTGACAAGACGACGCTGAGGTGGGCTTCCTCTAGGATCTCCGGTTTCCCCTGCCATCTCTTTCCACCGGTGGTTCATCTTCAACTCATCCATCAACAGTGTCACCGCCTGCGTTAAACACTACACATTATTATTTATTATTATTATTATTATTATTATTATTATTATTATTATTATTATTATTATTATTATTATTATTATTATTATTATTATTATTATTATTATTATTATTATTATTATTATTATTATTATTATTATTATTATTATTATTATTATTATTATTATTATTATTATTATTATTATTATTATTATTATTATTATTATTATTATTATTATTATTATTATTATTATTATTATTATTATTATTATTATTATTATTATTATTATTATTATTATTATTATTATTATTATTATTATTATTATTATTATTATTATTATTATTATTATTATTATTATTATTATTATTATTATTATTATTATTATTATTATTATTATTATTATTATTATTATTATTATTATTATTATTATTATTATTATTATTATTATTATTATTATTATTATTATTATTATTATTATTATTATTATTATTATTATTATTATTATTATTATTATTATTATTATTATTATTATTATTATTATTATTATTATTATTATTATTATTATTATTATTATTATTATTATTATTATTATTATTATTATTATTATTATTATTATTATTATTATTATTATTATTATTATTATTATTATTATTATTATTATTATTATTATTATTATTATTATTATTATTATTATTATTATTATTATTATTATTATTATTATTATTATTATTATTATTATTATTATTATTATTATTATTATTATTATTATTATTATTATTATTATTATTATTATTATTATTATTATTATTATTATTATTATTATTATTATTATTATTATTATTATTATTATTATTATTATTATTATTATTATTATTATTATTATTATTATTATTATTATTATTATTATTATTATTATTATTATTATTATTATTATTATTATTATTATTATTATTATTATTATTATTATTATTATTATTATTATTATTATTATTATTATTATTATTATTATTATTATTATTATTATTATTATTATTATTATTATTATTATTATTATTATTATTATTATTATTATTATTATTATTATTATTATTATTATTATTATTATTATTATTATTATTATTATTATTATTATTATTATTTGAACCTGTTTCGCGGCTACTATACGAGATTATCAGTTGCACGCCAGTTGCCGTAAAGCAGGGACAAGACCAAGAAAGAGCCATTATCGGGTGGAGGATGTAGTGGCTGCTAGATAGAGAAGCTTCTGCTGTAGGGCTAGTGCTTAAATGAGGTAATGCAGTGTAAAGGGCCAGGAACACAAATGTCGATCGAATGCTACCACATCTTGTCCATCTGCGGAATATGTCACTGCTAAAGTATGCTAGTAATGCAATATTATGTTATATACAATACTGACTTGATGGGCGATGCAATACCAAAACGTGCTATCTTTTCGTTTTCTACTCGTTCATGCCAACACCCGTTTTATTTCTCTTTGACTAATGTACCTATATTATGTCTTAGCAGTGGCGCATAAGGCAGGAATTTGAATTTCGGGATGGGTGCATTTCAGAGCTAAGTAGGGCCGTGTCGTGGCTTAGTAGTTAGATCGCTCGATTCTCATCAAGGCGGCCCGGATTCGATCCCATGTGACCGCAAAGTGACAATTGTGGTGGACAACATAGCACTATAGTGATTTTTTCCGGGATCTCCGGTTTCCTAGGCCATCTCATTACACCGGTGCTCCAACATCATCTCATGTATCATCAGTGTCACCGCCTTTAGTGCCGCATGTAGTAAAAACGGGCGTTAAACACTATACATTTCATTTCTGAGCTAAGCATTTTGTTTGTGTATTTCCGTTAGTTCTTGAACTATAAGAAAAGAAATGGATGCCACAAACCCTTAGAAACCCGGCAAATAGTTGGCATGTATAAAACATCTTCCACCAACGTGTCCATGGCTGTAGGAAGCAATAATGTAGGATAAATACTAAAATAAACGTATTTTAGCCACCAACACCACCAACAGTACTAGCAACAGTAGTATTAGTACATAGTAGTAAAATATGTAGTAATGTTTATAGTATTTGATTGTTGGTTTTGGTGACGCTGATGAATTTAGTAGGATTAGATATGGTAGTGATGAACTGTGGTTTGAGTGCCCTATAATAGTGGGAATGGCAGTAGTAATATAGTGGAAGAATTAATTATTGCAGTAGTGGTAATATAAGCGGTAAGTGGTGTTACTAGAGCTGCTATTATACATGACAGTGGTAGTTTTAATTATTTTAATTATTGTATGTTAGTATTACTGGTAATATTAGTGATCGTGCTGGTACAGAGCTTTGGTTTAGAGGCATGCTCGAATGCCGGAGAGCTGCTTGTCTTGCACTGCATTGTTTCAAACAGGTTTTTTCTCCATGATCCACTTTCCCTCCTCTGCTGTGCCAGCTAATCAGCTTACGTGAAGTCGATGTTGTACGGAGGGTGATACGTTTTGGTATCAAAGTTCGTGTACTTTAACACACAAATCCCTCATATGTGCCATATATGATTCGTATGTAACAGTAAGCTATTGTTGAGAATTGAAACAACTGTTTATAGAGAGATGTTTGTGTCCCTGACAGAGAAATGTTTCGTAATCCTGCGAATAGATTTACAAAACAATCTTTAATTGCAAACCGAAAGTAAATTGATGTTCTTACAGATGAAAACTCCGTTGTAGCTAAGTTACAGCGAAGAGCAGAAGAACGTTTGAAAAGGCTAGCACTGAAATCAGAAATTTTACAAACGTCAACTTGGATCACCATTACTTAAAGCGTATAACGTAACAGAGTTTAAGCAATAGCAACCACATGATGATGCAGGAAAAGTTCTAGAAATGGTTGTTAAATAAATTTAATTATTGTTATATTTACTCCCGTTTAATTTTTGTTTTCAACACATAAACGGTGATTCTATTTGCATTGCTAGAAGAACTTCTGAGTGGTTCTGAAAATTGTCTTACAATTTGTGTTAGATACTTAACGATACAGTGTCATATTTTCAGCTTCTTCTGAGATGAAGGTATGTCATTACTGCACTTATCATTTGCAAGCAGAGTCTATGAGCTTGTATTTAACGAACAATGAGTTTGTGATCCTCCGGGTGACAGCATGCATCCTGGTGCCATGAAAATTCTCGTTGGGTCAGTCACGCGTCCAAGCAAAACGTCTATAACCTATGATGTTGGCAGTTTTTCTTTAATCGGACGATGTATGGAGTGGGTGAAATGACGCTCAAATGATCCCAGGGTCCATAGAGCTTAGAGCTACCCGACATTCATCTTTCAGGATAAGAGAAAACCCTGTAAAAAACAGTATCCAGGTAACTGACCCTGACCGAGATTCGAACTCGGGACCTCTTTAACGTGAGGCAGACACTCTACCACGAGGCTACCGATGCGGGCAATGTTGGCAGTGATTGGGGTAATGGTGGTAAAGTAACTAACTCTATTAGCAAACGTAGATATATTTTTTCAATAACACATTAATGTTGTTATCTCTAATATTATCATAATCATCATCATTGCCATTCTTATCTTACTAGCATATTTGAGTAGTATAATATCACAGGTTTTAACGCTTCTAGATCAGTGTTCTGGTGCTTCCATCGCAACATTTTTGGTACAAAGAAATTCAAGCCATGAAAAGTATTAGCATGATTTCTCATCCCCTGTTTATGCAGGTAGAATACAGCTGGAGAGGATTCCACGCTGAGCCTATAGCCAGGTTAAGACCTCAGGAAGGAGGAAGCGGGGGAGAGTACACAATGGGCTTAGAAGAACCCAGGCAAGAGATGGGATACTAACGTAGGTTGAGGTTTCCTCAAGTTTCTTCATGCAACCCTAGCTTCAGGTATTTTGATACCCCTACGGGAACAGATAACCAAATAGCTGTGCCACACTTGCCTTTCTCCGATGCTTCCAAAACTGGAAGGACCAAATTAAATGACAGCGTATTGAAATGGTGGAAGGGAAGGTAATAGAAACGAAAGTAACCAACCGAACATTCGCCTAATGACCAAAGACAATTCGAGGAACGTTTTGTTCAGATTGATCGGTCAACAGGAATCGAACCCAGGGCATCCTAAATGTGAGTTCCAGGTGTTTGTTACCACCTGAGCCACGCCATTCGGTAGGTTCCCTCTTTATTGCAATTAGAATTAATAGTTGTAATAGTTTCCAATATTTTTATTAACGAACGTAGGCTTTCACGTCCGGCGTCTTGTTCAGTAGAAGATTCCGGGCTATAAGGTAGTGGTCCACGAGGCTTCTTCATCTCTCTCCCAGACGTTTCGCTTGCAACTGCGGCAAGCATCATCAGTGGCATCATCAATATTTTCTTTCATTATATTGCAAGTGTCCATGCTCCTTTTTTTCCCATTTCTTATTTAAGCGATTTTTCATTATTTCCGTGTATTTTCGTATCTGTTTTCCTAGTTTCACAAATATTCACTATACACATAAGCACCAATGCCCAAGGCGAGACACGAACCCGCGGGCCTCTACGCGGCGGAACACTAGAGACATACGCTTTAGCGACCATGGCTACGAGGGCCGGCTCCTCGAGACTAAAGTAACATTACAAACAGAAATGTTTGTTAGGGCTCTGGAATTTCTGGTAGCTGGTTATTGAAAAAGTGTGTGTAAAAATGTATTTGTAAATGTATGTATATTGAAAATTTGGACTATTTGACTTTGACGATCCTAATACGGAATATGTTATATCCTTGTAGCGTAGACGAACACAACCTAACCATGGCAGATGGATGGGTACATACGTCATTTTTGCACCAAGTATTACTTATCCGAATGCAGGCCAGGGTGAGCGCGCACTTAACACTATTAACACAGTCAGTGCATGGCCCTGGCTACAAAGCCCCAGCCAGATAGTGGGCGACCAGGCGAATAGCCCCGGTAAGTGCTACCAGGGCTTTGTTCCACAAAACTATAATGTACATCAATTACTAATCTGTAAGCAAACATTACTGTAAAGTGTGAAGCACTTCGTTCCATAGTTGCAAGTTGCATAGTCAGTGGTGTAAAGACACAGGTGACGTCAAATATAATAATGATATTGTGATATTGTGTGCATTGAATTGGTTCATGTTCAACACCTTGTTGGTATTATTTACCAAAGTAAAATAAAATAATTACTACAATACTGTAGTAATAATCGGAAACTTGAGAGATAAATTCGGTTTTTCTCGTGATTACTTTTGAAAAGTTTGGAACTTCAAGGGCAGCATATAGCGTTTTATTAATAAACACTTGACTATCGCTATTTCCTTTTGTATCTATAACGAAATGTCTAATACAGCTATTTCTACAAAAATATATATTGATTAAAATTAAATAGCTAGAGACAGCTTGAAGGGTAAATACAAAATGTTATTCGAAATGGAGTTTTGAAGACTTTGAAAGAGTCGGCACAGAATATATGTAGGACGTTTTGTACAGAGTTGCTGGAGCTGCCCAAAGCTTTATCAAGGGAAGGAGAATTATGAAAGGGAGGGTGAATAGCGTCAAAAGGTTTCTTGATAGAGATCATCTTAAAACATTGCTATAAGAGTTTAAAACTAGAAGAGAACACCAAATGGGAGAAAAGAAATTTAATAGTTGGTCAAGTAAAATACAGGAAACTGGGATGCGTGAGCTTAAGGAAATGGGAGTGCAAAGTAGAGCAGAATTCTAGCAAAAGGTTAAGAAAAAAGGGGAAGATAGAGAGGGGCAAACGTTTAGGGATAATTCTAAAGACGAGAGTTCTTATAATTATAAAATAATTAAGAAAAACTGCGAAAGAGAGAAAGACGTAGATTAGTATAGTAAGTACATACATTTAAGTAGAAAGGGATGCCAGTCAGAAGCATGGTTTATAAAAGCTTTTAGAGAAGAGAATAGATTATGTTTTATGTGTAAAGAGGCATAGGAAATATCTCACTGTTTATTAGAATGTGATGGGGTAAAACTGGACGGGGTATATGCGAAGCAAAATGGGACAAGTTAAACAAGGAAATTATTGTAATTGAAATTTTCATAGATACTGTAACCAAAGGGTTAAAAGTGATTAGAGAGTATCTAGGAAGATTAAGAAAGAAATGGATTAGGATTGTTATAAAGGAAAAATAAACATATAATAATACAACTAAAATTTCAGGGATCCATTGTACAAACAGCCAAGGAGTTGAGCGTAATGAAGTCATATATGTGTGAGTGTTAGACTTATTAAGAATTTTGAAGAATTTCTTGTCGTTTCGAAACGACACTGAATGAGTATAGTCGTTTCGTAGTTTATAACTTAACCATTCCGCACTTCGATATCGCAAGTTGAAATTTCTCTTAGGTATAATTGTATGCAGTATTAAATATTACATTATTTTGTGATCAGGCAGCATAGAACCACTAGTTTGCGAACCTCAGAAGCTGTTATTGGGACGCATCGGCTACGAACACAAAAGAATTGCTCCTTGCTCTTTATCAGTGACCCTAGACTCGCTTTCAGGTAAAGGGGCAAAGGGTAGTTACTTCTGAATAAGTCGATAATGACTCGGACAATTCCAAGGTTGCTCATTTTGCTATGATCTTAATTGTAGAGTGTTTTCTACCAGTTACTATAAATCAACAGCTTCCTTGTGAGTTACAAATGCTTTATTTAGTGTTATTAAACATAGAGAAATAAAATGCTTGTCTCATTGCGTAAAGCACTTAGTTTCGGTTAACTTTTTCTACACTTCTTTAATATTGTTCTCTATTCTTTTTATCATTTAATGCTTCCATTCTCAATCTGATTAATAGTAACTTCCCTCTAAAAGGTTTAAGTTGAATGTTTCCACCAGCTCATTTACCTTCATCGACTGTTATAACGGAATGGTGGAACACGTTAAACACCCAACAGTTTCTTTATTGCGGTTTCATAAGCCAAAGAAATTATTAATAGTAGCAAGCTTCCGTAGAGTATGTCGATATGTTTACAAACAGCGACAGCAGGCGGCACGATGTGTCACCTACTTGCGAACTAACGTGAGCACACGGCGTTGTTTCTGTAACTGCCTAATCCACAGCCATTCTAGAGCGACTTTTATGTGGCTCTATTGGCGGTAAAAAGTATCTATATGTCTCACATAGAAACTGAGCAACTGCTTCTATATATTCGTTTAGTGTCATGTCGAAACACTCTGTATATCGTGCATGTTATGTCTAGTTTATATATGCATGGAATTGAAAATGTTGAATATGTTATATATTGTACATAAGAAATGGGAAATAAACATTAATTAATTCATTCGTAAGTATATAGACGTATACGTTTTCTTAATAATAGTTTTTCTAGGCACTAATAAGCAATTAGGGCAGAGAGGGTTGTGTTAATGAACACACATTTTTCATTAAAATCTGGAAGCATTAGCAGCATAGTATAAATACAGATGGTTTCTTAATACTTTACAGTCATGCGAAATGTTAAGTAATAACGATAGCAGAAATAATTAGGTCAGTGATAGTACGTCATTTAGAATTGGTGATAGAAGTGCATCCCGAAATTTCATTGGCAAGTTTGTATCACACATTCCCAATTTTCAACCACGTACCCAGAGGGCAAGAAGTATTGCATTTCGTCCTAAACGTTCATTAAGAACTTTACCAGAAATACACATTTAGTTGTCTGTGTATGTGTGTAACGGTGAACAACATAACTCAAACATTAAATATCAGATGAATACCAAATTTTGTTATTTAAGTTTACTATCTTACAAGAGCACTATACCAAGAAGTTAAAAATGATGACCCTTTCCTAATTACCGTTTGAATGGAAAATGACTTTTTATGTTCTTTATTTCTTGAAATATAAAATATTTAAGATATTTACATGATAAATCAAACGTACATATATCTTGAATTTTAGGGAATAATTTGTGGTATCCTCCTCTTTATAAATAATTTTTTATACTTTTATATAAACAGAAATAGGCAGTTATAGCTATACAAAAATGAAGATTGTTTAAAACAAAACATGTGACTTAAATAATTTCATTGTAGGTTAGATATTTCTAAGATGTTGTTTCTTTCAGTTTTTCATTGCTTTGTGGTTTTATAAAGTGTTCAGACTATTTGTTTCTCAGTGTTGAAGTTTGTCTTGAACACCGGATCACGTTGAACTTACGGGATACTTCACATATTACCTACAGGTGAAGGCTTAAAGGAGCCGATTGAAAATCATCAGCCCATGGCCCAAAATCGAACCATAGGCCCTCAGCACTGCGCTAACCCGGCGCTCACTTGTGGAATGTTAGAATATATATTGTTTTTAAGGAGAGAGTTTCTTGAGTCACCTTACACTGGTTAAGTAAGCACCTAGTACACTGACATGAATCCAGGTCTTTATTTTATATACACACACACACACACACACACACACACACACACACACACACACACACACACACACACACCATCGTGTTCCTCTAAATATATTTTAATTTAGGAATTTCCTTGTACACAACATTCCGTTGTAACATTTCTTCATTCAGTTGCACAAGAACCATACAAATAAATTCTAACAGCACGAGAGCTTAAGTCGCTCATAAACGTTGCAGTTAACCACAACTGTAACCAGTATTTAAACGGACGAGTGGTTTTTGAGATGTCCTCGGATAATTACATGTCTCCTTTGTTGTATTCCTGTGAACGGGAAGTCATCAAAGAATTGTATCCCCCGGTAAATCGACACAAAGAAGCTTAAGTGCTTTTATTCGTTATTTTCCAGAAGCAGATTAGTAATCCTCTTAAGTACACACGCACTCACGAATATACGTAAAACACAGGGGAGTTTATCTGTGTAAATTAATCAAGAAATATACACTTATACCTGCTTTTAACAGCTTTCTCTTAAGAAAATAACAATAAATTTATACGTCAAATATTCAAAGGTAATAAATCTTGGAATCGATATGTACTTTTCGTACCCTAATATTTTATTTAAAGAACTCTAAAGTGCTAAATACATTCTTTTCCATTTTACTTCCCCGTAAGTACCTGTGGTAAGTAGGTGAGGTATTTGTGTTTGAGGTATCATCGTAACAAATATAATATCTTAATTTTTCTATGATTCTCTCTTGACGCTCTACTTATAATACAGAGAGAGAGACGCTCAACTAAAAACGTAGCTAACTGAGAATGCAGTTTTTACGAACGAAATAACTTATTCATAAAATTGCTACTTTCTGATATTAGGTGTTACACATTTTAAGTTTTCCTTGCAACTGTGTTTCATGTAATACGTTTCAGTATACAAGATGGCGCATGCACACATTTGTAGCACAAATTGACTAATGATAAAGACAGTTGTGCTTTGTTTCCGTATTGTCATATAATCACGTCCTAATTTCACATAGAGACAATATCGTGATTAACTCTAGGTGATTAGGAGAGTAACTTTATATAAGGAGTATTGAAAATATAAATATGTGTACATCAGCCTGCTATTTTCTGTACCCTGTACTGTAGGCACAGAAAATATTTGTATTCTAGCCAAGTATTATATGCCAAATTGTACGAGAAATATGTGACGCAGGTCTCCCTGAACACAAGAAAACAGTGTTAGGAATATATCCTTGTGTACAGTGAGGCATGTGTATGTGAATTTGTGTGTTAGGGCAACACACTTACAAATGAAAACTTGGTATAAATGCTGTACTTGATGTTTAATTTCAGTATTTTCTGAACACGGGATAGGAAGATTTTAGGACACTATACCTTACATCTTACACTACTTCCACTGTTTCTAAATCTTTATTTTTCTCTCAAAAATGGCTCAAAATGTTTTAGTTAAACTATCTAACTAACATACTGACACGACAAAAAGAATTTACATCTGAATTTTACGAGAATACCCCGTGAACTTTGTAAAATTTGGTAGGAATTTTATGTATCCCTGCATTATTGGTAAATCTCGAGACATAGAAAAAATATAGAAAAAATACAGAACTAATTTGAATGGCTTCATTGTGATATCAATAGTTTTCGAGATATTCGCTCTTATTGGTATGAACTTTGCCTTGTGCGTGAATATTTTTAAAATTTTGTTATAATTAAATTATTTCCCACGATGCCTTGAAAGAGGATGGAATTTCAAGATCCCAATTCGGCTCTTCGCTTTTAGATGTCTGACTGCAGATTCGATTTTCTTCATTCCCCTTGCATACACAAAGAAGTGTGAAAAGAACTAGTGATGAAAATGGTTATGTTGATTAAAAAGAAATGCAGAGTAAAATAAATTTCCTACTACAATATTGTACATGTTATATAAAACTAAACCATAAGGGCATAGAAAATTATATAACTGTAACATATATTAGCTTTACATCTTTAATATAACATGATCACTTCATGTCAGAACATACTGTGACCAAACGAGCATGATACAGTCGGGCAAGCATTGTAAGAAGCTTTGACCAGTGCCATCTCTGTGCAGTCTCTTAAATTTTGAAACATTGCATTAATTGGTCCACCTAGCACAGAGACTATAAGGGGACGGCAAGAGAGAAGTGTCAGTTGCCAGAGTTACGAGCAATGTGTTAACAGCTGCAAAGCGAGGCATGTAAGGCATTTCACTTAATATGGTTTAATTCTTACGAGCTAGTCGGTATTTTACCGAGAGGGATGGGTCGGCAGTTTCATCTATAGCCCGCATTCGACACGTCCAGGTTCGATTCCCAGGGCCGACCTACCTAGTCCACGGGGTTTTACGGGTGTTTTCCCGGGTCACCAGTCGAATGCTGGGTAGGTTAATTACAACCCCTGAATTACCTGTCCTTCCATTTTATTTCCACTATCCGTTAATATCATCTGTTATCTGGTGGTCTCTTTCGGGATAGAAGTGTTGGCGGGTATCTCGGCACTGCCTTGATTCCCTGGATCAGCCGCCCTATGTCTAATCTTGCCTCATCCTTTTTCCCACGGATGCTCCACTTGGGGCTTAGGTACAATAAAGTACAGATTTTGGTGCCGAATCCCCTCCGTGACAAACCTAAACCTAATCGTAGTCGGTATTTTGATATGAAGCAATATTGTTCTCTGCTTCTTTAAATATTTGTGAGCAGGATTTGTTCCCTTTTAAAGCTGCTTGCTTCTTTCTCTTAAACTTGTTTTGTTTAATATTTCCTTAATCTGGTCTTCATGCTCCCTCTCTGTCCCGCCTGTTTGGCTTGTTCATCACTTTGTGGTGTTACTACTGAGGTCCAACGTCGCTATATAGAGTATGGGACATTTGCACCCTGTTTTCGGATACTGAGAAGGCTATCAAAGCTAATTACCTTTCACAAGCATCACGTAGATACCCCAGGTGTGCTTGAATTTCTTCTCAGGCATTCTAAGCACCGTTTCGCTTTCCCACATTTATGCATGGCAAAAGCGAAGGGTCAGGATACACACGATGGCTAACTCGCCCCCATGAATATATCAGCACGATCATGATCATCCATGCATGGACCTGCTGATTTAAGACGAACTCCCTCTAACACGCACTCCGAAGGACTCACCTCAAAGGTCTACAAAAACAATGAAGAGGGCATTTCCTAGTTCCGTTTAGTTATCATTGTTTTGCATATAACATTTTGTGCTGTCAGGCATACCTGTCCCAACCCTTCCCCTAAATGGCTATGTCACTGAAGAAAAAGTATATATCTACGGATAGTTACAATCACAATAGATGTTTTAGTACGTACACAAAACATTCCATACAAATTCACCACTAATAATTTATCCATTTGTCACTTCTGATTTCTGATTAATGGTTTATAGTTTTTAAACCTATATTGCTGTATTTCTTTAAATGGATACACATCTGTGAAGTTTGGAAAACTCGCCCTATGTAAGATAATGGAAACTTATGCCAAAACGGATAATATTGTTAATTTATTTTGTCATTGGATCCTCAATTATGAATTTTTATATTGTGTAAATTCCTCGTTTTAAAAATGCTCCAGAGCATTCTTAAATATACTAAAATAGGAAATTTAGGAATCACAGTAAAAGGATTTAGAATGAATGAATGAATTCCTGTAATTCCTTAAGTGGAATACAGGGTTTGCTGAACCTCGAGACCAGTAGGCAACGGGTTGAGAATCAGAAGTTTCCTGATCAGAGAGATACCGGGATGAGGGATCAGCCCAACGCCGAAAGTGAAAGTATGAGAGATGAGGTGATAGGAAAGATGGGGGTGGAGCAATCGGTGGAATGCTGGCGGGGAAACCGGAGGACCCAGAGAAAACCCACCCCAGCGCCATATTGTCCACCACAAATCTTACTCTGTGGTTGCCTAAGATCAAACCCGGGCTATTTTAGAGAAATTATTATTCTTTTTACTCTCCAAAAGTCTTGATTTTTCAAAGTTAATAATTTATTTCGTAAATTTGGAGCATAATTTTTTTAAAAGTAAAGAATTCTTATATTGAATGTATCTTTGAGAGGATGTACACAAGTTTATAAAACAAATTAGTGAGAATTTTCATCACCTTTAGCATTTTGAGTATGTAAAATATGCTGATAACCTGTTTGCCAGAAAACATGGTTTAAAGTTTAGCGTGCCATTAATATGCCTGCAGCTGTCCCTAACTTCAGTTAACACTTAACGACTAGCGGCGTCAGATCAGCGTTCGCGTGACCTGCCGAGGAATTACGTCGCTATTGCGGTCTATTTTGGAGGGAAAGAGTGGTGTCGGGCAACTTAGTCAACATCACAAAGAAATAGGAGAACGGGAACTATCTTGCAACTTATTGGCTGGCAGGAGGAAGGGGCAAGTCTTCAAGGCCAATTATGAGCTGACGTCATGAGGCCGAGGTTGAACTGTGTGGCTACTATGGCGAAGATCTTTCTTGGCAGTGTTTCGAGAAGGATTCACTTCCAGAAAGATCTACCGAGGGAGTCAGAGTGTGACTAGTACAGTATAGTGAGAGCAGTGTGGTGCTTCCCAAGTTCCGTGATAAATGACTGGCAGCAGGTGGTTCACGGTTCAGTAGGTGCGGCTCAGGGCGAGAGGTCATCGAGTTATGGGACCGGCACCAAAGCAGTTTACGTTTGAATGTCGGAGTTCTGTTCAAAATTAGTCTGTAGCTCCATTTTAGAGGTGGATTTGTGTGTAGGTCAGGAAAATTATAGCAGCACAATTTAGTGAGCGCTATAGAGACTTAAAGGAACATTGTAGTGTCATTTCGAAGTGTTGCATTTGTGTGAAAGGAAGGTGGATTTTACGTTAGCATTGAGTTAACAACTTTGATGGAAATAAAGTGGCTTTAAAGTGAACGTTCCGTCTTTTTTAATAGTAGCTTAAATTCACCAAGTAGGGAATGAACTTCTGTTTCCTAAAGTTTAGAATTCAAAATATTATATTGTGACTTTGTGGGTTCGTAGAATTAAAGTCCGAGTTTCAGATATTCTAAATGTTCTTTATTTCCTTAGAAATACACTGTTCAATACTCACGTAACAACATTGCATAACATATACAACACAATCTTCCAAGGTCGATGACAAAAACAAACAGTATTCTGTTTACATCACTTACAACATCAGCTCTCGTTACAACTCACAGTTGTCACTACTACTCACGGCTCTTGTTTTACAACTCTCGCGACTGCTTATCAACTGTCCGCTGGCATGTCACAATCTCTTATATATCTCATTCATAAATTGGAGATATTTCTAAAATAAACTAGAAACCGAATAATTTCTATCAGTCAAGAAGTCACTAGAAATTTCCATTTACCTCACTTATCTGTGTCGGTAAGTCTTGTTTAGTGATACACTATCCGACTGTTATCTTTATCAGTTCCTTTGTGTAAACAAGCCGCGTTGATGCTCCGCGCGGAACTTTTATGTGCGTTGCCGCGAAAATATTATAAAAAGTTTAATTTTTTTCCTATTCCCAATAACCCTTTCACTTCATGTGCTTAGCACGTGCCGCCTGTGGAACTTCTTATTAAGAACGGGCATTGAACACCAAAATTACAAAACAAAAAGATGAGTTAAATCGAAAACGAATGATCTTTTCAGAAAAATGGCATAAATCATCTCCATTCACAGTAAGAAGCAAAGCATTTAGAGAACCAATGTACCAACAAAAAGTACGGCGATTAACGAAATACAATATGCAGCACTGTGTCTGAAACAACTTTCATATTTGAAGCTGTATATTTTACGTATTCTAGATGAAATAACGTTTAACATGACCTGAGTGAAAAATCGCCCAATAAACTATACGAAACGATTAACTGCCTCAGTGAGCTTAGCCACAATACTATGTAATACCTTCACAATGAAATATTAATCCAGTCTTCTGCATATTCCATACTGTTTTGTGCTATTTTCCATGTTTTAGTTCCATTAACCTTAGCACTAATACATTATGTAGGGTTGAAATTCCCTACATACTGCACCTCAATGTCACATTTGGAGGACTCTAATGATATCTGAAATTAAATGATTATTTGGAAAATAATTTTCAAATGAAAACTTTCCCGGACTTAGTTTAAAATACCTTCCGGTAATTTGACTGTTCTGAGGAATAAGTGTAATTTGAAAAAACTCAATTACGAGAACCTTCCTGGTAGGTTTAGATTTCTGGTACTTTTGACCACGATTTCCTGCTAAAACGAGCTCGCGACCCGTCTGTACTGCTATTTAACGTAGATAAATACTGAGTGATCCAATTTACTCGGAGCTTCCCTCTAATTATTTTGAATTGATGACATAATTTTTAAAAGTATTGCGCTGCAATTGACCAACCAGTTCAGAGGAACAGATAGGAGGGATGGACTCTTTCACACCTCCTGACATAAAATACTGGAATTACTAGACGAGACAGTTTATTGCCATATGATTTGTCTGTTTGTTTGTTTTGTTTACTTTGCACGTCTTCATGTTAAGATGAAAGATCATTTTTGCCTTGATACAGTTTTCGTTGCTTGCTTCATCATCTTGCAAGGAAACAGTTTGTAAAAAAGTCTTACTGATATGGTATCATAATTAAAAGTACCTTCTTATCATTCTCGTGCTTCCTAGTAAGATTTCTCTTTTGAATTCTGCAAATTGTGAGAAAGGCACGTATAAAGCTTAAACTCATTACACACAAAACAAAATTTTGGCTGCATACTGCTCAAGGTAATCTCCAAGGCATTGGCAATTTGGTGTAACAAAATTCATATGGAATTTTCCACCAGTCAGAATAGATTACTTCCTTATGCAAAGGTAAGAAAAAGCCGGAGTGAATTTTTATATTTTACCATTGGGTCGTTCTGCTATACACAGATGATCACCTTCGTTCGTGTTTCAGCAATTATACGTAATAATTCAAGACCATAGTTGGAAATTAAGTAGCAGATATATGTTTTATGATATGCAGAATAGAGTGAGGTAGTAACACGGTAACATTCAAACCTCGCATTCGGGAGGTCGCGGGATCGATCCCCATTGTCCGACCACTCTTGACTTGTTTTCTCCACGGTTTACCCTTTTTACTAGACGAATGCTGACGTGAATTCCTTAATCCATGGGTTACTTTCCTTTCTCATTTCACTCCCTTATTATTTTTCAGGTTTGCTTGTCAAGCGCCAGTTCTGGCATAAGCGGAAAGATGGTACAGATGTCTGCGCTAAGTAAACCCTTCTTCCCTGGTTCTCCTCGCATTAGTTACCCAGGCTGCAAGGACCGCTTTGCCATTCACTACATTTCTCTGGGCGGTGCGCAAGACAACAATTTATCCAACACTTAGGGACTTCTAATCGTTTCTGCGGCTTCGCTTGCTCCACTCTCTGCCGATCTGTGGTCTCCCTTTGTCTCATTCCTTCCCACTAGTAGCTCACAATAGATCCCTGCCAGGTCACGAGGGGCGAGAAGTCCTTTCTTCTTGCCTTCAAATAAATGGCATCGCATCACATCGCATTGCATGCAAATCTCAGTTATTTTCTTTTGTAGATTTTGGAATCTACGGTTTGGGAAACCACAAGAAAATAACAGAGTTGTTATTGGAGAGCATAAATCTTCACAATGACAAATAGCTGATAGGTTTCACATTAGATGTTTAATTGTTTAAAACACTAACCGTAAATTATTTTTCAAACATAGAAGTTATTCATATTAAAGTAAACAAGAAAATGAGTCTGATTATATATACATTTCTGTTAGAAAAAGTGCTAAAGACATCAGTGGAAACCAAAGTTTTGAAAAACTTTGTATATAACTTCATTTTGAAATTCATTCTCCGCCATAAAACAAGGTATTCATGCTGAAATCGACCCAGTTGGTAGCACTTTGGCTGATTATAATGTGACCATGTGATCTCATGTTATGCAACTAATTTGCTCCAAATTAATTGTAGTGCATTACCAATAGATTACCTTAATATGAAAGAAGTGCACTTAGATGTTGAGGTACTTATTAGGTCTCACAGTAGTGAGATTTGAAGACTTCTTTCTGTTGTGACAAGAGCGCTGGGTTCGTTGTTATGTAGCAGTTAAATCCGATGTTTAAATTTACTGGCACCAGTTTCTGTTCATTAGTACTTTATGAATACAGAAGCCGTAAATTGAATTCTATACCGTTCAATACACATAGCAAATCCAAGGAATACCATTTTATCCTGAGTTAACTTGTTTCGACATCACTGATATTAACAAAAATAGTGGAATTACATTTTTAAGGTCTCCGGTGCATTAATGTCTAATAATTCATATCTACCATGCTAGAAAGTCTAAGAGTTTTGAGGATTGGGGCTCAAGAAAACAAGGAAACGTCCTGCGGTCTGCTGATTGCCGAGGACAAGCACTTCTGAGTAATCCTGGCAAGCGTCATTAAACCGGAATATCGTCACATGGGAGCGTCTTTCAGGAAAAGCAGACCAATTACAAGACACTCTAAGATGCTACGCTGCACATTAAAGACCCACTGATAGCTATAGTTTGCTCAGTAAATGGTATTGTGCCCTCTCGGCTTCCTCATTGATATCCGACTATTTTAATGTATCATCTGCCACAAACTCTCTGAATAAGCTCTGAAGCTCTGAATAGTAATATGTACCTACACATTGTAGTATCTGTTACACTCTGTCCCAAGCCATAATGATCCTTTTTGAAAATACAGGAATATATTATGAATATATAGCTTCCTTTACGACCTGCGACTATAAATATCTATGAATTTTAATCCACCAGTTAATCTAAGGGAGTCCTCACCCTATTTTTTATAGAAGAGGTTGGTTCTAGATTGGAGCAGATTATAGTTCAAACCATAATGCCTTTTAGCGTTTAAATCCATAAGACTATTATATTACGGTCTATTAATATTATAATGACAATAAATGAAACAGCAAGAATACCGGAAGGAAATTGGCTCCATTAATTCCCACCCACCTTTCTGTATTAAGAAATACTGCCTGACATATGCTATTGTAGAAACGGATAGTGTTATTTGTTTTTCATTTTTGGGTTACTGAAACAAAATAATAAGTAAATGGTTTAAAAAATGCAAATTTGTGACTTTTCCATTTAATTTTTGTCTACATTTTTATACTGATAATCGATTTATATACTGAAATAATAAGAAAAATTAATAAATATTTTAAATATTAATACAATGAAAGTAACGTTTAAAGTTCGCCTTCGAGAGTATTCGGACAATCTTACATGTGTTCTTCGTAGTCCTCCCCAGGTGAACTCTAGAATACTTTCTCATCTACTATGATCTGCTGTAACTCATTTCACTGCACTGTCACTTTTCAGGTGTGCTTCTAGATATCATGGAGTGTGGAATGCACAAAAAGACAACAATCGCTTAGTCCTAGGGACGGATATTGCCCGTGGACTTTGGTGTCTGATTTTTTAGACGCTTTGTTTATCGCCCTCCCTAGAAAGCCTCAGGGCCTTTTTATAAAATACCATATGACCAATGTGTTTAACGAGAGCCTATACTAAGCTTTCGTGAAGGGATGTGTTCATTCTGATCTATCACAATTAAAACAGGGATACAAAAATAAAGCTCACAAATAAACCATTTTCCAAACTCTTAACAAATTTATAATTAGATATACCAGATATGATGTCAAATTTTAATCAGGAAATTGTTTAGTTAACATGCGACATATCTAAACCAAAAGATATTGTTGCGAATAGGAGCCTAGCTCAATTCTTTGCACTCTATTCAGTAAATAGGAGATTAGCTAAATCGATAAGGGAGTCAGATGTTACTGCAGGATGGTAGAGCGAAGTAGGAACAGCATTAGAGATAAGTAGAGACAACAACGAGTTCTATAATGTGCCAATTTATTATATCCTAATTATTAATTTGAAGTACAAGGCACTCCCTAAGTCTTGAGGAGACCTGGGGTTGAAATAGTCATAAAAGTTGAATTATGATGTCAAATACCCATACGGGCTTACCTTGAGGATGCATATTTCACTTGGCTCTCAACAAGGCGGCCCGGGTTCGATCCCAGGCGACCGCAAAGTGAGATTTGTGGTGGACATCACGGCGCTGGGGCGGGTTTTCTCCGGGATCTCCGGTTTCCCCTGCCATATCATTCCACCGGTGCTCCATCTTCATTTCATGTATCATCAGTATCATCTCCTGCGGTGCCGTATGTAGTAAAAGCGGGCGTTAAACACTACACATTTGAGGATGCATAGCCATGTATGGTTAGAGGATATATGTAGAGTAGCCACCACTGAAGGGTAGCATGACGATCCTGATTCTAAGTACAGCGTGATCTCTCGAAGAACCAAAATATGCAGTCTTTAAATACTGATACTTCCAATATGGCGTCCAAGTGCCAAATCGGCAATCCCACGATACAAAATGCTAAATAAAGGTTTCCCAAAAATATCTAAGCATAATAATATTTCTAAAATCATCGTTACTGCAATTCAGTGTCTAGGTGACTCAGATTACTTTATTCAGGAAAATCCACATCCGGCCACCTGCACGTCGTCAACATCAGTAAAATGGAAACTGATGTCATAAGCTAGTCATATGAAATATCGTAAAACGATGTTGTCATATATCAGAAGAATTAAGAACCTTAGAATGTGGAAACGATTCAAGTCATGGGAAATAAGCATCAAATAATACCGTTCTAAAGTTTGATATTTCCAAGTATTCCTCAGCCATACACTTCACAATATATTATAATGAATACAATTTCTTGTAATCCTAATACTTAGGCCTTCAGAGATTCCTTGAAATTCCAGTGTATTCTTCTTACAAACACCAACTTTTATTTATCTATGGCAATGCAACGAATGCTGACAGCTTTTTGGAGGTTAACGAATGCCTACTCTCATGATAATAAATTATTTCGAGATCTTAATTTTCAATGTGTTTATATGATCAAAAGAACCATTATTTTGAAAACCTAATTTAAGTTACCTAAAGGAAATTATAATTAGTAGAGAAAGTTCGTGAGATAATTACTTAAAATGCGAGAAATATATTATTTTTAGTCCCGGTATAATTATTGAAGAGCCTTACCTGTTTCATATTTCTCAAACCAGACACTAATTTAATAAGCTTTTACACCAAGAACAACCGCGTACAAAAGTTAATTAAATTAATTATGAACTCTTTACATATCTTCATATTTTCTTTCTTATTATTATAAAATGCGCATAAATATACTTCCTTTAAACCTAGTAGAATTGAAGCAGCGATTACAGGAATTAGAAAAGTTGATGTAGAAAGAAGTACAGGTTATTATTTTGAGCATTATGCCTTAAAACTATTGATTACATTACTTTCTGATTGGTGAATAAATTAAATGAGGCAATAAACTGGCTGAAAAGGGCTCGCATGTAATTATCAGAAGAGTTACAACTGAAATTGAATTTTTTCACATTTAGCAAGAACAAATATTCCCTTTGGGTATACTCTTTGTTGTAATTCCTTCAGGATTATGCGTTTCTATGAAATCATAGTTAATATCGATACTTTAATGTTTAATGTGTTAAATGGATTTAATGGGTTGAACAAGCAACCTCTCGTGCGTCAAGTGCACCAGATGCGAAATTAATTCTGGGAAATATCTATACCAACTCCACTACACTGTGAAAATACCGTGTTTTATTAAAAGTATTCTAGGCTTGTGACATTTGTTACACTCAATATAGCTCTTTATACATAACTTTATAAGGATATTTTTAATCTATACTGATACTATAAACCGAGAAAATTTGTATCTTTGTGTATGTGTCTACGTATGAATTTATATATGCAGTCCATTGATAGCATATTACAAAATATATGCAACAATAGCAATTTCTAGGCCCTAATAAATAATGTACAAATCCCTGGTCTGCCGCTTGCAGACGACCTTTTATGCGTCCCATAGCTGTAAATGGCGTAAAATTGATAATAAGTACTGCTTACAGTGGGTACTGAATATTATCAGAGAAAACGCAAATAGGAGTATTTAAGGAAGGCACAAAATTGAGTTAATATTGACGATTGCAAGAAGGGAGTAAAGAATATAAGCCGTGCGCGAATGTTCTTATTTTGGAATAAGATATATGATGAACTATGGCATATTTCTAGCGGTGGGAAAATGAAAGAAACAAAGGGGATTACGCAAAATTTGTAAAACGGAAAGCAGGAATAATGGCTAAGAGGATAACTATATAAATGTCAGAAAGAAGATGGGATGCAATATAACTCTATGGTAGAGACTCGAATGCTACATGGCACTGATATATGGGGAATTAAAAACGGGTGGAAATTTGTACCTTTTTTACACAGAAAGTTTGTAAAGGAAGCTTTGTAGTTGCTCACAGCAACAGTACATAAAGTTGTGCAAATTGAAATAAAAGATGACCAAGGATACAATTATTTATGGAGAGACTATTAAAATATTTGCATGGGATCCTCCTGCTTTTAGATGATGGTAATTATCAATGCATTATAATCACCTGAAAGAATGTTTGAAATTCCAAGAAAAATGTCTACAAAGCATAAGTTGGGTAAGCAAACTAAACAGGAATAAACAAAATGCGTATGGAGGAAAAGAAAACAAAGTTTAAACGTTTCTGAAAAACTGAGAGGAAACCATTTGAAGACAGATGCCGACGACGTCCTCATTCTGGCACAGAACAAAAGCGCTCGATACTGCCTCCCTCCACGGCAGCGACAGCTCCAGGCCATCGGTAGATGGAGTGAGAGGTGGAGGATGGCTATGAGTCCGCAGAAGAGCTTCACCCTTCAGCTGCCAAGGGTCAATAGCTGGTGGCTCCTGCCAATATCACAAGGACTGTTCTACGTGAAGTGGCGGATGAGCTGGAAAGACCACTAAGTCCATAGGTTGCCTCGAGCAAAGATGCGGACAGTTTAATGCTGGTTGGGACGACTACCTCTGAGGATGGGGGAGTGTCACATTGGGATTCAGCAAGTCTGCCGTGAGAAAGTAACACGGGCTGAAGGTCAGACTGGCACTGGCTGACGTAAATTAGCATGCAGAACGCTGTCGTGAGGAAACGGGTCATATTATTACTATACCAAAAGACTTTCGCGACGGTATTTCTAGAGGCTTCAAGCTAATATCGGAGGTAGCAGTTTACACGAATATCAGAGTTGTGTACAGCATTGGTAAGTAGGACAGTGTTAAAAGTGAACCTGTGTGTAGATCAGACAGATTATGGCATCACAAAGGAGTGCGTTCTAGGGAGAATTAAAAGAATTCTTTAGAGACTTTCAGATGCTGGATTCACGCAAAACAAGGGCTGCTTGTACGTTGGCACTGAACTAATAATTTCTTGTGAAAATATGGAAGTTTTGTGCTGCACTTCTTTTTCATCTTTAGTCATAATATGATTCTCCAAATATGCACAGTCCCTTATATCAAATATAGGGATTTGTGCAATAGTAAAACCTTCCCGGTAAAAGATAATAAATTGCTAACAATCACTCTAAGTTTGTTAAAAATCAATCATGTGTTACGTTATTAAGGCTTTATATCTGAAACTGTACCTTATATCAAGAAACGATCATCTATATTCTTTCATATACCTTCAGTTGACAAATGTGAAGGAAAATGCACAATGTTTCATTAATTGGCAAAAATATGTGAGAAAGGAAGGAAGAATGAGCGAAAATAAAGTTTTTAGTTTCATGCGATACTTGTGCACAACTATGAACATCTTATTACACGGCATATGCTCGTTAGTCACTAGAAATGCAAAACAGTAAATGGATAATACTAACACCGAAATGTTCAAGGATTTTTATTACAACGATAAAATTTTTATTTCCTTAGAGTTCATAATGAGTAACCTGATAAACCTAGATTAAAGTATTTCAGGATAAAGGAATGAAAGCATTCACTCCTAAATTTAAATTTTGTGCCACAGGTTGATAAATAATGGGTCAGTTAAATAAATTACAAGACATAATAAAACAAATATAATTGTAGTTGTAATCCCGATAAGTAGTCTATCGTTCCCAATATGAATATTTTATGAAGTTTCAGTAAAGTTAAAGAGTTATAAATTTGGTAATATTAGTAGATTTCGTCTTGGGGTAAAAGGACATTGTACGGTAATTAGCAAAGGCTAATTAACTTGGATTAGTAACTTCGATGTTTACGTGAGTTTATGTATGTTGGTATGCATAGTTGTCGCATTAGGTACAACAGTGTGGCTTAGGATTCTAGCAATGTGAGGTAGAACTTATTAGACATTTACAGACGGACTTTCAGTTGGAAAGCAGTAGGTATTAGAAAAGTGGAAAAAATGTGGGATAATAGGATAGAAGCTAGGAGTGGGCATCCTAGAATCATTAAAAATGGGAGGTTATTAGGAGAATTTTAACCTTAATAGCACATTTTAGGTATACTTTAGAACATGCTTCTGGTCTGATTGCTGGTGGGTAAAGACGGAGGTGGCAAACGGGCTGGTTCAAAATATTTCATAAGCTCTCTATATATGGACTGGGTTGGACTGAACTACTCTGTGGAGGGGATTCTGCACGGAGATCCAAACATGTTCCATTGTACCTATGCCCAGAAGTGGGGCACCCCGGGTGGAAAGATGTTGGAATTTCCCCGAACAGCCAGTACAACCGGCATCCCACCCTACTTTAGTCCGGAAACCGTCCCACCAGACCGGGAGATCAGAGACCGTTCTACCGTAGGAGAAAGTTTTTACCAAGAGCATTTCATCCTGCTATGCAACGCGAGACACCCGCCGAAAATTCTACCCTGAAAGAGACCACCATATGAGAGATGATGTGAAATGGTAATAGAGATGAAACGGAGGGGCAGGAAATTCGGCGGATTTAATTAACCTACTCGGCGACCTGGGAAAACTCCAGAAAAACCCAATGGGCCAGGAAGGTCGTCTAAGGAAATCGAACACGGATTCGAATGCCAGGCCAAGACGAAACCCCCTGAGCCATCCCGGTCGGTATTTGGATATGAATAGCTATTACAGGAACCAAACATTTTAACACAAAACTCATTGCGGTTTGTGTTGGTCAGCTTCTTCTCTTCGGAAGTGTAGACCGTTTATTGAAAATTTCGTAGTTACATTTTCATTATCCTTTCATTGAGTGATACAAATTCATAAATATCCTGAGATTAGTTTCTCATAGCTCGAGCAAATAGCCAGAATTATCTTTGGCGGAGAACTTCTAAACAACATATAGTTGCACTCTTTATTGAACCTCTATATTTGTCTTCGTGCAAGGATATGTTGACTACGTGGTCCTCAGAGGTTTCCTATTACTTTATATGTAGCTCTTATGAATTATTTAATACATTGGAATTGAAATACACATAACTGAAAAATAGGGCATTGATTATTTACTTATGGAAGAAAAATAATTGTACACAAAATTTGAGAAATTGTAGCCTCATAATTACAGAAATTCGTAAATTAAGTATATCATAAAGCATTATATGTAATTTACAACCTTGGTACGGAACTTCATTTAAGCAGACACAAAGAATGTGCGAGCTAATTATTTCAGAATGGGCTTTGTGGTTTTTAGCCTTTGAAAACAAATTATTAAGCAACCGCTCCAATATTTAAGAAGGATACAAGGGAACAAATTTTGTGCAGTAGAAATGGCAAATAATAGAAATATTTAGAGCAAACATTCTGACACGTTTAACATCAACGCGAAGCGATGATAACGCGGCTTGTTTACAAGAAATAATTTTGAACTATGAACTCAGAATAGACCTTCATATGCTGGATGCTCAATCACATGATTTGTACAATGACACATTGTTAATATTAATAGATTCACTGGCAAACAAACATTGGCAAAACTGACCTAAACACTCCACAATAAAAATATACCCCTTCCCGGACTTCGTTTTGTTTCCTCGGATCAAAAGAAACCTGAAAGGACATCATTTCAAGGGGAATGAAGTAGTCCAAATGGATCTGACGGAGTGGATGAAAAGCCTTACGATTGTGCATTTTCAGAGAGTATACGACACTGCCTTTGATGTATTGATGCAGCAGTGTTATATTTTGAACAATATTAAGTTGGTGTACCTTGAAACTTCAATAAATTTACTTTTGAACTAAGTTGCTTTACTTATTGGACAAATTCTATATGCTTGCTTTAAAAAAAAATATAATACATAAATAAGTAGATGCTACGACATAGTAAGATGAATATCTGGCCATAGTTTAAGAAAAAGTGTAGAACTCCATATTCATAAATGGGAGTGGAGATGTCAGAAATGCTCTCTTTATTATCTTCTTTACAACGTAACTAGTAGATAGAAAACATAGTATTACAACCAAATATTCATGATAGAAGTTTCAACGCAAATATATGTTTTGAGTCCATGAATCCAAAAAGAGGGGTTTTTAAATTTTTTCGTGTATCTACGTATGTATATGTGGGTATGAGAATAGCATAACTCATAAACGGAAGTAAAATTTTGAGAGTTTAATTCAGCATCTACAAAAAATACGAAGCAAAGATTTTCAAGAAGGTCCCTCAAAGCAAACTACACTTGAAATATGGTTCGAAGTGTTTCTTTTCTAAAATAATCTCAAATAGTTTTGATTAATTACATCTGTAAAATGTATGACCGTTAAAATGTATATGTGTAGCATAATATATATATATATATATATATATATATATATATATATATATATATATATATATATATATATATAGTAAACTACCTAGGCTTCTTTAAAATACATTTTTATAGCTCAATAGCTTTCTCTGCATTAGACGTTTCCGATACACCTTTATTGTTAGTTTGAATTTGTCCTTACAAATGACTTTTAATTCCTTGTGGGTAAAAGAAAGTTTAGATCAATATAAAGCACGAGTTTTTTCCCCCTAAAAATTTGTATCGTTTGATAGTATTTAATATAATTGCCTTAATTTTTGTCATTTCCATATACTGTGCATTTATAAAATGTTTAGAAACATACATGTTTGCGGAGTAAGAAATGTGTGGAGTTCTGAAGTCAGGCAACATATGTACTTCTAGCCAAACTGGTTATATTTTCCCCATCTAAGTAAGTATATTCCTTTTGCAATACGCCATTAACGAGTGGTTCAGTTATGAAGTTCTCTAGTCACACTGGTAAACAGATAAGAGAAGAGAAGCTTCCTGAACGTAGTAAGCATACACATGTCTCAGTGACCCAGTTGCAGTTGAACAGTCTCTCTTAACTTAGTTTTCCCTATTAATTACTATCAGTGGTGAATAGCGCTTTATCTAATACGCTGTTGTTTACATTAACTTTATACCCAACCGAATTACACAATTCACAACTTCATTTCGAAGCGCTGAATGAAAAGAGCAATTTCGTAAATATCGCATCAACCATAATCAGTGATATTCGTAGCATAAAGGAATGACAAGAGCTTTTCAGATTTTCAGTAAGGGATGAAAATATGAATAGAGGTTGCTTCTTGCAACCTTCATAGGTTGCTATTACACAGAATAGTGGTGGTAGTGGTAGTAGTAGTTGTAGTAGTTTTTTATTGTAGGGGAAAATTCTTATAAAGACGCATATAGCGAGTTGGACTTTCACCAACTAAAAAACCCCTGCCAGCCTCAATGATCTTCTCTTGGAACTACCATCAACAGGTATTACTTCAAGAGAAGTGGCTTATAGATGGTCTGGTGTGTCAGCTGATGTTAGATTTAGTTAATCCTCTTGTTCGTTTCTCTTTATAGACATAACATCTTTTGCCATCTCACTCACTATTATCCAATTTTTGCAAGAGGCTAACATTTTTGCTACGAGACTTTCTGGCGTTATTTCCGCTATTAAATTTTCAACTTTGTTCCTCAGTTTGTGCGACCTGACACAAATAAAGAATGTATCTTCTGCTGTGTCAGTCTGTCCACAGTATAAACATTCCTCTGTTGTTTTAATGCCAAATAGTTGTAAATAGGCATTGAAACATTCATGCCCCGTAAATATCTGGGATAAATAAAAGTTCATTTTACCTTGTTTCCTTTTTAACCATATACTTACTTCTGGTATTAATCGTTTGGTCCAATTAGCTCTTCCGCCATTTTCATCCCATAAGTTTTTGCATTCCTTTATCAATTCGTCCGCAGTATCTTCGCGATCCGCATTGTTTTCAATTTTAATTCTTTTTTCCACCATTAGGGTTATTGGAGGTGTTCTTGAAAACACTAATAAAGCCTTTGTAGATGTTATCCTGTATGAGCTAGCAATTCTTATTTGTAATAGTAGTAGTGGTAGTAGTAGTAGTAGTAGTAGTCGTAGTAGTAGTAGTAGTAGTAGTAGTAGTAGTAGTAGTAGTAGTAGTAGTAGTAGTAGTCGTAGCAGTAGTAGTAGTAGTAGCAGCAGCAGGAGCAGCAGCAGTAGTAGTGGAATATTCGAAGGAGATTAGGACTAGAGCTATTGTACATATGCCCCGAGTGGGGCGTCCCTGGGAGGGAGGATGACGTCAGAGGAGACAGAGGGCGGCCAAACCCATTCAGTCACTACAGTACAGAGCGTGCGGTCTCTACAATTTAATAGATAGAAACTTTCCGGCGGTGGGCTTAGGACAATCGTCATTCCACTTACCGTAGCCCTGGAACTTTCACGAGGCCGGTTCGGAGACCGTAAACCGCCTCCCCAGAGCAGGATACTAAGCAGGCTGGCACAACCGGCATCCCACCTGCCGCGCTGCTGAATGGGTCCACTAAGCCGGCTCGGAGACCGTAAACCGCCTCCCAAGAGCAGGATACTAAGCAGGCTGGCACAACCGGCATCCCAACTGCGCGCTGCTAAATGTGTCCACTAAGCCGGCTCGGAGACCGTAAACCGCCTCCCCAGAGCAGGATACTAGGCAGGCTGGCACAACCGGCAAACCACCTGCGCGCTGCTAAATGTGTCCACTAAGCCGGCTCGGAGACCGTAAACCGCCTCCCCAGAGCAGGATACTAAGCAGGCTGGCACAACCGGCAAACCACCTGCGCGCTGCTAAATGTGTCCACTAAGCCGGCTCGGAGACCGTAAACCGCCTCCCCAGAGCAGGATACTAAGCAGGCTGGCACAACCGGCAAACCACCTGCGCGCTGCTAAATGGGTCCACTAAGCCGGCTCGGAGACCGTAAACCGCCTCCCCAGAGCAGGATACTAAGCAGGCTGGCACAACCGGCAAACCACCTGCGCGCTGCTAAATGGGTCCACTAAGCCGGCTCGGAGACCGTGAACCGCCTCCCCAGAGCAGGATACTAAGCAGGCTGGCACAACCGGCAAACCACCTGCGCGCTGCTAAATGTGTCCACTAAGCCGGCTCGGAGACCGTAAACCGCCTCCCCAGAGCAGCATACTAAGCAGGCTGGCACAACCGGCATCCCACCTGCGCGCTGCTAAATGGGTCCACTAAGCCGGCTCGGAGACCGTAAACCGCCTCCCCAGAGCAGGATACTAAGCAGGCTGGCACAACCGGCATACCACCTGCGCGCTGCTAAATGGGTCCACTAAGCCCGCTCGGAGACCGTAAACCGCCTCCCCAGAGCAGGATACTAAGCAGGCTGGCACAACCGGCATACCACCTGCCGCGCTGCTGAATGGGTCCACTAAGCCGGCTCGGAGACCGTAAACCGCCTCCCCAGAGCAGGATACTAAGCAGGCTGGCAATCCGGCATACCACCTGCGCGCTGCTAAATGGGTCCACTAAGCCGGCTCGGAGACCGTAAACCGCCTCCCCAGAGCAGGATAGTAAGCAGGCTGGCACAACCGGCATACCACCTGCGCGCTGCTAAATGGGTCCACTAAGCCGGCTCGGAGACCGTAAACCGCCTCCCCAGAGCAGGATACTAAGCAGGCTGGCACAACCGGCATACCACCTGCGCGCTGCTAAATGGGTCCAGTAAACCGGCTCGGAGACCGTAAACCGCCTCCCCAGAGCAGGATACTAAGCAGGCTGGCACAACCGGCATCCCACCTGCGCGCTGCTAAATGGGTCCACTAAGCCGGCTCGGAGACCGTAAACCGCCTCCCCAGAGCAGGATACTAAGCAGGCTGGCACAACCGGCATATCACCTGCGCGCTGCTAAATGGGTTCACTAAGCCGGCTCGGAGACCGTAAACCGCCTCCCCAGAGCAAGATACTAAGCAGGCTGGCACAACCGGCATACCACCTGCCGCGCTGCTGAATGGGTCCACTAAACCGGCTCGGAGACCGTAAACCGCCTCCCCAGAGCGGGGTACTAAGCAGGCTGGCACAACCGGCATACCACCTGCGCGCTGCTGAATGGGTCCACTAAACCGGCTCGGAGACCGTAAACCGCCTCCCCAGAGCAGGATACAAAGCAGGCTGGCACAACCGGCATACCACCTGCCGCGCTGCTAAATGGGTCCACTAAACCGGCTCGGAGACCGTAAACCGCCTCCTCAGAGCAGGATACTAAGCAGGCAGGCAGAACCGGCATACCTCCTGCGCGCTGCTAAATGGGTCCACTAAGCCGGCTCGGAGACCGTAAACCGCCTCCCCAGAGCAGGATACTAAGCAGGCTGGCACAACCGGCATACCACCTGCCGCGCTGCTAAATGGGTCCACTAAGCCGGCTCGGAGACCGTAAACCGCCTCCCCAGAGCAGGATACTAAGCAGGCTGGCACAACCGGCATACCACCTGCGCGCTGCTAAATGGGTCCACTAAGCCGGCTCGGAGACCGTAAACCGCCTCCCCAGAGCAGGATACTAAGCAGGCTGGCTCAACCGGCATACCACTGCCGCGCTGCTGAATGGGTCCACTAAACCGGCTCGGAGACCGTAAACCGCCTCCCCAGAGCAGGATACTAAGCAGGCTGGCACAACCGGCATACCACCTGCGCGCTGCTGAATGGGTCCACTAAACCGGCTCGGAGACCGTAAACCGCCTCCCCAGAGCAGGATACTAAGCAGGCTGGCACAACCGGCATACCACCTGCCGCGCTGCTAAATGGGTCCACTAAACCGGCTCTGAGACCGTAAACCGCCTCCCCAGAGCAGGATACTAAGCAGGCTGGCACAACCGGCATACCACCTGCGCGCTGCTAAATGGGTCCACTAAGCCGGCTCGGAGACCGTAAACCGCCTCCCCAGAGCAGGATACTAAGCAGGCTGGCACAACCGGCATACCACCTGCCGCGCTGCTAAATGGGTCCACTAAGCCGGCTCGGAGACCGTAAACCGCCTCCCCAGAGCAGGATACTAAGCAGGCTGGCACAACCGGCATACCACCTGCGCGCTGCTAAATGGGTCCACTAAGCCGGCTCGGAGACCGTAAACCGCCTCCCCAGAGCAGGATACTAAGCAGGCTGGCACAACCGGCAAACCACCTGCGCGCTGCTAAATGTGTCCACTAAGCCGGCTCGGAGACCGTAAATCGCCTCCCCAGAGCAGGATACTAAGCAGGCTGGCACAACCGGCATCCCACCTGCGCGCTGCTAAATGGGTCCACTAAGCCGGCTCGGAGACCGTAAACCGCCTCCCCAGAGCAGGATACTAAGCAGGCTGGCACAAACAGCATACCACCTGCACGCTGCTAAACGGGTCCACTAAGCCGGCTCGGAGACCGTAAACCGCCTCCCCAGAGCAGGATACTAAGCAGGCTGGCACAACCGGCATACCACCTGCCGCGCTGCTAAATGGGTCCACTAAGCCGGCTCGGAGACCGTAAACCGCCTCCCAGGAGCAGGATACTAAGCAGGCTGGCACAACCGGCATCCCACCTGCGCGCTGCTAAATGGGTCCACTAAGCTGGCTCGGAGACCGTAAACCGCCTCCCCAGAGCAGGATACTAAGCAGGCTGGCACAACCGGCATACCACCTGCGCGCTGCTAAATGGGTCCACTGAGCCGGCTCGGAGACCGTAAACCGCCTCCCCAGAGCAGGATACTAAGCAGGCTGGCACAACCGGCATACCACCTGCGCGCTGCTAAATGGGTCCAGTAAACTGGCTCGGAGACCGTAAACCGCCTCCCCAGAGCAGGATACTAAGCAGGCTGGCACAACCGGCATCCCACCTGCGCGCTGCTAAATGGGTCCACTAAGCCGGCTCGGAGACCGTAAACCGCCTCCCCAGAGCAGGATACTAAGCAGGCTGGCACAACCGGCATACCACCTGCGCGCTGCTAAATGGGTCCACTAAGCCGGCTCGGAGACCTTAAACCGCCTCCCCAGAGCAGGATACTAAGCAGGCTGGCACAACCGGCATACCACCTGCCGCGCTGCTGAATGGGTCCACTAAACCGGCTCGGAGACCGTAAACCGCCTCCCCAGAGCAGGATACTAAGCGGGCTGGCACAACCGACATACCACCTGCGCGCTGCTGAATGGGTCCACTAAACCGGCTCGGAGACCGTAAACCGCCTCCCCAGAGCAGGATACTAAGCAGGCTGGCACAACCGGCATACCACCTGGCGCGCTGCTAAATGGGTCCACTAAACCGGCTCGGAGACCGTAAACCGCCTCCCCAGAGCAGGATACTAAGCAGGCTGGCACAACCGGCATACCACCTGCGCGCTGCTAAATGGGTCCACTAAGCCGGCTCGGAGACCGTAAACCGCCTCCCCAGAGCAGGATACTAAGCAGGCTGGCACAACCGGCATACCACCTGCCGCGCTGCTAAATGGGTCCACTAAGCCGGCTCGGAGACCGTAAACCGTCTCCCCAGAGCAGGATACTAAGCAGGCTGGCATAACCGGCATACCACCTGCGTGCTGCTAAATGGGTCCACTAAGCCGGCTCGGAGACCGTAAACCGCCTCCCCAGAGCAGGATACTAAGCAGGCTGGCACAACCGGCATACCACCTGCCGCGCTGCTGAATGGGTCCACTAAACCGGCTCGGAGACCGTAAACCGCCTCCCCAGAGCAGGATACTAAGCAGGCTGGCACAACCGGCATCCCACCTGCCGCGCTGCTAAATGGGTCCACTAAGCCGGCTCGGAGACCGTAAACCGCCTCCCCAGAGCAGGATACTAAGCAGGCTGGCACAACCGGCATACCACCTGCCGCGCTGCTAAATGGGTCCACTAAACCGGCTCTGAGACCGTAAACCGCCTCCCCAGAGCAGGATACTAAGCAGGCTGGCACAACCGGCATACCACCTGCGCGCTGCTAAATGGGTCCACTAAGCCGGCTCGGAGACCGTAAACCGCCTCCCCAGAGCAGGATACTAAGCAGGCTGGCACAACCGGCATACCACCTGCCGCGCTGCTAAATGGGTCCACTAAGCCGGCTCGGAGACCGTAAACCGCCTCCCCAGAGCAGGATACTAAGCAGGCTGGCACAACCGGCATACCACCTGCGCGCTGCTAAATGGGTCCACTAAGCCGGCTCGGAGACCGTAAACCGCCTCCCCAGAGCAGGATACTAAGCAGGCTGGCACAACCGGCAAACCACCTGCGCGCTGCTAAATGTGTCCACTAAGCCGGCTCGGAGACCGTAAATCGCCTCCCCAGAGCAGGATACTAAGCAGGCTGGCACAACCGGCATCCCACCTGCGCGCTGCTAAATGGGTCCACTAAGCCGGCTCGGAGACCGTAAACCGCCTCCCCAGAGCAGGATACTAAGCAGGCTGGCACAACCAGCATACCACCTGCACGCTGCTAAACGGGTCCACTAAGCCGGCTCGGAGACCGTAAACCGCCTCCCCAGAGCAGGATACTAAGCAGGCTGGCACAACCGGCATACCACCTGCCGCGCTGCTAAATGGGTCCACTAAGCCGGCTCGGAGACCGTAAACCGCCTCCCAGGAGCAGGATACTAAGCAGGCTGGCACAACCGGCATCCCACCTGCGTGCTGCTAAATGGGTCCACTAAGCTGGCTCGGAGACCGTAAACCGCCTCCCCAGAGCAGGATACTAAGCAGGCTGGCACAACCGGCATACCACCTGCGCGCTGCTAAATGGGTCCACTAAGCCGGCTCGGAGACCGTAAACCGCCTCCCCAGAGCAGGATACTAAGCAGGCTGGCACAACCGGCATACCACCTGCGCGCTGCTAAATGGGTCCAGTAAACCGGCTCGGAGACCGTAAACCGCCTCCCCAGAGCAGGATACTAAGCAGGCTGGCACAACCGGCATCCCACCTGCGCGCTGCTAAATGGGTCCACTAAGCCGGCTCGGAGACCGTAAACCGCCTCCCCAGAGCAGGATACTAAGCAGGCTGGCACAACCGGCATACCACCTGCGCGCTGCTAAATGGGTCCACTAAGCCGGCTCGGAGACCGTAAACCGCCTCCCCAGAGCAGGATACTAAGCAGGCTGGCACAACCGGCATACCACCTGCCGCGCTGCTGAATGGGTCCACTAAACCGGCTCGGAGACCGTAAACCGCCTCCCCAGAGCAGGATACTAAGCGGGCTGGCACAACCGACATACCACCTGCGCGCTGCTGAATGGGTCCACTAAACCGGCTCGGAGACCGTAAACCGCCTCCCCAGAGCAGGATACTAAGCAGGCTGGCACAACCGGCATACCACCTGGCGCGCTGCTAAATGGGTCCACTAAACCGGCTCGGAGACCGTAAACCGCCTGCCCAGAGCAGGATACTAAGCAGGCTGGCACAACCGGCATACCACCTGCGCGCTGCTAAATGGGTCCACTAAGCCGGCTCGGAGACCGTAAACCGCCTCCCCAGAGCAGGATACTAAGCAGGCTGGCACAACCGGCATACCACCTGCCGCGCTGCTAAATGGGTCCACTAAGCCGGCTCGGAGACCGTAAACCGCCTCCCCAGAGCAGGATACTAAGCAGGCTGGCATAACCGGCATACCACCTGCGCGCTGCTAAATGGGTCCACTAAGCCGGCTCGGAGACCGTAAACCGCCTCCCCAGAGCAGGATACTAAGCAGGCTGGCACAACCGGCATACCACCTGCCACGCTGCTGAATGGGTCCACTAAACCGGCTCGGAGACCGTAAACCGCCTCCCCAGAGCAGGATACTAAGCAGGCTGGCACAACCGGCATCCCACCTTCCGCGCTGCTATATGGGTCCACTAAGCCGGCTCGGAGACCGTAAACCGCCTCCCCAGAGCAGGATACTAAGCAGGCTGGCACAACCGGCATACCACCTGCCGCGCTGCTAAATGGGTCCACTAAGCCGGCTCGGAGACCGTAAACTGCCTCCCCAGAGCAGGATACTAAGCAGGCTGGCACAACCGGCATACCACCTGCCGCGCTGCTAAATTGGTCCACTAAGCCGGCTCGGAGACCGTAAACCGCCTCCCCAGAGCAGGATACTAAGCAGGCTGGCACAACCGGCATACCACCTGCCGCGCTGCTAAATGGGTCCACTAAGCCGGCTCGGAGACCGTAAACTGCCTCCCCAGAGCAGGATACTAAGCATGCTGGCACAACCGGCATCCCACCTGCGCGCTGCTAAATGGGTCCACTAAGCCGGCTCGGAGACCGTAAACCGCCTCCCCAGAGCAGGATACTAAGCACGCTGGCACAACCAGCATACCACCTGCACGCTGCTAAACGGGTCCACTAAGCCGGCTCGGAGACCGTAAACCGCCTCCCCAGAGCAGGATACTAAGCAGGCTGGCACAACCTGGATACCACCTGCCGCGCTGCTAAATGGGTCCACTAAGCCGGCTCGGAGACCGTAAACCGCCCCCCAGGAGCAGGATATTAAGCAGGCTGGCACAACCGGCATCCCACCTGCGCGCTGCTAAATGGGTCCACTAAGCTGGCTCGGAGACCGTAAACCGCCTCCCCAGAGCAGGATACTAAGCAGGCTGGCACAACTAGCATACCACCTGCGCGCTGCTAAATGGGTCCACTAAGCCGGCTCGGAGACCGTAAACCGCCTCCCCAGAGCAGGATACTAAGCAGGCTGGCACAACCGGCATACCACCTGCGCGCTGCTAAATGGGTCCAGTAAACCGGCTCGGAGACCGTAAACCGCCTCCCCAGAGCAGGATACTAAGCAGGCTGGCACAACCGGCATCCCACCTGCGCGCTGCTAAATGGGTCCACTAAGCCGGCTCGGAGACCGTAAACCGCCTCCCCAGAGCAGGATACTAAGCAGGCTGGCACAACCGGCATACCACCTGCGCGCTGCTAAATGGGTCCACTAAGCCGGCTCGGAGACCGTAAACCGCCTCCCCAGAGCAGGATACTAAGCAGGCTGGCACAACCGGCATACCACCTGCCGCGCTGCTGAATGGGTCCACTAAACCGGCTCGGAGACCGTAAACCGCCTCCCCAGAGCAGGATACTAAGCGGGCTGGCACAACCGGCATACCACCTGCGCGCTGCTGAATGGGTCCACTAAACCGGCTCGGAGACCGTAAACCGCCTCCCCAGAGCAGGATACTAAGCAGGCTGGCACAACCGGCATACCACCTGGCGCGCTGCTAAATGGGTCCACTAAACCGGCTCGGAGACCGTAAACCGCCTCCTCAGAGCAGGATACTAAGCAGCCTGGCACAACCGGCATACCACCTGCGCGCTGCTAAATGGGTCCACTAAGCCGGCTCGGAGACCGTAAACCGCCTCCCCAGAGCAGGATACTAAGCAGGCTGGCACAACCGGCATACTACCTGCCGCGCTGCTAAATGGGTCCACTAAGCCGGCTCGGAGACCGTAAACCGCCTCCCCAGAGCAGGATACTAAGCAGGCTGGCATAACCGGCATACCACCTGCGCGCTGCTAAATGGGTCCACTAAGCCGGCTCGGAGACCGTAAACCGCCTCCCCAGAGCAGGATACTAAGCAGGCTGGCACAACCGGCATACCACCTGCCGCGCTGCTGAATGGGTCCACTAAACCGGCTCCGAGACCGTAAACCGCCTCCCCAGAGCAGGATACTAAGCAGGCTGGCACAACCGCCATCCCACCTGCCGCGCTGCTAAATGGGTCCACTAAGCCGGCTCGGAGACCGTAAACCGCCTCCCCAGAGCAGGATACTAAGCAGGCTGGCACAACCGGCATACCACCTGCCGCGCTGCTAAATGGGTCCACTAAGCCGGCTCGGAGACCTTAAACCGCCTCCCCAGAGCAGGATACTAAGCAGGCTGGCACAACCGCCATACCACCTGCCGCGCTGCTAAATGGGTCCACTAAGCCGGCTCGGAGACCGTAAACCGCCTCCCCAGAGCAGGATACTAAGCAGGCTTGCACAACCGGCATACCACCTGCCGCGCTGCTAAATGGGTCCACTAAGCCGGCTCGGAGACCGTAAACTGCCTCCCCAGAGCAGGATACTAAGCAGGAGGGCACAACCGGCATACCACCTTCCGCGCTGCTGAATGGGTCCACTAAACCGGCTCGGAGACCGTAAACCGCCTCCCCAGAGCAGGATACCTAGCAGGCTGGAACAACCGGCATCCCACCTGCCGCGGTGCTGAATGGGTCCACTAAGCCGGCTCGGAGACCGTAAACCGCCTCCCCAGAGCAGGATACTAAGCAGGCTGGCACAACCGGCATCCCACCTGCCGCGCTGCTAAATGGGTCCACTAAGCCGGCTCGGAGACCGTAAACCGCCTCCCCAGAGCAGGATACTAAGCAGGCTGGCACAACCGGCATACCACCTGCCGCGCTGCTGAATGGATCCACTAAACCGGCTCGGAGACCGTAAACCGCCTCCCCAGAGCAGGATACTAAGCAGGCTGGCACAACCGGCATACCACCTGCCGCGCTGCTAAATGGGTCCACTAAGCCGGCTTGGAGACCGTAAACCGCCTCCCCAGAGCAGGATACTAAGCAGGCTGGCACAACCGGCATACCACCTGCGCGCTGCTGAATGGGTCCACTAAGCCGGCTCGGAGACCGTAAACCGCCTCCCCAGAGCAGGATACTAAGCAGGCTGGCACAACCGGCATACCACCTGCCGCGCTGCTAAATGTGTCCACTAAGCCGGCTCGGAGACCGTAAACCGCCTCCCCAGAGCAGGATACTAAGCAGGCTGGCACAACCGGCAAACCACCTGCGCGCTGCTAAATGTGTCCACTAAGCCGGCTCGGAGACCGTAAACCGCCTCCCCAGAGCAGGATAATAAGCAGGCTGGCACAACCGGCAAACCACCTGCGCGCTGCTAAATGGGTCCACTAAGCCGGCTCGGAGACCGTAAACCGCCTCCCCAGAGCAGGATACTAAGCAGGCTGGCACAACCGGCAAACCACCTGCGCGCTGCTAAATGGGTCCACTAAGCCGGCTCGGAGACCGTAAACCGCCTCCCCAGAGCAGGATACTAAGCAGGCTGGCACAACCGGCAAACCACCTGCGCGCTGCTAAATGTGTCCACTAAGCCGGCTCGGAGACCGTAAACCGCCTCCCCAGAGCAGCATACTAAGCAGGCTGGCACAACCGGCATCCCACCTGCGCGCTGCTAAATGGGTCCACTAAGCCGGCTCGGAGACCGTAAACCGCCTCCCCAGAGCAGGATACTAAGCAGGCTGGCACAACCGGCATACCACCTGCGCGCTGCTAAATGGGTCCACTAAGCCCGCTCGGAGACCGTAAACCGCCTCCCCAGAGCAGGATACTAAGCAGGCTGGCACAACCGGCATACCACCTGCCGCGCTGCTGAATGGGTCCACTAAGCCGGCTCGGAGACCGTAAACCGCCTCCCCAGAGCAGGATACTAAGCAGGCTGGCAAACCGGCATACCACCTGCGCGCTGCTAAATGGGTCCACTAAGCCGGCTCGGAGACCGTAAACCGCCTCCCCAGAGCAGGATAGTAAGCAGGCTGGCACAACCGGCATACCACCTGCGCGCTGCTAAATGGGTCCACTAAGCCGGCTCGGAGACCGTAAACCGCCTCCCCAGAGCAGGATACTAAGCAGGCTGGCACAACCGGCATACCACCTGCGCGCTGCTAAATGGGTCCAGTAAACCGGCTCGGAGACCGTAAACCGCCTCCCCAGAGCAGGATACTAAGCAGGCTGGCACAACCGGCATCCCACCTGCGCGCTGCTAAATGGGTCCACTAAGCCGGCTCGGAGACCGTAAACCGCCTCCCCAGAGCAGGATACTAAGCAGGCTGGCACAACCGGCATACCACCTGCGCGCTGCTAAATGGGTTCACTAAGCCGGCTCGGAGACCGTAAACCGCCTCCCCAGAGCAAGATACTAAGCAGGCTGGCACAACCGGCATACCACCTGCCGCGCTGCTGAATGGGTCCACTAAACCGGCTCGGAGACCGTAAACCGCCTCCCCAGAGCAGGGTACTAAGCAGGCTGGCACAACCGGCATACCACCTGCGCGCTGCTGAATGGGTCCACTAAACCGGCTCGGAGACCGTAAACCGCCTCCCCAGAGCAGGATACAAAGCAGGCTGGCACAACCGGCATACCACCTGCCGCGCTGCTAAATGGGTCCACTAAACCGGCTCGGAGACCGTAAACCGCCTCCTCAGAGCAGGATACTAAGCAGGCAGGCAGAACCGGCATACCACCTGCGCGCTGCTAAATGGGTCCACTAAGCCGGCTCGGAGACCGTAAACCGCCTACCCAGAGCAGGATACTAAGCAGGCTGGCACAACCGGCATACCACCTGCCGCGCTGCTAAATGGGTCCACTAAGCCGGCTCGGAGACCGTAAACCGCCTCCCCAGAGCAGGATACTAAGCAGGCTGGCACAACCGGCATACCACCTGCGCGCTGCTAAATGGGTCCACTAAGCCGGCTCGGAGACCGTAAACCGCCTCCCCAGAGCAGGATACTAAGCAGGCTGGCTCAACCGGCATACCACCTGCCGCGCTGCTGAATGGGTCCACTAAACCGGCTCGGAGACCGTAAACCGCCTCCCCAGAGCAGGATACTAAGCAGGCTGGCACAACCGGCATACCACCTGCGCGCTGCTGAATGGGTCCACTAAACCGGCTCGGAGACCGTAAACCGCCTCCCCAGAGCAGGATACTAAGCAGGCTGGCACAACCGGCATACCACCTGCCGCGCTGCTAAATGGGTCCACTAAACCGGCTCTGAGACCGTAAACCGCCTCCCCAGAGCAGGATACTAAGCAGGCTGGCACAACCGGCATACCACCTGCGCGCTGCTAAATGGGTCCACTAAGCCGGCTCGGAGACCGTAAACCGCCTCCCCAGAGCAGGATACTAAGCAGGCTGGCACAACCGGCATACCACCTGCCGCGCTGCTAAATGGGTCCACTAAGCCGGCTCGGAGACCGTAAACCGCCTCCCCGGAGCAGGATACTAAGCAGGCTGGCACAACCGGCATACCACCTGCGCGCTGCTAAATGGGTCCACTAAGCCGGCTCGGAGACCGTAAACCGCCTCCCCAGAGCAGGATACTAAGCAGGCTGGCACAACCGGCAAACCACCTGCGCGCTGCTAAATGTGTCCACTAAGCCGGCTCGGAGACCGTAAATCGCCTCCCCAGAGCAGGATACTAAGCAGGCTGGCACAACCGGCATCCCACCTGCGCGCTGCTAAATGGGTCCACTAAGCCGGCTCGGAGACCGTAAACCGCCTCCCCAGAGCAGGATACTAAGCAGGCTGGCACAACCGGCATACCACCTGCGCGCTGCTAAATGGGTCCACTAAGCCGGCTCGGAGACCGTAAACCGCCTCCCCAGAGCAGGATACTAAGCAGGCTGGCACAACCGGCATACCACCTGCCGCGCTGCTGAATGGGTCCACTAAACCGGCTCGGAGACCGTAAACCGCCTCCCCAGAGCAGGATACTAAGCGGGCTGGCACAACCGGCATACCACCTGCGCGCTGCTGAATGGGTCCACTAAACCGGCTCGGAGACAGTAAACCGCCTCCCCAGAGCAGGATACTAAGCAGGCTGGCACAACCGGCATACCACCTGGCGCGCTGCTAAATGGGTCCACTAAACCGGCTCGGAGACCGTAAACCGCCTCCTCAGAGCAGGATACTAAGCAGCCTGACACAACCGGCATACCACCTGCGCGCTGCTAAAAGGGTCCACTAAGCCGGCTCGGAGACCGTAAACCGCCTCCCCAGAGCAGGATACTAAGCAGGCTGGCACAACCGGCATACTACCTGCCGCGCTGCTAAATGGGTCCACTAAGCCGGCTCGGAGACCGTAAACCGCCTCCCCAGAGCAGGATACTAAGCAGGCTGGCATAACCGGCATACCACCTGCGCGCTGCTAAATGGGTCCACTAAGCCGGCTCGGAGACCGTAAACCGCCTCCCCAGAGCAGGATACTAAGCAGGCTGGCACAACCGGCATACCACCTGCCGCGCTGCTGAATGGGTCCACTAAACCGGCTCCGAGACCGTAAACCGCCTCCCCAGAGCAGGATACTAAGCAGGCTGGCACAACCGCCATCCCACCTGCCGCGCTGCTAAATGGGTCCACTAAGCCGGCTCGGAGACCGTAAACCGCCTCCCCAGAGCAGGATACTAAGCAGGCTGGCACAACCGGCATACCACCTGCCGCGCTGCTAAATGGGTCCACTAAGCCGGCTCGGAGACCTTAAACCGCCTCCCCAGAGCAGGATACTAAGCAGGCTGGCACAACCGGCATACCACCTGCCGCGCTGCTAAATGGGTCCACTAAGCCGGCTCGGAGACCGTAAACCGCCTCCCCAGAGCAGGATACTACGCAGGCTTGCACAACCGGCATACCACCTGCCGCGCTGCTAAATGGGTCCACTAAGCCGGCTCGGAGACCGTAAACTGCCTCCCCAGAGCAGGATACTAAGCAGGCTGGCACAACCGGCATACCACCTTCCGCGCTGCTGAATGGGTCCACTAAACCGGCTCGGAGACCGTAAACCGCCTCCCCAGAGCAGGATACCTAGCAGGCTGGAACAACCGGCATCCCACCTGCCGCGCTGCTGAATGGGTCCACTAAGCCGGCTCGGAGACCGTAAACCGCCTCCCCAGAGCAGGATACTAAGCAGGCTGGCACAACCGGCATCCCACCTGCCGCGCTGCTAAATGGGTCCACTAAGCCGGCTCGGAGACCGTAAACCGCCTCCCCAGAGCAGGATACTAAGCAGGCTGGCACAACCGGCATACCACCTGCCGCGCTGCTGAATGGATCCACTAAACCGGCTCGGAGACCGTAAACCGCCTCCCCAGAGCAGGATACTAAGCAGGCTGGCACAACCGGCATACCACCTGCCGCGCTGCTAAATGGGTCCACTAAGCCGGCTTGGAGACCGTAAACCGCCTCCCCAGAGCAGGATACTAAGCAGGCTGGCACAACCGGCATACCACCTGCGCGCTGCTGAATGGGTCCACTAAGCCGGCTCGGAGACCGTAAACCGCCTCCCCAGAGCAGGATACTAAGCAGGCTGGCACAACCGGCATACCACCTGCCGCGCTGCTAAATGTGTCCACTAAGCCGGCTCGGAGACCGTAAACCGCCTCCCCAGAGCAGGATACTAAGCAGGCTGGCACAACCGGCAAACCACCTGCGCGCTGCTAAATGTGTCCACTAAGCCGGCTCGGAGACCGTAAACCGCCTCCCCAGAGCAGGATACTAAGCAGGCTGGCACAACCGGCAAACCACCTGCGCGCTGCTAAATGGGTCCACTAAGCCGGCTCGGAGACCGTAAACCGCCTCCCCAGAGCAGGATACTAAGCAGGCTGGCACAACCGGCAAACCACCTGCGCGCTGCTAAATGGGTCCACTAAGCCGGCTCGGAGACCGTAAACCGCCTCCCCAGAGCAGGATACTAAGCAGGCTGGCACAACCGGCAAACCACCTGCGCGCTGCTAAATGTGTCCACTAAGCCGGCTCGGAGACCGTAAACCGCCTCCCCAGAGCAGCATACTAAGCAGGCTGGCACAACCGGCATCCCACCTGCGCGCTGCTAAATGGGTCCACTAAGCCGGCTAGGAGACCGTAAACCGCCTCCCCAGAGCAGGATACTAAGCAGGCTGGCACAACCGGCATACCACCTGCGCGCTGCTAAATGGGTCCACTAAGCCCGCTCGGAGACCGTAAACCGCCTCCCCAGAGCAGGATACTAAGCAGGCTGGCACAACCGGCATACCACCTGCCCCGCTGCTGAATGGGTCCACTAAGCCGGCTCGGAGACCGTAAACCGCCTCCCCAGAGCAGGATACTAAGCAGGCTGGCAAACCGGCATACCACCTGCGCGCTGCTAAATGGGTCCACTAAGCCGGCTCGGAGACCGTAAACCGCCTCCCCAGAGCAGGATAGTAAGCAGGCTGGCACAACCGGCATACCACCTGCGCGCTGCTAAATGGGTCCACTAAGCCGGCTCGGAGACCGTAAACCGCCTCCCCAGAGCAGGATACTAAGCAGGCTGGCACAACCGGCATACCACCTGCGCGCTGCTAAATGGGTTCACTAAGCCGGCTCGGAGACCGTAAACCGCCTCCCCAGAGCAAGATACTAAGCAGGCTGGCACAACCGGCATACCACCTGCCGCGCTGCTGAATGGGTCCACTAAACCGGCTCGGAGACCGTAAACCGCCTCCCCAGAGCAGGGTACTAAGCAGGCTGGCACAACCAGCATACCACCTGCGCGCTGCTGAATGGGTCCACTAAACCGGCTCGGAGACCGTAAACCGCCTCCCCAGAGCAGGATACAAAGCAGGCTGGCACAACCAGCATACCACCTGCCGCGCTGCTAAATGGGTCCACTAAACCGGCTCGGAGACCGTAAACCGCCTCCTCAGAGCAGGATACTAAGCAGGCAGGCAGAACCGGCATACCACCTGCGCGCTGCTAAATGGGTCCACTAAGCCGGCTCGGAGACCGTAAACCGCCTCCCCAGAGCAGGATACTAAGCAGGCTGGCACAACCGGCATACCACCTGCGCGCTGCTAAATGGGTCCACTAAGCCGGCTCGGAGACCGTAAACCGCCTCCCCAGAGCAGGATACTAAGCAGGCTGGCTCAACCGGCATACCACCTGCCGCGCTGCTGAATGGGTCCACTAAACCGGCTCGGAGACCGTAAACCGCCTCCCCAGAGCAGGATACTAAGCAGGCTGGCACAACCGGCATACCACCTGCGCGCTGCTAAATGGGTCCACTAAGCCGGCTCGGAGACCGTAAACCGCCTCCCCAGAGCAGGATACTAAGCAGGCTGGCACAACCGGCATACCACCTGCGCGCTGCTAAATGGGTCCACTAAGCCGGCTCGGAGACCGTAAACCGCCTCCCCAGAGCAGGATACTAAGCAGGCTGGCACAACCGGCAAACCACCTGCGCGCTGCTAAATGTGTCCACTAAGCCGGCTCGGAGACCGTAAATCGCCTCCCCAGAGCAGGATACTAAGCAGGCTGGCACAACCGGCATCCCACCTGCGCGCTGCTAAATGGGTCCACTAAGCTGGCTCGGAGACCGTAAACCGCCTCCCCAGAGCAGGATACTAAGCAGGCTGGCACAAACAGCATACCACCTGCACGCTGCTAAACGGGTCCACTAAGCCGGCTCGGAGACCGTAAACCGCCTCCCCAGAGCAGGATACTAAGCAGGCTGGCACAACCGGCATACCACCTGCCGCGCTGCTAAATGGGTCCACTAAGCCGGCTCGGAGACCGTAAACCGCCTCCCAGGAGCAGGATACTAAGCAGGCTGGCACAACCGGCATCCCACCTGCGCGCTGCTAAATGGGTCCACTAAGCTGGCTCGGAGACCGTAAACCGCCTCCCCAGAGCAGGATACTAAGCAGGCTGGCACAACCGGCATACCACCTGCGCGCTGCTAAATGGGTCCACTGAGCCGGCTCGGAGACCGTAAACCGCCTCCCCAGAGCAGGATACTAAGCAGGCTGGCACAACCGGCATACCACCTGCGCGCTGCTAAATGGGTCCAGTAAACCGGCTCGGAGACCGTAAACCGCCTCCCCAGAGCAGGATACTAAGCAGGCTGGCACAACCGGCATCCCACCTGCGCGCTGCTAAATGGGTCCACTAAGCCGGCTCGGAGACCGTAAACCGCCTCCCCAGAGCAGGATACTAAGCAGGCTGGCACAACCGGCATACCACCTGCGCGCGGCTAAATGGCTCCACTAAGCCGGCTCGGAGACCGTAAACCGCCTCCCCAGAGCAGGATACTAAGCAGGCTGGCACAACCGGCATACCACCTGCCGCGCTGCTGAATGGGTCCACTAAACCGGCTCGGAGACCGTAAAGCGCCTCCCCAGAGCAGGATACTAAGCGGGCTGGCACAACCGACATACCACCTGCGCGCTGCTGAATGGGTCCACTAAACCGGCTCGGAGACCGTAAACCGCCTCCCCAGAGCAGGATACTAAGCAGGCTGGCACAACCGGCATACCACCTGGCGCGCTGCTAAATGGGTCCACTAAACCGGCTCGGAGACCGTAAACCGCCTCCCCAGAGCAGGATACTAAGCAGGCTGGCACAACCGGCATACCACCTGCGCGCTGCTAAATGGGTCCACTAAGCCGGCTCGGAGACCGTAAACCGCCTCCCCAGAGCAGGATACTAAGCAGGCTGGCACAACCGGCATACCACCTGCCGCGCTGCTAAATGGGTCCACTAAGCCGGCTCGGAGACCGTAAACCGCCTCCCCAGAGCAGGATACTAAGCAGGCTGGCATAACCGGCATACCACCTGCGCGCTGCTAAATGGGTCCACTAAGCCGGCTCGGAGACCGTAAACCGCCTCCCCAGAGCAGGATACTAAGCAGGCTGGCACAACCGGCATACCACCTGCCGCGCTGCTGAATGGGTCCACTAAACCGGCTCGGAGACCGTAAACCGCCTCCCCAGAGCAGGATACTAAGCAGGCTGGCACAACCGGCATCCCACCTGCCGCGCTGCTAAATGGGTCCACTAAGCCGGCTCGGAGACCGTAAACCGCCTCCCCAGAGCAGGATACTAAGCAGGCTGGCACAACCGGCATACCACCTGCCGCGCTGCTAAATGGGTCCACTAAGCCGGCTCGGAGACCGTAAACCGCCTCCCCAGAGCAGGATACTAAGCAGGCTGGCACAACCGGCATACCACCTGCCGCGCTGCTAAATGGGTCCACTAAGCCGGCTCGGAGACCGTGAACTGCCTCCCCAGAGCAGGATACTAAGCAGGCTGGCTCAACCGGCATACCACCTGCCGCGCTGCTGAATGGGTCCACTAAACCGGCTCGGAGACCGTAAACCGCCTCCCCAGAGCAGGATACTAAGCAGGCTGGCACAACCGGCATACCACCTGCGCGCTGCTGAATGGGTCCACTAAACCGGCTCGGAGACCGTAAACCGCCTCCCCAGAGCAGGATACTAAGCAGGCTGGCACAACCGGCATACCACCTGCCGCGCTGCTAAATGGGTCCACTAAACCGGCTCTGAGACCGTAAACCGCCTCCCCAGAGCAGGATACTAAGCAGGCTGGCACAACCGGCATACCACCTGCGCGCTGCTAAATGGGTCCACTAAGCCGGCTCGGAGACCGTAAACCGCCTCCCCAGAGCAGGATACTAAGCAGGCTGGCACAACCGGCATACCACCTGCCGCGCTGCTAAATGGGTCCACTAAGCCGGCTCGGAGACCGTAAACCGCCTCCCCAGAGCAGGATACTAAGCAGGCTGGCACAACCGGCATACCACCTGCGCGCTGCTAAATGGGTCCACTAAGCCGGCTCGGAGACCGTAAACCGCCTCCCCAGAGCAGGATACTAAGCAGGCTGGCACAACCGGCAAACCACCTGCGCGCTGCTAAATGTGTCCACTAAGCCGGCTCGGAGACCGTAAATCGCCTCCCCAGAGCAGGATACTAAGCAGGCTGGCACAACCGGCATCCCACCTGCCGCGCTGCTATATGGGTCCACTAAGCCGGCTCGGAGACCGTAAACCGCCTCCCCAGAGCAGGATACTAAGCAGGCTGGCACAACCGGCATACCACCTGCCGCGCTGCTAAATGGGTCCACTAAGCCGGCTCGGAGACCGTAAACCGCCTCCCCAGAGCAGGATACTAAGCAGGCTGGCACAACCGGCATACCACCTGCCGCGCTGCTAAATGGGTCCACTAAGCCGGCTCGGAGACCGTAAACCGCCTCCCCAGAGCAGGATACTAAGCAGGCTGGCACAACCGGCATACCACCTGCCGCGCTGCTAAATGGGTCCACTAAACCGGCTCGGAGACCGTAAACTGCCTCCCCAGAGCAGGATACTAAGCATGCTGGCACAACCGGCATCCCACCTGCGCGCTGCTAAATGGGTCCACTAAGCCGGCTCGGAGACCGTAAACCGCCTCCCCAGAGCAGGATACTAAGCAGGCTGGCACAACCAGCATACCACCTGCACGCTGCTAAACGGGTCCACTAAGCCGGCTCGGAGACCGTAAACCGCCTCCCCAGAGCAGGATACTAAGCAGGCTGGCACAACCGGCATACCACCTGCCGCGCTGATAAATGGGTCCACTAAGCCGGCTCGGAGACCGTAAACCGCCCCCCAGGAGCAGGATACTAAGCAGGCTGGCACAACCGGCATCCCACCTGCGCGCTGCTAAATGGGTCCACTAAGCTGGCTCGGAGACCGTAAACCGCCTCCCCAGAGCAGGATACTAAGCAGGCTGGCACAACTAGCATACCACCTTCGCGCTGCTAAATGGGTCCACTAAGCCGGCTCGGAGACCGTAAACCGCCTCCCCAGAGCAGGATACTAAGCAGGCTGGCACAACCGGCATACCACCTGCGCGCTGCTAAATGGGTCCAGTAAACCGGCTCGGAGACCGTAAACCGCCTCCCCAGAGCAGGATACTAAGCAGGCTGGCACAACCGGCATCCCACCTGCGCGCTGCTAAATGGGTCCACTAAGCCGGCTCGGAGACCGTAAACCGCCTACCCAGAGCAGGATACTAAGCAGGCTGGCACAACCGGCATACCACCTGCGCGCTGCTAAATGGGTCCACTAAGCCGGCTCGGAGACCGTAAACCGCCTCCCCAGAGCAGGATACTAAGCAGGCTGGCACAACCGGCATACCACCTGCCGCGCTGCTGAATGGGTCCACTAAACCGGCTCGGAGACCGTAAACCGCCTCCCCAGAGCAGGATACTAAGCAGGCTGGCACAACCGGCATACCACCTGCGCGCTGCTGAATGGGTCCACTAAACCGGCTCGGAGACCGTAAACCGCCTCCTCAGAGCAGGATACTAAGCAGCCTGGCACAACCGGCATACCACCTGCGCGCTGCTAAATGGGTCCACTAAGCCGGCTCGGTGACCGTAAACCGCCTCCCCAGAGCAGGATACTAAGCAGGCTGGCACAACCGGCATACTACCTGCCGCGCTGCTAAATGGGTCCACTAAGCCGGCTCGGAGACCGTAAACCGCCTCCCCAGAGCAGGATACTAAGCAGGCTGGCATAACCGGCATACCACCTGCGCGCTGCTAAATGGGTCCACTAAGCCGGCTCGGAGACCGTAAACCGCCTCCCCAGAGCAGGATACTAAGCAGGCTGGCACAACCGGCATACCACCTGCCGCGCTGCTGAATGGGTCCACTAAACCGGCTCCGAGACCGTAAACCGCCTCCCCAGAGCAGGATACTAAGCAGGCTGGCACAACCGCCATCCCACCTGCCGCGCTGCTAAATGGGTCCACTAAGCCGGCTCGGAGACCGTAAACCGCCTCCCCAGAGCAGGATACTAAGCAGGCTGGCACAACCGGCATACCACCTGCCGCGCTGCTAAATGGGTCCACTAAGCCGGCTCGGAGACCTTAAACCGCCTCCCCAGAGCAGGATACTAAGCAGGCTGGCACAACCGGCATACCACCTGCCGCGCTGCTAAATGGGTCCACTAAGCCGGCTCGGAGACCGTAAACCGCCTCCCCAGAGCAGGATACTAAGCAGGCTTGCACAACCGGCATACCACCTGCCGCGCTGCTAAATGGGTCCACTAAGCCGGCTCGGAGACCGTAAACTGCCTCCCCAGAGCAGGATACTAAGCAGGCTGGCACAACCGGCATACCACCTTCCGCGCTGCTGAATGGGTCCACTAAACCGGCTCGGAGACCGTAAACCGCCTCCCCAGAGCAGGATACCTAGCAGGCTGGAACAACCGGCATCCCACCTGCCGCGCTGCTGAATGGGTCCACTAAGCCGGCTCGGAGACCGTAAACCGCCTCCCCAGAGCAGGATACTAAGCAGGCTGGCACAACCGGCATCCCACCTGCCGCGCTGCTAAATGGGTCCACTAAGCCGGCTCGGAGACCGTAAACCACCTCCCCAGAGCAGGATACTAAGCAGGCTGGCACAACCGGCATACCACCTGCCGCGCTGCTGAATGGATCCACTAAACCGGCTCGGAGACCGTAAACCGCCTCCCCAGAGCAGGATACTAAGCAGGCTGGCACAACCGGCATACCACCTGCCGCGCTGCTAAATGGGTCCACTAAGCCGGCTTGGAGACCGTAAACCGCCTCCCCAGAGCAGGATACTAAGCAGGCTGGCACAACCGGCATACCACCTGCGCGCTGCTGAATGGGTCCACTAAGCCGGCTCGGAGACCGTAAACCGCCTCCCCAGAGCAGGATACTAAGCAGGCTGGCACAACCGGCATACCACCTGCCGCGCTGCTAAATGGGTCCACTAAGCCGGCTCGGAGACCGTAAACTGCCTCCCCAGAGCAGGATACTAAGCATGCTGGCACAACCGGCATCCCACCTGCGCGCTGCTAAATGGGTCCACTAAGCCGGCTCGGAGACCGTAAACCGCCTCCCCAGAGCAGGATACTAAGCAGGCTGGCACAACCAGCATACCACCTGCACGCTGCTAAACGGGTCCACTAAGCCGGCTCGGAGACCGTAAACCGCCTCCCCAGAGCAGGATACTAAGCAGGCTGGCACAACCGGCATACCACCTGCCGCGCTGATAAATGGGTCCACTAAGCCGGCTCGGAGACCGTAAACCGCCCCCCAGGAGCAGGATACTAAGCAGGCTGGCACAACCGGCATCCCACCTGCGCGCTGCTAAATGGGTCCACTAAGCTGGCTCGGAGACCGTAAACCGCCTCCCCAGAGCAGGATACTAAGCAGGCTGGCACAACTAGCATACCACCTTCGCGCTGCTAAATGGGTCCACTAAGCCGGCTCGGAGACCGTAAACCGCCTCCCCAGAGCAGGATACTAAGCAGGCTGGCACAACCGGCATACCACCTGCGCGCTGCTAAATGGGTCCAGTAAACCGGCTCGGAGACCGTAAACCGCCTCCCCAGAGCAGGATACTAAGCAGGCTGGCACAACCGGCATCCCACCTGCGCGCTGCTAAATGGGTCCACTAAGCCGGCTCGGAGACCGTAAACCGCCTACCCAGAGCAGGATACTAAGCAGGCTGGCACAACCGGCATACCACCTGCGCGCTGCTAAATGGGTCCACTAAGCCGGCTCGGAGACCGTAAACCGCCTCCCCAGAGCAGGATACTAAGCAGGCTGGCACAACCGGCATACCACCTGCCGCGCTGCTGAATGGGTCCACTAAACCGCCTCGGAGACCGTAAACCGCCTCCCCAGAGCAGGATACTAAGCGGGCTGGCACAACCGGCATACCACCTGCGCGCTGCTGAATGGGTCCACTAAACCGGCTCGGAGACCGTAATCCGCCTCCCCAGAGCAGGATACTAAGCAGGCTGGCACAACCGGCATACCACCTGGCGCGTTGCTAAATGGGTCCACTAAACCGGCTCGGAGACCGTAAACCGCCTCCTCAGAGCAGGATACTAAGCAGCCTGGCACAACCGGCATACCACCTACGCGCTGCTAAATGGGTCCACTAAGCCGGCTCGGAGACCGTAAACCGCCTCCCCAGAGCAGGATACTAAGCAGGCTGGCACAACCGGCATACTACCTGCCGCGCTGCTAAATGGGTCCACTAAGCCGGCTCGGAGACCGTAAACCGCCTCCCCAGAGCAGGATACTAAGCAGGCTGGCATAACCGGCATACCACCTGCGCGCTGCTAAATGGGTCCACTAAGCCGGCTCGGAGACCGTAAACCGCCTCCCCAGAGCAGGATACTAAGCAGGCTGGCACAACCGGCATACCACCTGCCGCGCTGCTGAATGGGTCCACTAAACCGGCTCCGAGACCGTAAACCGCCTCCCCAGAGCAGGATACTAAGCAGGCTGGCACAACCGGCATACCACCTGCCGCGCTGCTAAATGGGTCCACTAAGCCGGCTCGGAGACCTTAAACCGCCTCCCCAGAGCAGGATACTAAGCAGGCTGGCACAACCGGCATACCACCTGCCGCGCTGCTAAATGGGTCCACTAAGCCGGCTCGGAGACCGTAAACCGCCTCCCCAGAGCAGGATACTAAGCAGGCTTGCACAACCGGCATACCACCTGCCGCGCTGCTAAATGGGTCCACTAAGCCGGCTCGGAGACCGTAAACTGCCTCCCCAGAGCAGGATACTAAGCAGGCTGGCACAACCCTCATACCACCTTCCGCGCTGCTGAATGGGTCCACTAAACCGGCTCGGAGACCGTAAACCGCCTCCCCAGAGCAGGATACCTAGCAGGCTGGAACAACCGGCATCCCACCTGCCGCGCTGCTGAATGGGTCCACTAAGCCGGCTCGGAGACCGTAAACCGCCTCCCCAGAGCAGGATACTAAGCAGGCTGGCACAACCGGCATCCCACCTGCCGCGCTGCTAAATGGGTCCACTAAGCCGGCTCGGAGACCGTAAACCACCTCCCCAGAGCAGGATACTAAGCAGGCTGGCACAACCGGCATACCACCTGCCGCGCTGCTGAATGGATCCACTAAACCGGCTCGGAGACCGTAAACCGCCTCCCCAGAGCAGGATACTAAGCAGGCTGGCACAACCGGCATACCACCTGCCGCGCTGCTAAATGGGTCCACTAAGCCGGCTTGGAGACCGTAAACCGCCTCCCCAGAGCAGGATACTAAGCAGGCTGGCACAACCGGCATACCACCTGCGCGCTGCTGAATGGGTCCACTAAGCCGGCTCGGAGACCGTAAACCGCCTCCCCAGAGCAGGATACTAAGCAGGCTGGCACAACCGGCATACCACCTGCCGCGCTGCTAAATGGGTCCACTAAGCCGACTTGGAGACCGTAAACCGCCTCCCCAGAGCAGGATACTAAGCAGGCTGGCACAACCGGCATACCACCTGCCGCGCTGCTGAATGGGTCCACTAAGCCGGCTCGGAGACCGTAAACCGCCTCCCAGGAGCAGGATACTAAGCAGGCTGGCACAACCGGCATCCCACCTGCCGCGCTGCTGAATGGGTCCACTAAGCCGGCTCGGAGACCGTAAACCGCCTCCCAGGAGCAGGATACTAAGCAGGCTGGCACAACCGGCATCCCACCTGCCGCGCTGCTGAATGGGTCCACTAAGCCGGCTCGGAGACCGTAAACCGCCTCCCAGGAGCAGGATACTAAGCAGGCTGGCACAACCGGCATCCCACCTGCCGCGCTTCTGAATGGGTCCACTATGCCGGCTCGGAGACCGTAAACCGCCTCCCAGGAGCAGGATACTAAGCAGGCTGGCACAACCGGCATACCACCTGCCGCGCTGCTGAATGGGTCCACTAATCCGGCTCGGAGACCGTAAACTGCCTCCCAGGAGCAGGATACTAAGCAGGCTGGCACAACCGGCATCCCACCTGCCGCGCTGCTGAATGGGTCCACTAAGCCGGCTCGGAGACCGTAAACCGCTTCCCAGGAGCAGGATACTAAGCAGGCTGGCACAACCGGCATCCCACCTGCCGCGCTGCTGAATGGGTCCACTAAGCCGGCTCGGAGACCGTAAACCGCCTCCCAGGAGCAGGATACTAAGCAGGCTGGCACAACCGGCATCCCACCTGCCGCGCTGCTGAATGGGTCCACTAAGCCGGCTCGGAGACCGTAAACCGCCTCCCCAGAGCAGTATACTAAGCAGGCTGGCACAACCGGCATCCCACCTGCCGCGCTGCTGAATGGGTCCACTAAGCCGGCTCGGAGACCGTAAACCGCCTCCCAGGAGCAGGATACTAAGCAGGCTGGCACAACCGGCATCCCACCTGCCGCGCTGCTGAATGGGTCCACTAAGCCGGCTCGGAGACCGTAAACCGCCTCCCAGGAGCAGGATACTAAGCAGGCTGGCACAACCGGCATCCCACCTGCCGCGCTGCTGAGTGGGTCCACTAAGCCGGCTCGGAGACCGTAAACCGCCTCCCAGGAGCAGGATACTAAGCAGGCTGGCACAACCGGCATCCCACCTGCCGCGCTGCTAAATGGGTCCACTAAGCCGGCTCGGAGACCGTAAACCGCCTCCCCAGAGCAGGATACTAAGCAGGCTGGCACAACCGGCATACCACCTGCCGCGCTGCTAAATGGGTCCACTAAGCCGGCTCGGAGACCGTAAACCGCCTCCCCAGAGCAGGATACTAAGCAGGCTGGCACAACCGGCATACCACCTGCCGCGCTGCTAAATGGGTCCACTAAGCCGGCTCGGAGACCGTAAACTGCCTCCCCAGAGCAGGATACTAAGCATGCTGGCACAACCGGCATCCCACCTGCGCGCTGCTAAATGGGTCCACTAAGCCGGCTCGGAGACCGTAACCCGCCTCCCCAGAGCAGGATACTAAGCAGGCTGGCACAACCAGCATACCACCTGCACGCTGCTAAACGGGTCCACTAAGCCGGCTCGGAGACCGTAAACCGCCTCCCCAGAGCAGGATACTAAGCAGGCTGGCACAACCGGCATACCACCTGCCGCGCTGATAAATGGGTCCACTAAGCCGGCTCGGAGACCGTAAACGGCCCCCCAGGAGCAGGATACTAAGCAGGCTGGCACAACCGGCATCCCACCTGCGCGCTGCTAAATGGGTCCACTAAGCTGGCTCGGAGACCGTAAACCGCCTCCCCAGAGCAGGATACTAAGCAGGCTGGCACAACTAGCATACCACCTGCGCGCTGCTAAATGGGTCCACTAAGCCGGCTCGGAGACCGTAAACCGCCTCCCCAGAGCAGGATACTAAGCAGGCTGGCACAACCGGCATACCACCTGCCGCGCTGCTGAATGGGTCCACTAAACCGGCTCGGAGACCGTAAACCGCCTCCCCAGAGCAGGATACTAAGCGGGCTGGCACAACCGGCATACCACCTGCGCGCTGCTGAATGGGTCCACTAAACCGGCTCGGAGACCGTAAACCGCCTCCCCAGAGCAGGATACTAAGCAGGCTGGCACAACCGGCATACCACCTGGCGCGCTGCTAAATGGGTCCACTAAACCGGCTCGGAGACCGTAAACCGCCTCCTCAGAGCAGGATACTAAGCAGCCTGGCACAACCGGCATACCACCTGCGCGCTGCTAAATGGGTCCACTAAGCCGGCTCGGAGACCGTAAACCGCTTCCCCAGAGCAGGATACTAAGCAGGCTGGCACAACCGGCATACTACCTGCCGCGCTGCTAAATGGGTCCACTAAGCCGGCTCGGAGACCGTAAACCGCCTCCCCAGAGCAGGATACTAAGCAGGCTGGCATAACCGGCATACCACCTGCGCGCTGCTAAATGGGTCCACTAAGCCGGCTCGGAGACCGTAAACCGCCTCCCCAGAGCAGGATACTAAGCAGGCTGGCACAACCGGCATACCACCTGCCGCGCTGCTGAATGGGTCCACTAAACCGGCTCCGAGACCGTAAACCGCCTCCCCAGAGCAGGATACTAAGCAGGCTGGCACAACCGCCATCCCACCTGCCGCGCTGCTAAATGGGTCCACTAAGCCGGCTCGGAGACCGTAAACCGCCTCCCCAGAGCAGGATACTAAGCAGGCTGGCACAACCGGCATACCACCTGCCGCGCTGCTAAATGGGTCCACTAAGCCGGCTCGGAGACCTTAAACCGCCTCCCCAGAGCAGGATACTAAGCAGGCTGGCACAACCAGCATACCACCTGCCGCGCTGCTAAATGGGTCCACTAAGCCGGCTCGGAGACCGTAAACCGCCTCCCCAGAGCAGGATACTAAGCAGGCTTGCACAACCGGCATACCACCTGCCGCGCTGCTAAATGGGTCCACTAAGCCGGCTCGGAGACCGTAAACTGCCTCCCCAGAGCAGGATACTAAGCAGGCTGGCACAACCGGCATACCACCTTCCGCGCTGCTGAATGGGTCCACTAAACCGGCTCGGAGACCGTAAACCGCCTCCCCAGAGCAGGATACCTAGCAGGCTGGAACAACCGGCATCCCACCTGCCGCGCTGCTGAATGGGTCCACTAAGCCGGCTCGGAGACCGTAAACCGCCTCCCCAGAGCAGGATACTAAGCAGGCTGGCACAACCGGCATCCCACCTGCCGCGCTGCTAAATGGGTCCACTAAGCCGGCTCGGAGACCGTAAACCACCTCCCCAGAGCAGGATACTAAGCAGGCTGGCACAACCGGCATACCACCTGCCGCGCTGCTGAATGGATCCACTAAACCGGCTCGGAGACCGTAAACCGCCTCCCCAGAGCAGGATACTAAGCAGGCTGGCACAACCGGCATACCACCTGCCGCGCTGCTAAATGGGTCCACTAAGCCGGCTTGGAGACCGTAAACCGCCTCCCCAGAGCAGGATACTAAGCAGGCTGGCACAACCGGCATACCACCTGCGCGCTGCTGAATGGGTCCACTAAGCCGGCTCGGAGACCGTAAACCGCCTCCCCAGAGCAGGATACTAAGCAGGCTGGCACAACCGGCATACTACCTGCCGCGCTGCTAAATGGGTCCACTAAGCCGGCTTGGAGACCGTAAACCGCCTCCCCAGAGCAGGATACTAAGCAGGCTGGCACAACCGGCATACCACCTGCCGCGCTGCTGAATGGGTCCACTAAGCCGGCTCGGAGACCGTAAACCGCCTCCCAGGAGCAGGATACTAAGCAGGCTGGCACAACCGGCATCCCACCTGCCGCGCTGCTGAATGGGTCCACTAAGCCGGCTCGGAGACCGTAAACCGCCTCCCAGGAGCAGGATACTAAGCAGGCTGGCACAACCGGCATCCCACCTGCCGCGCTGCTGAATGGGTCCACTAAGCCGGCTCGGAGACCGTAAACCGCCTCCCAGGAGCAGGATACTAAGCAGGCTGGCACAACCGGCATCCCACCTGCCGCGCTTCTGAATGGGTCCACTATGCCGGCTCGGAGACCGTAAACCGCCTCCCAGGAGCAGGATACTAAGCAGGCTGGCACAACCGGCATACCACCTGCCGCGCTGCTGAATGGGTCCACTAATCCGGCTCGGAGACCGTAAACTGCCTCCCAGGAGCAGGATACTAAGCAGGCTGGCACAACCGGCATCCCACCTGCCGCGCTGCTGAATGGGTCCACTAAGCCGGCTCGGAGACCGTAAACCGCTTCCCAGGAGCAGGATACTAAGCAGGCTGGCACAACCGGCATCCCACCTGCCGCGCTGCTGAATGGGTCCACTAAGCCGGCTCGGAGACCGTAAACCGCCTCCCAGGAGCAGGATACTAAGCAGGCTGGCACAACCGGCATCCCACCTGCCGCGCTGCTGAATGGGTCCACTAAGCCGGCTCGGAGACCGTAAACCGCCTCCCCAGAGCAGGATACTAAGCAGGCTGGCACAACCGGCATCCCACCTGCCGCGCTGCTGAATGGGTCCACTAAGCCGGCTCGGAGACCGTAAACCGCCTCCCAGGAGCAGGATACTAAGCAGGCTGGCACAACCGGCATCCCACCTGCCGCGCTGCTGAATGGGTCCACTAAGCCGGCTCGGAGACCGTAAACCGCCTCCCAGGAGCAGGATACTAAGCAGGCTGGCACAACCGGCATCCCACCTGCCGCGCTGCTGAGTGGGTCCACTAAGCCGGCTCGGAGACCGTAAACCGCCTCCCAGGAGCAGGATACTAAGCAGGCTGGCACAACCGGCATCCCACCTGCCGCGCTGCTGAATGGGTCCACTAAGCCGGCTCGGAGACCGTAAACCGCCTCCCAGGAGCAGGATACTAAGCAGGCTGGCACAAGCGGCATCCCACCTGCCGCGCTGCTGAATGGGTCCTCTAAGCCGGCTCGGAGACCGAAGTCCGTCCCACAGGAGGGGAAAGCGCTTTCCTCAGAGCATATCATACCTCCATGACCTCCATGAGCCTTCTGCCGACATTTCTACCCTGAAAGAAACCACCAGATGAGTTGTGACAGGAAATGATAATGGAGGTGAAATACGAGAGGGACAGGCAATGCTTCATTCCCTAGGAACCTGGGAAACTCCCGCCCCCTAAATAACCCGTGTGCTAGGTAGGTCGGCATGGGATTTGAAACCAAGCCACCAGAATGCGGGCCACAAACGAAAACGCTTGAGCCATCCCGCTCGGTAACTTAGAGGCAACGTAATCTAAACTTCAATAAGAAGATACAATACTTAGCTTCCCTATATTAAAATAACTGTTGAAAATGTAGCTCCTGTGAAGATAATAAGCGTTCTTTAACTCTTTTGTTGACAGAGGCTTGATATTGATTAGAGTCTAGCTAGAATTTTAATGTTTGGAAACTTACAGCAGAATTTTCTGACACATTTGCACGACAACAGCATTTTAATTCTCATCATACAAAAAAAAAAAAAAAAAAAGAATAAAATAAAAGCATACACTAAGCCATGATGACTGACTCTCCAGAACCCAACACATTAGACACTTTTAAAGATGAGTGAACTTCCATCACCTAGAAACAGCCACAACTCAACTACACCGTCTCCTGTAAGCATGAGATCCCAGATATCCGGTTCAAGGTTTTCGAAGGGGCGGTCTAATCTAAACTCTAGATTCATTGTGGGATAATTTACACTGTATGATCAATAAATTCGGTGAATGCATTTATGGCGTGCTGTGTAGTTGGTCATGTAGGTTGATGATCAGTTCAGCGAAAGCCCTGGTTAATCTGCTCCATGGAATTACTGCATTTACACATGGAAGTTAAGGATAAACGTCTGAGAAAATCCTAAACTCTACAATTCTGCTTGAATTGTATTGTAACTTTAACACAATTATTGCAGTATTAACAATAGTTCACAGACCAATTTTCAGATATTTGTCCAAAATAGTTCTGGTGATATTAATATATTTATAGTGTTTTATTGTCATTTAATCAAATTGTTCCACATTATGCAATTTTAGTTACAGAAAAATTATACTTCGTGGTTATATCCACAAATAGCGATGAGATGATGAGATGACATTTTAAGCTGACCCTTGGTTCAGGATAAAAAATTAATATTTGCTTTTGAAATATGTGCTTTGTTATTTAATTGCGAAAACACCAGTAACATTATAAAAAATCATCTCATCATTGGTACTGATTTTATCTAAGCACAAAAATTTTCAAGCTTCTATTTGGAAGCATCGTGTGGAGCAGTTTATGTTCTGAAAAAAGCTGAAAATTAAAAACACGAGAAAATCACTAAAACAGGTGATATGACCCACTTAAATAGTCATATGTCACAATTATAAAGGGTTGTATGGCGTTAAAACAATAGGAAATTGAAGTACGCAGGTTACTCTAATTAGGCCAATTTTTTTTCTCTTTTTTGTTGCACCTTTTGACCAATTTTCACTGATGGGTATCCTTAAAAAATTCTACTGTTGTAATTGTAACATTCGTTCAAAATATGCTGGAATATATGCTTTTGTGAACAGGTCCATTTTTTGTATTAGGTCAATATATTTGGAACTGGGCATAAAAGGGAGAATCTTCCGACATTAAAAGATGGTGGAAGCACATGTCGTATAAGAGCAATTAATACAAGATATAGCCCGCAAATATAATAAATGGGCTCCATTACTTAACTAATTCTATAAACTTCGACCAGGTTTATGTTCTGTATTTACGTTTGTGATGGCAAGGACTCTGCTTAAATCAATGTTCCAATGTTTAAAGTTTTAATTCAAGATTTAATATGCCGTTTTGTGGTGTCGTTTGGTATACTGCTAAATCTATGGATCCTTGAAGAAAACTGCAAAATTGAATGACTTTGAAGTGTGTGGTGGGCCTCAATAGAAGCCTCAGGCTCTCAAATGACTCCTTCTCTAAGAACATTTTGATTTGATGGAAATTTAATCGCTTTTCCACAATAGCCGTCTGCAGGCTAAGATTTGAATAGATAGAGCCAGACTGAAAAATTCAACGGGATTTGAAACACTAAACTCCCGGTCTCCGTCCAGTCGCCCTTACCCATTGAGCTACCATGGCCAACGTGCCATTATAACATTAAATTCTCCAACTGACTCGTATGTTTCCCGGTAAACCACTAGGGGCTCTCATATACAATGAAATACGAACCTTTTGTGGCGACTTACTAACTCTGTAAGGGATTGGGATTGGGATTCCATTACGTAGGGGATTCGGTACGTAGGCCATCATGCTGGGCCCATTGTTCCTATGCTCCCAAGTGGGGGCACTCCCCGGGAGGAAGGATGAGGCGAAGGAGACAGAGGGCGGCTGACCCAAGGAGCCATGACAGTACAGAGGGCAGGGTCCCTACTGTTTACTTAGATAGAGACTTCCCCGACAGGCCAGGACAACGAACCCGCTCCCCTGCAGCGGGACGACAACGAGCCCAGCAGCCGAGCCCTAATGCTCCCAGGCAGGCGATCCGAGCCCCAAAGGTCCCTGGCTGTCGGTCCCGAAATGGTCCCAGCAGAGGAGTGGAGACTGGCAACCGATCTACCGGAGATCTAGTTTTCCTCAGAGCACATCATCCTGCCATGCACCGCCGAGACACCCGCCGACACTTCTACCCTGAAAGAGACCACCAGATGAGAGATAATATGAAATTATAATGGAGATGAAATGGAGGGACAGGAAATTCGGGGGATGTAATTAACCTACCCAGCATTCGCCTAGTGACCCGGGAAAACCCCCGAAAAACCAATGGGTCAGATAGGTCAGCGGCGGGGAACGAACCCGGGCCTTCCGAATGCGGGCCACAGACGAAACCGTCTGAGCCATCCGGTTGGGTTACTAACCCTGTAAGTACTTAACTCCAGGCTTTTTATGGTTACCACTATTAGGTTAATTGATGGAATATTAATCGTTTTCTACACTACCGTGTGCAGCCTACGCTTTGGAAGATGGTTTGCGGTTTAAAACAACTATTTTCGTTATAATAACGCGAAGCATAAATTGTCGTAAGTCGCAGAAATGCCAGTCGGGCAATCCTCTTACGGCGAACTCCAAGTAGGTATAGCCCGGGCGCGATCTTAAAGCTCTACGGACTGTCGATAATCAGTAACCGTAAATTACATCTGTAAGACACAAGAAACCGAAATACAGGGTGCAAATTTAAAAAGAATAAAAAACTCTTTTATGAGCTTATCTGCTGAATACTTCATCACTCAACACCAAGTTCCTACTTTAAATTTTCCAAATCTTAGCTGATAGTTCGAATCTGAAATACAATTGCCCAATTCTAAGCCTTACATTTTCTCTTCTAGTTTTCAGAACTGGTCTACCTGCATTCTTGCAAATTCCTTGCATTTGATTATCTGAACTTTGTGCGTAATGCATGATTGCCGTAGCTACACTGTCATGTAGCAATTCTTTTCCGTAACACGTAACTTGCCCAATAACTTCTAATGCACTGAGAAACTGTAGATCGTGCTTTATATATTTAGGCGTTGATCTCATATGTGAAGATTATTTATTGTAAGTATTTCTTCATATATTAACCTTTTATAAAACTATTAACCTTTCAAGTATATAATTTCGTGATAACGGCTATTCATTTCGATATATTTTAGAAAACTGCACTGTTACCAA
>CM060948.1:73363734-73438734 GCA_030765055.1 Mantis religiosa
ATTGAACTAAAACTTCTTTTTTCTTAATTGTTATGCTTTAATTACATTTATATATTCTGATTCTTTATATTGAGTTGTATAAGTAGACTGCATTTTAATTAAATTCAACAGCCATTCTCGTAATGCCTTAATTAGGATGTTCCAGGAATATCAAAATTGTGAGCGATATGCTTATATTAGTTAAAATGTACTTTTAAAACGCATTTAGTTAAAATGACTTTTTTGAGAGGTTTGAAATTTGAAGAATATCAAATTATTGTATTATTATGTAATGCTATGAGATGTGCAGATGAAGCACTTGTATTGAAACTAATAGGTGAAGCACTTTACAGATGGAATATACAGTCAAAGATACAAAAATTGTAGGCGTAAGCAAGTATAGGGGCAACATAGTGGTATCTGTCTTTATAAAGGGCTTCAAAGCTTTATACATATGCTATGAGTTTCAAATATTAAAATACCTTAATTATTTAGTGGACGAAATATGGCTTACAAGAGGAACTGAAATTACAGCAAAATTCAAGAGCATTCCGGATAAGCTTACATACAATTCAAAATTGAACTTTGTTAAAAAACACCATAATAGACATCGTGTTTCTTAGAATATGTATGCAATGTATTTTATTTCAGTAATAATACTGTAAAAAGTCTTACAATTTTCATTACATAACTTTGAGTTTCTACTTTTCCCCACCTTTATTCCACCATGCATTTTAAAACCGTGTTTTTTTTGCGTTATGAACCTTAACATAATTTACATTACCTTTATATTAATATTTTCACAAACACTATTTACATAAACATACACATATTTACTGGGACCCTAACACAGTTCATATTACCTTGGTATTAATATTTTAACAAACACTATTTACATACACATACATATATTTACAAAGTCTTTGTCCTGTACCATCTGATTTTAATAATATACATGATGAACTTTACCACGGTTTATATTGCTTTATTTTCCTAAAGCATTTGCCTCTTACTCTCCCCATAAATTCTCCTATCCATTTTATATCCCCCTCCTTTTGTACTCTCATTATCTTGACTTTTAGCACTTCTATGTTAACACTCTCCCATTTTTGGGGTATAAACTGATCCCTTCATAGTTTCGTTTCTTCACATTCCAGTATATAATGTAATTCATGATTTACCTCCCCACATAGAGGGTAACTATCCAAATTCAATTCCTTCCTATCCCCTCTTAACTTATGTGCACTTGATCTAGTCCAAGCCCAACCTTCTCTTCCTAACCTATTACAAACCTCAACATACTTATCCCTTCCCCATTCAACTTTTAATCGTGTATATTGTACTAAACTTTTCTTTCCTTCAAGACTCTGGAATAATTCCTGTTTCTCTATGTCCTCCACTCTGTTCCTCACTTCTTTCCAAAAACCTTTAATCAACCCCTCCCTCTCCTCCCATATATTCCCTATTCCAATTTCCTCTAAAGTTCTCCTTACTCCCTGATCCCAGTTCACCTCAGCACTAGAGTTCTCTTGGATTACTAAACATTGCCTCAATAAATTCTGCTGATCAAACGATCTTAATCTGTACCAATATTTAAGTACCCTTTCTACTGTCAAACTCTTACTACCTACTTGTCCCAACTCCATCATTGCTGCTCCATTGGGTGATACAATAGATAGGCCCCATACACTTTTATAAAACAATCTATATACTTTATAAATTGTGTCCCATCCTTATTCACTCCCCCAAATCTCCGACCCATAGGCCATTATTGCTTCGACTAGCTTTCCAAACATTTAATATTTATGTCTGGTATTTTCTGTAGACACGTTCTTATGACTGTCATTGCCGATTTTCCGTTTGCTAATACACTAATCTTATGATCATTCCATCTCCCATTGCTACTTATTCTCATTCTTAGATAATCATATTTACTTACTATTTGCAACTCTTCCCCTTCCATATACCACTTTCCTCCTTCTTCCTTTTATAACCTTTTTTAAATACCATTATCCTTGACTTTTTAAAGTTTATTCTTAAACCCCATTTCCTGCAGAATGGATGTATAATATGCAGAACTCTTGTTTAACCTCCTATAGAAATAGAACCTACCACTAGATCATCTGCAAAGAGTAGCCCTGGTATTTCTCTATTGTTTGCTGTAGATAAATATAAGTTTTCCTTATTCACCTCTTCCAAAATATCGGCAGTAAATAAATTAAATAATATTGGACTGAGTTTACAACCTTGTCTTAAACCCATATTGCTTGCAATTTTTCCCGTAATTTCATTATTGCTCAGCCTAATAGAAAACTTATTCTTCATATATTTATTCTGTACTGCTCTGATAAATTTTACACTTACTCTCTTATTTCTCAGTTTAATCCATAGTACCTCTCTATTTATAGTATCAAATGCTTTCTCTAAATCAATGAATGCCATATATACCCTACCTCTTTTAATACTTGAATATTTATCTACAATTGATTTTATAATAAAAACGTTGTCCACTGTTCTTCCTTTTCTAAATCCTATCTGAAATATTGATAGTTTATTTTCATCCTCTGCGCAATTCTGTAATCTATCTGTGTATATATTTCCTAAAACTGACAATAAACTAATACCTCTATAATTAGTTGGATCTTTAACACTCCCTTTCCGTTTATAAATAGGTACAATTATATTTGTCTTCCAGCTATGTGGCACCTTTACTCCTTCAAATATAATAGTCATGAGGTTAACCAGCGTCTCGGTACTATCTCTATTCTCTATCCATTTCTTCCAAAATTCACCTGGTATACCATCAATCACTGAGTATTTATTGCTTTTAAACCTTTTAGGTTCGTCCAATACTTCCATTGTAGTTATTTTCTTACCCAGCCTATCTATATATTATATATCTAAAGACGGTGAAATTACATTTGTTAATTTGATTTGGATCCCTAATAAGTCTTTAAAATAATTACACCATCTTTCTGGTGCTATAACATTTCCCCTGTTCTTGCTATTATACATTCCTCGGATTATTTGCCATACTCTACTGTTGTCATATTTAGTTGCTACTTTGAGAGAATTTCTACTTACTCTTCCACCCCATTCTTTCCTTTTTGCTTCAATTAAACATCTATAACTCCATTTCATTGTTATATAATATTTTCTTGCTTCCTGATCCTTCCTTATTCTGGAAAAATACACATTTAATGGGAACATGGGACATATAGTTGTTCCAAGCATATGAAATCACACAAAACCATTTTAAAGCTGTGATTAGAATGTCAACGTAGTTGCTCTGGTCCCAATGGGATTACGTAGATGGCAATTAGTCATTATGGCTTTTGTAATACAACCACAGAAGCTGATAAAGCACTATGTGTACCTATTACTAAATTCTCCCGACACGAAACAATGGTTTGTACTGTTTTAACAGCTGTTTGTTGATTGCTGGGTACTTACCGACGTGAAGTTCCAATCTTATTAGTGTCCCTATTGTACATGGTGTTGGCAGGAGTATAGTCCTCGGCGTTCTGTGCTAGTAATTTGGGGAAGACGATGTGCCTCTCGTACCTGCAGGCAAAACACACAGTTCAGTTACAGCACAACACAGGCTTAATCCGTTTTCATCTTCCGATGCCTGGAATATCCCACACCTTCAACACTCCACAATTTCCAAAACAAGGGCGAGAATACTGTCGGTTCACCACCTCCAGGTCTCCGGTAATGAAGGAAAGGGGTTGGATAGTCCGGTTGTTTATAAACATCCCTACTGTAATCATGCTGTAGTTTCATAATATCAACTTAAGGTTAATGTTGTTTACGCTATAATCTCTCATAGCCACAGCAAATATAATTGCCGGTTTTCGATATGAGTAGATTTGAAGGACGACACCACCGTTTTTTAACAAGGCACAACGTCACTAATGCTAACAATAGCAGAGATACACAGGACACGGCGATATTAATAATGTAAAGTTGTAGTATGACAACAACAGCACTCACCACTCTAGCGTAAGTGGTAACGTGTCTGCCTCACGTAAAAGGTGTTCTGAGTTTGAATTTCGGTCAGGTTGAGTTATCTGGTTAGAGCTTTTTTCGGAGTTTCCCCTTATCCTGAAAGATGAATGTCGGGTAGCTCTAAGCCCTTAGAACCCTGGACTCATATGAGCACCATTTCACCAATTTCATTCATCGTCCTGTATAAGTTAACTTTTAAGGACGTTAACTAGAACAGAAAAAAATGAAAAAAAAATAATAGGGGCCTTACCTCACTAATAAATACAATTGCGGATGTTTTCTTTTTTACCTGACTACATCTATAATGCCGCGCTGCCGTAGGAGTTTCGTTCCTCTTTCTACCAAATGTATTCATACGAGTAGTGGTCAGCTTTGTTTGTAACGACTTACGTGTAAGTATGCGGGTTCAAAATGTTGTGTCGATTGTTACTATTACGTGACATTTCGAAGTGTTAAAGGGAGAAGATAAGCTAAAAGCGGGGACGAGGAAAAACTTACAGAACTCAAACAAATACGTTTTTGTGCCTACGGATTCCAAATCCACAAGCAGAATAACCTGGAATTCTCAACTTCAAAATAATTACAAAAATTGCACAAGCCAAGTTGAGAACTCTTCCTGACAAAACAGTTGCACCGTGTCGACTTTGAAAAGAATCACACATTGTAAATTAATGAAATTTCTGCTCTGCACTTGCGCCATTTCTCGTTTCCGTATTGTTGGTTCACTCTCACTGTTCTTATATTGATCTTTAGATAATGTTTCGGTTAACGACGTCATCAGGGTAACTATTCTACCAGTACTCGGTTTCCCCAGGTCACTATGTGAATGCTGTGTAGGTTAATTTAACCCCCCGAATATGCTGTCCCTCCATTTAATCTCCATTATCGTTTCATATCATCTCTCATTTGGTGGTCTCTTTCAGAGTATAAAGTGTCGACGGGTGTCTTGGCGGTGCGTGGTAGGATGATATGCTCTGTGGAAAACGACTTTCTCCTCCGGTATGTGGGTTACCGGTCTCCGCGCCTCTGCTGGGATCATTTCGGGACCGACTGCCGGGACCATTTGCGAACCGGCTGCTGGGCCTATTTCCGTACCGCAGTAGGGGGCATGTCAGTTGTTCTGACCTGCCGTGGGAGATCTCTAAGTAAAATGTAGGAACCCTACCCTCTGCGCTGCCGTGGACCCTTGGGATGGCCACCCTCTGTCTCCTCTCACCTCATCCTTCCTCCCGGGGACGCCCCACTTGGGAGTATACATACATGGACTAGTACGACAAGTCTTTGTACCGAATACCCTTAGTAGTAAAATCCTAATCTTAATCCTAATCTGTGAGTAATCTACCAATTTACCGCATTAATTAACTGCATTAACGTAAAAGCTACTCCTCTATTGAAGTTACAAATTGTTAGAATTTTGTCCTCTATCACTTAGCTGATATATATCTTTTTGTGTGGTTGTAGAATTAGCAAAACCAACAGAAAGAATGCTTCACTGACGTTTAGAAAGCTTTGGTTGCTGTTGAAAGATGAAGTTATTCAAATGCGCCTTATCATTCAAGAAATCAGTTAATGTAGGAAGCTCATTATTAGGTTGCAAACCTCAAAATAAAACACCCTTTTTGAAAAGATTATATCCGTTTCTGGAAGGTAAGGAATGTTACGTGTGCAAATTATATTTGTATAAGTGGTTATGCACGGAAAATTAACAGCGTCTTACGCGAACAACAATGCAAGAACCAAGCTCCTTATTAAATGTTGCACTAATCATCTCCGTCCACAACTAACCATAAACTTCTATGTTCCCGATATCGAGAGAGCGCAAGCATACGGCACTTGCTGGGAAAGTAAAGAAAAATTTGACATTCAAATCATAATAATGCAAGCAGAGTAAATGGGTTTCTGGAAAATTCTCCCTTGGTTTACAAGGCCAAGACAATCTAAGCTAACTACCTAATTTGAAGAAATTACGAGTGTGGCCATGAAAAAGAGTAACCAGGATAACAGAGTTCCAAATTTATCACATTATTTTGTTGAATGATGCTTCACGTCATACTGTAGAAGTGAGCAAATCCTCCCTTATAAGTTAGTTAAACCCACTATGAGTGCATGACCTCAGTAATACCTTTCAAAGTGTAAGTAAAACTGTACAGGTTGATTGAATTTGTCAAACCCAAAGTAAAGGCTGTAAGGTGAGAGGAAATGTGTGTGTGTGTGTGTGTGTGTGTGTGTGTGTGTGTGTGTGTGTGTGTGTGTGTGTGTGTGTGTGTGTGTGTGTGTGTGTGTGTGTGTGTGTGTGTGTGTGTGGTGTTTAACGCCCGGTTTTACTACATGCGGCACCACATGCGGTTACACTGGTGACACATCAGATGATGACGGAGCACCGGTAGAATGAGATGGCAGTGAAACCGGAGATCCAGGAGAAAACTCACTTCAGCGCCGTGTTGTCCATCACAAATCTCTTTGCGGTCGCCTGGGATTGAACCCGGTCCGTCTTGGTGAGAGCCGAAGAGTCTAACCACTCAGCCACGGCGCGGCACAGGTTAGAGGATTTTGTGTGTTGTGCATGTGTGACCTGAATACCAGACAGCTAGTTTAGTACAATGTTAAGGATAGGAAGATCACAGACAACTTATTTCTGCAGAAATTGTGCGCTATTACACCCGAGAGTGTGTCACCTGTAACAGAAATGGACTGGTAGTATTTACTGAGAGAAGGATGTCGTAGTCAAAATTGTAGTCATTCTGAACTCTGCAAGTAACTCAGCATTTTCTTAACTTTTCTCCTCAGAAAAGGAGTCTAGCTTTCACATAGGTGCATATGGTTTTTAAGTTAAATATAGCACATGTTAATGATTAACTTTAACAATTTAGGCGACTTAGGTCGACTAACATTTAAGTGACATTTATTTTCATCTAGCAATAACATATTTCCGGTGCCGACGTAATCAAGGCGAGTGCAGCATTAGTTATCACGGTGTGGATGGAACTGAACAGCTGAACTAGCTGACTGATTCCTCCCGGTCACCATGAACAGAATAAATACAGAAGAGAAAATATCAACATTTACGGAGAACTCCATGCATTCCCTTTAACGCAATGTGAGGACTATTTCAATAGGATAGGGCAGAATTAGTGCGTCTAACACACAGTGGAACGATAAGGAATAACAATGACAAAATTAGGCAATAATTTAGAATTCTAAAATGCAACATCATTTTTCGACTAGTTTAATAGAGTTTCTTCTCTTGTAAGAGTTTTATAGCTATACATATGCATTTTCATATTTTTGGACACAAAACACAATTATACAAAAGTTTGAAGCTATCATTCAGGTCGCTCTCTATTGCTAAATTTTTATTAATAACAAAATGCTGATTTTGTATTAATAATGAGCTTTACTTTAATTTATTTACAACCTTAACAGAATACCGGACATAACAATTAAAAGATTTCAAGTGAGAGAATCATATATTTTTCAAATTCTGTGTGTAAACAGGAGCATTGTTTTAATGAGTGCTCGTATGCTAGCCAATTATATATGCTCAATACGGAACCTAATCTTAAATCTCATAATATTTACATTTCTATTTCATAAAGGTTTTTAGTTTGAATCTTTATTTTATAAATATAATGATATATTCACTTGTGAAAGGTGCGATACTTTTATAATCGCGATATTTTTTCGCTGGTTATTTGTGATTAGGGTCTTTCCAACTTACAGTTATACTTCGATATATACTGTTGCGAAAAAATCATAACTTATGCTGTATAAATGTGATCGAGAGAGATGGTTCCCCGGTAACGTGTCAGCCTCACATTCAGGAGATCCCTGTTCTATACCAGACGAAGGCTCATACTGAGCTTGAGTTTCTGTAGATTTCCGCTGATTCATAGCCAAATTCTATAATAATAATAATAATAATAATAATAATAATAATAATAATAATAATAATAATAATAATAATAATAATAATAATAATAATAATAATAATAATAATAATAATAATAATAATAATAATAATAATAATAATAATAATAATAATAATAATAATAATAATAATAATAATAATAATAATAATAATAATAATAATAATAATAATAATAATAATAATAATAATAATAATAATAATAATAATAATAATAATAATAATAATAATAATAATAATAATAATAATAATAATAATAATAATAATAATAATAATAATAATAATAATAATAATAATAATAATAATAATAATAATAATAATAATAATAATAATAATAATAATAATAATAATAATAATAATAATAATAATAATAATAATAATAATAATAATAATAATAATAATAATAATAATAATAATAATAATAATAATAATAATAATAATAATAATAATAATAATAATAATAATAATAATAATAATAATAATAATAATAATAATAATAATAATAATAATAATAATAATAATAATAATAATAATAATAATAATAATAATAATAATAATAATAATAATAATAATAATAATAATAATAATAATAATAATAATAATAATAATAATAATCATAATAATAATCATAATAATAATCATAATAATAATAATAATAATAATAATAATAATAATAATAATAATAATAATAATAATAATAATAATAATAATAATAATAATAATAATAATAATAATAATAATAATAATAATAATAATAATAATAATAATAATAATAATAATAATAATAATAATAATAATAATAATAATAATAATAATAATAATAATAATAATAATAATAATAATAATAATAATAATAATAATAATAATAATAATAATAATAATAATAATAATAATAATAATAATAATAATAATAATAATAATAATAATAATAATAATAATAATAATAATAATAATAATAATAATAATAATAATAATAATAATAATAATAATAATAATAATAATAATAATAATAATAATAATAATAATAATAATAATAATAATAATAATAATAATAATAATAATAATAATAATAATAATAATAATAATAATAATAATAATAATAATAATAATAATAATAATAATAATAATAATAATAATAATAATAATAATAATAATAATAATAATAATAATAATAATAATAATAATAATAATAATAATAATAATAATAATAATAATAATAATAATAATAATAATAATAATAATAATAATAATAATAATAATAATAATAATAATAATAATAATAATAATAATAATAATAATAATAATAATAATAATAATAATAATAATAATAATAATAATAATAATAATAATAATAATAATAATAATAATAATAATAATAATAATAATAATAATAATAATAATAATAATAATAATAATAATAATAATAATAATAATAATAATAATAATAATAATAATAATAATAATAATAATAATAATAATGACAGTAACAATCACAATGGCATGGGATATGCCGCCACATACGAAGCAGTGTCTCGAGAACGAAAGGAGTTTGAGAGACTTCTAAATTTCGCAGAAGTACTATGTTAATAGGAGCTAAACTGCCCGATCCTGGTAGTGTTAAAGCTGCAAAATTCAATACTCATTATCTCAGAAACTATTTAGGATGTCAGACTGATATGTTTACAGAATATGAGTTCTAAGTTGACATGTATTGCTGTATAAGATGTTTGTTTATTGTGGAAGATAGGATTATTTACTTAGCCGTGCCATTCAATGATTCGTATTTTTCAACAATTATTTTGTTTAAATAGCCAACCATGTTTTTAACACAAAGGAACATTCATAATTGCACATAGAAGTCGGTTTTATCGTCCTAAAATTTCATTTGGGTATCAACAGTAGGCCTCTAGGAAAGGAGTCATTCATCCCAGAAAATATTATTCACATTTTGAGAACGAAAAATGAAAAAAATATCATTTAGATGCATCTGCAAAGAAAGCAAATACAACGTTTGAGCACACAGGGGCTACCATTCTTAACAAGAGTACCAATTTGTGGAGCAAATCTTTGTTTAAAGATGGGCTAAGTTTAATTCTGTACTTTAAAGTGTGCAAGTTTTGCTTTTTGTTCTTTGAAGTGGTGCAGAATTCACCCTGCAGTGCGACATGCAGTAAAATTTTGAAGGCTAATCATTAAAATATAAGTGTGTGCGTTTAATTATTGAAATATACTTAAAATCAAAATGTTTAATTGATTGGAAATGTTTGCCATTAAGTTTGGCTTGAATTGCAAGGGAATGTAATTGAAACAAAAGTGAGACACATATGTGTATATTTCTCAGTACCAATGTGGCTAGTGACTGATGTTGGTCCAGGAACTATATGTTTTTAAGCAACAGATATGTCTGTGCCCCATAGAAACTGGATATTTTGCAGCAGATTGTTCACGGTCTCGATTCATCTCCTCGCCTGAGCATTTACTTCTCTTTTTCACGATGTGTTCACCAGGTTCCTTACCCTGAGCTGCAAGGGGAACTGATGAGTCATTAGAGGGGGACTTTATATGAACGAACCTTACTCCCTTGGCTTGCAGACGGATGGGTCCCTCGATGCTGCCGGTCCAAGGGGATGTGGGGGGTTACAGATGAGGTAATGACCATCAAGATGCTATCCTCTCTTGAGAAGATCCGTTTAACCCATTACCGAAATAAGGATTTATGTCGCTAACCTTCTGGAGGCTGTACGTGTCTTAATTCTATGGCGCTGTTGTAAAGATGCTTCAACCTGAGAGATTTTAAGCTTTCTTTTAACGCGCGAAAAGCTATTTGAGTCTGGAGGTCAGCGGAATAGCAGCTAGAGAGCACAAGTACCTCATAACTCCCCCTTGACGCAACTGAACAGAATTTTGTAACCATATTAGACGATTTAATAAAAAAAACATTCTTTGCCCTCTGTATGAACCCAAGGGAAAAAAAGGAATAACGACCTAGCACTTTGAAGAGTATCTGAAAGTTCAAACAAATTTCAAGGAGTAACTCGTAAATAATGAACTTCAAAGTAGAACCTATTTGAAATAATATGTGTGTTTTCACGACATTCGCACTTCTTGTATGTTAAGGATTTGTTTATCCATTACAGTATAACAATTATACAAAGTCATTCAGAAAGAAGAGGTGTACTCAGGAGCAAAATCTAAACAGATGTTTTATTTATCATTTAAATATGCTACTAACATAGAGACAATGGATAGGAATACTCTCTTTAAAATGCTCTTTTATCGCCCTTGAAGGCTGCTGAACTTAAATACCAAGTTGGGTACTTAAACCGACCTTTCCGTTTCGGCTTCTGATCTTGGAGGTAAACACAGGTACACAAACGCACACACACACACACACACATAAGCCGCACGTGTACCTTTTTGAAAAAAGGAGTGACCTTTTTGAATTCAGGAATTCCTAACCCGGGCATTTCCGGGAAATTATCGGTAAAGAAATTTTTAAAGGACATGCAATACCTCAACTTACTAAAAGTAGGTAAGTACCTAATAAAGAAATTAATTATACAGTGTATATGCTATTCTGAAAAAGCTAAACCAAGATCTATTCCTGTAAGACAAATGGTATCAAACGTGACAATATCGTCAGAAAAAGTCAGTTACTTTAATTTTATATGATATTTTATGGAGAGACGATTAAATGGCAATTCAAAATGGATGAAAATATAGTAAACTGCGATAATTCCAAATTTACAACGAGAATTACTGTTTTTTAACCGGTCATTAAATACTGTTTTGCGATATTTAACACGTGCAGGTGATTTTGTCCAGCTGTATGTTAGATACTCCAGTGCTCCTGTAGTCTTGCGCTGAAACTGCCTATTAACATAAGCCCATTTTAAAAATAGTGTTGTATTGAAACAATCCTTCGGGATTAATTAATTTACTCACCCTAAAATGATGCTGTATTTAGTGTGAAAATAGTTGTGGAAACAAACATAAAAAGTATGGAACCCTTAAGCAAGCACTAAACAGTTTCAAATATAAGAGTCAATGTGAAACACAATGGTGTCTGTTCAATAAAGGGTGATTTGTTTTACATTCAACGCTTTATCTAAGTCCCTGCAATATAGTGTTTTGAAATGCTGCTATGATATTTAGTGCTATAGGGCAGAACTATCACCTAATAGGCTTTATCTGAATTTCAACAACGTTCCGTGTGACAACTTACAAAATTGAATGCTAATTACAAGTCAAATTAAAATCACTTGTTCTCCCTCGATACATAATTTTACTTACATCTTATGGAACATACATAACAGCTGTATGCATTAGTGACACGGTGAGATAAACAGTGCTTATTGCGAAACTTAATTTCTGGAGTATGTAAGATAACTTTGGAACCTATAATAGATTTTGATAGTGCTCTGTTCTCCAAGATGGACTTGGGGTATACAATATTTAAAAAAACGTTTAAAACCCGAGGCCTTTTATTTTCATAATGTGCAATTTTAATGCCATTCCGTTGAATATGAATACCAGAGAAACCACTCCTTTTTAGAAAAAAATTGATTTAGTTACTTTAAGCCTAAAGAGATGCTTGGAAAGTTGTTGACAGGAGTTGTATATCACGTTTATATCACCAAATTTTCAACTGAACTTAGTCTATTGTTTTCGGTGTGTATTTCTGTAATGCTTTCGAAACAACCTGTTATATTAGGAGTTCTGAAATTTGGCAAAAGTGATAACCTACCCTAAAACTTTGAAAAGCTTACACAAGCTTATTTTTAGTTTCTATATTGAACTCCTTACATTGAAATCAGTAGATTGTTCTCTAGTTATCTAAAATGATCTACACATACAATAGGACTCAAAAATTTATAGGAAACTTCACAACTCTGAAATACTACTCCTACTCTGTTTTCTACAATTTTCAGCCTATATAATCTAAGTAATTTAAAATTATACTGTGGTACCCGCAAAAGTAATATTTCAAAAATTATTAACATAACACCAAAGGGAAATTGAAGTAAATATTAGATTTGGAAGCTGATAGTGAGATTTCCATCTTTTAACTTGTTTATTGGTTTAAAGAAGCGTTAAAACCTTAATTCGCAATCAGACATGTTCTTTAATAACTACCACTAAGCTTCACTTTCAACCCTTATGAAATCAAACAATACCACTTTGGTAATATATTTCGGGACCAGAACACCTGCATATTTGTACAAATTTGCACATTTGGTCAATCTGAACAAAACTTTAGACACACTTTAGGTACTGGCCATAACTGTAAGCTTCTCACTACATTAAAAAACCACCTATGCAGACTCTCAACCCATGTTAACTGAATAGATCCATGCAATATCGGTTACTAATGGTAATAAACAATAAACCGATATATAAAGCACGTGACTGTGCGAGAGAGAGAACATTCGACATTTTTATGCGCACCACATAGCGCTTGTGTCCTGCTCCGTGGCGTAGTGGGCCAAGGTGCCCTGCTTTGGTTCCCTGCAGACCTTGAACCAGTAGGGGCAGTTGCGACATGGGTTAACGTTTTAACATGGCGCTTGTTCAAATCCTGGCGATGCCTTTGCGCATTAACAAAAAAAAAAAAAAAAAAAAAATATCGTTCTTCATGCCTTGATACGCGACCAGCAAAATTACCATCAAGCGGTACATGCCACAACAGAAACCCATTCCTACCGCTGAGCTATTGTCTACAGACACGAGGGGAGTTCAGTAAGTAATGCAACATATGTTTTTTCTCGGCAAATATTGGTTGAAATAAGCGGGCATTTCTTTTTGAACATTTTTAAACATTCCCACTTCGTCTCGTAAAGTTTCATTGACTTCCGATAGGTTACAGCGCTATACGGAGCATTTAATGTGTCTGTAACGAAGGTAAGTTCCAAACAACGGGCAGAGTTAGAGTTTCTTCTGGTGGGAAACTAGAGCATCTCAGATATTCATAGGTGCTTGCAGAATGTCTACGGTGATCTGGCAGTGGACAAAAGCACGGTGGATCGTTTGGCATAGCGTGTGTCGTCATCACCGCAAAGTCAAGTAAAACTGTCCAATCTCCCGCGTGCTGGGCGGTCGTGCACAGCTGTGACTCCGGCAACGATAGAGCGGGCGAACACTCTCATTCGAGATGATCGCCGGATTTCAAGTGTGTGTGTGTGTGTGTGTGTGTGTGTGTGTGTGTGTGTGTGTGTGTGTGTGTGTGTGTGTGTGTGTGTTTGCCAAAACATTGTTAGCGGCGATGAAACATGGATTCATCACTTCGAACCCGAAACAAAACGGAAATCATTGGAGTGGACCCGCACCCACTCCCCTACCAAGAAAAGGTTTAAAGCCATACCTTCAGCTGGTAAACGTATGGCTACAGTCTTCTGGGACGCTGAACGGGTTATTCTGTTCGATCTACTTCCCCATGGTCAAACGATCAACTGTGAAGTGTATTGTGCTACTCTTCGAAAATTAGAGAAAAGACTTCAGCGTGTTAGTAGGCACAAAAATCCGAACGAACTTCTTCTTCTCCATGACAACGCAAGATCTCACACAAGTCTTCGCACCCGAGAGGAGCTCACAAAACTTCGTTGGAAATGTTCTTCCACATCTTCGCTACAGTCCCAATCTAGCCCCGCCGGATTTCCATATGTTCGGCCAAATGAAGGACGCAATCAGTGGAACGCACTACGCGACATCGACCAGTGGAATGGTACCGTGAAGGCATACAGGTCTTCATTTCAAGGTGGCGTAAAGCCGTAGAATTGATTGGAAATTAGGTTGAAAAATAGTGTTGTGTAGCTAAAAGATTTTGGAACAACATGGTGTATTTGAATGCTGAATAAAACAACCCCTGTTACAGAAAAAAATGTTGCATTACTTATTGAACCGTCCTCGTATTTTTTATGCTGTAATTGTTTTAACATTATTAAAATGCACCATTTCAATATGAATATATACTCCGTCTTAAACTAGAAAGACACTGTTTAAGCATATGTGAGGTAAGAGAGAAATACGGACAATAGTTGGCGTGCTCTTAGGTAGCTGATTGGTGGATGGATTTTCTTTTCTTTTTAATTGCATATCCGTCTCCAAGAAGTACAACACTGAAAGCAGTCTCTTTACTGCTCAGCTTGTATTAATTTCGGGAAGATGAAACTTAATTACGAGAATTTTTAGAATAATCTCTTAATACCCTGCACCCGCAGCTGGTGTCATCTAATTATGAATTCTATAAGGAATGTTTACAACAAAGGTATCATTAAACACAATATAGATGTGTTTATGCACAAATAACATATTATTGTTAAACAATATTCTGCCTAAACTATAATATTACTGTAAAATTTGTATATAACCTGTCTCAAAGTCCAACCATCCTATTGTAAACATGATTTCCTCCACCAACCAAACGTTCCGTTAAGGTATCTCTGTATATCCCCCTTTGTCCCCTCCTATATGAGAATAACATAATCGTTCTAGTATGATACAGATTGTAATATGCTATAGTCCTATACTATACAGTTCTCTCAGAACAAAGTAGGTCTCGATGTGAATGCTGATTCAAATGTTTTTGTTTATCCAACACAGTTGCTTATAATCGTTAAGACGCTATTTCCTGTATCTTGTGCACCAACAGCGGTCAGCTTATCATCATAGAGCAGATTTATCATGGCAAATTAAAACACAACATAAGCAAAGTTTAAGAAGTGGCAAGAGGCAAATGGTCGGATATGGTTTTGCTATACCTAAGATAGAAACATGAAAACATAACCATGATACTTCTTGCTACACAATAATATTAATTCTATAACACACAGATTCAATACGTTATTGATAACATGTTACTCGAGTTTTGCCGAGAGTTGGCACTGCTACGGGTAGGGTGCGTAGAAAATAAGAAGACACGCAAGGCAAAACTAGAGAAAGTTGGGCAAGTGTTACTAGTTTATCCCATAAAGGTGACATTGTCTAGTTCGTAACAAGCTGTCTAATATAATTGTCGCTTTTCAGTTTTCTCTTTCCGCTCAACAAGTCCAGCAACACCCCATTATTATAATCATTCGATGGAAAACATCTTGAAATGAAGCTGATTTTTGTGTAACCACAATTTAGGTGACCTGTAGCATTATAATATAAGTATATGCAGTTCTAACAGCAATAGTGAAAGCCACTTGTCTTGCATCAAGTTTGCTTGTTCTATCTGAAAATTATTTTGTTTTCAAGGATATAGAGATATCTTCAGAAAAGGTTTTAGTTTGACCATATATGGGCCAGTTTCAGTAAAGGAAATTAAACTTTAGTAGAATGTTAAAGTGATTTAAAACTGAATTTTTTTCATAGAAAAACACTGTTAAGCTCTGTTCAACCTGGTCAAACCCGGTTTTACCTTAAAACAGCCCATACTCATTTGATAAGGTGTTTGATATATGTTTTTGTTCTGTTTCTTTTAATGTTTGTATTTAATTTAAGATATAGAAACATATACCTCTATTCATTTATTTTCCTCCTTTTAGCATTTTTATTGTTTCCGTTTATTACTGCTGGTTTTCTATACTTTTTACACATATGCACCATAAACATAAACACCTATGCTCAGGGCGAGACTCGAACCTGCGACCCTCTAAGAGGCAGAACGCTATAGACATACGCTTTAGTGACCAAGGCTATGAGGGCCGGTTGTGTTATTACTTGGTAAATTACTGCAATAAGTCAAATAGTGACCAATTAACTGCATTTGACGTTTTTAGTACTATTTCTAACCCCGAAAGTACAGAAAACGCAAAACATATGGCTGAGTGTTTTGAGCTCTATCACCTTTGTATTTGCAAAAAGAAAAGTGGTTGCAAAGTTTGATGCATATACTTAAGTTGTTCCCGATTTAGGTGTCTTAAACCACAAGTTTTACTTATTTTATGAAAAGGAAGCGTCCATTATGAGCCAACGTTCATAATTTTTCAGCATTTTAGATGTGCACTCCTTAATGACATTTAACATAAGTTCATTAGAAACAGCCTTTACGTTAACTGGTTTAAAGATATAATATTATGTGAGTTTTGGCTTTTGAAAGGATATATCTCATAAAATTTATATTGGCTCTTTGGCAAAACACACTTGCATTATACAGGGTTTTTCATGTGAAACCTAACGGTAACACGGCATTTTACCTGTGCGCGATTGGGTGTGCCACAGCCGGCTTTCCTCCTACATAAAATTCGCGTGTAAAGCATGTATAACACTTTTACCTTATAGAAGATGCTGGAAATGTTTTAAATCTTCCGCTAAAATGCATTTTATCGGTATAACACATTAATATTCACACGATTTAGTTAGCCTACTGTAATATTACAATTTTATTTCTAATATTTTATTTTACATCTTCCAACGTAGGAGGATTTTCCTCGTACAATTTGTCTTCCAGGTTACCCCACAAATAAAAATCACGAACTGTTAAATCTGGAGAACAATGGTGAACTATCCCCATTTACACTTGTCTTAGATATCATCTTACTATTTGATTCAGATGAAAATGGAAGGACAGAGGTGGTTGAGGTCCATGTCCTCTACTTTGCAAATATGCTCTTATCGACATTTTTCTGCGGGATTCTGGAGAAACCAGTGACTGAGAGAGTGTTTAGGAATATCATTTGTATATATTTATGACAAAATAAGTTTATCTTTTTACGTATAACGCAGTTGTTTTAAATATAAAGTACATTGTTAAGTTTGTGTAGAAAGCTTTAAATGAATTAATTTCTATACTTTTACACCGATGTTGAATATTATTACTAAATTAATAACGTACAGCATACTGGGTATGTAATTAATCAGGACACTAATTATTAAATTACACAGTTTCCCTGGCAGAAGAGGGAGAGTGAAACATTGTTTTGGAAGTGTTGTAGCAGGGAAATAATATGCCTTCAGGCACGGATCATTCAAAGTGGTATTTACTTAGTTCCCTCTAGAAAATATAGGAGTTCATAACGTAGATAAATTCTAGCTCATATTTCAGAGGAAGTCTTGCTGAGCTAATTGAATAACTGCAGAATATTAAAGTCTCGTATATCTAGGTCAATTGGTTTCTTTATCTGGAAACGCATGTGAAGTTTTTCCGTAATTTTGCTTTGCACAGTTCTTCTTCTTTTATAAGTCTTCTTTTGGAATAAAATTTCCTTCTTTCTCTGAAATAGGTCGATATCACAAGAAGTATTGAAAACAGTAAAATTAAATTCTAGGACGCTATGGTGTTATTTTTGTCATGCTTCCCTTTGACATTAATAACTCATTTATTTATTCATCACTGATGAATTTTATTTAGGAGTGCATTGTATATCTAATTTTATTTTGTTAAAAATATCAGCACTCATAAACTTATTCAATATGTTTCCCAAATAATGGATTAAAACAGCATAAAGCAGTTCTATTATCTGATAATTCGAAAGCTTTTGTCAACTTATATCATACATCTTATTAAATAAATTATAAATATATGTTATTAATATCTACTCTAACATGAAGCTGGTTCCGCCACTATTTTTTTTCAGATTTACATTCTCTAGCGTCAAGTCATATGCTACGGTGAATGAAATGGATAAAATGATTCTCAAGTGAGTCCGGGGTCCATGGAGCGTAGAGCTACCCGACATTCCTCTTTGAGGATAAGGGAAAATCCCAGAAAAAGCCTTATCCTGGTAACTCGACCTGACCGAGATTGGAACTCGGGACCTCTTGAACTTGAGGCAGACGCGCTACGCCACGCCACCTGTATTTTTAGCGGAATATGATACTAAAGAATGCTACAGGAAGTATTCAGCCAAAATGGAGTTGTGTTTGTAGAAGCCTAACAGGGAAGCGGCTAAGGATCCCTACTCTACGCACAATATGCTAACTATCTGCCAAATAGTATAAATAATTATGGATGCTGGAGATACCTCAGTTATGATGAACGGGCTAAACGATGAAGACTTACAACGCAGCAGATCAGAAAGTTAAACACATACGAGGAGATGGTTTAGTAATAGAAGTTTAAAACTAGATGATTCAAAAATCCATAATGCACTTCAAAATTCATACGAAAAACCTAGAAAGTAACCTATCATCTAGTTTAGAAAACAAAGCAGATTACGCAATCTCTTTAGGTATACACGCGAATTAGCATCCAAAATGAGTGAAACACATTCACTACTTAAACAAAAATTAAAATGCATGTATGAACAGATGAGTTTATTATTCACAAGGCCTACTGCAGAGAAATGGAATACATGAATGACAACTTATAAAATTTTAAAGCTAAATATTTTGAACTACTAGAATGTGTAATGTATTTTAATACCTAAATAATTACTGCTATTGGCGTTGATATTCTTGTTGTACCATTGTTGTACAAGCCATGCCATATTTTATCTTTGATTTAGTTAGTAACTTTTTTACTCAGCTTTTCATGTAACCGTATGTGACAATAAGACATATTATCTTCAGTTATGACAAAGTTCATCGATGAACTTAGAAGTTATGCCTGTAGCTCTTGCAAAAATAGTCTGATACGTTAAACAGTTTCTGTGACCAAATTAGAATATACAGGGTTTGCATTAGTATTCGGAAAATAACCTGTTTGAGATTAACATTTTAATTTAGAGATAATTGTATGTTATACTGATAAAATTATCATATTGCACTCAATATGAAATTTGAGCTATATCTTTCATGGAAAAGGTATATTACATTTATAAAATAGGTCTGCCATAAATACTCACACCACTTTCTCACAGTTTGCACTATGCTGACTCGTAATTCAAAATATTTGCTTCTCTATGGAGGTGTGAACTTGATAACTGTGTTCTGTACTATATATGTTCCAGTTTAAGTGCTCTATTGCAAGACAATAATCATATATCTATGGTCATTTCTTGAAGCTGAAATACTTCATGTTCTAAATGTATATTTTCTGGAACAATTCAAAGCACAGTGCGCTAACTGCTTTGTTCAGTATACCAAATGTACTTTTATTGTTTAGGACAGAGAACATCCTACAAATACTCATTAAAACTAGTGATTTTAAACGAACAATTTATTCAAGTGCATTACGATATATACTATAGTTAAAACAACTATAAACCTATGATAATATTGCTCTAGAATCTTATATCTGTTTTCAAGGTTTCGGCAAAGTTTCTTAATGCTACTATGAAGAAAATGTACTTATGATCTCAAATGCAGCACACAAAATGCACCTAAAGGAATGTAAATTATTATAATGTTCATTTCATCCGGTTTTTAATAAGTATACACTTTCACAAACACGTTCTTATCAGTTATTGCATCATTTGATTATATTGATTACAACAGTTGATCAAAATGTCCTTGAACATAACATGATAATCGATATTAAACAATGCAAAATCGATTACATATACGCAGAGAAACGTCGCTGTTCAAAGTCCACAACGCCTACAGTAACACTGAAATAATATGACTGAAAAACATGCAAAAATCTGAAAAATGTTACTTTGTCTAAGACTTTACATGATAGTGATCACCAGACATGCTGCTCTGATATCAGAGTATTGTAATTTTCTATTTAGATTACTATATGTTAGTTTTCAATTAGCTTTTAATGGTGTATATTCAGCAGCCATGTACTTCCATCAAATTTTAACATTAATCGTTACATCTATTTCTAAAATATTCAAGACTACTTATAATAAAATTGTGCTCTCCTGCATGGACGTCTAATACAGTTCATGATGGTTCAATTTCTTATGTTTGATAGCAACAAGAGCGACGAGGATATTCAAATATTTCTCAGTTATACTTTACATCGGCTTGGCCGCTATTGGTATCTACGTAAGGTGGTATTCTTGGACATGTTACACGTAGACAACAATTTATGAATAATTTTACTGTTCGATGGTCCCTATTTAAGGGGTTTTTGGCTAATTTTAAATTTCGGAAAAGTGCAGTTTTATTTCATCATCGTTGGAGTAAAAGAATGTTTGAAATATCTTAAAACAGAACTAGATACGACTATTACTGTGTGAACAAGGATTAATACTATGTAGAGCAGGTTGCTCAAGCTTTTTTATTATACAGAAATTTACATTTAAGTTTGAGCATTGGGTTAATATCACATTTCAATGTTTGCTATAGTCTGCATGGGAAGTCTGTATAGTTATAGTCTGTTTCTATATTCTGCATTTCCTGCATGTTATGGTGTGATATCTACTACATTTCTGCCGGCACAATATGCACTTATAGTCTTCTTCGGGCTCGTGGAACCTCTTGTTTACACATATTGGGTTGGTCAAGCTAGAGCTACGACTCGCAGGAGTCCGCCTGCAGCATGCAATACACCTCTGCATTAGGGTCAAGCTGCCGTCACGGCTGAATGAGGCGTTGGAAGGAGTGGCAGAAAAGAGCAGGTACTCATGCTATGGCCTTCGCCCAGTGGCATAATGGCTATCACACTTCTCCAACCAGAGATTCCTAGTACTGTTGCAGTAACTCAACTGAGGAGATTACGAAGAGCTTTATGTTGATTATACAGAGTGAAATATGGATGCCAGAAACCATCATAGGGCACAAAACTTCACAATACTTTTTTATATCGTGCCTAATATTTGCCACAAGTAAAGATGGAAGTGTCATTGAATTCGTGGAAAAACGCATCAGAGAAAGTGGTTAATGACAAGCGCGTCAAAAATTGAAAGAATCCCCCCTCTTACACGATTACAGCTATTTTTGCTTGGATTTATTTTAAAGTAAATCATGTATATTAGTAATTACAATTCGACTATCCTGATTAGACAAATAATGGGTCCACCAATTTATGAAACCTCACATAAATATCCTGTATATCTAGACCAGTATCTTCCTTCTCTCTCACGATGAAAAACTGCCCCATCTTTTACGTAAGTTGATATTCTTTCGTACGTTAAAACAGTTACAGAATGCAACGGATTAATTCCGGTTAAACGCACTGCAGTGGCGTGAGAGAACTTCGCTTAGCTTCGAGCGAAGAGAGACACCGAGTGTCGTCCGTGATGAAATACAAGGAGAGTATAAATATTAGAAAAGGTCTTGGAATGTTTTCCATTTATGTTACAGAGGCCTTATTTTCCAGAGAATAAACTCTTTTTATTAATTGAAAAATCTTTATTTGAGTCGTGTGTACCTACTCATAGCTATTTTTAATTTCTCTACTACCTACTTAAAGTAATTAGAGAAACTAGAGTGTAATTTACAAAAAGTAAATTATATGCTAATACGAAAAACTTTTAATTTCTCCAAATGAGCAGCACAAAAGGAAAAAAGTAAATATTCCAATGAATATTGTGAGCAGCTATAAATATTTGAGGCACAAGGAACGACTTCAACCTTCAGAAACACACTTTGGAGAAAAACGTAAAAACGACACCGTACGAGGCGCTTAAGTGCTTACTCAGTACTCGTTTTAATACAGTACCAGTCTATAAAACGACGAGGTGCAAAGAAATAGAATTCCATAGGAAGTGAATTGGACCAAGGTGTATTTTCACATAAAATATTGAATTCCATACTGCTTTATGTTTTTGATCAATATTTCAGTTCCCTTTAGAGCAGGATTACCACTAGAGAGGACATGAGGTTTAATCCTTTCACTGTTTTTCCCTTCAATTTTCTTGCCGTCCAAATGGCTTCTATTCTAATTACGTAAAGTTTGACTACTCTAAGCGCTGAAGGGAGAAAGGAGAAGAATGACACTGAGTAGCCCAAAATGCCATGACTATTCTAAAGTATCCCTCATTGTAAATTTAGACTGACATGACTCTGTATAAAAGAAAAACAAGTTAATTTGTGGTTGTTTTCACACTAACGGTCACTGTAGCCTCTTTTATAAGCACATCGAGATGAAAAGCTAAATATATATTCAATGAAATTTGTATACTAACCTGAGTCTTTCAAATCATCTGGACGTTCACCTTGATAGGTAGTTATTAACTTATAACATTAATCATTTATAAGGAAACGATATTGGAATTGATAAATGATTAGAATAGGAATTTTTCAAAACCTATTAAAATTAGCGCATAATGTAGGAAGCACGATGTACGATTTTATCAGGTGAAATGTTATAGCTATGTTACGCGCTCAGGAAAGAAAGAACTAGTTCAGCCAGTGTAGCTAAGGCAATTAGGAGTTTGGTCAATTCAAGTCACCAAGAAATTCATTAGTTCAACTTACAGGTAACTATAATTCAGAAATCCGGTGTCACAGACCTGGATATACACATGAATATTAGTTCCGACAGTTGTAAAGACAATGCAGTTCTTAGGAGTTAGCAAATCACGGATCGCCAATAGCGTTTCAAAGGTGAGAATGGCACTTGCGTTTTATAAATATACAAGTAGGAACGTTGCTGGCAAATCATGATATCTATAGATGGGATTTAAGTTGTTAAAAATGTCTGTATTTCTAAAATTCCATTCTTCCCTGTTCTACAGTCTTAATGAAGCGTTTAATTTTTGGCTGTCTGTAGCGCCTAAGGGCTATTTTGGGTTACACATTTGAGCAGCCGCTCCAAGGGGATGCTCCGAGTAACATTTCTGCCAACCATCGCAACCTATCTGTAAATGGTATTACAGAAACATTTATTTTAAACCCGGAATGTATTTATACGTCGACAGTAGAAGACCTAATACATGCAGTTACTCTTTCTCGTGTAAAATTTTGAAACGGTTTATCTACATATCCTCAAAGAGTCAGAAATTCGTTTAAAATATTTCAGGTATCAGCGTTCACTAAATGTTCAGCCAACTTTATTGGTGATGTACACTATAACATCCACTCACGCATTCCTAAAGGTTTTCACATAGCACACAACTGTAGCAGCCGGCAGCAAATACATCCAGAAGTGGAATATTGGAGACGGTATCAGAAGGTCGCATACCAGGAGATATTATCAATCTTTGTTCTACATGGAATATAAAACGTCAATTTTCCAACAGAAAATCTTCAGATATAAACTGTTTTTTTTTTTTTCATTTATGTCCAGCATTCCACTTATACTGGTCTAAAAAGTGATGCTTTCGTAGCTTTCGGAAGAGTTCCTTTCTCACTTTTTGAAATGATTGGCTTTCATAGGTCAGACTTTTGTATGTATTGAAAGTTTCCTCTATATTCTTTAAGTATAATTAAAATCACCGCATGTCTGCACTTCGATTTCTCAGCAGGGTCGTGCTGCGTGCAAAGAATGCAGGTTCGTAAATAGGGTTCTTGCTCGGCCTCGCGTAAGTAACGTGTGTGCCAAGCTGGAAGGGAGAGATAGGGCACATCGAGTGCCTTCATAAGTTCCCAACTGTTTTGCAGCGATCCAGGAAGTGCAATAAAGCTGCACCATCACATTATGGGTCCAACTAAAGTGCCTATAACCTTCTCTAGGGATAATTGCGTTCAGTTCGCAGTTATCTGGGTCTACTTGCTAAGCGAACTCCCGTTTTTAGCTCACGCAGCAGGATACGCCAGATTCGTGCACCAGGTGTACCAATTTGGGGTGCTGTTTAACTAAGCTCTTACTTAAATAACTGACGAATAAATGGAACTTTTCTTTTCAGCATTAATGGTTTAAATCACCAAAATTATAAAATAGCTAATGTACGTTAACTATTTTCAGCATATCTGACCTTTAACGAGATGCCGAGTTTGATTTTTGGATGTGGGAATTTTCTCGAGAAGACCTTTCCAGGAATAAGAAATCCTTCTTTGTCCTCTAAACTCAGTAGAAGGCAGGAACAAAAAATTATATAATTTTCCATTTTTATAATTTCTAGATATTTTATTATTGACAGAAGCATAGAACAGCTCAGATTTTAAACTTCTGCATTACGTTTGTAAATGTACAAAAACTTTTTAAAATGTCTAATACAATTTTGAATAAAAGCAGATAATATTTCATTGTTGATGGTTCTCAAGCACTTTCAAACGAACTGCTACCTGCTACTGTAAAGCACCTCCTTAAAGAAACAAACTATTGAATGACAATGTTCCATTATTAACAAATGAACACTTTACAAAAATGCTATACATGTGTTTATGTGTGCTTAATGTCTAACTTACCGAAACCAAAAAGTCAGTTGTAATAAATAAGTAATAATGAATCTTCCATATTAATGTTAAGTGTTCATTAATGATGTTAATAAATTACATCATAGTTGTAACATTAACAATATATGGTCAAATAGTCTGAGTGTAATCAATCATTGTTGCAGTAGAGAAAAACATGTTTCCGTTGTATATTATTTATGCTATACTATTTGTGTTATATATACGCCCATATATGCTTTGAGGTACATATATGAGGATACAAATAACTATAAGCTTTTACACCAAATCTAAAATGATATATAACGAGTGCTTTAGCAATAACGACATTTCCTGTGTAGTAAAATTTTGTGCCATACTTCATGCTTTACTATCCATACAAATGTATTCCTGATTGAAAAGGTTTACATAGGCTGTTATAGATACATCCAAGTTATACATTTAAATTGTTATGAAAATAGCTTAAAATGTGGTATTTTAATCAAACTATTTAGAGACATTTTTCATAAAGGAAAAATTACCAAAATATGTCCCATGTAGGGCATAGTTCAAGATAAATCTTCTTTAGATTTTCTGTTGTAGTGGAAAATGTTGAACTCAAATATTAAGTTTGGTATTTAATCATTATTGTTCTTCAGTTGTGCTGTAGACATGCGAGCGCCCGCGCACGCACACACATATACCATGCGGGCTTACACATATATGTACAAACCATTTTCTAAATATTACTTTGTAAGGCCTTTAAGTGCCTCAAAATAGATATTTCCGGTGCAACTTGGATGACGAATTGGGGGTTGAATACATTACTTCCTCTACTTGATATACGTAGAAGAAAAAGTAAAAATTGTGAATGTCCAGTAATGGTGTGATACACATGCAATATATTTTATAGAATATGTCAAATATAAGTGACTGTAGCAGCGTAAAATTCGAAGCATTTCTTGTATAATTTACATGCTAAATTTTGTTACATGTTACCTACAGTTTACCTTCGATAAGTTTACGTTAAATTTCTGAAGAATTATCGCTTGATATACCCACTTTTCGTGGTATAGTGGTTAACACCAAGAAAGAGCCTGAAGTTTATACTATACAGGATTCCCCTGAATTACTGGTGTTGTTAAAAGCAAATTAATCTATGGAGAAGTGAAATAGAAGATCTTAAAGACTTTACGTAACCGTAAACCATAAACTAATCCTAAAGTGTATGGGAGCCGTGTACTAGCTAAATCACGAGTGACCAGGGAGGTCTTCAGGCACCGACTCAAGAACAGAACCGTCCTTCTTCCCTTAAGTTTCCTGTATTTACCTTAGTCTTCAAATATGGCAAGTACCAGGGAGAGAAAAAAAACCTTACAACTAGGACATCTGTTTCTTAAATGCCATTTCTAATACCAATGTAATGTCATGAATCATCGGCGTTTACCGCTTAAGGTGCTGTATACAGTCAGAACATGCGTTGAATACCACTAAAACAACAGAAGAATGACAACTGGATACAGAGTGGCAGGAAGTGAGAAATAAATAAAAAAATAAATAAGCTAACTGTGGGAGAAACGAAAGAAGAAATAACTTTTGCAGCGCCGATATTATGCAGAGACAATTTGATTTACTCTCGCTCCGGCAATAATCCAATTTGGCATGCATACATGTTGCATATTTCTCCGCTCAATTACACAATAATGTATTGAGTCTGGTAAATACAATTAATGCACTAAATGATAACTGTAATCAAAGTTATGCATGTAGTCGGATACATTTGCATAACCTAGGTACACATCAGAGTTTACTGGGTTCATATTTTTCAGAAACTATAATACGAGAACTGGAGTTCTATCGTTCTGTGCTCTATCCATTGTTAAACTTCCACTGTATTTGGACACTTTCATACAAACCGAAAATAAAATGATTATATTACACACAGTGGTTTAGGTTTCAACCAATTGTCTTAGAAAAGCGAATATATTTAATTAAAATTTAAAGGAAAATTAATAGATGGTCGTTTCAAGTTAAGTGTCTCAAATAAATAAAGACTCACAGATCTCCACTCATCGTGATCACATATTCATCATATACTGAAAGCTTCGTGGTGCTGTTTGTGTAGGAAGATGCCTTATTTATTCCATTATATTTGATATAAGGGGTATTTGATAAAGAAGGCAACCTTTAACCTGCTTGGACGTTCTCGTTTCAGAATTTTAGAATATGTATTGCATTATTCCTACCTTGTCCATAGGGACTCTTTCAAAAGCCCTTCTTGCAAACTTCATTTCCATAACTTTACCAAAGGAAGGAAGGAAGTAAGTAAGCGGGAAGAATTTGCATTCCTTATCCTTGGTAGCCCCTTTAAATTAATGTAGATGCCGACTGGTAATTCTATACCTTAAAAAACATCAGAATTTACTCTATTTTTCTAAAACTATTTTCATCATTATGTCACATTTAGTTTCAAATGAAACTTATACCTACACTTGTCATCTTGGTCTGTTAGCTTCTATAATTTTTGTATTATTGACGAATATCTGGAAAAATGTTACCGAATTCAAATACGTTTTATCTTCTTTTACCAAGGTTTATAACCATCACTCACCAAAGGTTTCACACACACGTAGTTTATTCCGAATGTACGGGCTAAATAACTGGTTATATATTTGAGTAGAGCTACAGTTATATTTTTGCATTGTTTTATCACATTTATTTGATAGTATTTTATAACCAAGATGTAGATGTGTCACGGTACCCGTCTGCAAAAAGGCGATGTGTCTTACATTGACATTATTTTCTCCAGCCATTCTTCAACGAAATATTTTTTAAGAAAAAGGCTTATTTTTCATTCCATTTCTTGTTAATTCGCATAAACCTTAATAGAAATGCTTTTATTACATAACATTTGAAAGTACAAGTGGATTAGGGGAACACATTAAGTTCAAACGTTAGTCATATCCTTTAAGAGCTGGTTGCTATATTGTCACGTGTATGGTTGAGGAATATTTGAAAACATATCAAATTTTAGAACAATATTATTTATTCTTACTTCTTGTGACTTAACTCGTTTGCACATTCTAAGTCCTTCATTCTGCTGATCTATGAAAACAGAGCTATGCGATATTCCACATGACTTTAGCTTATGGCATCAGTTTTCTGTTTACTCATGTCGACCACCTGCAGGTTGACGGATGTCGACTTTGCTAACTAAAGTAGTTTGTGTTATTTAGACGCCGAATTGCAGTTGGGATGTTTCTGAGAAATATGATTATGCTTAAGCTTGTAAGCGTGGGAATGCTGATTTGGCACTAGGACGTCCTATTGGAAGTAACAGTGTTTAAAGACTGCATATTTTTGCATTCGTGGGTCATTCTAGATTGGGCCACTTTAGTTTAGTTTCTTCCGAAGTTCACGCTGATCTTAGGATCAGGATCGTCATGCCGCCCTTCAGTGTTGGCTTCTCTACAGGTCGCATCCTCAACCAAATATGGCTACGCATATTCAAGATAAGACCGAATGAGTATTTATATAATAGTGTAACTGTTATCACCATTTTACCCCTAAGTCTCTTCAAGTGTGCCTGGTACCTCAACTCAATAATTAGGATATCGTAAATTGGCGCATTATAGTACTCGGTGTTGTCTCTACTTACCTCTAATCTTGCTCCTACTTTGCTCTACCACTTAGCTCTATCATCTGTCTCCCTTATCTTTCCAGCTACACTCCTAGTTAATGAATAGAGCGCAAACCCTTAAGTTACTCTTCTTTTTGTAACACTATGAAGGCTTAGTAATTTCGTTCCCTTTGCATGACCAGGGACACAAGAAAAAGAAGAAGAAGAAACTATGCTTCCTATTGGGGACAAGCATGTAAATTCAAGCAGTTGGAGACAAATGAAAATGAATACTTTAAAAAAAATGTTAAATCTGTAAGACGTCTATTACACATGTACCGTGTGCTCTACAGGCTTTTGCACATCGGAGACTATTTCCAGAAAATTCAAGACAAGATTAGATTTTGTCATAAAAATGTTTTAAACTTGCATTTAATCTGAGTCATTAGAAATACTTTTGAGAAAATGAAAAAATTGGGAAATGTTCAATCAAAGGGTAGTTTTGAACGGCAAGATATCTTTTAAAATGTTTGTGTTGCATTCGTGTCCTTGGAATACATTAAAACTTTGTACATAGTTTGGTATTTTACCGACGTTTCAGTTTGGCGTTTGACCATCACATACAATGTGACAGACGCACACACAAACAGACACGCGTGCTCATGGCCTTTTTTTTATAAATGTTTCTTTTTTGTTCAGAGAGCCTCAAAACGGCTATTCGGTAAAACCTCGGTGACGAATATTTGACAGAATACAATACTCTCAGTGTCTACTGTAAATCTCGGACGTAGTGGACAAAGAAAAAAGGCCAGATGTAGCTAAAATGGCTAAAAAGTCATGAATAGAGACGTTACTGTTATTAAACGCTACTCAGCTACAAATTTGGTTCTATGTAGCTTTAGTAGGTGTATGGCTTTTAAAGCATATATTTACTACGGCGATTTTCTGCTAGAATTTCGGATTCCTATAAAATTGTAGTAAAGAGCAATACATTTTGTTGCATTATAGTAAGCACATTTTTTAGGTGAGCCATCAGATATATTCAAATTCACACTTGCTACAAAGTATAAAAAGAAGAAGTTAGAATTGTCATATGCTTTAATTCAATAGCATAAATGCAGATGCAGTCTTATTTTAGTGCAATAATTATCTTAAACTGCGTTTTGTAGCGTATTTGTTTTTCGGAAGATTCTCGTTGTAATTGTTCCACACAATATACACTTCGGTATGTATATGACAGGTGAGTCAGCCACCTCTATTTATTTTTAATGTATGCGACGTGTTAAACGACATATGTGACTTATGCCTTTCTTGAATGTCTTCTAATGTATGATCTGCATAACAGTTTGTGGAGAAGTAGATAACTCAGTGCATAAGTGTTGTATGGGACAGAAAGCAATCACTATGTATGTCTATTGCAAAAAAATTATACCCAGACATATAGAGCTGCAGTAGTAATTTTAGACGAGTTTACAAACTCTTATTCTTTAGCGTACATTCACACACACGTTTAAACACTCCCTTGAAGGAGCAACCTATCACATACATCGTTTGACAATAACATTGGAACAGAAATTGGCTGATCTATACAGTGGGACCGATTGGATTTATATCTTCAGCCGACACGTGTTTTCATTGTACAGCCATGTCAAGAATGCTAAAAGTTAGGCAGATTGTTTTCACTTGTCACAAATTACGGCAGCATTTAGTAGAGACAATAATTATAATGGCGTATGCAGTTATATTATTTGTGTTAAAACTATCAAAACGAGCTCAAAACACTGTATGCAACTGTAAAAACCGTGTAAAGATCCCAGGACGAGCCTGAGGTCTGCGGTTACTTCTTCGTATAGGAAGCTGCTAGCGAGTTGGAGTTAGCTCAGTGGTATCATACAGGTTATCTCACCACTTTGCCACAGCAAGTTGGGTTCAAATACTCCATCTCAATTCAAAAATTGTATTACTATTTGATTTACCTCTTGGGTACTATAATTTCATAACATGACACAAATAATATTTTTATAACATTATGGATGTTTACAAAATAAAGTAATCGCCAAGTAGTTATAAATTTATAGTTCGTAGTAGGTATTTTATTATGGTAGGTTCTGTGCTTGACCCATTCAACCAAGTTTGAGACATTTCACAAATTAAAGGGAAACATACGATTTAAGGACGAAACAAAAGCTATTGCATTAATGCCCTCGACATGCTCCTAAAAGGATGAAAGCTAATGGTTTACGACACCAGATACAGTAAAGACTAAGGCTCAGAAAGTCAAACGTGATCCCTTCTTGAAAATAAAGATAAAGATAACCCGTTGCTTCCCTTTGAATGGCAAGGGCCTCTCCTAACAGCCAGTAGAGTGAGGTTGGCGCTACTGCCTGTAGATCCCTAATTATCGGATTGTAATTCTTGTGTCTTTGGCTCACAAGAGAACCAATATAACAATAAATAAATTAGTATTTAAAATACAGACAAGACATACTAGAAGAAAGGAAAAAAAACCACACACACGCCAAAACAACATGACGTCATTTCAGACCTAGGCTTTGCATCATCATATTCCACCAGCTAACTCTCTCGACGTATTCCACCACGCACATTCGGAAAGCATTCGTTGTCACCTTGCTTGTACAATATGCGTGAAAAGGCGTCATTTATTTAAGCGTTTCGCAGTTTCTTGGTTCTCATTCAGGGCCTAAGTATTCATGTTTTGCGCATATACTACCGATTAGATCAGAGCTGCAATAACGGCTTTTGTGCTAAAAGGGTCAATGTTTTCACATTACACTATAAACTGTGGGTTGCATAAATAATAATAAATAGGAGCAGATGTCTCACTGGCGCGTCAGCCCTAAGAGGGCCAAGGACCACCAACCTGACTGCCGGCCTCACGCTCACTTACGCACGGCAGAGGTGCGCGATCATCCAACCCATACGTGGAGGAGATGTGGCCAGCAGCTCGGCATACCCCAGCCAGAATTATGGTTTTCGTGACCAGGGTCGCTTACCTAGCGTAAGCTCCTAACTTTCCTCACCATGCTGAGTGGATACCTGTCCTACACCCGGGACCTAAAATCCGCACCCCGTGGGTGGGATTGAACCCGGGCCGCTTTCCTTCGACAGGGACCAAGGTGTGCTGCCTGAGCCCGCTACGCCACGGCGTAGGACACGCACACACACACACACACACACACACACACACACACATATTGTGATCTTCATCTTACTATGGCACCACAGCCCCTCCTTGAGTCTTGGCCTCCTTCAGCTTCTTCCATTCTATTCAATCCATAGCTAAACTGCCCCACGCTGTCGTTCCAAGTATTTATCCAGTATGTTCAGTTCTTACCTCTAGCCATGTATACCTGGTACTTCTCCTGGCCGTGTTTCGTACATTTTCCTAGTCATAATCCTTTTTGAAATTATATAATGTTCAATTCGTTGCACATCTCCTGTCCTCTTGAATCTCTGCAATTTTACAGAAGTTACACTACCCCATTCCTTATACGATCCATACAATTCACAGTTTTACCGGACACTCCATCGGTTGTTCTCCAAAATGACCCAAAAATTCATCTCAGAATCTTTCGTTAAAGTAAACCCAGGGAAAATTTCCTCTTTTTCGTCATAACACTTGCAGTTGTGACTCAATGAGACAATAACATTCATACCATGTAGATATTTTAAGAATAGTTAAAGTTTCATTCTGAACATTTGCCAAAATATCCAGCATGATAATTAAGCATTAATATTTTTAAGTTTATTAATATGGTACCTACGAATTTCATTGCGAAGTACAGATTAATTTAAACAATTTCATTGTGTTTAACAAATTTACAAAAGCATGAAAACAAAAACAATTTAAAATGCATATCTGTCAGACTAATTAAAACCTACGCATTAACTTTATTAATCATGCTACACGTTAAACTGTAATTCACATACCAAATTTTCATATGACTCCACCTGAAATATTCGATTTTAGAAATTCAAAACTCCAGAAGTTTATGCTTAGGGACATGTGTATTTCATACAGATTGTCGAATTCCCTTCATTAGGACGCTTAAAAGTAATGCACCCATTAATCATTAATTAACACCATAAGGTTTTAGTACATTCGAGTGTATCTACATTTTTTTTTTAAAAAAGGTTTATATGTTATTCACCACGTACTCATGTATAGTAAAAGTATTACATTCCACCTCAAAATGCAAAACTAAGAAATCAGTAAAATTACATGTTGTGCAGTTCTCTTACTCCAACCCCCCCCCCCCCAAAAAGGAATTTTTAGCATGCATCCTTAAGTCTGTGTCTGAAGAACATAAAAATATAAAATGTTTAAGATATATTTATGACAAATGTGTTTTCAAATATCTTGGAACGTTTTCAAATTTTCATTCCAGATGAAGTTCATAACGGGTACACTGTAAGATTTAAAAAATTCCTACTGTATAAAGATACAAAGCTCGTTAAAACACACGATATATGTCAAACAACACCAACACCACAACTACCAACACTACCACCAGCACTACCCCTCCACTTAAACCACCACGACCACCACCAACACCAACACCACCAACAACAACACCACCACTACCACAATCACCAACACCAACATCACCAGCACTACCCCACCACCACCAACACCAACACCACCACCAAAACTACCCCACCACCAACACCAACACCAACAACACCACTACCCAAAACTACCCCACCACCAACACCAACAACAACACCACCACCACCACAACCACCAACACCAACATCACCAGCACTACCCCACAACCACCAACACCACCACCATCACCACCACCAAAACTACCCCACCACTAACACCAACACCACCATCACCACCACCACCACCACCACCACCACCACCACCACCACCACCACCACCACCACCACCACCACCACCACCACCACCACCACCACCACCACCACCACCACCACCAGCACTACCCCACCACCAACACCAACACCACCACCAGCACTACCCCACTACCAACAACAACACCACCACCACCACCACCACCAACATCACCAGCACTACCTCACCACCACCAACACCAACATCACCAGCACTACCCCACTACCAACAACACCACCACCACCACTACAACCACCAACACCAACATCACCAGCACTACCCCACCACCAACACTAATACCACCACCAGCACTACCCCACCACTTAAACCACCTCGACCACGACCACCACCACCAGCACCAACATCACCACCAGCACTACCCCGCCACTTAAACTACCACGACCACCACCACCACCAACACACAACCAGCATAACCCCACCACCAACACCACCACTACCACCACCACCACCACCACCACCAAAACTACACCACCACCAACACCAACAACAACACCACCACCACCAACACCAACATCACCAGCACTACCCCACCACCACCACCAACACCACCAACACAGCCACCATCACCAACAATACCAACACCAACACCACCACCATCACAAACAACACCAACACCACCACCACCACCACCACCACCACCACCAACACACAACCAGCACAACCCCACCACCAACACCACCACTACCACCACCACCAAAACTACACCACCACCAACACCAACACCAGCAACAACACCACCATCACCAGCACTACCCCACCACCACCACCACCAACACCAACATCACCAGCACTACTCCACCACCAACACCACCAATACAGCCACCATCACCAACAACACCAGCACCACCACCACTACCACCAACCCCACCACCTACACCCACACCAACATCACCAGCACTACCCCACCACCACCACCACCACCAACACAGCCACCATCACCAACAACACCACCACAACCACCATCACCAACAACACCAACACCACCACCATCACCAACAACACCACCAACACAGCCACCAACACCAACAACACCACCACAACTACCACCAACACCACCACTACCACCACCAAAACTACACCACCACCAACACCAACACCAACAACAACACCACCACCAACACCCACACCAAAATCACCAGCACTACCCCACCACCAACACAGCCACCATCACCAACAACACCACCACAACCACCATCACCAACAACACCAACACCACCACCATCACCAACAACACCACCAACACAGCCACCAACACCAACAACACCACCACAACCACCATCACCAACAACACCACCACAACCACCATCACCAACAACACCAAAACCACCACCACCAACACCACCACCACCAACACCACCACCAACACCGCCACCACCACTACTACCACCAACCCCACCATCAACACCAACATCACCAGCACTACCCCACCACCATCACCAACACAGCCACCATCACCAACAACTCCAACAACACCACCACCACCGACAACACCACCCCACAATTACCATCACAACCACCACCACAACCACTAGAACCACCACTACCACCAACAACAGCACTACCAACACCACCCCCACCGCAACCACCACTACCAACAACACCAACAGCAAAAGCACCACCACCACCACCCCCGTCGCCATCCCCGCCAACCCTCACCTCGCCGCCACCACCACTGCCACCACCAGCAACAATAACACCACCATGACAATTATTATCATTATTATCATCATCATCATTGCTAGGTACTACTGCCGTATTTTGTAGTTTAGAGGTAATAATCGAGCATCCGGTTCTCTAAGTTGCGGGTTAAAATGCGGTGGAGGGTGGTAGTTTCCTCAAGTGTAAGTATCCTTAGCATAGCCTCTATCCAAAGGGTAGTAACGCCGTTTTCTCCGTGTTATAGATTTACGGCACGTAAAGAACCTCAACCCTGATAATGGAACCTATGAGGTTAAATTAACTAATTTTTACGACAGCTGGAAAAGAATATCCATAATTAAATTTTTATTTATTCTTTATGGACTAGTATGGACATTTCTTTAGTTGCCATGTCCACCATAATGTGCATGCACATTTAAATAATTTTAGTCCAAAATATATGGTATTACAGGTACTCGTAGTTTGTTTATTCTTATCTCAAAATTATTTTAAGTTATACAATAAAGAGACTTTATATATTCTTAATTTTAATTATTTAGAAGGTGTTTCATCTCAGTTTTGCCTCTGATCCCCTAGTTCTACGCATACTATTTACCATATAAGCGTCTCTTTAAATACATTGTAGTGGTAAATATTTGTTGTAATCGTGTAATATAGCTTGAATTTCACATTGAGTTAACAAATTAGTTTTCTGAGATATTATATCTCCCGAATTTCCTGTCCCTCCATTTCATTTCCCTTATCATTTCATATCATCTCTCATCTGGTGGTCTCTTTCAGGGTAGAAGTGTCGGCGGGTGTCTCGGCGGTGCATGGCAGGATGATATGCTCTGAGGAAAACTACTTCATCCCCCGGTAGGGCGGTTGCCGGTCTCCGCTCCTCTGCTTGGACCATTTCGGGCCCACAAGCCAGGGACATTTGGGGCACGGATCGCCTGCCTGCCTGGGACCACTAGGGCTCAGCTGCTGGGCTCGTTGTCGTTCCGCTGCAGGGGAGCGAGTTCTTTGTCCTGGCCTATCGGAGGAAGTCTCTATCCAAGTAAACTGTATGGACCCTGCCCTCTGTACTGTCGTGACTCCTTGGATCGGCTGCCCTCTATCTCCTTCGCCTCATCCTTCATCCCGGGGGTGCCCCACTTGGGGGCATAGGAACAATGGACCCAGCATGGTGGCCTACCTACCGAATCCCCTCCGTAATGAAATTTCAGTCACAATCCCCTCAAGCTGCAGTATTATATTAACGCTTTTTTTCATCGTGTTTTATAATAAATGACATTACATATATTTAATATTTCTAAATGACTGATAATGGAAATGTTTTGAATTTTGTTGGGAACAGTCTATGAACTCCTCTTCATTTCGATGGCAATTTACATCATTTTTACAGCGCATAGTCCTTAAGAGGTAGTCAAAGATATACCACACAGGAAATGTAAATGTCTCTATAAATGACATTCATTTAAAATAATTGTTGGGTATTAGGCATTTCCGAGATACCCGCATTATTGTTTCGACTATTTTCTAATATTCTGCCATTTGTTAAAGTGCTGTAGCTCGTCATGATGTCACGGAAAGTTTACAGAACTTTATGCCAGCATATAAGGTTCAACTTCAACATCATGCTGTTGATTAGTTTTCCTTCAACCCCGTTGTAAGCACAACGAAATTTGTAGTGAAACTATTTCGGCAAGGTTTTCTTGATGAACATCAAATGGATACACGGCCCAAATGACCTTGTTGTCGACGGGCCCTAAAACAACACACACACACACACACACACACACACACACACACACACACACACACACACACACACACACACACACACACACACACACACACACACACACACACACACACACACACACACACACACTCAAATGGATACACAGAGATGCATGACAACATACAGAGTTCCAAGAAGTGGTTCATACTCTTTACACTTTGATATTAATTTAGTAATTGTGTAAGTCACAAAGGTGTTCGAAACATTAGTGATGATAAAATGTGGAGGATATTGAAAGAGTCAAGAGTATAGAGCCTATTTTGGGACACTATATAAAACGAAACGAATGTGAATATAGAAAGCGCTATGTACATAACAGATCAGAAATTTCTCACTGAATTTTCATGTATTATATGAGCGTATGGTACCTAATAAACACTCTAGTTAAATAAGATCCTTATGTGCATGGAAGGGTGCAAAGAACGCCCAAGTCGGAAACACGTGCGATGTCTGGCTATAATTAATATCCTGACATGAAGGCGAACCGGGCGATAAATCTATTGTCACAGGTGGGTACGACACCCAACAGCAATGACCACATGACACTTGACATGAAATCAAAATTGATCATCATTTATGCTGTAAGATGGTACAGCGAACTACGCCTTACTCGTTGCCTATCTCCAAGTTTGGTCTCTTATTTCAACTATATGATATAAGCAGTGTTAATTCAGTTTTAAAGAAATTTACTGTAACATTTTATTATTTGCTGCAATGTTGTTCAAACAAAACATTAATGAATTGTAAGGGAAGACATGCACCCGATATTGAATATCGTGGAGATAGATCAATAATAAAGCATGCACAGGTAAACTCCATATAAAAATACAAACATGTGATATATGGTAGATAATGATATATAAAAAAGACAAGAAGAAATTAGATGTAAAATAGTATGTAGCTCATGATATAGGAATTACTGACAAGTCAGATTCATAATCTTCTGAATGAATAATAGGGAGATAAGCAAATAATTGAAATAATAATTTCCGTATATTAGAATCAATGCATATTTGTTGTTGTAATTTACGTCCTCCAACGTTAAGTCATATCGGACGATGAATGGAATGGGTGAAATGATACTCAAATAAACCCAGGGTCCACAGAGCTTAGAGTTACCCGACATTCGTCTTTCAGGATAAGGGAAAACCCCGGAAAAGACCTTATCCAAGTAACTCACCCTGACCGAGATTCGAACTCGGGACCTCTTGAACGTTAGGCAGACATCCTACCACCACGCTACCGAGGTGGGCATCAATGCATAATGTAGTCAGCCTGAGTTATAACTATTAGCAAGGAATGTACCTTTTGTCGTGAAAGAATTAACGAGTTTCATGTTTAGGTGAAGGCAATTAGGCTAGTGTACCTAACAAGGCAACTATCACTATGCTCATACCCGTATTCACTTGAGAGTTTGATGAATTCATCTCTGCTATATGTGGGGCCTATGTGCCAAAAACCGAGTGTGGAGTATACATAATTGGAGGCACCCAAAAATGAGTTCAGAATAGATAGGAACATATAAGCATAGTATTACCACATTGTACGGGAGGTACTGTTTACCTCTAACGGGTAGTGGCCTTGACTTGGCATATGTAAGGGAGTGCCGTCCCCTGCACTCGCCAGAGAGCTGAGGGATCTCCAGCAGCTATTTGCAAGTGGTCTTCAGTTTTTGAGCGTTGCGCTTCTATTTCGCAGATTTCTGGGGCACATGGTGCATATACAGCGGGCATTATACCATTAAATTTTCAGGCGTGTAACGGTGTGAGCACATTGATTGTTCCCTTGTAAGTAATTAAGGCTACGAAGAAACTCAGTCAACAGAATACCATTGGCTTAAGATATACTTGGAAATTAGATGCCTTTACTTGGAGAAGTGCAATTTCTAAGCTTGTAGATAAACTTCTGAAAAGTATAAATTTAAGGAAATTCTCAGAATTTTCCATGGTGTATGGTAATAGTTACATTTCAGATTAGAATTGGCAGCTTTATGATTTGGCAAATCTATGTGATAACAATGATTGGAAAATACTTTGTAAGGCGGATGAAAGAGCATGTAATGCTTAACTCTGCTTATTTTTCTTCATGTGTTTACCGATTTAGTGTTAACTATAATTTAACGTTACTGCGACTATTGCCATCATATCCGTCACCTTGCTATTATGGAAACAGTTATTTTTAAACAGTAAATTCTGGATACACAAGTAGTTTCCACGGATAAGTTTCAGAAATAGTTACTTTTTTCAACTTCAATACTCGGCAACTTACTTTAATAGTACCCATTAGGTTTATCGTCAGATTAATTCGCCTTGTTTATCCTCATACCCAAACGTGCAGTTCATGCTAAAGTTCTAAACTGTACTACACAGGAGCAGCTTACATAGAAACACCGAAGAACGAGATTAATGTCGGCATCAAAATTTGACATCACCATCACATAGTATTTGGTAATGCATAATATAATACATTGTATTTAAAATAGGGCGAGTTAGTAAATCAGGAGGCAATTAACGAAGGCCGTAAGTGAACATGGAATTGGTAAACGAACGTTTCTAGCAACAGGGTGGTTGTAGGAGTGAGAACGATAAACAAACACTGATATTCCTGAAACTCCTGCGCCGGGAATAAATGTCCGTTTGCAGAAATAGGGACTTGATATGTGAACAAGACAGGGATAGATTTGATTTTCTCAAGCCATAGAGAAACTTAATTGAAAACAAATGAGCAACTTCATTTGCATACTTTGCCAAGCAGTACATCGGTCAGAATGAGTACTATACATATTCGCACAAAACTTTACGTCACTATATTTAGATACAAAAATCTAGCTTTCCCTCTAGGAGTACACATTTTCACCACGCATTTGTTTCTTACATCGCTGTGTTTTATTCACTGTTTTGCAGTGATACGTGAATAGTATGTAGTAGTGATGGGGGAATTCGAATCCAAAAAATCGATTCATTCGATTCTTGGTATTTTTCGAGATTTTCTCGAAATATGAATGTGTATCCGAATACAGCACAAAGTTCTCGTTTGAATTTGTCCTGAGTGCTGTTCTCGAACAATTTTTGTCCGAAGTCAGCCCGAAGTTCTCGTTAGGTGCAGGTGCACTGAGGTGGAATTTGAATCCAGATCTCGAGTCAGTCTCACAGATTCTGATTGGTGTAGCATAGGGGGGAAAAGTGAGCTGGTTGACAAATAAACATTGTAATAGGTAGGGCGGGAAATGTTTAACGTATAGATAAAATATACTGTTTACGCGTAATGGACCTGCTTACATCCCAAGGTTATCGGACTGTCCCCAAACAATTATTTCAATACGTGATCATATATTTAAATTTCTAAATCTTGGGAGAAAGGAATGTACATTACGAGATATGTAACTATAACAAATGAATAACTGTTATACATTCGAAACCAAATTCAGATTGATAATGTTGACGTACTATTGATTTCCAGGTACACCATATTATATAAAATATAGCTTAGTTATATGTAAGGTCCTGTTAATGTGAGTTTGAGAATGAAAATAATGCATTACCTATTTTGCTATGTCTTGCTTCCTGATATTGATTCAATTATTAATATACATAAACATGTGGTCAACAATAACTTTTTTTTTTTAACATATTAGTACGTGCTGCCACATTCTTTAATGCTTTATCTCTGTATGCTACGACACTGCCTTAAAATATGATCAACATTTCTTGGCTTGAAATAAAATGTTTTCCTAATCAGAAACACAGCCGCATAGCAACTACAACACGGCAAAGCATAGGCCATGAACGTTGCAACAATGAATTAGAACAGGAATAAACGATTCAAGACCTTGTATGCCAATTGTTTATGATATCCTATACTTCCTGCCTATGGGAACAATGACAAAACATTTATTATTATTATTATTATTATTATTATTATTATTATTATTATTATTATTATTATTATTATTATTATTATTATTATTATTATTATTATTATTATTATTATTATTATTATTATTATTATTATTATTATTATTATTATTATTATTATTATTATTATTATTATTATTATTATTATTATTATTATTATTATTATTATTATTATTATTATTATTATTATTATTATTATTATTATTATTATTATTATTATTATTATTATTATTATTATTATTATTATTATTATTATTATTATTATTATTATTATTATTATTATTATTATTATTATTATTATTATTATTATTATTATTATTATTATTATTATTATTATTATTATTATTATTATTATTATTATTATTATTATTATTATTATTATTATTATTATTATTATTATTATTATTATTATTATTATTATTATTATTATTATTATTATTATTATTATTATTATTATTATTATTATTATTATTATTATTATTATTATTATTATTATTATTATTATTATTATTATTATTATTATTATTATTATTATTATTATTATTATTATTATTATTATTATTATTATTATTATTATTATTATTATTATTATTATTATTATTATTATTATTATTATTATCATTATCATCATTATCATTATCATCATTATCATTATCATCATCATCATTATCATCATCATCATTATCATCATCATTATCATCATCATTATCATTATCATCATTATCATTATCATCATTATCATTATTATTATCATTATTATTTTTTATTATTATTATTATTATTATTATTATTATTATTATTATTATTATTATTATTATTATTATTATTATTATTATTATTATTATTATTATTATTATTATTATTATCATTATCATTATCATTATTATTATTATTATTATTATTATTATTATTATTATTATTATTATTATTATTATTATTATTATTATTATTATTATTATTATTATTATTATTATTATTATTATTATTATTATTATTATTATTATTATTATTATTATTATTATTATTATTATTATTATTATTATTATTATTATTATTATTATTATTATTATTATTATTATTATTATTATTATTATTATTATTATTATTATTATTATTATTATTATTATTATTATTATCATCATCTTTTTTCATCATTTTTTATTTTTATGTTGTTTTTCTGTTTGTTTACACACATACACAATACACAGACGAATGTCGGGTAGCTATGAGCTCTATGGACCCTAGGTTCATTTGACCATCATTTCATCCATTCCATTCATCAAAATACACATAAACACCATGCCCAAGGCAAGACTCAAACCCGCGTCCCTCTACGCAGAGGAACGCCTGAGACATCACCTCTAGCGACTCCGAGCACTTATATCGAATACACGCAAATGTTCTCGTCTGTAGTATCCGAGAACTTATTTCGAATACAAGCAAGAGTTCTTGATTCGCAGCATATGACATCATCCGAGAACTTGCAGTCGAATGCAAGCCAAAGTTCTCGTTTGTAGGGAAATCGATTCGCAGCATATGACATCATCCGAGAACTTGCATTCGAATGCAAGCAAATGTTCTAGTGTGTAGCAAAATCGATTCGCAGCATGCAACATCATCCGAGAACTTGCATTCGAATACAGGCAAAATTGATTCGCAGCATATGACATCATCAGAAAACTTGCATTCGAATGCAAGCAAAAGTTCTCTTTTGTAGCAAAATCGATTCGCAGCATGTGACGTCATCCGAGTAATTTCATCCGTGCATTTGAATGAAAGTTTCGATTATTCAAAGTATTCGAATACAGTGTATTCGATTCTTAAAATCATTCGATTCTGCAGATCACTGGCATGTAGTATAGTGACGATCAAAAGTTAGCTTCCCAAGAATAATTCAGTGTAGTGAGGTAAATGGAAACAAAATCTTTTTGTTATATTGAAGTAGCAAACCTATGTTAATAAGAGCGATATTGTTAGCGGCTTTGCAATTGGCTATGTATGGAATGAATCCAAATATCAACAGAAATCATGCTTAAATTTCCTTCATTCACAATCCTGAGATAGTATGTAGCCTTTGATAAGACCGAAACCCGAGGAAACATCCATGCTAAAGGCCGCGCCGTGGCTGAGTGGTTAGACCACTTGGCTCTCACCGAGGCGATCCGGGTTCGATCCCAGGCGACCGCAAAGTGAGATTTGTGGTGGACAGCACGGCGCTGGGGTGGGTTTTCTCTGGGATCTCCGGCTTTTCCCGCCATCTCATTCCACCAGTGCTCCATCTTTATCTCATGTATCATTAGTGTCACCGCCTGCGGTGTCGTATGTAGTGAAAGTGGGAGTTAGGCACCACACATTTCATTTTATCCATACTGAACCAAGCGTGACGGAACGGCTACATACCCATGATGCGCTACAGACATGCACACGTTATGAATGGCACTATGTTACCTATATATCGATTTTCTAATGTAGACTTCGGTTAATCCAAATTCAAGTGTAGAATATTTCAAATTTTATAAACCAAATATTAACCTATCTCCTTTTATCTTCTTTGACTTGCTTACTGCTCAAAGAGGTTTTACTTTATTAGCAGAGTGTCGCCTTTAAGTCCGATAACCTCCAAAACCTGTAGTTGGAAGGAGAAAGAAGGACAAAAACACCGAGTGTCATAAAAATGGTAGCTGTGATATACGCACAGACGTAAAAGCGAGGATTGAAGGATTCTGTTTTGAGTGTGGCACTGTGTTTATCTCCAAGTTTAGTGTTTTTGTATGCACTTCTTATGGTGTTCGCACATACTTCATCCAATATGCTTGGCAGCTGCAAATCACATAGGAATTTAATGTAACTATGAAACTACCAATCAAAGCACCAGCAAGTCCTCCCATAATTTTAATTGATACTCTAAAACGGGCGTATATAAATTAATTGTTAGCATGGCTTATAAAATAAGATTGCTTTTTCGGTATCAATTTTAGAGTGTAATCTAATGCTTCCCCAAACTATGTGTACGTGGTAGAAAAAGTAGAACTATTGGAATTTTGAAACCAATGAAAGCGACTAACTTGGAAATGGGTGATACCACAACAAAAGTTATTTGTCAAAGTTGTGCTTTAATGCTCTTACCGCCAACATTGATTAGATCGACGGTGCCCCCTTGGTGTTTAGCTGCCAACCACAATATGTTGGCAGCAGTGAAAAGTGCCAACCTAGTGCATCTGTCAATGTTAGCCTTTAGAAAATATTACATAACAAATGTCATTTTAAAGCAAAATTAAAATGTAAAGAGTTTCTGTTGAATACTCTGTTAAATAACGGAATCATCAGATAGCAAATATATATCAAGCGCATGTTTAATTATAACAAAATTGAATGATTATTTAGTTATTGTAATTTTAAGTGAAATGTTAGATATCTCTTTTGAAATAACACGAATGATATTTATCACTACAAAAATGTGCTCAATTAAAAATAAAATAATTATAAACAGACTTTCTCAATAACTGTGTTATGTTACATAAAAAATACGCATAATTTAACTTACCAGTATCGACGATTTTAGGGTGCTTTTTTAATTCCTATTTTTTTTTTTTAAATATTACAAAAAATCTCTCTTATATAGATATATATTGTTCCTTTTATTTTTTATTTTTTAACCGTTTTTTCATTATTTCCGTTTATTTTCTTGTCTGATTTCCTTAGTTTCACACATATTCCCTATACACATAAACACCCATGCCCAAGGTGGGACTCGAGCACGCAACTCTCTACGCGGCGGAACGCTAGAGACATACGCTCCAGCAACCATGGCTACGAGGGCCCACTCTTCGTCCATTAAAGCGGTTTTCCAGCACTATGCCGCAAATCTAAGAATTCTCTGTTGGCATAGAATTCTCTGTTGGCATATTTAAACATAAAAATAAATATTGTAATCACATTTGGGTTCAGAAATTAAAGTATAAAACATTAATTAAAATTTTAAACCTTACTCTGCAAAGTTAAGCATTTCTAGCCACTTTCCTCAGTCAGAGTATTTGTATCGATATCACATTCGTAGTAATATGAAATAGCTTTGTCATCATCCCTCCCTGGTACAAAAACATCTCGAGAATAACCTGTCATGTTCATTTTTACGAGTTATAAACAGAACTGAACAGGATATGGATGAACTATAACGATGAGGGTTGGAAATACCGTCCTTTAAATAGACCAAGATTCCTTTTAGTTACTAAGAAAGGAACCGTTGGAAAGAAGAATCCCTATAGGATGGTTCAAAAATAAGTTTTGCAGTCTGACAACTTGGCATCGATTGGACCTACGCTGGCAGTCTTCTCTCGGTATAGGACAGTCCATTAATTCCATTATATGGACGGTCGGCGTTTTAGATCAGAAACTCTGTTAACCCTTCCTAAGGCCGTGGGAAGTATGCTTCCCACTTGCTTTATCATGTTAGAAGGGCCGCGGGAAGCCTGCTAATAACCTCCAGTCTATGCTGGCATGTAGTGGAGGGTTCAACAAAACCAGGAAAAAAATTGAGCGCATCCTAGTGTCACTTCTATGAGGTCATAGAGCAAAAGAAAATGACAAAACTTTGAAGGGGGCATGGTATGCCTGTTAGTTTCATAAACCAAATAATTTATAGCAAATATATAATTTGTTGTAGTGTTTTGTTTAGGGCTATATGATAAAAGAACTCACTACATATGCTATGCTTCAATATGTATCGGTCCTAACTTGGAACTTCCATGGAAAGAAACTGATGGAAGAAACTAGGAGACTACCTTCATATGGCTTGTCGGAAGTACACTTCCCACCTGAACCATTTTTGATAGTACGTTTGAGAAAACGTTTATGTAAACTATATCCATAAACTATTATTATGCATATCATTGTAACAATTCCACATTCATAAATTAAAACGGCCCATAAATGGGTTAAGCGACGCGGCAGCATGAGGGTCAAAGGGATATGCTGGTGATATATAGATGTCCTCTTTAGTGATTTTTGAGTTGTTTACACCTTCCCGTAAGGGAGGGGATCCGTCCCCTTCAGCAGCCGTGGCGCGGGCGCTGTGGACCCCTAGCACTCGTGGTACCTCTGACGTTACTAGAGGAACCTCGGGCCGAGCATTTGAGCCCCTTCCTAATTAGAAGTTGTTCGGATTGGGTTGGACTCGAGGGGGCAGTAGTTCCCGATACCCGTGGGTGATCGAGTACGTCTCCGGACGTGGTTGAGGGAAGTCATTAATATTCCTACGTACTAGCCAGCATAGCTAGTAGAAGGTGTGCTAGATCACCAGGTGGTCCTACCAAGGTCATATCGGTAGCCTTCCCATTTTGGAGTTGGCGCGCGTACGTGGCGTATCCACTTCCATCCCGTCTTGAGTCCACAGGACCAGATGGGGGGGGGGCCTTGTTAGTCTCTAGGTCTTGCCCTGTGGAAAGCCCCACGGAGGCGCCGGGCTTCCTTTTGGGACAGGCTCGGTAACTCCCTGGTAGGAGGCCCGGGTCCTTGGACTATTAGGAGTAGAACCTCTGACATTAACTATTGTTTACACCTTATACATGATTTTAAAAATGTGTTACGAATGAAAATGGCTTCCCAAGTTATTTCCAGAAAGGTCCTGTTGTACATCTCACCTCTTAAAATATATTAAATATATAACATCAAAGTTGCTAAAGCCATTTTGGAGATAATCCAACGCTTTGCATGCAAAGGCTTTTTTTGGACCAGATAACGATTCTTTTGGTCTTCGTGTCATATCTTTGGAAGATGCTTAACCGAAATACTAAATTTGATACCTATCAGATACTAAAAGCTTGGAATTTATAAGATAATGCATTTCAATTTTAAGTGAACAAAATTATGAGTAACGACGTTCTTAATAATTTTGGTCAGCTTGGTGTAAGTTCTTAATACCTGCAATACCATTATAAAAGGTCTGTTGGAAAAGATTACCTTAATATTATTGGCCTTGTTCACAAATATTTTAGTAAAGGTGTTTAACAAGCACGAAAATGGCTTAGCAGCGAAGGTTCAAGTAGTATAATATTTAGACTAACCTGTACACGTCGTCATAAGTATTCCCATATACAAATACTCCTTGTAGGCTGGAATGAGCGTGAAGATCGAGTACGAAGTCCAACTCTACGCTCTGGAAAATAGAAGAAAATATTTAATGAAGTTGTGAAGTGTGTATCAGATAATGTTGTAGTTCCCTTGTAACCTAGTCATTTTATTTGGATAATGTGATTTTGAACAAGAATCTCACTGTTTGAACTCTACAGTTTGGCAATTCTATTTTGATTAAGAGAGGCAAGGATCTATAATCTTCAAACCAAATAAAATATATGGGCTCTACAAACTATTAATTGGTAAAGACAACCTTATGTGGAGCAACCGAATGGGCATTTTCAAGCATAGTTTCGCTTAAATACTATATTAAATAGATACACAGTATTATTTTATGAAGGTAATGTTAATGTCCTGTTATGTTAAGCCTTATTATTTACTTGTTTACCGATAATCAACCAATTAAACAACGCGAATGTAGATTGTTACATTTTATAGAAGTGTAATGAACCCTGTACTTACACTTAGGAAACGTCGGCATTCAATATAAAGTATTTTGAAAAAGGCCAAGGATACGAAAATAGAGACTGATTCAATTCGCTCCCTATAATAAGCTCTACATGTTCTTCTAGGAAGTCTTGTTTACATGCTATGACGTTATGGTTATATAAGATTGTACTAAATTCAGACATAATAAATCAGTTTGGTTTGGGAGAATGTCATGAAAACCTACAAACTGCATCGTTGGAAGATTTTTGGCATAAACACAAAGTATAAACAATATTTCCTTTTGGAATTATACATTACTCACTCACTCACTCACTCACTCACACACTCACTCACTCACTCGCCCACTCACTCACTCAGTAACTCAATCTCACTCACTCAGCAACTCAATCTCACTCACTCACTGCAGTGCCCCTACTGTCGAACTCCCTCTAAATAGTACACCCCGATCGAATTCTTTCATTGATTCCCCGAAGAAGACAATTCTAACCATTCTACGTTTCAAATGTGTTCTTTCGTTCCGATTTGTAACAACCACCTTGGAACTTTATAATCACTTTCAATTTTTCCGAGAGTGGCATGGGACGAACCGAGGGTTAATATACTGGCAAAGTTTTCTGTAGTTGAACGTATCACTGTGGGAATTAATCTTCCCAGAATTGGATTAACCTACAACATTAGAGATCGCAGATATACCAATAGTTCTAACACAGCTCCAATGCTTGCACATTCACAAGATCTGTAATTTACACGCCATACCTACCCAGACGCGTCTGCCCAGTAGACGACTAACACCAAACACGTTGACTGCTGTAATCGCAGCACAATAATGAGCACTGCTGAACGTAGTCATATGACAAATATTCAAAAAGAGAATTAGCTGAAAAATGACGAAGTGTCTATCCAAGAGATGTCAGAAACCGACTAAGAAATGAATGTACCTAAATGCACTTAAGCATAATAATAATAATAATAATAATAATAATAATAATAATAATAATAATAATAATAATAATAATAATAATAATAATAATAATAATAATAATAATAATAATAATAATAATAATAATAATAATAATAATAATAATAATAATAATAATAATAATAATAATAATAATAATAATAATAATAATAATAATAATAATAATAATAATAATAATAATAATAATAATAATAATAATAATAATAATAATAATAATAATAATAATAATAGTAATAGTAATAGTAATAGTAATAATAATAGTAATAATAATAGTAATAATAATAATAATAATAATAATAATAATAATAATAATAATAATAATAATAATAATAATAATAATAATAATAATAATAATAATAATAATAATAATAATAATAATAATAATAATAATAATAATAATAATAATAATAATAATAATAATAATAATAATAATAATAATAATAATAATAATAATAATAATAATAATAATAATAATAATAATAATAATAATAATAATAATAATAATAATAATAATAATAATAATAATAATAATAATAATAATAATAATAATAATAATAATAATAATAATAATAATAATAATAGTAATAATAATAATAATAATTAATAATAATAATAATATTTATTATTAATTATATATTTAACATTTAATTAATATTTAATATTTATTTGCCGTTTAATATTTATATTAATATCTATTATTATTATTATTATTATTATTATTATTATTATTATTATTATTATTATTATTATTATTATTATTATTATTATTATTATTATTATTATTATCATTATCATTATCATTATCATTATCATTATCATTATCATTATCATTATCATTATCATTATCATTATCATTATCATTACCATTATCATTATCATTATCATTATCATTATCATTATCATTATCATTATCATTATCATTATCATTATCATTATCATTATCATTATTATTATTATTATTATTATTATTATTATTATTATTATTATTATTATTATTATTATTATTAAATCGAAATAAAGTATTTGGAGTTTTACATATGTGACCGCAAACGTTTGACTGGTAGGGTAGTGTAAGTCTAAAATGGAGTTAAGCAGTTATTTCACCCCGAACACCAGGACCTTTTTATGAAAATACTTTTTGATGATTTCAAAGCATGCATTTTCAATGTAATCTTAATGCCAGCTTTTTGTATGAAGAACAATACCTTCTTCACGCGGTAGAAATGCCACGAGGCATTTAATCCCTTAGAGAATTGCTTAGTTTGTTAATAAGGGATTTGTTTAGCGATGGAAATATTACAATGAATAAGCTATGATGGCGAAGCACAGAAAAAACGTTTTTTGTCTTCGTAGTGCCTTACTCAAAATTATAAGTTTTTCGGCAGCCTGTCATGCGCTAATTCAAACAGATATTCCATGCAATTTAGTCTGCATACATTCAAAATATGTATTGTTATGTATAGAACATTTGCAGCATTTGTGGTAACGGCACAAGATGTATACATATAAATCAGATGCAGATAGGTGGTAAATTAAATGTATGAACATGTAAAACAGGAGGAGTAGTGGAAGGCTACATTTCATATATTTTGATTCAATGTATGACGTGAACTTTGGCGCATTTAATTTATTTATCCACAGAAAGTGCAAGATTGAGATACTTTTACCTAAAGAGCCGCTATTGGGCTGAGAGTCCGGAAATGATTCACTAACAATTAATGTAGCTCCTTTCGTGTAGCATAACTTACATAGGAGAAACGGTTGATGAGTGTCTAGTTTTCCAACATTTCTACAAATATGTTAGCTCAGCAGAATGGAAAGCGAGAAGAGGAAATACTGGAAATTCTTTATTTAATTTCATTAGGTGTCGTTATTTTTTCTCCAATAGTATAGTATCTGACAGTTAATAAAGAGAATTTTTAATGAATGATTCTGTGTTTACTACTGTTTAATAGCAGCAGACAGTATATGCATTTCTGTTTACGTACAACTATTAGCTTTTTTTTTTCTTTTTAAATTATTGATAATTTAATTCATCTGGGCAATAAACTCAGCATAAATATATGCATATATATTTGCAAACTGCTAGAGGTATAATTGCAGCAATTTGAGGAGATTATAACGAAAAATATTGCAGCAATATTTCTTCATTTGAAGACTTAAAGCTTTGCTTACTAAGAATAAAGAAATGAGATAATTTTAGGTTAGTACCACCAAGTAGGATAGCCCATACAAGCAGTACGTGTTTATTAAGCTCGAAAAGGTCGGAGAGGTAGACGTAACGCTGACTGAGCTTCTCGATTAATTCAGCTCAAATGCTTTCCGTAAGACCAACAAATGATAACCATGCAAAGGATATCAAGTAGTAATCTATGTGACTGGCTTGTGCGGAAACTGGTAGACCGAGATAAAAAAACAATTAACATGCTGGAGTTTATACATATTAAGATACAAATTATCCAAATATCTGCACTTATACAGCTAACATCCCATATTAAATTTGGAAATGTTCAGTGTGAATGCAAGAAAAGAAACCTGATATTAGGATGATTTTGTGGAAGAATGTTGAAAATGCAGCTAAAATTTTAAATTTTGTGTTATTGGGATACTCAACGTTCTTACCAATAGTTCTATCTACGCCATGCTATGCAAGCTTTCCGTCGCAATTCTTTAAATCTTACATAATTTAATGCAATACACAGTCCTTTCTATGCGCAAATATAGAATACCAAAGGAGACTGTATGAGCTGTTGCCTGTTATAAGTCTTATAGCGAAGGAGAACATCCCCCACTTATATTTACATAGACCCATCCAGAAATAGGAAGGAATGAAGTGAAGGAAACACAAGGTGCCAAAGGCCGTAGGAAGACCAATCACAGAGAGACACAGAAGTCAATATAAAATTTTAAAATGCGAAGACACATCAAACTGCTCGTGATGCCCAGAGCCATATAGCTGTGTAGTGCATTAAACACGCATCCAACCCATCTGTCAAGTGCATCTGAAAGATGAGAAGGAAGTAATGGCAGACAAAACGTGGTAGGTGATAAATAAGCCCACGATTTTCCTATCCACCAGAGAAGTCAGCGATATATCTAACGTTATAGTGGTGGTAGACGGAATTCAAACCCGGTAACCACCCAAATGCGATCCTCATACATTATCGATGAATCACCTAACTCCATGCTGCAATCTGCTAATTCTGAAACTAGATTTAAAAGGTAAAATAACGTGATAGAGTTTAAATTTTGTTTGCGATTACTTCAACGAAATAATCGGTTGGGTGTTTATAATAAATACATCTCGGGGGTTTCGCCATATTTAAATTGTTCTCTGGAAAACGTATTCAGCGAGTCTGTCGCTTCCTTCAGTTGAATTTCGATATCCACAGTGTCAAAGGGCGAGTCTTAAGCTTTATTTACTTATTCATTTTTGGGTGATAAAATAACGCAAATAGTTAAATCTGGCGATTACATAATATGAATATTGTGAGTTATTTAGTTTCATAACTCTCCGTAATGTATTTTATCGCATTTTTCGTTAGTTCCCTACTAATGCAGGACTCTTATATAATCTTTAAATCTTAAAACTTAAAAATATATTTATATGTGTGTGCATGTGTGTGTGCATGTGTGTGCGTGTGTATGCGCATACAGGGTCAGGTAAGTAACCACTGGACCTCTTGGATCATCCCTTCACCGGTATACTTCATGAATGATGTAATAAAACATGCCAGCAATTAAAACATTTGGAGCTATTTACATTTTATATTCACGTCAAACAGCTGCTAAATTCAGTAAATTTGAATGTAAATATTAAAACATATTATTAAGAACATGGCAGAATTTCAATGCCTTTTGCTCCATATGAGTATACGGAAAGAATACATTGTTTTAAAATTGTACTATTAGAGAAGGAAGTTGCCCATATTGTCAACTTAAGTATTTATTTTACAACTGAAGTGTAAAATAACAAAATGTTTACTCATTGTTCACTGTACAACATAAGTTAATTAGATTTAATATTTTGGATGCAATATAACAATATTAAAATATTCAATTGCTCTAACAATGAATTGCTTTAACGTTATCGTGTCCATGCCAGCAAATGCTCTTTGAATCCCCAGAACCTTTTTGTTGTACAGAAGGACTTTGATATACCTTTCAGAAAGGCTTACAAAATTGAGATTATAATTTTGAAATTTGCTCCAGAGCATTCAAAAGCTTCTGCTACCCCTTGGTTCAATCTCTAGCATATTAAGCAACACATTTTGAGTTATGTAGACTGAACTTCGTGTTCTTATGCTATGCACCTCAAAGAACATAGGTTACCTTATTATCATTCTTTCCAATCCTCACGTAGAATTCCTCATTATTTGACCCATCTAGTCAAATACTATACAATTTTAATAAATGAATTGATAAATAATTGTAGTTAAGCACAAAACATGGAAAAAACCCTAACAGTGTTTTAGAACATTTAATAACTGTAAATCTCTAAGTATTACATTTACCGTTTCCTTCAGACCATTGCAAAATGAGATTCGAGTGTTATTTACTGGTTTTTATTTATTGATATCAAACAGCATATTCCATTTGTTGTTGTTGTTATTTACGTCCTCCAACGTTAAGTCATATCGGATGGTGAATGAATTGGGTGAAATGATGCTCAAATGAGTCCAGGGTCCATGGAGCTTAGAGTTACCCAAAATTCGTGGTGGAGGACAAGGGAAAACCCCGGATAAAACCGTATTCAGGTAACTCACCCTGACCGAGATTCAAACTCGCGACCTCTTGAACGTGAGGCAGACATGCTACCATCTACGCTACCGAGGCGGGCACATATTCCATTTCTTACAATACTGCAATATTACATGCTATGCTTACATTGCTTTTCTAAATATTTATATTTTACTTACTATACCATTAAATCAAAGGTAATCTTTCTAGTTACAATGAAAATAATTGTCTATATTACTGCTAATCAGTGCGATAGGCTATTCTAATTATGATAAAGTTAATTATTTACATTATTTAAATTCTTTTGAAATTACTACTTGTATTCGTACATTTACTTTTCATACTAGTAATTTTCTTACTAGTTCTTCACCTGCTTGATAGAAATTATAATATAGTAATTATCCCAAAACTCAGTAAACGCGCTAATAATAAAATGGTTAGGATTAATAGGAACACTTGCTTTAGATACGAATGAAAATAAGAGGCTACTCACGACGTTCAAGAACCAAAGCATTATACTACATTAACTTATTTGAAGAATTTATTCCTGCAATTTTGGGCAAGACAGCTTTGATAAAAAATTGTATTTTTTCTACAAAATGGAAGCATTTTTTTGCATATAGGAAGTACCTGTCAATGTTGTCATATATTATAAATTAATCACTGGTAAAAATGCGCACATTAAACGACCGACGCTATATTTTATATCAGAGAGAAGCTTTAACCCCCAATAACAGGAATCAGAGTGGTTCTGCTCAGTCCATTTAACCTAAGAATGATGGCTTCATTAGTTCGGCGACATCGAGCTTTCAAGAAACGGAGACAATTATTTGAGCGTAGCTTTGACATCATATCAAGCTGCAATCGGATTCCATGGGGAGGGTTTCAAGAAAATAATGGCGGCCCTGTCGCTGAGTGGCTGAGTTGATTTAAGGGAGCCTTGTTTTTCTCTTAATCCGATTTCTACAGTGACCTCCTATATATAAATTGATGGAAATTGCCTCTCCAAGGGATGCAATGAAGCATCTTCGTTTAGTCAAGAGAGGATATTTTACTCGGTTTTATTTATTGTTTCGAAACCACATACCCACAATGAAAGCTTAACACTGTTTTATAGTCACGCATATTTCTAAATGAAACTCTATTATTTCAAGGCACAGAACAGCACATTTAAAATGTTGCAGTTGCCCTTCCATCTTCATTTCCTGCAAAAGTTTTCCAGGATTAGTACACAGATTTTATAGGGCTAAGGATGAAAAATAAAAATATTTCAGATTTAGTAAGTTCTTGCGACGTTATTTTCCAGAAACTGACTAGTGTGCAATATTTTAATTTTGATATCTAACAAATAGTCCACAATGTAACAAGACAATAAATGATTGGCATATCTATATGTTTTTCCCTCGCTGTGGTAGAATAAAATGTTTTAAACAAAGAAAAATTGTGCTTTAATAGTATTTTGAATATTCAGATTTTACAATTACGTCACTAAGTTCTCATTTTCACTTCTGTGATATGATGTAGTACAACTTTTCACTATCGCTTCATTTAGGTTTCTCTTTTATGCTATTTTCTTCTTGCTGTAGTGGCATAATAAAATATGTACAATGTAATGTTACCTCAGTACGGTAAGTCTGCTGGGCAGCTAAACACAAAATTTCCTTCATCTCTTAAGGGTTGCCCTCAGGGTTCTATCTTGGGGCCCCTTTTTTGGGATATTTTATCAGAAGATTTATTAGAACTACTGGAAAGAGATCATAAGGTTTTGGATGTAATAGCGTATGCTGATGACATAGTCATAATGATGGATGGACAGAGCAGACTAGAGCTAGAAAATAAAGCAAGAGAAGTTACAAATACATTATCAAATTGGTGTTTCAGAACAAAACTAAGAATTGCACCAAACAAGTCAAATGATGTGCTTTTTAAGGGAAATTTAAAGCGGGATCCTACAGTGAAGATAAATAATCAGAACATTAAACGGGAAAAAGAGATGAGATATTTGGGTATCATGATAGATGAAAAATTTCATTTCAGAAAACACACGGAGTATATTAGGCAGAAAACAGAGAAAATAATGCTAAAGCTAGCAAGAATAACCAATTTAAATTTTGTACTTCCATTGCGTAACATACAGATATATCATAACACCATTTTTGCTTCAATTATGACGTATGCGGCAGCAGTTTGGGCAGAAAGGATGGATGATGTGCAAATAAGAAGGTTGTTGAGAAGAACGCAAAGAAAAGTATTATTACGTCTGACAGGAGCTGTAAAAACAACACCAACTATGGCATTGCTAGTAACAACGGCCATTTGGCCGATTGATTTATTAATAAGATTGAAGGGCGCAAAATTTTGGGCGAAAAAAGGAAACTTAGAAAAAGTTTATAATATAACTGGAGTCAGAACAAACAAATCTTGGGTGATTAAAAATAGTTTAAAAGACAAATGGCAAAAAGAATGGACAGAAAGTCTAGAAGGTAGAAGAGTGTTTGAAATTTTTCAGAACGTCAAAGAGAGACTAAAATTGAATTTTATTCAACCAACAAAGGGATTTATACATTATATAACAGGACACGGACCTTATAAAACCTATTGGAAGAAAATCAATAAAACTGAAAATGATATATGTGAATTATGTAACAAACAAGATAATCCTGAACATGTAGTATTTGAATGTGGAAGATATGCAATTCACCAACAAGAAGAGAGGCATGCGCTAGCAGGATATATCGTATATGACATAATTCGAGATCAACAATTGGTAAATAAATTACAAGTTTTGACTAACTTTGTAAGTAAGAAAGCATGGGAGGTAAAAATATTCAAAGGAGAAAGAGTTGATAATAGGCGAAGAATAGTACAAGATCCAAGAAGGAGTTCTAGAATACAAAATAGGATAAGACGGGAAGAATTATTGAATAATCTAACAATGGAGTTGACTGCATGGGCGGCGGAGGGAGAGAGTGATGGCAGAGGCCATGGTGGACTACAGAATTAGTAGATTTAGATATAGATTTAGGAAATAAGGATTTTGTAATTTTTATAGTTGTTTTCTTTTGTTTTTTGCTTTTTTTGTGTTTATTTCTGTTATTTTATTTCATTTTATTTTTGTAGAGTAGTTTTCTGAGAGATTTGTATAATTATAACATTTGTAAGGATTTTATGGAAAAATAAAGAGAAAATTTGGATATATGCCCCGGTATAGTTGTCTAGGTGCCGGGGTAGAATATTCAGATTTTATTTATTTATTTATTTATTTATTTATTTATTTATTTATTTATTTATTTATTTATTTATTTATTTATTTATTTATTTATTTATTTATTTATTTATTTATTTATTTATTTATTTATTTATTTATTTATTTATTTATTTATTTATTTATTTATTTATTTATTTATTTATTTATTTATTTATTTATTTATTTATTTATTTATTTATTTATTTATTTATTTATTTATTTATTTATTTATTTATTTATTTATTTATTTATTTATTTATTTATTTATTTATTTATTTATTTATTTATTTATTTATTTATTTATTTATTTATTTATTTATTTATTTATTTATTTATTTATTTATTTATTTATTTATTTATTTATTTATTTATTTATTTATTTATTTATTTATTTATTTATTTATTTATTTATTTATTTATTTATTTATTTATTTATTTATTTATTTATTTATTTATTTATTTATTTATTTATTTATTTATTTATTTATTTATTTATTTATTTATTTATTTATTTATTTATTTATTTATTTATTTATTTATTTATTTATTTATTTATTTATTTATTTATTTATTTATTTATTTATTTATTTATTTATTTATTTATTTATTTATTTATTTATTTATTTATTTATTTATTTATTTATTTATTTATTTATTTATTTATTTATTTATTTATTTATTTATTTATTTATTTATTTATTTATTTATTTATTTATTTATTTATTTATTTATTTATTTATTTATTTATTTATTTATTTATTTATTTATTTATTTATTTATTTATTTATTTATTTATTTATTTATTTATTTATTTATTTATTTATTTATTTATTTATTTATTTATTTATTTATTTATTTATTTATTTATTTATTTATTTATTTATTTATTTATTTATTTATTTATTTATTTATTTATTTATTTATTTATTTATTTATTTATTTATTTATTTATTTATTTATTTATTTATTTATTTATTTATTTATTTATTTATTTATTTATTTATTTATTTATTTATTTATTTATTTATTTATTTATTTATTTATTTATTTATTTATTTATTTATTTATTTATTTATTTATTTATTTATTTATTTATTTATTTATTTATTTATTTATTTATTTATTTATTTATTTATTTATTTATTTATTTATTTATTTATTTATTTATTTATTTATTTATTTATTTATTTATTTATTTATTTATTTATTTATTTATTTATTTATTTATTTATTTATTTATTTATTTATTTATTTATTTATTTATTTATTTATTTATTTATTTATTTATTTATTTATTTATTTATTTATTTATTTATTTATTTATTTATTTATTTATTTATTTATTTATTTATTTATTTATTTATTTATTTATTTATTTATTTATTTATTTATTTATTTATTTATTTATTTATTTATTTATTTATTTATTTATTTATTTATTTATTTATTTATTTATTTATTTATTTATTTATTTATTTATTTATTTATTTATTTATTTATTTATTTATTTATTTATTTATTTATTTATTTATTTATTTATTTATTTATTTATTTATTTATTTATTTATTTATTTATTTATTTATTTATTTATTTATTTATTTATTTATTTATTTATTTATTTATTTATTTATTTATTTATTTATTTATTTATTTATTTATTTATTTATTTATTTATTTATTTATTTATTTATTTATTTATTTATTTATTTATTTATTTATTTATTTATTTATTTATTTATTTATTTATTTATTTATTTATTTATTTATTTATTTATTTATTTATTTATTTATTTATTTATTTATTTATTTATTTATTTATTTATTTATTTATTTATTTATTTATTTATTTATTTATTTATTTATTTATTTATTTATTTATTTATTTATTTATTTATTTATTTATTTATTTATTTATTTATTTATTTATTTATTTATTTATTTATTTATTTATTTATTTATTTATTTATTTATTTATTTATTTATTTATTTATTTATTTATTTATTTATTTATTTATTTATTTATTTATTTATTTATTTATTTATTTATTTATTTATTTATTTATTTATTTATTTATTTATTTATTTATTTATTTATTTATTTATTTATTTATTTATTTATTTATTTATTTATTTATTTATTTATTTATTTATTTATTTATTTATTTATTTATTTATTTATTTATTTATTTATTTATTTATTTATTTATTTATTTATTTATTTATTTATTTATTTATTTATTTATTTATTTATTTATTTATTTATTTATTTATTTATTTATTTATTTATTTATTTATTTATTTATTTATTTCTTTATTTCTTTATTTCTTTATTTCTTTATTTCTTTATTTCTTTATTTCTTTATTTCTTTATTTCTTTATTTCTTTATTTCTTTATTTCTTTATTTCTTTATTTCTTTATTTCTTTATTTCTTTATTTATTTATTTATTTATTTATTTATTTATTTATTTATTTATTTATTTATTTATTTATTTATTTATTTATTTATTTATTTATTTATTTATTTATTTATTTATTTATTTATTTATTTATTTATTTATTTATTTATTTATTTATTTATTTATTTATTTATTTATTTATTTATTTATTTATTTATTTATTTATTTATTTATTTATTTATTTATTTATTTATTTATTTATTTATTTATTTATTTATTTATTTATTTATTTATTTATTTATTTATTTATTTATTTATTTATTTATTTATTTATTTATTTATTTATTTATTTATTTATTTATTTATTTATTTATTTATTTATTTATTTATTTATTTATTTATTTATTTATTTATTTATTTATTTATTTATTTATTTATTTATTTATTTATTTATTTATTTATTTATTTATTTATTTATTTATTTATTTATTTATTTATTTATTTATTTATTTATTTATTTATTTATTTATTTATTTATTTATTTATTTATTTATTTATTTATTTATTTATTTATTTATTTATTTATTTATTTATTTATTTATTTATTTATTTATTTATTTATTTATTTATTTATTTATTTATTTATTTATTTATTTATTTATTTATTTATTTATTTATTTATTTATTTATTTATTTATTTATTTATTTATTTATTTATTTATTTATTTATTTATTTATTTATTTATTTATTTATTTATTTATTTATTTATTTATTTATTTATTTATTTATTTATTTATTTATTTATTTATTTATTTATTTATTTATTTATTTATTTATTTATTTATTTATTTATTTATTTATTTATTTATTTATTTATTTATTTATTTATTTATTTATTTATTTATTTATTTATTTATTTATTTATTTATTTATTTATTTATTTATTTATTTATTTATTTATTTATTTATTTATTTATTTATTTATTTATTTATTTATTTATTTATTTATTTATTTATTTATTTATTTATTTATTTATTTATTTATTTATTTATTTATTTATTTATTTATTTATTTATTTATTTATTTATTTATTTATTTATTTATTTATTTATTTATTTATTTATTTATTTATTTATTTATTTATTTATTTATTTATTTATTTATTTATTTATTTATTTATTTATTTATTTATTTATTTATTTATTTATTTATTTATTTATTTATTTATTTATTTATTTATTTATTTATTTATTTATTTATTTATTTATTTATTTATTTATTTATTTATTTATTTATTTATTTATTTATTTATTTATTTATTTATTTATTTATTTATTTATTTATTTATTTATTTATTTATTTATTTATTTATTTATTTATTTAGTAGCATCACTCATTGCACTTATTGCACCTCAAGAGCACTCAATGCTACCGAGGGAAACCTCCTGAAGATAATGTTCGACACTGCTTGTCGATAGCGGTTTTAGTGTTTACACTGGCTGAGAGCGCTAGAGCGTTACATATCTCTATTTATCTCTCAAGACGTTAAGCCCCAGCATATGGATAAGCTCTCCATAGATGCTATAGATGCTATTAGATTAATCATAACAATGATATATACTATGTGAAATGGAAATTCAATAAGAAACCTCCTGGATCGAACTGTAATTCATATTCAGCTTTAATATGTGTAGGTATCACAAGATGAAAGTTGGACAAATTAATATCAGCCAAGATTGAAATATATAATGAATTATAAAACCTAAAAACTATTTATAGCAGTCCACCAATGTATTTTAAATGTAATATTTTATTAGTTGCTTTTCGTAGACTTTCCAAAGAGTTCTACACTTTACAGCACTGGACCACTGTCGCCACATTAGTTGTCTGAATTCGTCTGCTGAACCTGTTCTTGATCTTCCGAGGCTTCTCCTTCCAGTGAATAGGTTCCTCATGGTGGTCGTCTGAGCGCATTTGTCGTGACGAAGCCTTGCGACGTGTTCCGCCCCTTTCCATTTGAATCTTGCAACCTCTTGGAGTATGTGATTTATTGTAAGTCTAAGTGAAATCCTACGTTCGCAAGAACTAACATTTACAGTCCCTGCTGATATGGAATAGCTCACCGCTTATAAAAGAGCTTCCCCTCTTGAGGAGCACTTTTTCTTTCACGGAAAATCTTAGGCGTATTCTTCACTAATGCATTTACAGCTGTTTAGACTACAGTCTTTATTGTAATTCAAAACTAAGATAACAGTTTGAATAAGCTATAATTTAATTTCAAACTTCTTAATGTGTTTTCCAGTTATTAAAAATAACTTGTGTGTAAATCTTACATTTTACAATGTTCTCTTAGAAATTAAAGTAAATCCTCCTCTTCCACATACAAAAATAAATCCTGAAACCACAAGATGTAGTTTTCTTGTATAATTTAAGCCTTTCCAATAAAATTCTCTGTGTTAATTTCAAACTAATATTAATATTCAACAGCATGTTTATAAATATTTATTTGATATACTTCCTTAATGCTAATGACAGACCTTTGAACTTAAAACAAGTTTGATTCTAAGATGTTAAAACTCCTTGTACGTACTAAATAATAACGGGTGGCTTATAGCAAAATTTACAATCTATCAAATATATAAAGGTCAGTACTTACAGTGAATGAAGTAAAACAATTCCCAAGCTATTCTATATAAAATAAATGTCAACGATTTTATGGTTGATTTATAAAGCCCATATTCCTAAAATTGTGCTCAAAATATTCTCTTAGTTTTATGTTAATTATGTAGAAAATTTGACATATCGTGAATGCACCTTATCAGCTCAATAAACAAAACGTTTAGAAACTTTAATGCATGTAGTGGTGGTGCGACGCCAGCTCCGTCAGCTCTAACCACCAAATATGCTCCCGAAAAAGGTAGGTTAGCGTGTGACGTCACCGCGCTGATTTATGCTGCCCAAGAGGAAGTAAATAGTTTGATGTGTTGGGGCACTGCCAGCGTAGAAAAGATAGGAAACGTATCGGGTATTAATAATATGCAGAACTAACATCTTGGGTGTTGTAATATTAATGGTGACTGCTTTAATTACACAATTGGTCACAGTTTATAAACAATTACATTTTGGCTCTGTGCTATGATAAAACGCATAAAACTTCAACTCGTAATTTATCTGAAGGGCAGATATATTATAAAGTAAATAAAATAAAACATAAAATAACTTTTTCTGCAAATTAGAGCAGACCCATTCAGAACAGAATTGCGTGGACATTTCCCGACACTTTCAGCTTCATTTTTCTTTGACTAAGTAGTTTATCAATGTCAGGACGTAGTGTCTTGGAAATTTGGAATTGAATGCTGCATGTTAGATTGTGATCCGACAAGGCATTTCGGGGTTTGGACTTAACTAATTCCAAAGCAGAAAAAAAGTTGTTCGCAGACATATGTCGAGCCAAACATACACAATGTCCATGCAGCAAGTGAATACCACCTTGGAAATCTGGTTTGGGGGACATTCTTTTAAAAATCAGTCAAGTCTTTCTTATGCGTATATATGTCCTCCAATAAATCATCGCACTGTAAATTAACAGTTCCATTTGGTACGTGGCAGCTACACTGTTGTCATCGAATGTGCTACACCTGACTGAACCCTGAGATTCTGTGGTCACAGCGCCATTTATATAGGCAACTTGGTACTTCATGGCTTTTGCCTGACGTCACACGCACTGCAGGCCTCGCTCCCGACTGAAATACGTCACAACTCCCGAAGCTGTCTTCCTCTACCTTAATGTAATTAGCACCGACTTTGCCTTCTCCCTTCAGAGGCACTAACGCTGTAAAGAAACTTCAGGGGAGAGCTCGCCTTAGTTCTGGTATTACGTCGCGCATATCAGGTGGCGAGTGAGGTGGTAGCATAGAGCAAAACAGTTGCAAATTGATGAAGTTCTGTTACACTGTAGGATGTGAAACCCATAGTGGAATATGATTTTACAATGTATTACAATTTATATATTACCCATATGAAATGATATTCACAGGAATTATTAACATTGTGGAATTATAACGTATCAATCTTACTTAACCACAGTTGTTTGATTCTGGATATTATTCTAAAGATTTATTTAACAATATTAACATGAAGTCAGCATACGCATATGAACTTCTTCGTCTACTTTTTCTTTTTCACCTTCCCTAGTTGTACCCTATCGTGGTGTTAGTGGATTCTTGTTCCTCTATCCCTTTTAAGGTTGGGCCTGAGGAACCGAAGCTTTGGATCCGATAGAGAACCAGGATGAGTAATGAGCCCAATGCCTGGTGTGAATTTGAAACAAGCGGATGATTATATATATGTCATTATATTATATATAATGTATTGGATATATTATATTATATATTATATTATATTATATTATATTATAATATTATATTATATTATATTATATTATATTATATTATATTATATTATATTATATTATGTTATGTTATGTTATGTTATGTTATGTTATGTTATGTTATGTTATGTTATGTTATGTTATGTTATGTTATGTTATGTTATGTTATGTTATGTTATGTTATGTTATGTTATGTTATGTTATGTTATGTTATGTTATGTTATGTTATGTTATGTTATGTTATGTTATGTTATGTTATGTTATGTTATGTTATGTTATGTTATATTATATTATATTATATTATATTATATTATATTATATTATATTATATTATATTATATTATATTATATTATATTATATTATATTATATTATATTATATTATATTATATTATATTATATTATATTATATTATATTATATTATATTATATTATATTATATTATCTTATATTATATTATATATTATATTATATATTATGAACATATTATATATGTGATTATATATTATATATGGGCGAGATGAATGATAGCAAAGATGATGATAGGGCAATTGGTGGAATACTGACGGGGGAAACCAGAAAACCCGGAGAAAACCCGCCCCAGCACCATGTTGTCACCAAATCTCACCTTGTGATCACCTGGGATCGAATCCTGACCGCCTTGGTGAGAGCAAAGTGGTCTAACCACTCAGCCATGGGACGGCCGTTTACGGATATGACATTAACAAAAATGCAGTAAAAGCACGAATTAACCTGGTTGTTGGCGAATATCCCGCGTTATAGCTTTACCATGGTATATAGGGATGTAACACTAGAAGGGACAAAAAATCAATCCCGCGCAATGGGAGGAGAGAAATATACATAAATAATAAATTACCATACAGTATTAAACTCCGGTATATAAGGCAAATATATTACAGTACCTTTAAAATTACTTATCGGTTATGCTGGGAGATGCATTCCAGCCCGTAACCGACCTTGAATTAAATTCCACTTTACATACTTAACACCAAGCTAATTTTTCGTTGTTTTAAAAAAAATCAGTAAGCTTTACGTGGTGCACTGAAGTGCTACGGTTTTTCTCTGTGTAGTGTTTGATGTGGAAAGATGGAGAAGGTGAATGCTGTTTGATTCATTTTGCCTCTCTATCCAAAGAATCACATTGCTTAAATGAGTTATCACTTCATTAACATTGAGAATGGTTTTTTGCACCTCCACGTCATTTTCACCACTATCATATTCACCGTAATCTTATTCTTCATTGTCATTCTTGTTGTAGACAGCGTTAACATTTTCGAAAGCGTCAGTTCAGTATTCGTCAGATTCGTGAACCTGAGGTTCTGTGGGTTACATTTTGCCAGAACCGTACTAGCTTACTGAGGGGTTTTACAGGTTCCTCAGAGTGTGCATAACAGAACATGTAGTGAACTTATCCTAAACTTCGGCACAAAAGGTTTCCTTTTAAAATTTATATCATTTCATATATCATAATTTTCCATCGCTTGTAATGTCGGACATATTAAGAATGTTTATATGTGCACTATTACAAAGAAACAAGTCAAATTTAAACTTACTGATTTTTGTAATTCTATGCCAAAACATTGCAGCCCTAAGTAAATGAGGCTGAAAAATAAACAGTCCTATGTTATAACTTAATAAGCAATGCTCTCCTTTAAATGCTTTTGGGTGCCACCACTGCCTCAGCTCAACAGCCTTCAACTTATTGTCAATAGATATCCATGAATTCAAAATGTATGAGTTTTAGATCTTATTACTTTCGTCTAGAAAAATTTTACCCTCCCTCATGCTTTGTATTCGATACATATTTTATTTCACATTAATTTCGTTGCTCTTGTTGCCGTTGGGCTAAAACTTCACTCGCTGTTCTTCAGTACTTGATTTGTTCTACGAAGATCCAGTTTTTAGACATTTTATCTGGATAAAAGGTTTTGCTAAACGAAGAGGAAGATTATAAACTAGCTGAAGGTGCCTCTAGTTCATTGCAAGAGACGTTATGATGCATGCGTAATCTGCTTTAATCTTTAACAGTTAAAGAACATGGCAAATAGTAGGTATAAATTTCTAACAATTTTGAAGATATTCTACTTCCAAGCAGAACGTTTTTATATCCTCATTTCACGTTCAAGTCAAAGTTGGGCACATTAGAGACAGCTTTGGATAAGTGGCTCCTTCGCGTGTTTGCTTCAAGATAAAGTCTGAAATCGCATCATTTACAAGCGTTTCATTAACTTGAGCCGTTCAGAGAGTATAGAAACTTTGTCGTGAACACGTAAATGAAATTGTGAAATATTAAGATACTTATATGTTCAAATATTCAACCAAGAAAAATATATAGCATAAGTCTGAAATGAGAGCAAAGGCGAGATATTATTTAGCAAGAAGTTTAGCTCTATCTCGGAGAGAGATTTGCATTAGGTCTCATATTTTGTGCATATAGATAAGCCCCATAAAGTTTTCATTGTTAGTTGTTTTAAAATTATGTTAATTTACGACAGCAATATGTTTGCGCCTGTGAAAGGAAAACTTTGGCTAAAACTTAAAAAAAAATGTTAGAAGTTAACACATTTGGCCTCAAGGGAGCATTAAACTGTATCCTGAGCTATGCTCGAAGCACCTTGTTTTCAAAACTAAAAACAAAAAGAAGGGCAAGGGCTGAGTTGGCCAACGTAAAACTGGTACCTTTTATGCAAAGTTTGTAACTCTAGGTTTACGGTTCGTCACTTTGAAACACCCTGCAAACTTTAACTTATTTTTCATCCCCCTGCTAAAGCAACAGAGTCTGCTAAAAACAGGAGACATAGTGAAATATGTGTTTAGGGATATGCACATAGATAGCTACCTCTGATGTCTTGGATCATCATAATCTGCACTTTTATTTCTTTCAGAATATCGTCAATCTAATAAAGCTCATAATTACAAATAAAATGTGAATATTAAGCTAACCTAACATAGTAAACGGAGACTACGTTTAGGAGTGCGAGTATGAATCTTGAAAATTTCTCAAATGTTTAGAGTTTTTCAATACTTTTTTAAATTGGGGATTTTTGGGGATTTTAGTACAGCTGTTGCCCAGCTTCAACCCCATTTACTGATTATGAAATATCATCGGGTATTTTTTGGCAATGCATTGTGAACATGACGAATTCATAGCGATTATCAGTACTGTGTTCTAAATGCGGAAAGGGAAATTAAATTGTTTAAAATTGTATTATTGGAGAGTACGCAGTTGCATATCTTGTTAAAATCAGCGAATATTCCTCTAAACTATTTAACAAAGATACATTTTTGTGTCATTTAAACAAAGCATAGTATGTTTTATTTATGGAAATAGAAAAAGAGCTGCACAGCAACTTCAAGAGCTTTTGCTACCGCTTTTTTCATTTTCTAAGAAACCACACTATCGGATATTAAGGTTTTACAGTTACATTATATAAAACCCGACGATATATATATATATATATATATATATATATATATATCACACCAGAAATGTATTTATTAATTCACTTAGTAACTCATGAGATCGCTCAGTTGGAAAATTCAACAAAATATTCTGTAATTTTTTGGAGGCAGAAGGAAGGGAAACTTCCGGACGATTCTAGTTATCTGTCAATAATACTTCTGGTGTTCAAGCTGGGAGATATTGCTATCGCGTTTATTCATCTCTGTTTCTCCAGCTGCCTTGTCGGTCGGTGACAAGCTTTCGATACGCTTTGGTCATAGTCACTGCGTCACAGTGCATTCAATCTTTGGTGTATACATCTGAACTACATAATCAGTACGCTCATAATTTTGTACGATTATGCAATACAAACAGAAAAAAGCCGTAGGTTATCTGATAATTTTGAAAGTTCCCAATATTTGTTTTCTATCACAGACTAAAAAGCGTTTTAAGAAATAAAATTTACCCGTTATTTACAAATATTATGCATAAATCTATACTGCTTGGCTAATTAAAATGACAGTCAGTTTTTATAATTATCTTTTGAAAGAAACTTAATTTGGTACCATTGTTCAGTTTGAAACCCTTATATACGTGTTTGTACAATTTGATCAATTTGGAGAACATGTACGAGGTTTATGCATTAGCCACGACTGAGAATTGCAGGCTACTCCCGAATTTCAATACCTTTGCTGCTAATTTTAAACTCCTTATTCCTGAAGGTATCCATCTAATGCCGGGAAAGGCATCTAGTGTATAGAGTAGTTCTACAGAAACGTCATAACAAGTGGCAGTATACTATTAAAAGTTCACCGTTTTAAGCAAGAGTATGTCTCTCCTGATATATTAAACACTTCTATTCACTAATTAAGTGCGCAAAAGCAGCAGAGAATAAACAATTTTAATGCTAAAGATCTTGCTGAATGCATAACACTAAAAAAGCGCGCCAATGTTTGTGTTACCTATCCATACATTGTACAAACCAACATTTTGGGCTTCATTAGCTATTAAGCACCTCAAAGTACACTTTATATGCTTTTGATTATACGAACTGCGTATCAATGCCAGACTGTTACCCTCAATGTTCATAAAGCATCATAGACGGTAAAGCAAATTATAAATAAAAATTCCCTACCACATTCTGGATTAACAGCAAATTACCAACAACAAAATTTCAAGAAAACATTCTATTTTACTAAAGTCATTGTATTCCTGATTAAGGTGCCATAAGAAGATGACATTCCATGCTATTGTTACTCGTAATGCTTCCAATTGATACAGTAATCCTGGCGAACAGAAGTGAACATCTTAAGATGATGACTAAAACACGAATAGAAAAACAATATTAATATGGACAGCGGCTAAGAGAAGAAGTTCACTATGGGGGATACAAAAATAAAGAAAATGCTAGTTATTTAGGAAAACATTTCTAAATTAGAAACACTAATATGCCCAAGAGCAAAATGTGCAGACAAATTCAGCGAATAAGAAAAAGGATGCATGAGAAGTAGGAAGCAAGAGCTGTGACCATTACACCTGCAATATATTTAGATCTAGGGAGTGTGCTGCTATCTCGATTTCGTTAGAGGAACATCTAGCATCATATCAGGCTCCAGGGAATGAATTATTGGAAAAATAAAAAATCACCGTCGATGGAGAAATCAAGGAGATCAGGATTAGACGTCTGGTGACTACCCTAAATATGACACGTACAATATTTTTAAGAATTTACGAAAAGTAGGTGCGTTAGTTCTCCAACACTTTCACAATTACTTCATGTCCATCCTGAGTAAGGTTCAACAAAAAGCATGCAGATTCAATAAATGCTGTATACATTGCACAAGAAAAAGGTACCTCTTACAACAGATTTTCCTGAGTTTATATCTCTGAGGTGTATGGCCATAATAAAAATTAATGTATGCAATTATGCGGTTAAAATGCACACTTGTAAATAAAATAAGCAATATGGATGTTCGCTTAATTCACTGCATAACTGGAATCAAAGAATAGTGCGGAATGGAAGAGCTCAGACTGAAGAAGAGGGATTTGTTAATAACTACACTGAAGAACCAAGCAAGTCGTCGGTAAACTTTCTAAACCATCTCAGTAGGCAGGGTCTTCAAGCGTGCTCTAGAAAATATCGCGATTATTGTAGCAGTGGTACAGTTAGACTTCTCAGAAACTACACATGGAACGGAAAAAAATGAGATACAGGCAGCTCATTGGAACACCATACTGATTTGCAGCTTCACTACTATGCACTGTTTTAGAAATGTGTGGTTTAGAGACTCAGAACAAATAGTCTTCTCTTGCTTACATGTACCTCACACATAACAAATATGCTGTTGACATTTGCCAATAGTGTATTTTCTTAAGTATTGGAGATTGTGCCCTATCTCCAAATTAGCAAACTCCTTTCTGTTGCAGCTTTAGCTCACATTGAACTAAAGTATGCTTTATGCAACGTAACAGTGATTTCTAGTACATTAGAAATCCCAATTGTTAGGACATCTTTGAGTTTTACGGTGAAGGAGCTGTAGATGAAATGAGAACAAGTAAAAAGACTGGTACGGTTAGTTCTTATGTCTACAATTAGAGTGCAATAATCAGTATGGCCCATTCGTGCTGTATGCAATGGAACCAGAACTATTAGTGTTCAGGAGATATTCGATAATTAAGTTGCATAGGTAACGAAGCCACTGAGTGGTTTGGATGACTACAATAATGATATCACTTCCATCTCTCTAAAGTACCTGAAACAGAGATATTCATGTTGCATATTCCCTATTCTTGTGATGGGCTTATTTTACCTATAAATTTGTTTAGATACGGGAGCATGAATCGGAGTTACTACTATAGTTTTGTGTTGACGGGGTTTCTGTAGTGCCACCACACTGATTTACTGGGTATCGTGGGATGGATAGGGCCCTTGTTAGCATTCACTGACGGTGATTGCGTAGAATTCTAAGGGACCTCGGCAACGTTGAATGGTTCACGAAATCTGGAATAGATAGATCCACTACTACCATCACTTTTTCAGTTAATGTACAATAGTTTAGAAATGAATCTTAAATGACTTTTTGGGTTACATTACAATTAGAATGGTCATTTTTGTAATTCACTTTCGCACAATGTGGAATAATAATCTTATCATTTTATTTAGTAATTTGGAAATGACAAGAACGCCATCATTAATATTTTATGATTCATTATAGACATCCACTAAAATTGGTTTTATATCATTCCTGGATTATGGAGATACATTTATCTGTTAAGTACAACACAGTTAGGTACAACAAAACTGATATTTTGTGATAACTTGCTATAGAAAAACATCAACAATGATTTACTGATGTACCTTGAAATCGATAGGCACAGTGCACCATCACCTTCAATTTGATAGGCCTATTTCACCCTTAATTAATATTGTGACTTTATGGGTTCGTAGAATTAAAGGTCCAGTTTTCAGAAATTCAAAATGTTCTTTATTTCCGTAGAAATACACTTCGTACAGTTAGTTAAGTGCAGAGATTCTACTCCCATTAGTCCTGGACCCGTAGGACCGAGGATCCGGGCCTCCTTCTACCCGGGAGCGATGGATGCTCCGGGACTCTTTCCATAGGGCAATACCTGGAGTCTAAAAAGCTCCCCCCCCCCTCCCGCTGAGCACAACGTCAAGACGGGTGGAAGTGGATACGCCACTTACACGCGTCAACCCCGCAGGGAAGACTACCGAAAACCTCGGTGGGGCCGCCTGGTGATCTAGCACACCTTCTACTAGCTCTGCAGGCTAGTACCCGGGACTTTTTGGGCAACCCCCTACCCACTCCGGGAGGCCGTAGCCTGGCCGAAGGTACCCAATTCCACGTGGGTATCGGGAACACACGAGTCTATCCCAATCCGAACAGCTCCCCGACGGGAGGGGCTCGGCAGTTCGGCCCGAGGTTCCTCTAGTAACGTCAGAGGTACCACGAGTGCTAGGGGTCCGCAGCGTCCCCACCTCGGCAGCTGAAGGGGACGGATCCCCTGCCCTACGGGAATACACTTCGTACACCTTTGGCAGCAAGATGACGTAACAAACCAACACAGTCTCTGCTTACTTCTGCACACGTAAATAAGAGTTCACTTTCAAAACACAGCCGGAGGCACACGACATCAGTTCGGATTACGACTCTAATTAGGACTGTCCACTCAACAAACCGCGACTTACTTTTATACGTCCATTCATGGTTCCACACGTTTGTGGAATGTTCCGTTACAACCAAGACGGTACCAGACGTAAGACAAACCTTCCAATTATCTATCTTTCTCTTTATCGGTTTCGGCAAGCCTTTTATCTTCGCGCAGCACTAAACACCATTGATCTACTGTGCTATCATGTACAGACGTACACATAATACATGGTAGGATATCTTGAACTAGATAAACGCGCTATACCATTGGTTACTTGTTCTTACTTGGAAATAACAGAAACTCACCACAATTAATTTGCTTGTTGTAGTAACCAGAATTGATGGGGGAATTATAAGCATGAGTTTTGGTGCCTCTTGATGGATGAATCTATAACAATATCAAGGACACATACCCATTCTTTCCCAAACGCATAGGGCATTGCTTCCACACTTTTGGAATTATTTTGATATGGTAAGAGAATTTTACAGTATTCATTTGGATTGAGTCATTGCCACAATTGATTTTCTGGGAGAAAAATGTTGTAAAGCTATGGGCGTTCATTGCTTTATTATAGTAAATGGTAAAGATGATGATGTCCCATCATTGGTTTTCCTAGAGTAGCTTCAAAAGAACATTTCCAATAGTTATATTATTGAGGAACCCAGATAGGGTTATTGTCACCAAAGATTTATTTTACCTTGAAAGAGAAACACTACCATTGTTCATATTCTTTTAGGGGAGGGGATAGATTCAGCTTAGATTTGTAGAGATATCCTAGGCTAGGTTGATATCCACCATTGATTTGATTAGGTAAAATGGGACAAGAACGCGTCCACCTCTGAGTTATTGAGCTACTGTGACATAGTGAGTTTATGGTGAGTTTTGGGGACTTAGAGAAAATTACTCTCTTACTAGTTATTAGTATTTTGAGATTTCCGTAGTTGATTTTTTTTTTTTTTGGTCTCTCAGCTTTTCGTTTTGAACAACTTCAAGCATCTCAATTCAGACTATAGTTCTAGTAATACTTGAAGATTTAGGGGCGAGCATTCAATAATCAAGGCTTCGCGAGTGATCAGCTGTGTAAAGTTTATGAAAGTCGAGTTTTCAGACCCTGAAGAAGGCCATAGAGTATAGAATGCCCGAACGCTTGACTTTCATAAACTTGACACGACTAATCACCCGTGAAGCCATGACAAATATTGTTATAGAAGCTGTGTGTCTATTAGTAAATTAATAATTTGCCACTTACCCTACGGACTGTCACTTATTTACGGACGAATTATTGATCAAATAGTTGTCTGCTTAAAGCAAGGTAATTGCTTGGAAGAGAGTATAGACATCCAAACAAGTGCAACTAATTTTGCTCGTCTGTCCGCCAGCTCTCACTCAACGTGGAAACTGGATGCATTACTTCAAAATAACATGGAGTATTTTATTCGCGAAATACAGAAGCTGTGTTTTCCTGATATTAAGCTGTCTTTACATTCCGGCATAATAAAGAAAGCATTTTTCACACTTGTGTACTGCGCTATTGCTATCTGGCCATCAGCAAATTGAGGACGATATGGTGTTATCTTGCAAAGAGTTATATGAAAACATTACCAGGCAGGAACACGTACAATGGGGAAAAGTGTGGAACTTAATTTGAAAATATCTCTGTAAGAGGAGGATGGGGAACTGTGTTGAGAAGGGTGGGGCCGAGAAGGGGGTATCCTGTAGTTGCGTGCAGGAAGGCGCATGCTCCTCCGCATTCACGCCTTGACGGGGGTGGCCAAAAGTGGGGAAATTTTGCTATTTCTAAGGAACAGATTTACACCCAAAAATTGTACGCCAAAAGTGCTATATAAATCTTAAGCAAATAAAAACTTTACGTAACATACAAGATATATAATTCAAAAAGTACACGTGATAGCGATAGTTACAGTTTTCCCCGTGGAAAACAGGTCCACATTTTGAATTTGTCACAGTTATAAATCCCCAAGCATTGTGGAACCAGTCCACTTTGTTTAATTGGCTTCAAAATTTCAGTATATGTTCGATGAAGCTGGATTATTATTATTATTATTATTATTATTATTATTATTATTATTATTATTATTATTATTATTATTATTATTATTATTATTATTATTATTATTATTATTATTATTATTATTATTATTATTATTATTATTATTATTATTATTATTATTATTATTATTATTATTATTATTATTATTATTATTATTATTATTATTATTATTATTATTATTATTATTATTATTATTATTATTATTATTATTATTATTATTATTATTATTATTATTATTATTATTATTATTATTATTATTATTATTATTATTATTATTATTATTATTATTATTATTATTATTATTATTATTATTATTATTATTATTATTATTATTATTATTATTATTATTATTATTATTATTATTATTATTATTATTATTATTATTATTATTATTACTGTTATTATTATTACTGTTATTATTATTATTGTTATTATTATTGTTATTATTATTATTGTTATTATTATTGTTATTATTATTATTGTTATTATTATTGTTATTATTATTGTTATTATTATTATTGTTATTATTATTGTTATTATTGTTATTATTATTATTATTGTTATTATTATTGTTATTATTATTTTTTTTATTATTTCTGATCTCTACATGCTCCACTACATAAGTAGTACTACATGCTTTTCACTCTTTTTGTGATTTTTGTATACATTTTTCCAGTTTTGATGTGAAACATTTAGTTTTTTTTTTTTTTTTTTTTTGCTTGTATTACACATTAATGCCTTTTAGTACTTGAAAGTCTATAGAGTTTACAAATTTTGTAAATGATTTTAAATGTCTTTTAATTAGTATTGACTTGTGTGTTGGCCAGTTATCAGTTCTTAGAACACTATGTTTTAGAGTTTCTCTTGCACTATTCACCACACTGCACTCAAATATTATGTGATCCACCGTTTGGGCTCCTCTCCTGCATGAACACTCAGGGCTGCTAACGATCTTGAGTCTGTTGAGATAAGTGTTGATATTTCCGTGTCCTGTAAGTATTGTTGTCATGTTTGGTGTTAGGTAGAACCTGTTTGTGAGTCTGCTTTCCACTGTTGGGAAGAATTCCTTTGTGGTTGTGCCTTTTGTGCTCTGTTCCCATTTCTGCTGCCATTTGTTTTGTGTTGATTTCCGAAGAATTTGTTTTATTGCGGTGATCGGTAATTTGTTGTAGTATATTTCCTTAGTTTTTGCTGCATTCTTTGCCAGTCTGTCAGCCACTTCATTACCCTCTATTCCAATATGAGCCTTTACCCATTTGAATTGTATTTTCCAATCTTTTGCTCTTAGTATTGCTGTAGTTCTTCGTATTTTCTCTGTTAGGTTATTGTGATTATTGTAATCGTCTATGGAGTCAATTGTTATTCTGCTGTCTGTGTGTATGGTTACTGTTTTGTTATCTGTGTCTTCAGTGTCCGCTGTATCTAATAATTCCAGCGCTTTTGCAATTGCCAGTTGCTCTGCCTGATTATTTGAGCATCTTTCATTGAGTTTGTATTTTTTTTTGGTTTATCAGTTAGTTTTGTCTGTATATGGCTACTCCTGCTCCCACTCCTACGTCACTTTTGCTTCCATCTGTATATATTTGCCACACTGTATTTTCATTGTTTCCTATTTTTGGTTCTTTTGTGCCTTGAAAGTCAGCTGGGTGGAGCCAATTCTTGGGGTTTTCCGGGCGGTCTATTTGGTATTCATGTTGGTTTTTCCTGTTTTTACGTTATATAGTCCAGCCACCTCTCTTGCCTTTAAGTCTATGGGTATTGTTCCCGTGATTATGCAGAGTGCTTCATGGGAAATTGTCCTATATGCCTTTGCCATCCTTGTGAGCATTAATCTTTGAACTCTAACATATTTCATTTGGTTGTGTTTCTTTTCTAATGATTCCATCCAGACTGGTGCAGCGTATAGTAGAATTGGCAGTATTGCTCCTTTATATATTATTTCTAGAGCCTGATGTTTTAAGCCCCAAACTATCCTTGCCGCTTTAGAAAGTGCATTGATTAATTTGATGCATTTTTCACTCACTTTGTTTATGTGGTCGTTGAAAGTGAATCGGCTGTCTATGGTTATGCCTAAGTAATCCATCTTTTCTACTTGC